>CM052540.1:178982786-179037877 GCA_028533065.1 Trachops cirrhosus | reverse complement strand
AAAAAAAAATGAGGGCATGCCCTTCTGCCTCTTTTCATTAGCAACCCTGGTGTCTGGGAAAGTCTGGTTTTATATTAGAGGCTGAATTCATAGAATTTCTGTTGCTCAGAAAGTCTTCTGGGCTATTTTTCATGTTGCTCCGAATTCTTCTTGAGATGACAAATTCACTTTACTGTTACTCTGATTGTTATAGCTTCATGATGTTATCTTTCTTTTGACTTTTCTGTGAAATAGGAAATAAAATATATATGCCTTACTTTTGAATATACCTATCTGCTTAGGAGAGGTTTAAGGCTTTTTTTCATATGATAAATTACCCACTTCACCACCACAACCATTGGCAGAATATGTACTCTCAATTTTTGTAAATGTCCTGTCTCTTTTCCTCCTCTTGTTATATAGACAGAACATCAGCTAAAATGGTTTATTGCCTTAAGATTGACATTTCACAAGTCTTCTGGCTAATTCCATACCTCCAGAACAAGATACAATTAATTTTCCTCACATTGCCTGTTTTGTTCAGAGAAATTTAGAATCAATCCTGTGAATTTCAAAGATGATGAGAGAAAATTGTTGGATATGTGGGCAAAATAATGTAAAGATAAAAGATGTCACTACCCAAAGCTTCTTCCTGTCTTTTTCATTCCCTAACCTCTTCTGCCAAGCCTCACCCCTGGCACGTATCTGCCACTTTCTTTCATCCTGATCACAGGATTGGGTACATAGGTCTGGTGTTACCCTTGAGACAATGTGACTTGGAGAGGCTGCGATGTTACTTTTTTTTCCTAAACTTTGACCTTGGCTCAGCTGTGCAGATTTCTAAATTTTATGCCTCAGTAAGAACTAGTAAGGCATGGCTGGGTCTCCAGTTAGCCTCACAGGGCAGATGCAGTGATATCAATGTCATCTCTGCTCCTTGGCTAATGCTAACAATTGTGCATCAGAGTGAAACTAAATTCCCCCTGGTCCTCTCCTCCAAAGCAAGCAGGAAACTTATTTCTGTAATTGCCCAATGACAGTGTCTTGGTTCGAATTCTTGCATGCACCCTTAGAACCCCTTATCTCTTTCTCCCTAGATCTATAATCCATTTTGCATCTTGCTACTATTCATCCTACTTGGGGAGCTGCAGGTTCATTACTGCAATGAGAAAGGTCCATTTTAATTTGGCACTGACTGGCTTTTTTGTGTCTTACCTACCAACAACCCAGGGTTCTATAGCTGATTTACAATTGCCATATATGTCTCCTTCTCACTCTCATTCCTAGGTTTCCCTGGGTCTGTAATATATCTCCTCCATTTGTCCTTTCGATGAACCCTTGTTTGCCTTCAAGATTCAGGTTAGTTATTACTTGTTCTGCAAATCATTCTCCAAATTCTGTATTTCTGTCTTAAGTAGAGTTAGGTGAGCCTCTGACTCCACATGAATGTGAACCAGAATATAATTATATTGTGGCATTTATCACATTTTATTGTAAATGTTTCTCTACTACTGCAATATCCATTTTATTATGAGCAATAAAAAGAATGCCTCTTAAAAAATCTTTATATCCACAGACTTATATTTGTGCTTACAACACTGTGGCTAAGTAAATATTCTTTATATTCACTAAGGATAGGTTATCAATTTCAACAAAAATTTGGTTGTCTTGCACATCAGTCAAATTCTCTGCAGTAACAAAGGAGCACACAAATCTTAATAGCTTACAACAGCAGAATTTATTTCTCATTCACATAGTACTTTGGTGGCTCTAAGTCAGCGTTGCCTGCTCAGCTCTGCTGTGCTCTGTCAGCTTGCAACCACTCTTCTGTGTTTCACCATTCTGCAGAAACTGGATTAACAGAGCAGCTTCTGCTGGGGACATGTTTCTCTCATGGCAGAACAAGATTACTGATAGAAACACAGATGCACTTTAAAGTTTCAGCTCCTAGCTGTGGCCAATTTGGCTTCACCCCCCTTCACTCTAATTAAATAATTTGACCAGGTTTATAGCAAGGAGTTGAGATTGTAACTCCTCCCATAGAAGGAGGAGTAAGTAACAAGATAGTGACAATTGATAGCAAGAGATTATGTATATTATATAATATAATATCAGATTATACGTAAATATTTTATATGTGTGTGTGCATGATACTTGCTAGGAAAAAGCTAAGTCTGTGTTGTTCTTCAGGCTTGTGGAAAGTGCTGAGACTTGGATATGCAGGAAGAATCTGATCTGTACTTGTGAGAGTGATGGCAGGTACTTGGAGTAAATCAGGAGTCGATAAGTCTGAAAGTCTCACAAAAATACTGTATGAAGCTTTTTTTTTTTCCTTTTGTGACAGAATAGTTGTGTCTGGAGAGTATTATGCTAAGTGAACTAAGCCAGTCGAAGAAGGACACATACCATATGATCTCACTTACATGTGGCATCTGATGAACAAAATAAAAACTAGCAAACAAAATAAAAACGGACTCACAGATACAGAGAACAGACTGTCAGCTGTCATAGGAAAGGGGATTAGGGGCTGAGTGAAAAAGGTGAAAGAAAAAAACTCATAAACACAGATAACAGTATGGCAACTAACAGAGGGGAGGGGGAAGGGAGATAGAAGGGGGTAAAGGGGGAATCAGTGGTGATAGAAGGAGACTTGACTTGGGTGGTAAACAAATAATATAATATGCATATGATGTACTACAGAATTACATACCTGAAACCTATATAAATGTAGTCATCAATATCACCACACCAATATATTCAATTAAAAAGCATTTTGGAAGGTCAATTGACAAGAGCATCTGCACTGAATTTTAATATTGTCTCTGAGATTGATGATGTGTAATATTTTAATATAGGCTTGTTTGTAATTTACTTCAGATTTTATTGTAAATATATTTCTTATTTTTAATTTCAAAAAATAGAGATTATTTTTTAAATTATCACCCAAGGATATGTTCATTGATTTTCAGAGAGGGAGGAAAGGGGAGAGAGAGAGATAGAGCAAGAGAGAATCATCATTGTTAGAGAGAAACATTGACCGCTGCCTCCTATACAGGCCCTGACAGGGAATCAAACCAGCTATCTTTTGCTGGATGGTTCGATGCTCTGACCAACTGAGCCAACCAGCCAGGGCAAAACAAAAATACAAATTTTTAATGCTAACCACTAACTTAAGAAAGTGGATTTGCTGCGGGATGCTAAGGGATAGCAATAATTTAAATTTAATATTGGACTAAGGAAATGAGGGAAACTATGAAAAAATAATGGATATGATAAATTTTAAGAATTAGGTGTTCCCCATATAAAATTGTTTATGTGATAACATAGTTCCACTGATACTTTATATTAAAAGTATCCAGAATATACATCAATTTATATGTAAATTTATGTAAATAATTTTTGCATGTGGACAGATGACAATTAGATGGTACATTTACTTAATTACTTTGAAATAAAAAGATAAAAAGTATTAAGATACATTTCTGATGCATCAAATATATTTGTGTGTGCATTCCATTTACAGTGCATATAAATAATGTATATGTTTGTATATTTTCATATGCAGGTAAATGAGCTGTGAGATACATACTATATAATACCTACTCTGATACCATGGAGTGCTAAAAAGTTCCCTGACTTAAGAACCTTGGAAACAGCTCTCCAACCAATTAGGTTTATAAATGAATATGAGTAACAAATTACATGGGCCTCAATTTCCTTTCTTTTAAAAATAAAATTGTTAGATTCTTGTGTAGTCTTAGAAGCATTTACTATCTAACATTTTATTACATAAGTATTGAAAAATGAAGGAATGACGATGTTGATTTAGTATCTCAATTAGGAATAGAGCAGGCAGAAACACTGAAACTATTTTTTGACAATTTATTCCAAAGAAGGAGATTTCTATTTTCATCTTTTAAGCACTCTGATTTTATTCACTGTCCTTGAATTGCAAGGAAGGGTATAAGAGAAGAATTTCTGTGTATCTATATTATTCTGTTCTTTACTTAATATGCTTCTATTTTATCACCTTTTCCCCTTGGTGTTCTCAGAGCAATTCAGCCAAGTATTTTTAATACCCCCTTATTCTGAGTCTTCTCCTCTAGTTTCACTCACAATTGCAATCTTTTTCATTTTCCCTCTTGGGGCTTTTCATCTTTCTGTTAGGTTTATTTAGGGCCGAGGTGACCACAACTGAAAACCTTATTGAAGGTGAAACTGAGTATGATACAAGTACCTGAGCATATGCAATGGGATTGATATACTAATTCATTTTACTTCCTTTATAAAGATATTAGGACACTGCCAAAATGTCCTCAAATGACAAAAAGGCTAAACATATGATCACACATTTTTAAGTGATGGAATTTAATATAAAAATTTCAAGAATGCAATCACACTTTTCAAAAATACAACCTTTCCCCTCTAGCCAGTACTCTGCCTAATATTTTCCCATTAGTAAATAGGTATCTATAATTTCAGCAGCTGCACTATTTCAATGCAATTAATATTTGTTGAGCATTTATTATGTTCAAAGCACATGTATGTGTTTGAGATGAATAAGAAATTATTAGAAACAATTAGAATAAGAAAATTTCTATTAATGATACGCACTTCAGCAAGCAGGTAAAATGCTTGAACAATTTTATCTAAAACACTATAAGTAATATCATACGGTCACAAAAGATTATAGCAAAGATGAAGGTGATGCAATCAGAAGCATATCCCCAATGGAACAGAAACTTAAAGTTCCACTGTCATGTTGCCACAGCCCACATTAATGTAATTCTGTAAACTGGGACATGTAGGCAAATATTAACATCCATCATTACTTATCATATAAATGGCAAATAAAGAGCAATCACCATAAAATATAGATACCTCAGCTGTTATTTCTCTAGCTGAGAGTGATGTCTAAGCTAATATTAATGCTCTTTCTTATTCCCCTATCATTCTGCGTTATCCTATTCACCGCTACCAGCTTGGTTGAAAGCATTGCACACATGTTGATTCCCATAGGACCCATATTTTGGTGGTACTAGTGTGCACTAGTTTGTGCTAGTACATATGTACTAGTTTGCATAGCTGGCTAGTGGCAGTCACTGTCTCACAGAACTCATGAATGCCCTCTTCTTGAAGGCAGAGATCCAATGCACTCAACCTTTCACCAAGAAGCTGGCTGGTGATCCCAGAACATGATGTTCTATGTGAGGTCTAGCTTTGGCCTTTGATTTTGGTAGATGGGACAATCAGTATTGTTGGTAGCTAGATCTGCTTTGATGAAAGGAAGTTTACCACGTTAAAACTATGCATAGACTACATCACAGACAGCTTGTGTATGCACCCATTGAGTAAAAATCAGGTTAACTGGGAGTAGAAGCTAACAGACATGAAAACAGATCTTCTTTTACATTGTTTTGCAGTGTTCTGTGTCCTGAATGTCTGGTGTAGGGCATTGATGTATGACTCAGATGGCTTCACACTCTGCACCCTTTCTGATTGAGTCATCCACTGGGGACATATTACAACACAGTTTCCAGGTACAATTGAATTACCAGAGACCAAATGGAAAATGGAGATCCATAATACATAAAAGCAAGACATCAAGAATTATTATGAGACTTATTACTTGTGTTTCTTAAAACGAAGTGGTAAAGTATAAAGGTTATAACTGCAATTGAAGAAAATGAAGGTATTACCTAGCATTTAGAAAGAACTTTGGTAATTGAAAACTTTCTTTCTAGGCTAAGTACTTGACTTCCTAAAGAATAAACAGTACAAATTACTATGAAATCAAATTTGATTAATGATACAACTTTTTCACTCTATTTTTAAATCATTTTGTATTAGGTTGGTGTTTAAAGTAATAAAGTCTTACTGTAGAAAATTTAGAGAATACAAATAATTACTTTTTCCAAAAATATTCCGTTATTTTTGATATACATATGTGTACATATACATTTTACATAAGATTATATTTGTTTTGTAAAACACGCTTTTAAAAATATTCATTTTAATATTTCCCCTCTGATTTAACCCTATAAATTTGATTTTTATTGTTTGCATTATTTCTAAACCTACAGTTATAGAGTAATTAAATAACAAATCCCATGTATGTGGTTTGCATTTTTTAAATGTTCCAAATGCCACTATTATAACATCGTTTGTTTTCTAAATATTTTACATTGTTAATACAAAATTCTAAAAACAGTAATTTCTGGGTCAAAGGTACATCAGTAGTTTTCTTTTGTAGCTTTTATATATTTTTTCACTTAGTTGAATCCAATAATATAATTAAATTCTTAAATTCACATTCAGAGACATACACACTCATGTTGTCATTGTACCACATTTAGCCTCCAACATATAATACATTGTTTGTGTTACTCTGGTTTTGTGTGGGTGAAGTTTAGGACAGAGTCTAGATTGATTTATTAACTTAATTTTTTCAATGTATTTCATTCTGATTCTTTATTAACACCATCCTGTTTTAAGTGCTATCTGATGCATTTTGGTAAATGGGAGAAAGTGCATTTCATCATTCACCTTGAACTTTGTTTTCTAGAATTTAGCATTCACTTGGATTTAATTAATTCAGTTTGATAGAATTGTAATAGGTATATGTCATTGAATGTGTATATATGGTTTAGTGTATTCTTTAGGTGAATTTTATGCTTTTCATAAATACTTTATTTTTTAATATTTTATTGTTTATACTATTATAGTTGTCTGCATATCCCCCCTTTGCCTCTCTCCACCCAGCCCACCCCCACTCCTACAGTAAATCCTCGCACTATTGTCCATGTCAATGAGTCCTTCATATATGTTCTTTGACTAATCCCTTCACCTTCTTTCAATCAGTCCCTGGCACACTTCTACTCTCTTATAGCTGTCAGTCTGTTCCATTATTCTATGCCTCTGGTTCTATTTTACTCATTAGTTGACTTTGTTCATTAGATTCTTCTTATGATTGAGATCATACAACATACTTCCTTTACTGCCTGGCTTATTTCACTTAGCATAATAGTCTCCATTTCCGTCGATGCTGTTGCAAAAGATAGGAATTCCCTCTTTCTTTCTGCTGTATAGTATTCCATTGTATAGGTGGTCCACCATTTTTTATCCATTTATCTTGGGCACTTACAAATTATCTTAAAGAAAAGTATTTTGGAAAGAGTCTAAATAGTTAATTTCTTAAGTTTATTACTAACTATTTTTATGTTTGTGTTGTTGAATCTATGAATGAGATATTTTCTTCCCTTATATTCATAAATTGTTCATTGCTTATGTATAAATAACATTAGTTTTGCATAACAATTTTACAAGTAATAATGTTACTAAATTATTTTATTTTAATATTTTTCAGCTAATTTTCTTATTTTTCCAGATAAAGAATTACCTTATTACACATACTTGTATTTTCCTCCTTTCTTTCTTATATTGGTATTTTAAATGTATTTTGCACTGACCAGAACTTCTCAAATAACCTCCAAAAATTATGATGAAAGATGAAGAGTCATCTTTATTACCGAAATTTAAGCAACTATTTCTATTGCTTCATTAAAATTAGATCTGTTTAAATCTAAGCCATATCTGTAAACGAGCTTACTCTCTCCCTTGTACAACTTAGTAGGTATGGTAGTCAGAATTCTAAACTGACTTGCAAGATTCCCCACCCCTGGATGTTCAAACCCGATTGTCCATGACTGTGATTATGACAGACATCACTTCCATGATATCACATGACACAGTTGACTTTAAGAAAGATGATAGTCAAGATGGACCTGAATAGGATTTTTTTGGATGGAATGCAGTTTGTAGATAACATTATCTATTCCTTTAGTCACTTGTCCAAAGTCTGTCCAAATTTTCTAGTTATTGTTTTTTAAAAATTATGTATTCTTTTCATTTCCATTTAGTCCTCTTGTAACACTGCCTTCCTCCTCCCCAGGAATCTCCACACTGTCGTTCATGTCCATGAGCCCGTCTTCCTTTTTGCTCAATTCCTCCTCCTTTAACTGTCTAATTATACTTGAAAGACCTTTGCTAAGTTTACATTATTTGGATCACTGCAGTGAAAAAAATCTGTATTTATCCATTTATTTCTCAAATAGCAACAGTGTGAAGAAAAGTGATTCTTGAATATTATGCCCATGTTTGTTCTCTCAAATGTTGTATATTTTTGTATAAGTTGAGTCATTTCAAATCACATAATGTAGTGCAATGAAATGTAAACAGATATGACAAGAGACATTTCCATCTCTGGAAACAAGTATTGATTTTTTTCACAGTATTTACTTTGCATAAATTTTATTCCAACAAACCATTTTCAAAATCTTCAACTAAGCTGATTTTGCAACTAATTGAACCATTTTTTATGTTTTCCTATCTGACAATAAAAGTGCACTTTTAATGAAAAAGTTACTTTTATCAAATATACAAAGCATTGAATGCTAAAATTCTTTACTGCTTATTTTTCAATCAGTGTTTAACTTTCTAGTTTTAGTCTCTAAAACTAGGTAGGACTGAAACCAACATGAGAATTGAAATAATGCCATCAATAATTGAATGATTGAATAATTGAATAATCTCCATTCATTTATTTAATATATTAAAATACACAAATACATTATGGCAGAGAGTAGTGTGATTCTCAAAATCAACCTGAAATGAAGAATATCATCTCTATCCTGAGTGCAACTTATTTTTCTAAGGGTGCAGTTTGCCTCTGGATCTCAAACTAAATATGAAAGTCTGTCTTTCTACCATATTAAGATGAGGTAGGTGTGTGTGGAGTAAGGGTTGGGAATGTTCCTCTACTAATTGTGGTTGTTTTTTTCTTGTAATTGTTGTTCAAGTACAGTTGTCTCCATTTCGCCCCCACTGTTCTCTCTCACTCCACAGACCCTCACTGCCCACCCTCAATCCTGCCCCCTTTGATTTGTCTATGCATCCTTTATACATGTTCCTTGATGACCTTTCCCCTTCTTTCTCCTATTATCCCTTTCCTCCCTCCCCTCTGGTTACTGTCAGTTTATTTCAATGGCTTTGGTTATATTTTGCTTGCTTGTTTATTTTGTTGGTTAGGTTCCACTTATAGGTGAGATCATATGGTCTGTCTTTCACCTCCTGACTTAGTTCACTTAGCATAATGCTTTCCAGTTCCATCCATGCTGTTGCAAAGGGTAGGAGATCCTTCTTTCTTTCTGCTGCGTAGTATTCCACAGGGTAAATGTATCATAATTTTTGCTTCACTCATTTACTGATGGGCACTTAGGTTGCTTCCAGCAGTTGGCTATTGTAAATTGTACAGCTATGAACATTGGGGTTCATAGATTCTTTTGAATTGGTGTTTCAGGATTCTTTGGGTATAGTCCCAGCAGTGGGATTGCTGGATCAAAAGGCAGTTCCATTTTTAGTTTTTTTTTAGTAAATTCCATACATTTTTCACAGTGGCTGCATCAGTCTGCATTCCCACCAACAGTGCACTCAGGTTCCCTTTTCTCCACAACTTCACAGGCACTTTATATCACATAGACAAAAAGAAAGACAAAAATCACATGATCATATCAATAGATGTGGAAAAAGCATTTGATAAGGTACAGCACCCATTTATGATAAAAACACTCAGCGAAGAGGGAGTAGAGTGAGCATATCTCAACATAATAAAGGCCACATACGGGAAACTTACAGCCAACATCATACTCAGTGGACAAAAACTAAAAGCTTTCCCACTAAGATCAGGAACAAGACAAGGATGCTCGCCTTTGCCACTTCTATTCAGCATAGAAGTGGTAAAGTGGTTCGCTTCTAAAGCTATTGTTTCCAGTTAGATTTACTGTAGGAGGAAACTATGCCCTTTCCTCCAGTGTTTCTTTCAAATTCTGACATCTTTTTCTTATCACAAATCTCCTGAAAAATGGTCTAGTTACACTTCCTTTTGTGCCTCTGGTGCCTTCTAAGGGTCCCTACACTCATTCTTAAGAAAATAACTCCCGTCAGTGACTTAAAAATGACTTGTTAAGAGTGACCAATATTACTTTTTTACCTCTCTTCTTGTTAAAGTCTTAAAGAACATTATAATATTTGATAGAGTGTTTTATCATACAGACACAACATTTTCCAGTATAATTTTGGTATAATTCAAGTAACTTTCTCCTTGGTCTCAGTGAATTTACTTTGCCACTTTATTGCTTGATTGCTCCTTTGTAGTTTTATTATCCACCCTTGTCTACCTACCATTCCTATTTTGTTTGATTTTTCTATTGACATAATGTTATTTCTATACCGTTATATACCTATAATTATATCTGTATATTTTATATATTGCAGATTTTTGCTTTTTTCAGTATCAGTTTGTAAAATGTAATTTCACATATTACCTTTCTATATTTCCCAATAGAGTGAAATTCCCCTGTATTATTACAAAATCAGGAAAATGTTAAAATTATAGAATTATAAACACAGAATTTTGAATATTGAAGTATAGGAATTAGAATGGAAATTTTTGGAGCAAAATAATACTTTGGAGAATAAAGGATTAAAATATGATTATGTAGAAACCATAGATGAATGTACTTATTTCTAGCTCTTGCAGTTTCAAAAATGTATTAATATAAACACAAAAGGGCACATTTTGATAAGCAGTGTCATTTTTTTCTTTGTTTCTGACAGAGGATCAAAAGAAATATGACCATCAGTGACAGCTTATTTGAATTCTGTTGATGTTCTTATCTCACAGTGTCACCTCGCACTTGTGGATACGGGTCTCCAGAGACCATCAAACCCTTCTTGATTTCACCAATGACTTCTTGGAGAGATCTAGGAGGGAAAATTACCTAGCCTTCCTTTCAATTTTCTTTTTTATCTGCAAAGGGAGAATGTCAGTAACTTTTTGTTTCTTCCAAGCCTATTTTGGTGACTGATGATATGGCATTCTGTATTCCCAGGATGAAAAGTGGTAGATAAAAGTGCATGTGTAACAGAGTAAGATTATAAGGAAAGTTTAGAAACACAAACAAAAATGGAAAATGTGTAAATATATTTCAGTATGACTACCTTAGCCCACTATTCAGCTCATTGTGATTTAACTCTGTAAATTGACTTTTATGTCCCTCATCTACAACAATTACAGAGCTTACAGCCAAGGCTTTGCTCACATTAAATGTATCTCAGAGGGGCTGCTTTGCTGGATCCATCCACTGTCACAAGCTGACTGAGCATTAAAACTCCCACCTGCTGTGGAACAGTATGCTCCCAAGTCCAACTGCCAGAGGCACAAAAAACTAGTGGCACTGGATTGCACTAAGGGGACCTTTCCCCCACCTGACTGCCTCCTAGAAACCTTGAGGGGGTCTGGGTTTAAGTCCTCTTTAGAAAGACAAGTAGAACATCAGACATATCAGGCATGTTTAATTTCAAATTCAATCAATTTGATCTTCCTGGTGTGGTGATTGCTATAATGTATTTTATAATTTAGATATGCATCTTAATTATTAACTGTTGTAATATGGACTCTAGCAACAATTCATGCTTTTCAGTTATTATGCAAGAAATAGCTCATGTACAGTATAGCAGTTGGGGAAATTTCCAAGAAAATTTTTTTCCAGTAGCAAATAAGGTTGCTTCAACTTAGACAGTGGGCAGAATAGATACATGTTGGCAACAGCTGGTTATTTTGCGTTTTCTTTAGTTTTGCCTTTCTGTTGAGATTCGTTGGTAGGACAATCCCTTTGCTAATCATTGGCATCTCATAGGAAATATAAAGGTGAAGAGAAAGCAACGCCACTTAAGGGCAGACGTGGAAGCAAGACCAAGATGTCTGACACCAAGGAAAGAGATATGTAGGGGGAAAAAGCTACATAATGCAGTGATCTTTGTCATTAGGGAAGAAAATAATGCTAAGAGGAGACTATATTAAATGTAATGATGCTTAATTAGTGTATGATTCTAAATAACCAAAATTTATTTTAAGCTAGATCTGCCGATATCAAACATGGAAAACATCCTAATATATATGCAATAGGGAAGGCGAGTGGCAGCTGAGGCACTGTGCTGACTGAGCCCTCCGTCTCTCCAGGCTGCTCTCGCATGCAGGTGGAGATTCCACAGCTGTGCATCATACTTTCTTATGAGTCTTTTAGGCAATGATTATTACATATTTTATATTTTACATTGATTTCACCTTTCTGGTTTAAAATAGCAAGAAAAGAAAATATATATGTTTGAAAAGTAAATTTGCAACATTTATTTTTATGTATTTATTTTCTTTTTTATTTAATTGTTCAAGTACAGTTTTCTGTCTTTTACTCCCAGCCCACTCCCCCACCCCTCCCCATCTCTCTCCCATTTCCGCCCCCCTAGTTTTTGTCCATGTGTCCTTTACACTTGTTCCTGCAAACCCTTCCCCTTTCCCCCTGAAATTCCCTCCCCTCTCCCCTGTGGTCAGCCTGTTCTCTATTTCAGTGTCTTGGTTTTATTTTGCTTGTTTGTTTGTTTTGTTGTTTAGGTTCCTGTTAAAGGCGAGATCATATGGTATTTGTCTTTCACCTCCTGGCTTATTTTGCTTAGCATAATGCTTTCCAGTTCCATCCATGCTGTCACAAAGGGTAGGAGCACCTTCTTTCTTTCTGCTGCATAGAATTCCATTGTGTAAATGTACCATAGTTTTCTGATCCATTCATTTATTGATGGGCACCCTGTAACATTTATTTTTAAGTGAAAGTAATAATTTCATGTATTTTTTAAAAAACAACTTTATTGAGAAATAATTCACATATAACCCACAACTCACCCATTTAAAGTGTATAATTCAGTGGTTTATGATACATTTACAGAACTGGGCAACCTTCATTTTAATATTTTATGTCTCTTCTCAATATCCTTTTCTGCCTCTATCTTCATTCACAGTTTTTCAATGCCAGGAAGCTCTTGAGTTACCTTAACACAAATGTTTTAAGATACCCTTGAAAGCCCTCAGTATTACTGTTCTCCAGAGAAACAGATCCAAATAGGTATGTATAGAAAAGGGGATTTATTACAAGACTTACTGATTATTGTGGAGGGCAAGTCCCATAATCTGCTGTCTGCAAGTTGGAGAGCCAGGAAAGCCTGAGGTATAATTTGGTCCCCACCGAAAGGCTTGAGAACCAGGGAGCCGATGGTTTAAGTCCAGATCTGTGTCTGAAGGCTGGAGAATTGTGGGAACGGCTGATGATGAAAGTCGTGGTCTAAGTCCCAAGGGACAAGAGCAGAGCACTCTTGTCTGAAGGCAGGAGAAGATGGATGTCATAGTTCAAGCAAAATTGCAAATTCTTCCTTCATCTGCCTTTTCGTTCTATTTAGTTTCTCAACAGATTGGGTGATGACCACCTGTATTCCTCAAGATGATCATATTTATTTAGCCTATTAATTTAAATGTTAATCTCCCCCAGAAACATCCTTAAAGAAACACTCAGAAATAATGTTGTAGCAGCTGTTTGGGCATCCCTGTAGCTCAATCAAGTTGACACAAATAATGAACCATTCATACTCTGATTTGTGGAACCAAACTCTAGGTCATTTGTCATATGACAATGATTCTATTGATCTGGAGAGAAAGGTTCACACTAAACTATAACCTGTTTTTTTTAACATGGTTTCCCAAGGCCTTAGCCATTTCTTTTCCTTTTCTCAGTGTCCCAATATGCATTGTGAAATATTTGTGTACAATATCACTATTGGTAGTAAAAGAAAAGTAACTATCATTGTGAAACAAGAATTCCTTCCTTCCTTCCTTCCTTCCTCCCTTCCTCCTTCTTTTTTCACTTTATTGTATTTGTCCCATTACCATTTACCTCCCTCCTCCACCTCCACTTGCTCCCTCCCCAGCAATTTCCATATTGTCCGTGTCCATGAGTCCTTTTACTTTTTTTCAATCCTTCCACTCCTCCATCCCCATCACCAGAGCTGTCATCCAATTCTCTATCTATGAGTCTGTCTCTATTTTGCATGTTTGTTCAGTTTGTTCATTAGATTCCACATATGAGTGAAACCATATGGTATTTGTTTTTCTCTGACTGGCTTATTTCACTCAGCATAATGTTCTTCAAGTCCATCCATGCTGTCGCAAAGGTCACAATTTTTCTTTTTCTTTTTTTATGGCCCAGTAGTATTCTATTGTGTAAATATCCCATAGTTTCTTACCCTCTCATCAACTGATAGGCACTTGGGTTTCTTCCAAATCTTGGCAAATAAAAATAAAATAAAAAGAACTAGTTCATACTGACAAATCATGGTAGTAATTATAATTTTGGCTTTTTTCTTTTCCTAGATCTGAGAAATATATAATCTTTTTATTATGAAAGGTTGAGCAGAATAAGATTAGAAACTAAACTCTCTGATATATAGTATTTTTATAGTATTACTTTCATAGTTAAATGTATTTTGTAAAACTCAGAATACATGTAATACATGTGTAGAACATGTATGAGTTTGGTTGAGGCACTCTGAAATCCTATTACTTAACTTGTGTTTTTGTATCAAATTATACAATCTGAATCTCTGTTGCACTGACAGGAAAATAAGATAAAAGCATACCCTTGTTAGTGTGGCTCAGTGTATTGAGCATCGGCCTGCAAACCAAATGCTCGCTGATTCAATTCCCAGTCAGGGTCCATGCTCTGGTTGCTGGCTATGTCCTCAGGGCGGGCGGCACGTGAGAGGCAACCACACATTGATATTTCTCTCCCTCTCTTTCTCCCTCTTTCCCTGTTCTAAAAATAAATAAATAAAATCTATTTAAAAATGTGAGCAGGAAACATTGTCCATCTTCTTTCATCTGCTTAATGACCAAAGATAATAAAAACAGAAGGAGTACAAAAAGACAGTAGATGAAGTCCTGGATGCATTCTATTAGATAAAGCAACTTAACAGGGAGGAAAGTGATCACTTTAAGGTAAAGATGAACTTCGGTTACCAAGTTTGATAAATTGTTACCAGTCCAGGCAATTTGACATAGTATCTGAATGATGTAATTAGTAGATATATTGTGAGCTGTCAGGAAGTCCAGAGATTGATCACCCAGAATCATCTGGATCCACACCTATTCATCTGTACCTGGGGCAAAAATCATAACAGTGAGAATAATGGAGATTAAAAAATAACAAAAAACAAATCAAGAGGAGTTAAATAATGAATATAGATACTCAGTGTCTTGATTTTAATCAGTGAAATGTTCAAATTCATAAATATAAGCAGAGTTCAATGTGAGGTTTATCTTTATATAAACCTATGTTATAAAAACCAGAATGTAAAAAAATAAAAAGTTGAATGTTAGTTTTATAACTTAAAAACAATCAAAAGTTTTAAAAACTATTGATTCAAATTAATGTGAATTTTATTTTTTTAAGATTTTATTTATTTATTTTTAGAGAGGGAAAAAAGAGGGAGGAAGAGAAAGAGACATCAATAAGTGGATGCCTCTCATGTGTCCCTCACTGGGGACCTGGCCTGCAACTCAGACATGTGCCCTAGACTGGGAATCGAACCAGAGACTCTTTGGTTCACAGGCTGGCACTCAATCTACTGAGCCACACTAGCCAGGGTTGATTTTTAATATATATGTTTCAATTTAAGAAGTTCTTTAATAGATTACCTCAAATGTAAGAGTAAAGAGGGAAGAACATAGAATGTGTGTTTAATATATAATTTTTCTATATTTCTACTGGGTGGGTAGAAAAGGAAGAGATGTAAAATATTTACTTATCTCTGGGCATATACATACAATATGAAAGAGTGCATGAGTTACTATGGTACTCGGTTTATAATGCTTAAACTTGTAAATGTACAAAAAACAGAAGTATCATTTCACTACCCAGAGATATTTTCCATATGTGGTAACTGAAAAACAAAACAAAACAAAAAACCATCATCCATGACAAATGGGAACCCTAAATACTACATTATAACTTTATTTCACATGCATAACTTTCTCTAATGGTGGTAGAAAAATTTAGAGAAAAGATATTATGCTCATAAAGAATCTGTTTCACTTGCTGAACAGACTCAATCTTCTCCTCACATAGGGCAACCAAGTTTAAATGTTTCATCAGCAATTCAATCTAATTCAAAAAAACTAAACTCATCATCGTCCTCCCAGTAGTCTTGCTCCATCTTCATGCTTCCTGTTTTGCTTAATGGTATCATCACTCACCCAATCAACAATTTCAAAATCTTTAACTCTATTAATTTTCCTTCTCTCATCATGTCAGCAAATCCTGTTGGTTTTCTCTTGACAAAATATTTAACTTTCTTTATTTTTCCATCAAAACAGCAATACTGGGGCCGACATGTTTGCATTGTCTTAGTGTTTTCTGGTAGACCTAACTTAATATTTTAAAACATCCCCTGCTCCAAAGGTAACAGAAATGCATGGAAATGACAACACAGCTAGGAGAGTGTAGTCTTTAGGGAGAAGGAAAGAAGATGTGATCAGGGGTAGGTACCCAGGGCCTGTTTCATACCCTATATGTTTTCATATAGGGCATTTTTTCATTTTCTTGTGCTGGGTGGTGGACACCCAAGTGTTCATTATGTTAGTGTTCAAACATTTTGTATGATTGAAATACTACACAACTCATTTAAAAATAATTTTTTAACAAGAGTGAATGTTTGGGATACACAAAATATTTTCAAGATGCAAAAATCACTAGACACTAACCGCAATGAGAAAAGATATATTTCATTTTTTAATTTTTTTATTGTTGTTCAAGTACAGTTGTCTCAATTTTCTTCCCACCACTGTTCCCAATCCTGGGCATCCACACCTCCCACCCTTAATCCTACCCCTCTTTGACTTTGTCCATGGGTCCTTTATACATGGTCCTTACAACTCTTCCCCTTTTCCCTCCATTATTCCCTCCCACTTCCCATCCGGTTACTGTCAGTTTGTTCTTAATTTCAATGTCTCTGGTTATATTTTGATTGCTTGTTTGTTTTGCTGATTAGGTTTCACTTATAGGAGAGATCATATGGTATTTGTCTTTCACCACCTGGATTGTTTTATTTAGCATAATGCTCTCCAGATCCATCCATGTTATTTGCAAAAGGTAGGAGCTCCTTCTTTCTTTCTGCTGCATAATATTCCATCATGTAAATGTACCTTAGTTTTTTGATCCACTCATTTACTGATCAGCACTTAGGTTGCTTCTGGTACTTGACTATTGTGAATTGTGATGCTATGAACATTGGGGTGCATAGGTTCTTTTGAATTGGTGTTTCAGGGCTCTTAGGGTATAATCCCAGAAGTGGGATTACAGGATCAAAAAGCAGTTCTATTTTTAGTTTTCTGAGGAAATTCCTTACTGTTTTCCACAGTGGCTGCACCAGTCTGCATTCCCACCAACAGTGCACTAGGGTTCCCTTTTCTTCACAACCTCACTGGCACTTGTTGTTTGTTGCTTTGTTTATGATGGCCATTCTCAACAGTGTGAAGTGGTATCTCATCGTGGTTTTAATTTTCAGCTCTCTGATGGCTAGTGATGCTGAACATTCTTTTATATGTAAAAATATTTCTTTTCAATAAAGAAATTTGACTCCTTAGCCAGGAGTCAAAGTCAGCCATCACTAATATTGGCCAACTTTTCAGTGTAATGCATACCCTATAAGGTATTCTTTTCTAGAATACTTAAGCTCCAGGAAACCACTATAACTATGTGGTCTAATTTGGGAACCATTAACCACTTGTGACTGTTGAACAATAAAAATGTGAAAGACATTCAGAGTAAGAATGGAAGACAAAAGAACAACCTATTGAGAATCAGTTTGGGTGGCACAAATATAGGAAACTCTTTTATTTCTGATTTTTAAATTTTTCATATATTCTTCAGTGACTTTAAGTATTGTTATACTAAGTTATAATAAATAAGCAAATAACTTTTTCCAGCAAAAAAAATGTGAGTAGTCCAAATTGAGATATGCACACAAGATTTCAATGACTCAATACAGAAATGTAAAATACCTCATTAATATTTTTATCATTAATATTTTTATAATTATGTGTTGAAATGATATTATTCAGGATATATTGAGTTAAGTAAAATATACTGTTAAAATTTATTTAACTCCTTTTTTCAATTTACCCTTAGGGTTGCTGCCTCAGCAAAACTTTTCTATTTTATCTCTAAATATGACTGCATTCATTAAGGTTGAAATTCAGTTGTGTCTCATGGAACCCTGTAATAACATTTGCTTAATGGGTATAGAACTTCCTTTTTCTATCATAATGGGCTGCTATGATAGTTTTTCTCTGCTATCCAGGAAACTTATGGCTCTCTCTGTCTTTCTTTTTTAAAGATTTGATTTATTTATTTTTAGAGAGAGGTAAAAAGAAGGAGAAAGAGAGGGAGAGAAACATCAATGTGTGGTTGCCTCTCACTCACCTCCTACTGAGGACCTGGTTCACAACCCAGGCATGTGCCCTGACTGGGAATCGAAGCCACAACCCTTCGGTTCACAGTCACTCAATCCACTGAGCCACACCAGCTGGGGCAGTCTGTTGTTTTTGTTTTGTTTTTTTTGTCCTCTATCCCTTGCATCATTGCTGATGAGTTGCGATGGTGAACATGATGTGAGTTGAGGATGTGTTGATGTGTTACCTTGCTATTATATCTTCCTTTCCATTTTCACAATTTGTGTTTATTTTATCATTTTAATGGAGAATATTTATTCATCACTTTGCCTCCAAATTAATTTATTATCAACTTGATGAACTTTGAAAAAGCCTTTATGAGTTTTGGTTATATGGAATAGCATTCTGTAAGCCATGATATTTCTATAATATGAGTTTGGTCAATTTGGGAACATCATATGTATCTTTGTATGTTTTTACATATGTTGAGAATTTTTAAAGTGGTGTTTGGCACTTAATTCTCCTATTTCATTAGATTATTCTTGACAATTTTATAATTCTTGATGACATACAATATGGCATTTAAAAATATTTAAATTTATCACTGCAACATATTTTACTAGTGTATAGGTAGACTAAAAATTTTTTAAAATATTTATCTTGAATGTGGCCATCATGATGAACTTCATTTAATATTCTTATATTATCTCTTTTTTCTTTTTTGTAATTGATGTGCATTTATTATCTTTTGTTGCTTTTGCTATTCTGCCAACTAGAACTTTTAATTTTTCAATGATAATTATAATGTTTTCCTTTGGAAATAATAGTTCACTTTAATCATGATAAGGATGTTTACCTCTTGTGTTATTTACTGACTGCAGAGAGCATATTGCTACTGGGCTGTAAAATGTTACTGACACACTTCTGTTTCTTAGTGAAATTCAGAGTATAAATTTCTATTCCTAAATTCTGATATGGTTTTGATTTCAGTTACCTTGGAGACTGCCTCTCTACCCTTGCTGGAAAAAAAGAATTACTTGAAAGTTCCTGTCATTTCCACCTCAGAACAATTGAGAAAATAGAGTTTCTTTTGAAATATAATCATAGTTCAAAATTTGTACTATTAAATTCATCAATAATATAAACTCCACATCAACAACAATGATGCTCTACTATTAACAGTCTACACTTATTGAATGCATATTCTGTGACTGGCACTATACTAAGGTTTTACAGAGATAATCCCAATCCTACCAAGAAAAACAAACCAAGAAATATTTATTTGCAAAATATATGCCCCCTTGTGTTCATTTCAGCATTATTCCCAGTGGCCAGGATATGGAGATGGGTAACTTGTTTTTCCGTAGAGGATTGGATACAGGAGATGTGGTGCGTGCATACAATGGAATACTACTCAGACGTAAGAAAAGATGAAACACTCCCATGTGGCACAATGTGGGTGGGCCTTGAGAATATCACTCTAAGTGAAATGTCAGTCAGAAAAAGCTAAGAACTGTATGATTTCACTCATATGTGGGACATGCAAAGGAGAATGTATCCATAATCTGGGAAAATATTTAAATGGTATTTTAAACAATCTCAAAAAATTACACACCTGCTTTCTCTCTCATGTTACTAAATCCTTTCACTGTGAAATATGTCAACTTGTCAATAAGTTTATTAAAGAATATTTTTATTTTAGTAAACCTATAACAAGTGGCCTTACTAAAAGATCTCTTTCTTTAATACTTAAATATGAAGATTACTTTGGCATGCAGCTTGATTATGGGTTGGTTACTTATTACTCCCCCAGCTTTATTGAGATATAATTAACATTGACATTGTATAAATTTAGGGTGTAAAATTTGATGATATGATGCACATATACTGAGAAATACTACAATAATACTAGTTAACACATCCTTCATTTCACAGAATTGCCAGTCTGTTGATTTTGTTATGTTGAAAACACTGAAGCCCTACTCTCATAATCATTTTCAAGTATACAGTACAGTGTTGTTAACTAGAGTCACCAGGCTAAACATCACACCCCCAGAATCTGTTCATCTCATCCCTGGAAGTTTGGATACTTTGACCAACATCTCCCCAATGCTTGCCCAGCTTCTGACAACCACTTCTACTCTATGAGTTCAGACTTTTTTAGATGCAACGTATAAGTGGGATCATAGAATATTTGCCTTTCTCTGTTTTCTGACTTATTTCACTTGCATAACACTCTCCAATTTCACCCATATTGTTACAAATGGCAGAATTTACTTTCATTTATGGCTACATCAGTATTCATTGTGCATTTATATGTACTATCTCTCTCTCTCTCGATCTCCCTCCCTACACCACACTTTATTTTACTCACTCATCTGTCAATGGACTCTATGGTTGTTTCCATGTTTTGGCTATGGTGAATAAAGCTGCAATGAGCATGGGGGTGAAGATATCTCTTTAATAGACTTATTTTTGCTAGATAATATGGTAAATCAATTTTTAACTTTTCAAGAAGCTTCCATAGTCTCTGCCATAGTGCCTGTGCCAATTTACATCCCCATCAGCAAAACAAAGTTCTCTCTTCTCACATCCTTGCCTGCATTTGTGATCTCTTGTCTTCTTGATAACACCATTCTAACAGTTGCAAGGTGATATGTCATTGCAGTTTTGATTTGCATTTCCCTGATGATTAGTGAAGTTGAGCACCCATCCATGTACTTGTTGGCCTTTGTATGTCTTTGGAAAAAAGTCTATTCAGTTGCTCTGCCCAATTATTAATTAGATTGCTTGTTATTTGCTTCTGAGTTATATGAGCTCCTTATGTATTTTGGATATTAATTCCTTATCAGATATTTGATTTAGAAGTATTGCTTTCATTCTATTTGGTTCTTTTCATTTTGTCAATTATTTTCTCTGCTGTGCAGAAGCTTTTTAGTTTGATGTAGTTCTACTTGTTGATTTTCACCTCCATAAGTTATGCTTTTGATGTCATATTAAAAAAAAATTGTTGCCAATGCCAATGTCAAGGAGTTTCCTTTTCCTTGTTTCTTCCAAGAGTTTTACAGTTTCAGTTCTTGCATTTAAGTCCTTAGTACATTTCAAAGTTAATGTTTCTAATTGGTGTGACATAATGGTCAATTTCATTCTTTTGCATGTAAATATTCAGTATTCCTAATTCCACTTATTAAAGAGATTATCTTTCATCACTGATTATTCTGGACTACGTTGTCAAATATTACTTCATCATGTATGTGTGGCTTTGCCTCTGGATTTTCAGTGCTGCTTTATTGGTCTATGTGTCTGATTTTTATAAACATATGTAAAAACATGAACGTGATCTTCTCTCCTCAGTCCTTGCCATATATATATAGTATATAAAGATATATATTTCTTACTATATATTATATATTATATATTCATATATTTATATATACTGTAATATAGTATATATGTATACTATATATAGTATATATTTATGTATACTCACACTACATACACATTTTATATGTATACATACACAAGATAATATATACATATATATATTCCTTTTTTAATGGAGATTACAATTTTTGTTATTTGCTAAACCAATAGATGCTTTCCCAAATTCCAGTGAGAGTGACTATGATAAACTTCTCTAGTCATGGTATCACAGGTAGAAATAGCGGCTTCAATTAAACATCAGACTACTAAGTGGTAAGTATGCAGGAGTCCACATTCACTTGCCATGATCCATCATGGGTGTGTTAAAGCCATATAAGCGAATTAAATGTGGATATCTCGGGATCACAACTACTACATCGTTCATATCTGTGACAGTAAAACTAATCTCTGTAATCATTCTGGGGATTCAGTATTGCTTTTTATTTCAGTCTTGTTGGAATGGGAGGCAGGTTCAGTTTAGTTTCATCTGGCTCTCCTATGCAAGTCTGGAAACCAAGACAAGAGAGGATTTAACACTAAATATATCTATTCCATATATATGTATTCTATATATATTCTATATTCTATTATATATGTGTATACATGTATTCTATATGTATATATTCAGCTGAGAAACTCTCTTGAACTTTACTTATGACTTTAATGATTAGAGATATATTGATCATTGAACTTCAGACCCAAGTGAGACCTATAAATTGCAAACACTCAAGGAATATTATAACTAACCTGCAGCAAGGGCAGAAAAGGGTGGTTTTCTTGGAGCCTCTCATTGCTGGCGGGCACATTTTTGTACCCTTCCAGTTTACTAAGGTTTCAGCCCCCAGTAAGAGTCTGCACTTAACCTGGAGTTCTCAGATTCACCCAAATTAATAAAAGTCCACATTTTAGTCACTTTTCCCTAAATTTAATATTGGATTTGTCCATAAGACAGTCTCTACATTACTGTTTTATTATTTCTGTGATCACAAGTCACCTTTTGTAGTTTTTGTTTTATTTCTTTGGCAGGGGCACCTGGTTGCTTGCCTTATTTTCTTCTAATCTTAGCAATGCATTAACTTTTATGTTTATTGTATTTTATGCTGTTTAGCTTTATTGTATAGACTGACATTCTTTTAGAAGCTTACTAATAATTAATAATAAAAATTGAATACATATTTTGGTAAAATGTATGTTTCTATCATTGATATCTATATTTCAGTTTTAATATAAAATACAGTAAAGCAATGAAGGAGAAACTACAACATAGTTCCCCAGATAAAAATACACTAAATTTGGTTTAGTTTCCTTACAGTCTTATAATCATGAAAAACTATATAAGGAGTCCCTGGGCTTCCTGGCCTCACCTACCTGGTACTACTGATATATTTCAAGCAGTTCAATCAATCCTCATGCCCATAGTTTTCATACATTTTGTTATCAATAAATCCAGTAACTTCTTAATAACCCTACAGTAGATTTAGTAGTATGCTTAGTAGTAGTATGCTCTAGTAGTATGCTCTAGTAGTAGCCTCTCTTTCTTTTACTTAAAATGATTTTGATTTCAATTAGATACTCAACGTTTCCATGAGGAGCAGGAGTATCCCATAGGCATTCCAATGGCAAATTGGAAACTAGTAATACGCTCTCCAGCAGAGATCTTCGTTATGCTCAGTCATTTTACTTGCTGGCAATTTTTTCAGGAATAGAATATAGTGAAATTTAAACCACAGGTAATTATGAAGTTTGATTCTGGAATTTTTTTCCTTTGTAATCAGTAATAATACCTAGAAACATTTCTGGTTCTACAATTGATGTGAAGGAGAACATAGGTAGTCTTGATAATTCTTGGCCATATTTCTATGACTGTGGATAGAAGCAATTTTAAGCTGATGTTTGTACTGTGGCCAAGAAAGCTGAGAGATAATAAGGCTTGAGTCTTTATAACATCAATGAGCTACTGGATTGATGAACACAGAAAATCACCTTTCTTCTAGGCTTCTTTTGTGTCAGCTTCTCTATGGTTGCCATGTGTAAGCTACTTGAACCAGGGTTCCTTGAGTCAGCATCTTAAAAGAATCAGATGTTTGTATGAGAAATGCAACATTGAAAATAACATTGTAAAATATGATATTGCTTGAATAAAATTGGTATGGGACAATAGGATCTTAATTTTCTGTCACAGTAATCTGAGAATACTGATATTCTATAGAAAACTTTTGTTTTACTGTTGTCTATTGAGTATTAAGACTTTATACCGACTCTTGGTGATGGATGAGTTATCATGAGTCTTAGTATGTGACAAATTTATGAATTTGACTAGTTAAATATTTTTGATGGCACTGCATAACATCCTAAAATATAGAGGAAACTTCTCTGCAGGTGACTTATTTGAAATATGAGAAAGGAAAATTCGTTTCTAAGAGAGTCCATCTTTATATATGGATTATAATCAGAACCATTGAAAGTTTAGAATTAGGGGACTGGAGGGTTTAGGCAAGTTAAATCTTGGCAGGAAAACAACATAAAAATTTGAGAATTTTGGAGAAAATATGATTGGAATAAATACCCTCCTAAACACCTCTTGTAAAGCATTGTGTGACTGACAAAAGGGATACCTTGATCCTTGTAACAATACAACCCTCTAAAGCAAAGATGTCCTTTCCAGGGACAATTGGCTAAATCACGTGGGAGATGAAATGAAGAGGAAAGGAAAGCATTTAATTACGGTTTCATGGCACAAACAAAACACAGAGCTTGTTATGATAAACCAGGAGCTTCTAGACTCATAGTCCCAAACAATTTCCAATTATGTAGTTTTGGTTACTAAGTTGCTTGAAAACAAGTAGAATAGATGACTAATTTTGAAAGAACTTCATTACCAAAGTAACCCCAGCTTGGTTAGAGCGTATGAGTATTAAAGGTTTCAAATCAAACACCAGTCCCAAGAATTTTCATCTACAGGAAGTATGTTGTTAGTGTAGCGCTGCACCCAGAAGGAACTTTTCTACAGTGTCCACTCTGTGTAGCACAGAGACAGCAGCCAGGACTGCATTCTGAGAGGGGGAGCACAAGAGCTCCCTGATTCACAGGCTATGCGCATCACCCCCTGACAGAGCAGGAAGTTTTCGGATCCCTAACAAGTACTAGATATTATAAACAACCACAAATGTGCCCACTGTCTCCCTTCACAAAAGAGAGTGTTATCGTAAGATCATGCTTTTTGGCCCTTTGTGTGCATTTAAGGCAGATATTTCATCCCTCAGTGAGACGTCACTGAATTATTAGGAGCTAGATCTCGGCATGATGTCTTGCATAGGACTGCACACTACCCAAAGGTCTCACCACACTTCAGGTTAATTGCAATAATTAACTTTGGATTTTCTCCTTTTGGGGAGGAGCTGAGATGAATTACATGTGGATATGAATGCTTTTCAAATATATTTTTAGAATGTACAGAATGAAAATATATATGTGGAATAAGTATTTGGGTAGTCAAACAGCTTGTAATATTGGATTTCTATAGTGGCTCACCCATCCATATTCCATCTCCACCCTTTCATTCTTCTACTAGAAACTGAACCCATTTTCCCCAAGTATCCACTTATTTTCTGAAGCTTATATAACTTAATAGAGACTAAGTGGTCTCAGTGTAGTCTAAGTAAGTCAGTGTAGCCAAATGAAATGCAATGTAATAGTTAGAAAGCATTTATCTTTCTACCTGTCAATAACAAGTTGGATAATAGACATAGGATTATTCTGAACTGAGAGTTGAGGGGTCTGCTAAGGACTTCTGGGAAAGCTCCTTCTTGCTCTTCGGAGAAGAACCTAAGAATGGGAATAAGCCTCTAACACTGATTCCTACCGGCAGTCTCCTTGTAGCCCTGAGGGCAACCAGTCTTAGCGCAAAGCCTACCCTGAGGACAGTAGAGTTAAAGACATAAAAAGAAAGACTTTGATGATCTCATTAAGTCAGGTATTCAATGAGCTTAGAAATCTGACTTCCAATTCTTTGAAATAATACCCTTGCTCATTGGTTTAGCATGTTTAAGTTCTTTGAAATAATAAATGTTCTCGTTGTTTTAGCATGTTTATATAAGACATCCTATTAATTAAGACAAAACCATTCTAAATAATATAAACCTACTCCTAATTTATTTCCTCTGGGAAACCTAGACGGTGTATGCCAAGATCTATATAGGACAGTTTTCCAGGGGTCTTGTCCCACTTAGCAGGCATCTCTGTGGTCCATTGTTACAGAAAACTAAGTGCTTTCTACTGCACTCTGTCACCTTTCTGAGGACTCCGTGTGAAACAGAACAGTCTGTACATGTCTGACCCCATTTCTGGACTATTAAAATACTTAGCCAAGTGCCTTCAGGTTTCCTTGAAGAACAAAAGATTATACTGGTCATTTATATTAATGACTGGACAGCTCACAATAGAATATTCTAGTTCGTTTGTTTTTGTCAATAGGGAGAATTGAGTGCTCAGAAGAAAATGATAACCAAAAAATATATAATATTTTCTCATGCTTGAAAATGGTAATGCTTTTAAAAAATATTTTATTTATTTATTTTTATGAAGAGGGGAACGGAAAGAGAAAGACAGGGAGAGAAACATTTAAAGTGTGGTTCCCTCTCACACGCCCCGTACTGGGGACCTGGCCCTCAACCCTGGCATGTGCCCTGATTGGCAATCGAAGCAGCAACCCTTTGGTTCAGAGGCCTGCACTCAATCCACTGAGCTACACCAGCCATGGCTGAAAATGGTAATGCTTTTAAATATTGCTTCTAAAATATTGTGTATAAAAATGTCTGTAATTCAATCCTTTGTATACATTTTAATTTATTTACCCTTCCTCAATTTTTATACTTAGGTTTTATTTTGTGTTTTGCTATTGGGAGTAAATATTCTATGAATATTTTACACAAGATCAGTATTGTTTAATAAAATATTATTTGAATGTCTGTCTTGAACCAGATGCTTATATGAATATATATTTCAGGTTTAGTACTCAGAATTTATTACAGAATTTGGCTCCTGTCGTCACTGAGCTAACAGAGTAGTGAGGAGCAAAACATAAAATCTCACATTGTCATGTTTTTGTAATAAATGTTATCCAACAAATGTATAGTATTTGAAAAGAGAATGGAAGTGAGGAAGAAAATGTGTTTTGCCTTAAGAAAAACTTGTTTCAGAGAAACTAATGCTTATTCTGAAGTGGGAGTGAGTGGCAGAGGAGAGCGGGGTTTCCAGGAAGAAGAAACATCTTACATGGGTGTCAAAGTGTGGGAAAGAGCTTTCTGCGCCAGAGCGACTGGAAGGAAGGTACCATGTTTGGAAGAAACGAGGAAGTGCACAAGATAATGGAAAAGCAACGGGAAAGAAGTGGAGTGTGCAAAACCTGGATTATAGCAGGAATGCAATGGTGTGCCCGCTGCATATTTGTTAGGATTACATCAACCACTCTACACACTGAAAATTATCTGACGTGGGGAATTTAAGTTTCACACTGTTTTATTCCTAGTTACCAAAGCACAGGGAAACTGAACATCATTTGTTTAATAAATTTATAAATAATAAATTATCTGGAGTATGTAGGAGGATAATGTACCCAAATGAACACCCAGGTTTCTGATGTGTGGAGCTGGAGGAATGATTGTAACAAAGAAATAAAATGTTTAATTTTGAAAAAAATGAAATGAAATGTAATAATTAGAAAACATAAAATAGCCTCATGTATTGATACATTTTGATCTATTGGAAAATTCCAAGAGAAATAATGAAAATACGTACAATAATAATTAAACTTTCCATATGCCATTTAAAAATATCAGCAAGCATTTTCTGTAAAGGGCCAGAAAGTAAATAGTTGAGGCTTTGGTGTAATATGATATCTATAACTACAGATATCTGCCAGGAAATAGACTTGGTATATAGGTAAATGAATGAGGCAGAACTCCACAGATAAATTGAAAATTTACTATAAAGTATTATCTGGAACTCAAACTCAATAAATTTGAAACCATAATAAATAAATTCCTTATAAAATAAAAACCTTGATTTAAAATCAGTTTGGAAATAAAGAAAATGAAGTCACATTTATTTATATACAAAAACAGTGAACTATCCAAACAAGAAAGTATGGTGATGAATGTTAACTACAGTTAGTGTGATCATTTTGCAATATACACAAATATTGAATTATTACTCAGTACTCCCAAAAGTACTATGTATCGATTATACCTCAATAAAAATAAAGAAAAAATCAGTTTTATTTATTTCTATACAAAAACAATGAACACTCCAAAAAGTAAAAAAATAAAGAACACTCCTATTCACAACAATAAAAAACAAAATAAGAACAAACTTAACCAAAAAAATGAGATGCTTTTACATTGAAAATTGTAAAATAAAAATATAAAATAAATTAGACACAAATGAATGGAAATCCCATGTTTATGAATTGGAAACATTAATATTGTTAAAATTTCCATACTATATAATACCAATGGCATTTTTACAGAAATGAAAAAACTGAAAACAATTTTAGTATTCATGTGGACCCACAGAAGAACCCAAATATCCAAAGCAACATTGAACAAAAAGAACAAAGCTGGAAGCATGCCACTTATTGATGTCAAAATATATTATAAAGCTACAATAATTAAGAGTGGGTACTGGCACACAGACAGACGTGTAAGTTAATGGAACAGAATAGAGAGCCCAGAGACAAACGTATGTTTCCAAGATCATCTTATCTTCAACCAAGTTGTCAAAAACACCCACTGGGGAAAGGATAGTATCATCAATAAATGGTGGAGAAAAAACTGGATGCCTACATGCAGAAGAGTGAAATTGGGCCCTTATCTCACACTGTGTTCAAAAAACAACTCAAAATGAAGTGTTAAGTGTAGGCCTGAGTCCATAAAATTGCTAGAATGAAAAATAAGGAAAAGCCTTCTGACATTGGTCTTGGCAATGAATTTTTTAATGTGATGCAGAAAGGACAGGAACAAAGAAAAATATACAAGTTGGCCTACATCAAATTAAAAAGCTCTGCATAGCAATGAAAAGAACAGCTTGAAATGGCAACCTAAGATCAGGGCGGGAAATATTTGCAAACTGTACATCTGATAAGAGTGACATCCCACCTATATGAGGAGCTCATATAATTCAGTAACAAAAAACTCCCAAATAAACCAATTTTACAAACAGGTAAAGGGACTGATAGACACTTCTCAAAAGAACACATAAAACTGACCAAAAGGTATATGAAAAAGGGGCCCCAAATTACTAATCATCAGGTAAATTCAAATTAAAACCACAATGAGATAATACCTCAAACCAGTTAAAGTAACAGTTATCAAAAACATAAAAGATAACGTGTTGGTGAGGGTATGGGAAAAAAAACAACCATGTACCCCTGTTGGTAAGAATGTAAATTCATGCATTCATTATGGGAAACAGTATGGATGTTCCCCCCAAAATTAAAAACAATAGAAGTCCCTCATGATTCAGCAGTTCTGCTTCTGAGTATACGTCCAAAAGGAATGAAAGCCGTATTTCAAAGAGATCTGCACTGCTGTGTTTACTGCAGTATCATTTCCAATGGCCATACTCTTCTGTCCGATCTCTTTTACATGTGGAATCTAAAATAGTCAAAGTCACTGAAACAGAAAACAGAAGGGAAGTTTCCAGGGTCAAAGAGATAGGGTGAAATGAGAAGCTGGTCAAAGAGGACGGAGTTTCAGGCACGATGAGTAATTTCCGGAAATCTAATGTATAACAGGTGGCTGGCTGTAGTTCGTTCGGTTTCAAATCCTTGACGCTTACTGAGAGGGTAGGTCTCGAGTGTTTCTACCATCCACACGTAAGCAAGTGATCACAATGTGCAGTGGTAGATATATTTATTATCTTGATTTTGGAGATTATTTTATAATTTTTACACACGTCAAAACATCACATTTTATACCTTAAATATATACAAATTTTATTTGTTATATAGTAAACCTCAAAAAATAAGCTGGGAAAATAAGACCAAAAAAAGAAATTAGGTAAAGATATTTGTATAGTTAACTTTTCTATATGAACTTCAACGGTTAATTCTAGTCATATTTAACTCATTCCAGCCATATAGTAAAATATAAAATCTTTTCATTCATTTCATAAATGAGAATATAACAACTTTAAAAAATTATGGCTTAAACCTAGGCCTATATCCAATGTAGTTGACTTGTTTCCATATGCTATGAATATAGTATAATGTAATGTAATATAATATAATCAATATAATAAAATTAATATAATATAATATAAAATGTAGGAGAGCATAATATGTTATAGCAATGTATTATTTATTGCAAGATGGAAAAGTTAGCTTAATGACAGGAATGCTATCAATACATTTTATTATTGCCATAAAATAAAACATCAATACCTTTCTTCAATATGAAGGCAATTTCTTAGTAGCATTTAAAAATCACTTGTAATAAAATGTTTAAGCAAAATGGAAATTGTAATCAAAATCATTTTAAATTTTAATAATAAACACCATTTTAGATAATGGAACTCTAAAGACTTCACCGAGAAAGAACTGGAATTATGACAGGGAGGATTATCATTCACATTATTACATGCATTCTGTTACAATCAATAAAATAACAAGAAACCGTCTTAATAAATATAAAAACTGAAGAGATAAATCCCTTGATATGAGTTTTATACCTACAAAAACAGAGACCCAAATAAATTCTTTAAAAATATAATAAGAAATCTATGGAACTTAAATGGATGCAAAATAATTTATAACTAGGTCTTTCTATTAGAAGTAGTAATAGGGTTTTTTAAAATCCATTTAACACAGTGGAAAAGTTATATGACTTTAGAATAAACTTAAAGGAAAAGTACCTGACTTTTATGAAGAAAGCCACACAGTTTTATTGAAAGATATAAACCAAAGCCAGAACAAATGGAAGGAACATAATATATTTTTGACAGAAATATATATATATTTATTATATATAATATATATTTAATAATATATATAACATATATTATTATATATAATATATATTTAATAATATATATAACATATATATTTATTATATATATATATAATGTCAATTGTCTTCCAAAACAGTATTAAAAATTCAATGTGATTCTAATTTGGAATCCATGTTTAGAGTTATGCTGTGACCTTAATGCCAGTGTGAAAGTTTTTCCTTGCCTGTTTATTTTTGTCTGTTTATTTACAAACTGGGAATGTGTATGAGTTTTGAAGAGGCGCTTATACACAAACCAGGCATGAGTAGAGGAGGGGAACTGTCCTGGGCTGACGGTGTTGGTGGGCGGTGGAGAGCCAGCCTCACCAAATACCAAGAGGCAGGAGAAGTTTTCTGAAAGCTGGCTCAACTTCCACACTGTGATTCATAGGAACCAGGCCCAGGACCCAGGCCATGCAGAAGGGGGAGACAAGATTGCCTCTATAAGCCAAGACCTTTACCACCAGGGTTCCTAACTCTAGTTCTTCCAGTGGCGTTTGATCAGATGCTGTCGGGACGTAACTCTCTCGGTGATCAACATTCAAGCACTGTTCCTTGTGTGATCTAATAAAAGGGCTCCAGTCCCACGTCTGGACCTCTGACCAACCACCATCAGCCACAGAAATGATTGTAAAGGAAAAATGAGGTGGGGGTCTTCCAGGTTTTCACATGCAGTATAGTTTACAACAACTACCACAAAACGATAGACAAAGTATCTAATCATAATGAGGTTAAATCAAAGACACATCAGAAAAAAAGAAGCTGAGAAATTTTATTGCCAATAGAAGTGTATTAAAGGGGTTACTTAAGGATGTTCTTTTGGTTGAAGGGAAACACCACCCACTGAAATGCATATGTACAGGAAGGAATGAAAAAGACAGACTTGTAATTATTATTTTAAAAACCAGCATTTTTTCCTACTCTTAATTTAGTTGAAAAATAACTGTTTATATTAAGCCAAAATATGTGGTATAATTTTCCTCAGGCAATAAAAATAATAAAAATGTATAATGAGTAGAAATCCATGAAATTATAGAATTCAATATAAATACAATTAACAAAGTCTTTGTGGGAAAATTAGCAAAATCAATAAACTCCTAACCTAATCAATATAATAGAAGAAAATGCATTCATTGCATTTAAGAAAATGTAGAAAAGGAGGGAAATAAAGGGAGGGAGGGGGAGGGGTGAGAGGAAAGGAGCGAGGGAGGGAAGAAAGGAGAGAAAGAGAGAGACCAGTACTAGAAAGTAAAAGTATTTATTACCATAATTTTGCAGATTGGAAGAAGGAAGCCCAGAGCCTACAATGAAATAGAAATTAAATAAGACTATCTTTTGAGAAAGATCAATTACTGAGATTTTTTGTAACATAACAACAGTGACATGATTCTTGGATTTGGCAAAATGAGATTTGCTGGGGTCCTCCATAGAGTGTTTTTACTACAGTGAGAAGAGAGATGTCAAACTGTCGTTAGTTGACTAGGTATGTGGGCGATGGTTTGAAAAAAATTTCTAGGTGAGCTAGCTGGTTCAAGAAGTTTGGTTGTGGAGAAGAAAAGAATAAAGTCTGCCTGGAAAGGGATATGCAATCAGAGCATCCCTTTTAAAAGCAAAATATGTTTACACATCTGCAAAGAAATTGACTAGTCTCCAGAGCATTATTTCCCCTGTTCTATCAAATGTACATGGAGATGAATAAAATGACATCAGTTGTTTTGATCATCTTAAAATCTTGCTGCAATAAACCATAATTTTTGTTGAATGTATCTAATGTTATTTTGTTTGTTTATTCTTGTATTTATGTCAATAACAAGAGGACTCAAGGATTTATAATTGTAGCTTATTGATAATAGCATTCTCAATGGAACTGACAGCCAATTAGTCAATGATCCTTTGAATAAAGAAAAACTGCAATTTACATTGTATACACAAAATGAAAGGAGGAAAAAGACCATTAGTTAGGAGATAAAAAGATTAAAAAACCTTGTAGGTAACTGACCTTTGTTTCAGACGAATGCATTTATGTACAAACACATACATTTAACAGTGGTAAATCTATCTTGAATTCAATGGATAAAATGGCCAAAAGTATATAATTATGTTGTTCATTGTGGTAGGCAATTGTCAGTTTTAATGCTTTGCACTGTATCATGCCGTAGGCAAATCTTTCTGTGTTCATGAATATTGGAGAGAGAAAGTCGTAAATCTGTAAACTGAGCATAAGCATCTTTCAAGCTGTCTGGCCTCTTGCAGTGTTTGCAAAGCTTAACATATATTTTAATCTGTGCACTGCTGTTTTTATTTGCTCCCTTCCATCTTTCTGTCCGTCTTCCTGCCCCCTGTCTTTCCATCGATCCATCATTTTTTCCAATTAAGGGCAAGCCAGATGACAGACATGACAGGCACTCACTGTCCGATGCCACAGACTCTAAGTAGAAGTAATTGCTGTGCACGAACCTGAAGCAGTGCGCCAGCGCTGCCGCCACGGGTCCCCACGATGGAAGCCTCGTTGTCTGAGTAACAGGCATGGGACGAAGTGCAGAGTGGAGACTGGGGAAAGCAACCTCGGAATTGATCATTTGAGAGAATCCTTTTTATTTTTACCAGCTGCGAGTAAAATTTATGTTTCTCTGCATTTATAATTGAGGAAATCATTTAATAATGGACACTGGTGTACTCTGAACAATAGAACCCTGCAGGGGGAAATTTCTGAGAAAATGTTATAGGGTTTATGTGTAGAAATGTCCTTGATTTTCTCCTGTCATAGGACTTGTCATTAGAAATAAGGAAACGGCAGCTTGCTGCTGAGCCATGATAATGATACCTATTTACTCAGCCATGACTACAGAGTGAACTGTATATAAAATATTAGATAGACATATACACATTATTTATACATCTCACCACATATAAACTACATCAGAAGGTATTTTTCTCTTTGTGACTGTACTGTACAAGATTCTTTAACCAATGCATTAATCTCTAGCTCTTTAAAATAAAAAAATGAGATTCAAAACAAAAATACATTTATTTGTAGTGAACAATAATATCAGAGTTGACTGTAAGCAATCATTTTACTTGTTCTGGTGTGATATAACTTGTAATGTAATTTTTGTAAAGAGGCAGGAGATGCCACTTTTCACCGTGACATAATAGCTGTTCTAATGCCAAAATCGTTGTCTTTCATACAGTTCACACAAATAAAGGGCCTGGGATTTGCCTTAGAAAAATGACTTTCTCTGTGAGTGGGGCAGGAAATGTGCCAGATGAATCTGACACGCACTATAACACCAGAAAAAATCGGCTGCTCAAAACTAACAGGATCATGTCAGATGGTCCCAACAGTCACCTTAAATAGAAACATGTAGGCCAATGACAAGAGTTTAATATTTTTTAAAAAAGACTATATAGTTGATTAAAATTTTTTCAGTGTAGATAATGAGTTCATGAAGATAACTCATAGAGAGAAGAAAAAAGTAACATCAAAATGATAAAATTATTAGAATTTCCTAAAGCATCAACTCATTACTCCAAAAATAGATAATAGTAAAGAAATACACATATTACGATGTTTCTGGTAAGAACTATATTTTAAGATAAATAGCTTTGAGGGTAATTGTTCTTAAAATTAAAAATTGAACTCCCTTTAGATCCAGCAATTCCACTTCTGGGAATATGTCCTAATGATCCCCAAACACCAAAACAACACACACACACACGTACATGTGTGCATATGCATGTGTGGATATATATATATATATATATATATATATATATATATATATATATATATAATCTCCCTATGTCATAGCAGTGCTATTTACAATAGCCAAGATTTGGAAACAGTTTTAAGTGCCCATCAGTAGATGAGTGGGGGGAAAAATCCTGTAGTACATGTATAAAATGGAATACTATGCAGCAGTAAAAAAGAAGAAACCCCTCTATTTTGCAACAACATGGATGCATCTGGAGAATATTGTGAATTACATAAATTATGAATATTATGAATTAAGCCAATCAGTGAAAAACAAATACCACATGATCTTATTTATATGTAGAATCTAATGAACACAATAAACTAACAAAATAGTAGCAGAAGATTTGATACATGAAACAGACTGTCAGCTGCCAAAGGGGAGGGGAGAACTGGAGAAAGATGGTAAAGAGATTAACCAAAAAATGTGTGTGCATGACTTATGGACATGGACAACCATCAGCAATATGGGGATTTGCTTAGGGAGAAGAGAGGGTGGGATGGGGTAGAGATGGGGAAAGGGAGGAAAAGCAGGCACCACTATAATAGCATAAACAAGACAAATGAATAAATATAAAAACTGGATTGGTTCATCATAATTGAAATATAAGTAATCAAATTTCAATCACTTTTTAAAAAATCTATGTTAAAATAACTGATTTAGGTTAGTTAAAACTAGATGAAGGGAAGTGTTTACAGGAACAAATATAGAGGACACATGGACAAAACTAGGGGGGTTGGAAATGGGAGGGATGGGTGGGTGGGCTGGAATGGGAATAAAGGATAGAAACTGTACTGAATAAACTAAAAAAAAAAAAAAAAAGTAGTAGAAGCTGCCTTGGCTGGTGTGGCTCAGTGGATTGAGTGATGGCCTGCAAATGAAAAGGTTGTCAGTTGGATTCCCAGTCAGGGCATGTGCCTGGGTTGCGAGCCAGATCCCCAGTAGGGGGTACACGAGAGGTAACCACACATTAATGTTTCTCTCCATCTCTTTCTCCCCCCCTTTCCCTCTCTCTAAAAATAAATAAATGAAATCTTAAAAATGTAAAAAACAAAACTAGATGATGAATTTGTAAGTTATTGACCTTTCTTTTTGTGAATATTTGAAAATTTTGTAATTGAAAAGTATTTATTTTTTTCTCCGTAAACATTTTACCTATTTACAGCATGACTGAGTGTGATTTATTTTGGGAATGGAAGGACGGTGCAGTATGTAACAATCAATTAATGTAATATATCATATTAAGAGAAGGAAGGGCAGAAAAAATACATAATCATCTCAACTGATAGAGAAAGAACATTTGACAAAATTCAACACTTTTTCATTGTAGTAACATGCAAACAACTAAGAATAAAAGAAAATTACCTCAACATAATAAAGGCCATATATGAAAAGCCCACACATAATATCATGCTCACTTATAAAAGACTTAAATATTTTCTCCAATATAAAGAACGAGGTAAAGAAGCTTTCTTTTATCACTTCTATTCAACATAGTGCTAGAAGTCAACCGTAGCAATGAGATAAGAAAAATACATAAAAAGGATTTAAAATGGAAAAGAAGAGGTAAGATTATCTCTGTTCACAGATGACATATTATGGAGATGTAGAAAATCCAAATAATTCCATTAAAAAGAAAATAATAGAACTAATAAATTAATCCAACTAAGAGGATAAAAAATTAACAGATGGAAATGAATTGCACTTTTATATTCTGAAAGTGAATAATCAAAAAGAAATTAAGACAATCATTTAATTTATAACAGCTTCAAAATGAATAAAGTACATAAGAATAAGCTCAACCAAGGAAGAAAAAATATGAACTGAAATTTAACAAATTAAAGAAGACATATAAATGGAAAGAGATCCATGTTTAGTGATGGAAAATTTAATACTGTTAAAATGTCAGCACTACCCAGAGCAAGCTATAAATGCAATGCAATTATGATTAAATTTTTAATATTTTTTTCAGAAATAGGAAAATTTATTCTAAAATTTATATAGGATTTAAAGGGACGTCAAGTAATAAAATAATCTTGAACCAGAGCAAAGTTGAAGGTCTCACATTCTCTCATTTTAAAACTTACTATAAAGCGGTGGGGTATTAAAACAGTGTCATCCTGACACAAGATTAATGCAATACAATAAAAGCCCAGAAGTGACCTGTCACATATATGGTCAACTTTTATTTTGACAAGGATGTCAAGACCATTCAATGGGAAAAGAAGAACACTTTCAATAAAATGTTTTGGAAAAGTTAGATATTCACATGCAAACAAAAAATAACTGAATGTCTACCAAAAAAATACACAAAAAATAACTGAAAATAAATCAAAGATCTAAATATAAGTTTTAAAACTATCTAACTCTTAGAAGAAAACATAGAGGCAAATTTTTATGATGTTGGATTTGACAGTGCTTTATAGGATGTGACACTAAAATCACAGGCAACAAGAGAAAAATTAGATAAATTTTACTCCATCAAAATTAAAAATCCTTGTGAATCAAAGGATACTGTCAACAGTGAAAATAGAACCCATGGACTGTGTGAAAATGTTTTCAAATTATATATCTCATAGGAGCTATCCAGAATATACAAATATCTTCTCCACCTGAACAATAAAAATACAGGCAGGCCAGTTAAAGCATAGAGTACTTGAGTGGACACATCTCCAGGGAGGGTATACCGGTAGCCCATGAGTGTATAAAAGGATATTAAATATCACTAATTTTCAGAGAAATTTAAACCAAGACCATGTTGTCAAAAATAAATAAATAAATAAAGGTAGGTGTTGGCAAAGATGTGGAGAGGTTAGGGTCCTTGCTCATTGCTGATAGGCATATGAAATGGTATGGTGGCCCTGGAGGATAGTATGTCTATTCCTCAAAAATTGTACATGGGTCCAGCAGTTCTACTTCTAGGTATGCTCACAAAGGAGGTGGGAGTGAGGACTTGAACAGGTACTGTGCAGCCATGTTCATGGCAGCAGTTTTTATAGTAGCCAGGGAGTGAAAGGCAACCCAGACGCTCACGGATGGGAGCACAAACAGAACGTGGTCTATACAAACTGTAGATTATTGTTTCGGCTTGAAAGGAAAGGAAATTCTGGTATATGCTAGGGCATCAATGAACCTAGATGAAGGAGGCCAGTCGTAGAAGGATAAATATTGTATGATTCTATTTGGGTAGGATTGCCCAGAGTGGTAAGTTTTGCAGAAACAGATAGTAAATAGTAGTTACTAGGGGATGTTGAGGGGTGGGATTTGGTATTGAATTGGTACAGAATTTCGATTGGGCAAGGTGGAGGGGTTCTGGAAATAGTGGTGATGGTTGCACAGCAATGCGGGTGTGCTTGATGGATGGTGAGCTGGTGGATTTTGTATTGGGTATATTTTGTCACAATAGAAGAAAAGGAATAAAGCCTACTAAAATATATATATATTTTTAAAAGTAGAAATATACCAAGCATTTATATAAAAATACTGTTTACAAAGAAAAAGGTTGGCATGCGTGGCTTTATATTATCCTTCAAAGTTACAAACTCTACCTTTCTCAGTAATTTCTGGTGGTAAATATGAATCGAAGCTTTTCACACTTGTTAATTAATAACATAAGTGAGGGTCTTTTTGAATTTTCACATGTCCGATATTATATCAGTAACAGGCACTACTACAAGACAAATTAAGGGAGAAACAAAAATAAAATCATCATCATCATCTGTCATATATCCACTTATACCAGTAGTCAGCAAACTTTCTCTTTAAAACACTAAACAGTGAATGTTTTAGGTTTTGCAGACTGTGGAAATTGTTGCAGCTATACAACTCTTCTGTTGTAGTATACAAGCAGCCATGGGAAACACATAAATGAATGTATGGGCATGGCTGATTCCCATAAAACTTTATTTATAGGAATATTTACTAGGCAGCCCTGTGTAGAGTGTTGACCATAATCTTTACCGTGTAATAAGTTTGATTTTCAGGAGCTCCAGCTTTCCTTTTGGCACTCAGGGGGGTGCTACAGGCTAGGCTAAATTTAACATAAGTAGGCTTACGAATTATGCTGACAAAATGCCTCAGTAATGGTAGCAGTCATAATTGGTGTTGAAAATCATTCCCGATCTATTCCTTTCCCATTATCTTTCAACTAAGCATTGTCATGTGACTTGCAATGGCTAATGAAATGTGAACAGAAGTATTATGTGGATTCCCAATAGGAAATTTTGAAATCCAGGTGCAACTTCCCATGTAGCTTTCTCCCTACAGCAACGGTTTGGAAAACTGGTAAAATTGAGCCTCTCTCACCTTGGATTCTTCAGTGTCAGTTTATAAAGAGAAAGTTCCTGCAGTATCACAATAAGAATGTTTAAGTGGCAAGAAATATATTTTGGTTGTGTTACAAAAAGTAGATTTTGTGACTGTAAATTGTCACAGCATAATTTCATCCATCTTGCTTAATATTAGATTAATAATTGTATAATTTTTAAATTTGCACTAATTATAAATTACAATTTGCCAATATCTAAAGCAATGATTATGGGAGTTCTCTATTAAAGGGCATGGGCAGGGTTGCACCTGAATAGGTTTAATGATGAAGCACTTTGGAAATCGAAGCAGATATAAATCAGATAACATAGGCTTTCTTAGTTCATAGAGCCCAAATTTGGTGTTTATTTGGAGTGCCATAAAACTATATTAATGCAATTCCTGTAACTTTTATTTAAATCCTGATCATGTAGTATGAAGATTAGATTACAAGGCATACATTCTAATGCTAATTTTAATACCGAGGCACATCAAAATAAAGTGATTTTCTTATATGCATGTAAGAAAATGAAGGATGAGTCAATCATTTTCCTTCCTTCTGCCTGCTGAGAAAGCTTATCCCAATTATAAACCATAGTATTTTTTATTATAGTTTGATTTAATTTAACTTTATTCAGATAGAAAAAAATCCAAACTGATGTATAAATTTATAAACATAACATAAATTGTAAAAATAATAGGATCAAAGTATTTGTGATATGATGTTAATTCATGCAGTCCATTTCACTGTAGTGTATACTCTACTTTAAAATATTTAATTTATACACCATTATCACTAACATTTAAAAAAATCCAAACCTAGTATTCAATATCTGCAGCATGCTGGCTGGGTCTCTGAATTTTACGTACCTGCTCAGTCAGGGAAACATAGCATTTGTCATCTTAGTTTATGTGCAAAAATCGCTGAGAGAATCTTATTACGTATTCTTTGCTACAGGTATAGACAAATGATGATGACAAGCTGTGAACCCAAAAACTGTATTTAACTGTCTATTAGAATAGGTTGAACATTGAGAGTGAAAACATTTATTAATAACACTTCTGATTCATGCTGTGTTGGGGAATGCATGACAGAGAGAAGCAACTCCTGACAATCAGCACACACCTGGGAAAACAAACGGTGAATATCTTCGCAACCTTTGTCGCCTCTTATTTGCTTTACATTTGCCACTGGTTTTAATGAATAGGAGCTGGGTTCCAGCAGATCTCTGCGGGGCTCCTCCACTCGGCTGTGCTCCGCACTTCCGCTGCTCGCACATCTGCTGGAGCCGTCAGCTGTAATAAGTGCACATTTTGAGTCTTAAGAGGATCTGCAAGTTGAGTACAGGCAGCACCAAAGTAAATACCCAACACAGTTTTAATACATTTTTCAAAGCCCGTTTTAGGAATATTTGTTCCTGAGATCAGTGTATGTGAAATCTTAAGAAAAGTCTTAAACATCTGCCTGAGACGAGGATGTCTTACTGACTTCAAAGGTGATATGTGATAATCCACGGGGTGTTGTTGAGTATCAGTTTAGTCAGAGGCTGGGAATGTCAATGATGTGTTCTTTAATTCAAGTAAATATATTAGCTGACTTATGTCCTCTTAACAAAGAATGTGTTTATTACATTTTTACAGTGTGTATGTATAGCTTATTTTTGGTTTTATTTTCCAGCTTCCACTTATTTCCAAATTTACTTAGGTCAATGCTTATTCCCCACCCCAACCCTTTACATTGTGGGGTTCTCCTAACCTTCTATATGATCTTTTAAAAAATGGTGTATATTAAGGTTCCCCCTTCATGCTGTAAACCCCTGTGAGTGTTAACAAATGCAAAGTATCATGTATTCACTACTACCATGTCCTATAGCATAGCTTCACTCTCATGAAAAATTTCTGTTTGCATGTGGGTTATACTTAATACATATGGATATGTGACAATCTGAGTTTAGTACTACAGGCGTTTGGGCTAACAGTTGTAGGCTGCTGTGAAGAAGTAAATGACACTGAGGTCACAATATGTGTGTGTGTGTGTATACAAAGCAGTACAGTATATACATATGTGTATATCTATATTCATATATGTATATATCTTAGGCTCTTTTGTGTAACACCTATAAAGCAAATTATATTCATTCTTCACTATACAAAATAAAACATACATATTGCTGAGTTTAGTGTACTTGGTATAAATACATGTGTATATATACATATATATTATAGTATCATATGAGGTATACTTTTAAGAACACCCAAATGCACAAACCCTAAAACTATTAAGTATCTGAAACAACTTGTCTACATATATTTAACAGGTTTTGTGCAGGGGATTTCTTTCTTGTGCTTTTTGGATTTAGGTAATTGTGCTAGTACGCTAGGGCTGCCATAACAACATAACAGAATACCATGTAACAACATACCACAGACTGGGTGATTTAAACAATACAAATCTATTTTCCCACAGTTCTGGAAGCTGGATGTCTAAAGTCAAGTTATTGGCAGGTTTGGTTCCTCCCTGATACTTCTGTCCTTGGTTTGCTGCCTTCTCTCAGTGTCCTCATGTGACCTTCTAATGACAGCAACCCAATTGGATTAGAGCCCCACCCTCCTAACCCCTTGCAGTGCTAATTACCTCCTTAAAGGCCCTATATCCAAATACAATCACATTTGGGGGTAGGATTTTAATATGTGATTTTGTGAGCGGGCCATAACTCAGTCTAAACTGTACTTCACCCCTTTTTTGTTATTTTATATATTGGGTTGACCAAAACATTCATTCAGGTTTTTACCATAAAATGGTTCTGGTAGTGTTTAGTTGTCTTTAACTGCATTCATTTTTGTTAGATTGCATTGTGACAGCTGTCATATCACCATGCATGTAAAAACATAACATCAAAGTTAGTGAATTTTTTTGTTGCCATTTTAATGCTGAAAGTGGAAGAAAATATGCAACATTTTCAGCATATTATGCTTTGTTATTTCAAGAAAAGTAAAAACACAACTGAAACACAGAAAAAGATTTGTGCAGTGTATATAAAAGGTGCTGTGACTGCTCAAATGTGTCAAAAATAGTTTGTGAGGTTTCATGCTGGAGATTTCTTGCTGGTTAAAGCTCCAAGGTTGAGTAGATCAGTTGAAGTTGATAGTGCTCTAAAGTCAAAAATAAAAATAAAATAAATATAAATAAAAATATTGAGAACAATCAACATTATACCATGTGGGAAGTAGCTGACGTACTCAAAATATCCAAATCAATAAAGTTATTGGTAAAAATGAAAAATGTGTATTTTATTTTACAGAAAAAACCATACACACATATTTTTGGCCAACCTAATACACACATATTTATATTTACTACTTTTCCATTTAGATATAAAGCCTATAGTATATGACCTATACTATTTCACTATTTACGTGTGTGTGTGTGATGTGTATACCACATATCTACTTAACCTGGATAAGAATTGCAGGTTCACTGGCTTATGAAATTCAGTTCATTTATAATCAGTTTCACACACCACTTCAGTGAGAACAGAAAATTAACTTTTCTAGATGAACAAAACCAAAATGGAAAGAAATTTTAGTTCTTAAAAAAGCTTTGTAAATGAATGTGTGTCACATATTTCATTTAATTTATTCCAACAAACATTAAAATATCTGTTTCTCTATAAAGATATTTATAGCTACCAAATGGAGTAGCTATTGTATTCTTTAAAAATCAACATAATTATGACTATGATTTATTGAGATCAATTGATTCCATTACAATATTAAAAATGAATAAATTGAAAGGATCTTCAGAGAAATGGGAAGAAATGGTTACAAGTTACTGAAATTTGAGCTCCATGAAGGCAGTGTCTTGTTGCCATGGTTTTTGCCCATGTATGCAAGTAGGAACAAAATCTAGTAGTGTTACATTTTAAAATGACTCTACATGAATTTTATACTTCCCCACAGTATTTGGCAATTTTCAACATTGTACCTATATTCCAGGCACTTCTCTAGGATTTAGAATGTATCTCTAGATAAAATAAATGCTGCCCTCATAGAATTTCATTGTAGCAGGAGTACAGATAATAATCAAACCCTTTCCTTAATTTGGGTTTCCCCTTTAATATTTGTGAGTCCTTGACTTGACAGAGGTTTATCAGTATTCAGTGCACAAAAGCATTTATATAATCTCTGAACTATAAAATGTACATCTAATAATTGTATCTATATGAGTTTGGAGGATCATGTAGTGCCAGAGAGTAAGTACAAGAAAACAAACAAAAAAGAAAACATACAATGATATTGAAAGGATTGAGGAACCAACTGGAAGAGCTCCCAAACACCAAAATGGAATAATTTGAGCATTAAAATAAGTATAGTAATATTGGATTATAACGAAGTTTAAAATTAATATCAATGAGGCCTTACTGATACCAATAAATACTAAATTGCTAATAATTTATGCATGTATTCAACCCTTGAGGAATGGGGCGAAAAATCCATTACTTAAGGGTCGACTGTGTGTAGTGATTTTCTTCCAAAGAATATAGACGGGGCTGGAGTGTGAAGGTAGAACAATAAAAACTTTACAGAGGAAAAACTATTTCAGTTGAGTAGTCACAGTCAACACCAACAGTGCTAAGTCATGCTGATAGTACATACCCTTTTTAAAAATATTTTATTTATTTATTTTTAGCGAGAGGGAAAGGGAGGGAGAGAAACTTGATGTAACAGAGAAACATCGATCAGTAGCCTCCCGCACGGCCCCCACCAGGACCGAACCCGCAACCCAGGCATGCAGCTTCATTTGAAATTGAACTGGTGACATTTCACTTTGTGGGATGACGCCCAATCAACTGAGCCACAGGAGTCAGGTCAATAGTATATACCCTTGATATGATGTAATGAAAATATCATTCTACGTCTGTGGTCTTCCTTCCCCAAATCCCAAACTTCAGGCTAATAATAAGAACATCAGGCAATGCTCAACTTTGAACATTCTGCAATACCTGAACAGTTCTCAAAACTGCCAAAGCCATTAAAATGTATAACATATAAGAATCTGTCACAACTAAAAGGAGCCTAAGGAACACAGCAACGCAATGTAAGCTGGTATCAGGATGGGTTCCTGGAAAAGAAAAAAGACAGTAGGTGAAAATTAAGTAAATGTGAGTAAAGTATGGACTGTAGCTAACACTTATTTAATAATCATAGAGCGCTTTTGGTTTATTAATTGTGACAAACGGGTCATACGATCATGATGTTGTTACGATAGAGGCTACTAGATATGAAGTATACGGGGAGCCTTCTGTGCTGTCTTCACAGTTTTTTCTGTAAGTCTAAAACTGTTCAGAAGTTGATTGCTAAATATATGAGTATAATCAGTAATTTCAAAAGTCAGTAACAGGCTTGTGGAGTTCAGAGGGCAGCCCCTGGAAATAAACACACACAATTAAGTCTGTACACAATGAATGGGGACTATGCATGTTTTTTTTTAGACAAAAAAACAAATTTATACACAATTGATTTTTGTACACCTAGAAAATTCAGTATGTATTTTTTCTTTTTAAAATTATCTAAATTTTTGAAATATTTACACCGAGTCAAAATAAAGAGGCAAAAGAATAAAAAGGTAAAAACGGAAGCTTTAAAAATAGATCATACCTAATGGATACTATTCTTTACACTTGGCCAAAATCGTGCATGAAAATAACTGTTTTTACTTTGTGATTTTTTAAAATATGTTAAGAACTGGTAAAGCACAGACCTGAAAAATCGGAGCAGACACTAGTAATAAAAGTGTTTATACCTATATAATACCTGATTATTAGACTGGCATCCCTAAAATACAGAATGGCAAAGACAGTGTTTCAACAGAATGTTTCGACTGCGCACCTTGTTGTGTTTCACAGCGGGAAGAAGATATCCCAGGAACAGGCAGAGTGCAAGTTTCCCAAACCAGAGTATCCGAACAACACTGCTGGACCCTGCACCACACAAAACACAAGAAGGAAGGAATGAAGGAAGGAAGGAAGGAAGGAAGGGAAGAAGGAGCAAGAACTTACGCTTCGCAGTCAGCCTCACTGCCTGGCTTCCTGTCACCTGGGAACCCCAGTGCCCCCGACTATGGAGGCTAGTGTATACATCTCCACTTCGGACAGATTCCAGTGCATTCCTCACAACCTGGCTCCAAAACCACTTCCTTCATGACACCTTCCATGAAACTATCAGAAAGTTAACCGCCCTTCCTCTGTGTTCCCATAGCATTGTGTTCATCGTGTTAGTCCTTCAACCTCTATTTACTATATTCCAGGCTCATATCTCTGTCTCATAATTTCCTGAACTGAACAATAGCGATGCCTGATACCCTGCTAGACTCAGACTAGCACGTGCTGGTCTCCTCATACAATGAAGGGAGGAAGAGGAGTCAGCACTTACTCCTCCCTGCCAGTCCTGTTTTCAGTACATGTTATTAACCCACATTTTACAAATGCGAGGTCACTTGTCTGAGGTAATACAGCTGGTCAAACTTTCTTTAGCCTTTTGATGGAATGGATTATATTGATTATGAATATTTAGCCAGCTTTGATTACCTGGGATAAATCATATTTGGTCATCATGTATAATTCTTTTTATACATTTTTAATTCAATGTGTTATAATTTTGATTAGAATTTTTGCACTTGCTTATAAGATATACTGATTGCAATTTTGTTGTTATCTGTAGCTTTGGTCTGGAGTAATTCTGGCTTCATATATTGAGTGAGGAAACGTTCCCTCTTCTTCTATTTTCTGGAGATTAAAGAGATTGCATCAGCTAATACTTAAATGTATGGTGGAGTTCGCCAGTGGAAAAATCCGGGCCTAGTGTTTGCCCTTCTGGAAGGACAATTATTATTTGAATTTCTGTAATAGATACGGGCCTATTCAGATCATCGATTTCTCCTTGTGTAAATTTTGGTAGATTGTCTTTCAAATACTAGCCCAATTCATTCAAATTGTCAAATCTGTGTTAATATATTTTTACATCATATTCTGTTACCTTGTCAAATGATGGCCCCTGTTCCATTTCTGGTATTGGTAACTTATGTCTTCCTTCTATTTTTATTATTCTTAGCTTAGCTAGAAGTTTATCAATTAAAATACTTTTTTCAAAGAACCACATTTTTGGTTTTATTGATTTTCTCATTTTCTCTATTGATTTTTCTCTATTTCTTATATTAAACTTTATTGATTTCTGCTTTAAGTCATTCCTTTCTTCTTTTTTCTTTGGGTTTATATTGCTCTTCTTTACCTAATATCCTAGGGTGAAAGCTCACATTTGGGTTTAGATCTTCCTCTATCATGTGCCCATTTGGTGTAACAAATTTCCTTCTAAGTACCACCACCAGTGCATCCCACATATTTTGACATGTTGTGTTTTCATTTTCATTCAGTTCAAAATAGTTTTAACATCTCTTGACATTTCCTCTTTGACCAATTTTTCATTTATAAGGGTGTTGTTTAGTATCCGACTACTTGGGGATTTTCCAGCTACTTTCTGTTATTGGTCTCTAGTTCCATTTTGTTCTGAGAGTATACTTTGGATGATTTCAATGATTTTAAATATGTTGATGTGTGTCTCATGGCCCTGAATGCGGTCTTTCTTGGTTCATGTTCCTTGTGATATTGGGAAGGATGTGTAATCTTCCATTGTTGGATAAGTATTCTATAAATGCCAATCAGATCCAGACAATTGATGCTGCTTCAGTTCAACCGCATCTTTACAGATTTTCTGCCTGGATCTGTCAATTACTCAGAGAGGTCTGTTGAAGTCTTCAACTATAATAATAGAGTTGTTTATTTCATCTTGTCATTCTATCAGCTTTCACCTCACGTATTTTTGTGCTTTGCTGTTAGGCGTGCGCTCATTAAGATCATTAAGTCTTAGAAAATTGAGCCCCTTTTCATTATGTAATGTCCCCCTTTATTCCTGATAAATTTCTTTGCCTGAAGTTAGCTTTGTCCAATATTAATATGGTTACTCCAGCTCTCTCTCTTCATTAGTGTTAGCATGCTTTGTTTTTCCATTGCTTTACTTAGCTGCATTTTCTCTCTTTAAATTGAGTTTCTTATCAACAACATATAGTCATTTCTTGTTTTTTTGTATACTGTGCCATTTTTTGTTTTTTAAATAGTTCTATATAATTCATTCATATTTAAAGTGATTATTTACATAGTTGGATTAATCTCTTCTCTTTCCGCATTTTTCCTTTCTACTTTAAAAAAAACTTCCACCTTTTTTCTATGTTCTCTTGTTTAATTTGAGCATTGCATATGATTTTGTTTTCTCTCATTTCTTACCAAATCAATTATATTTCTTTGTAAAAATGCTCAAACTTGCAACACACATTTGGGATTAATTCAAGTTAGTTTTCAAATAAGATTGTAATCTTTTATGAGTAGTGTGGGTACTTTATGACAATATTTCAAATTCATCCCTTCATGCCTTCTAACATTGCTGTCATTTACTTCACTTATTAAGATGCAGTGATCAGCCAATATATTGTTGCTGTTATTAGTTTGAACCATTATTTATTAAAGCAATCATGCATAAGAAAAATAAAAGTCTTTATTTTACCTTCATTTATTCCCTCTTGTAGATCTCAGTTTTGGACATACATTTCCTTTCATTAAGTACTTTTTTAAGTTATTAAATACTTAAAACATTTTTGAAAGGTAGGTTTAATGATGACAAAAACACTTATTTTTATTAGCTTAAGAAAGTCTTTATTTTTCCACTTTTGAAGAATAACTTACCTTGATACAGCATTCTAGGCTGGTGATTTCTTTCTTTTGACATTGAAAATTTTTCAGTCCCTTCTCTTTTTTGCTGGCATTATTTATGACAAAAAGTCTGCTGTACGCCTTATACTTCTTCCTTCCTATGTAAGGCATCATTTTTCTGTGCGCTTTTCATGATTTTCTTTTTGTCTTTAGTTTTTCAGAAGTTTGGACTTGACGTGCCAAGGTGAAGCTGTGTTGTTGTTTGGCCTTCCTGGAGTTCTTCGGGTCCTTTGTCTGTCTTTATTTTTGGTGTCTGCCATTATTTTGGGAAAATTCTCAGCTGTTTTCACCTCACACATTTTTTCTGCTTCTTTATTTTTCTCCTGGTATTCCCAATACATATATATTATACCTTTTATAATTGTCTTACAGTTTTTATATATTTATTTACTTTTTTCCTATTTTTCTCCAAGAATTTCAGCTTGGAGTTCCTAGTAACATCTCTTTAATCGCAGTAATTCTTTCCTCAGTTATATCAAGTCTACTAATGAGCCCATGGAAGGTATTCTTTATTTCTGGTATTGATTTTGATTTCTGCATTTCCTGTGGATTTTTTCTTAGATTTTTTTCTCTCTGCTTTCATTACCTATTTATTGTTATATGCTGTATATTTTTTATTATAGCTGTATTAATGGCAGTTATTTTAAACTTCCAAACTGATATCTTCAATGTGTTTGTCACTTCTGAGTTTGGTTGTTACCTGATTTGTCTTTTTAGACTATGATTCTTCTTGCCTTTTATTATTCCTTTTAATTTTTATCCATGCCAGACATATTGTATTGGCAACAGGAAGTGACGTAAATAGACTTATAGTGTGACATTTTATGTTTTTCTGGCAAGGAGTTAGGATGTTTTTTACTGACTGATGTAACTATAGATTTCAGAGGCTTTAATTTTTTCTAATGCTGTTGATTACTTTCTATATTTTGTTTTGTCTTTTGATTTTGTGTTATTAGGTTCTCCAGAGGAAAATATAATAGGGTGGAAATTATCTATAGATAGAAACAGACACAGATAAAAAAGACATGGATGGCTAAGGAATGTAGTTCAGAGACATTTTACAGGAACTGCTACGTCATTGCGGTGACTCGCTAGCCCAGTGTCTGCAGGGCAGGCCAGCGTGCCGGAACAGGTGGCAGCAAGTGAAGTTTCAGTCTTGCACGCAAAGGCTGGATATTCGGCATAACTTCTCAGTTTCAGAATAAGAACAGAATCCCTTCTTTGGAGACCCCAGTTTTAGCATCTTAGCTCTTAAGGATTTCAACAGATATGTAAGTTCCACTTTCATGTGGAGGGAGAGATTGCTTCAGTCAAAAAGTCCACTGATTTAAGTGTTAATCACACCTAAAACATACTTTCAGAACAACACCCAGACTGGTGTTTGACCAAACAACTGGTTCTCATAACCTAGCCAACACGACAGAAGGTATGAACAATCACAGATTTCCCTGTAGGTTTCTCCTTCATTAGAGTCTTAGCCTTACTTTTCTGATTCTGTAACACCCTGCCATTTCTTTCAAAGAGCCTAGGCCTTCGGCTGCCATCTTCACAAGCTCTTCTCGGCTTTCCTTCATCCTCTACCCTGTCACTTAGTTAAGACAGAAATGCTGGTGTGCACCCGAGTTGGGGATTTCCCTTTCCCCATGCAGATCAGGTTGAATGCTACAGGCGTAGAGCATATACTCCTCAAGGGGAGTTGTGAACTGCAGGATACTGAAAGTTGTTCCACACAGCTACTTTTCTGCTGGTCATATCTCAAGACGTTATTGAAAATGCACTTGGGAGGTAAGGTTTCTCATCAGATTTGGGAAGTTTGAGGTCATTATTTGTTCAAATATTTTCTCTGTCCATTTCTCTCTTCTTCTGGTCTTCTCATTATGCATGTATCTTCATATAAGATGGTATCCCACAATTTGTCTGACACTCTCATTTTTCTTTTTCTTTTTTTAAAATTTTTTTGTTGTTCCTCACTCTGATGATCACTTCTTACCTGTCTTCAAATTCATTGTTTCTTCTGCCAACTTATATCTGGTATTGAGCTCCTCTAGTGAAATGTCTATTTTAGTTATTGAGCTTTCCGAATCCAGGATGTATATTCTTCATTTCTTTTAGAATTTTGTGCATTTTGATAACTTCTATTTAGTGATGCATCTCCTTTACCTTTTCTTTTAGTTCTTTAGACATAGTTCCAGTGGTTCACTGAGCATATATAACAGGAAATTTGTCTAGTAAATCTAATGTTTGGGCTTTCTTTTGAGTAGTTTCCATTGACTGCTTTATGTTTGAGTGATGTCTAAAAACGTTTAAGTATTTTATAAATTTTGTTTCTAGTGATAATGGGATATTTAAAATAATATTAATGTGTCTACTCTGGAAATCATATTCTCCCTCTGATTTTCTCACTGTTGCTGTTTTTGTTGTTCTTTTTTGTTTAGGACTTTTCTAGACTAATAGTACCATGTCTGTATTCTTTGTTTGTACATATCTGCCAAAGTCCCTCCTTGGCTAATCTCATAGTAGAGAGAGATACTTAAATACCTTGAACTAATACGTTTCTAAGCCTTTGTCAACAGGCTCTGTGTGTGTGTGTGTGTGTGGTGGTGCACATGTTCAATGCTTTAGCCAGTAATTGAAAACTGTGTCATAACTTCACATTTTGCTTGTCTCAGCCTCAGAGTCAGGGATTACATCCCCTTGTCCAGTCTTTTCTGGGCCTGTGCACAGTCCTGTACATGAACATGTACATGAACAGAGAAGTATGGTGGAGCTTTTCAAAGCATTTTGTTTCCTACTTTCCCCTTTTTCCTCTGTGGATTATCCAGAAGGCCTGTGATTTGTTTTATTAATGATTATGTTTAATTCTATAGGTACTGATAAATTTCATTTGTTGTAAGGTTTTTTTAACTTTTAAACATTTTCCCATTAATGCAATAGTTATTGTCTCCATTTTTCTAATAATGGCACAGATAGCTACAGATGTAAATTCCAGAGCTCCAAGGATTAAATTATTGATTACATAATTTAACTATAATTATATATGGATTGTCATACATTTATTGAATGTTATTATCTTCACATCTTTGAGTTTATTGTTTTTAATCACAAGAATAAAAGTAAGTTTCCCTTTAATCTCTTTGAATTTAGTTTGCTCTACTGATTTAAACTTTTATTAGCTTTAGTAGAAAATTTTGTTTTAAATAATGACAATTTAAACTATTTTCTCATACTCACCAATGTAGCTATAGGCACCTTGTTTTATTATAAAATAAATGGTTTAAATGCTATATGCATTGCCCAAGGGAAAAGTGATGAATACATATACTATTTCTAATTGAATTTTGTAGGTTTTATTAGATTAGAAACAAAGCTTTGCACTGGGAGTATATCATTTAATTCGGGCCTAGGACTGCCCTCCTTTTGTGGGAAAACTTCTTTTGTTTTGAAGTTGCATTTTTTTACTTTCAATCATTCATTTTCTATATCTTTTTGAAAGTTTTCAGCAATTCTGGGTCACTGAATAAAGTTTTTAAGACATGAGAGCACAGTTGAAATTTTGAACCCTTATTATTTCATGTTATCTAGGCCTCTTTTGTTAAGTAGCACAGCATTCTTAAAAAACAATTTACTGTGTAGAGCAAACTAAAGTGACTTCACATACCTCATATAGAAGATGGAAAACATAGTTTTCTAAATCTTGTATTTTCTCTTGTTAGACCTGTTCTTTAAGGCAATATTTATAAGTAACCTAAAAAACAAACAGAATATTGCAACATTGATTCTGCAATACGTTAATAGATATTATGATAGAAAAAGTGCATAATAGGCAGTCAATTGCATTTCAGAAATTTTGCTTAAAAATATTTAGGTTTACTTATAGCAAGAATTCTCTGTACATTTGTAAATTTTTGAAAAACATGTTATTTTAGTTTCATCAACCTGTCCATTTTCATTTTGACTAAAAACACATCATGAAATGTTTTATTGCTATTCTAGAATATCACTAATTCTAGAAGACCATAAGAGATTCTACTTTTAATATTTTTTCAACCCAAAACACACAAACCACTTAAATCAACAATTATAAAATATATTCAAATTTTATTTAAAAATAAGTCAGTGAATTGAGTATTGCAAACAAACAATGCAATATAACATACTAGATATCACCAATTTCCCACTTTACCTCACTACCCATGTTAGGCCATAAAACAGCTTATTTTCCGCCCAGGCCAACATATTAAAATATTTACTGTGCTGAGTTTCTTCCAAGGCTTTTATCAACATTTCAAGGGGTAGCAAGTCATGCTCCTGGGCCTCATGGGAACTTAGGTTTTGACCACATTCATAGTTTCATCTTTTGAACTGAAATACATTTTCTTATCTATACATTCCTTAATGACCTAGTTATCAGATTAGGAACTAATCTCAAACTGATTTTTCCAATTTTCTTTCTGCCCTGTGGCATTTACTGGGGACTTTAATTGTAGCTGGATAAACTGATGTCTTTTGGGTAGTGTGCAGAATTTTTTATTGCACAAAATATGTATGTGTATCTCTAGTATGATATATATCACACTATATATATACTATATATAGTATACTATACTATATATAGTATACTATACTATATATAGTATACTATACTCTATGCTATACATCATACTATATATATATATATATAAAACCTTCTGATTCCTTACGTTGACCTGTGCAACCTAGGGCAATAAGAAAAAGAAAAAGAAGGAGTGAGACAAAGTTTTCCTCTTATTACTTCCTTTTAAATCATTTTTGTCTTTTCTTTTTTAACCAAGCTAAATATTTTATTGAAGGCCTTCCTTATCACAAGCAAAGGGATACAAGATCAGTCTACTGGTCATCACATGATACAAGTAAGAAGGCGAGCTTCGGGTCTTGTGTACTTGATTGGTCCCTGTGCAGACTTATGCTCCACTCCAAACCAGCGCTGTGGTTGGCAGTGCAGGGGGAAGTGGTTCAAGTTCTCCTCCTTCATCTTCATTGTGGGTGGAAAATGGCTTTGCCTAAGGATTATGAAATAGAGTATGATTAGCATTTTTCCAGTGGCAAGGTTTGGACCTGATGCAGAGATGGGGTCAAAACAGAATTCAAGTTCTTGCACTCTCTCTGCTGCAACTTCAGGAAGGCATTCAGCATGCTGACTTGTGACAAAGTAGATGAAGCCAATGAACATGTGAGCTGAGCCATCCTTGCCTAGGACACTTTCCAACATGGGCAGACAGACGGTGGCTGGGACCCACCTGGCCCAGAAACTGGGACCCAGCAGCCACCTCAACTTTTGACTGGGATCAAAGCTGTCATTAGGCCTTTGATAAGTACAATATTTCTAGAGATTAGAAATAAAATATGTGTTCATGATTAAGGATAGAATTATCACATTTAAAATTATTGTGATGGTGGCAAGCAGCAAGTTATATTCCTTGGGAAATCAATGCAATGAAACACATGTTCAATAAACTTGCTCAGAATCTAGAAGAAAATTTTGGAAGCTAAGTGAGAAGAAAAATTAAGACAGATAAATGTAGAAAACTAAGTCCAATCTATATTAAATAACAACTTAATAAAACAGAACTAATGAAATATTGAATGGGATAAATAACTCGTTAACATGAAAGAAGAGCCCACTTGACAAACTTAAAGTATTTTAAAAATTAAAAAAAATTAAATAACAATGTTCCAAAAGCATCAGACAATATTAATAAAGAACCACAAGGTTTACTTTCACAAACTACAAAGATTTTTTTAAGTGCAAGTGATCTGTTAGTGAATTACCAGTTACCAGGTTCATTCTCCTTCTAACCTTTCTGAAGGTTCACGTCCAGATGAAGATACTTACCAGACATTGGGTGTGATGAAAACGTGATGCCACAGAAGAGGGAAATGTTCTCTGCAACATGAGTAGATGGAAGTGGGCTGAGGAGGGAAAAAACGAAGTGAGTTTTTACCTCATGAAACTGAGAACTCATGAACTAAAGCTGATTAAAAAATTAACCACAAATAGTCACACTGTGACTTTAGAACAGATAGCTCGTTTTCCAAAGCTACCAAACAGCATTTCATCTCCATGGGACCACCTAGCGAATACTAAAATTCTGTAATATATTCATCCCTCTCTCCTGTGAGTACTCGCGAGTAGTTGGCATTCTTTAGAACACTGTTAAAAGGAAACAGACTAGAAAGTTAGAGACATGTTTGCTCTGGCCTGGCATGTTAGTATCTTCTGTTAAATTCCTGTCTCCTCCCTGAGGACCTACCGTCTTCTTATAGGGATTTCCTTTAAGAGAGGCACTATGACCCGCCCCCCAGCCCCCCACAGTAGCACAAGTGCTTCATTCTGTGGTTTCTGTCGGGTGAAAATATCATAACAGGATAATGTAAAATGTGTGCTTTAATTAGTAGATGGTTAATCTCCTTAGATAGACCTTACAATATAAATCAAAATAAACTCTGGGTGGAATAAGGATTTAAACATTTGGAGCATAAAATTACTGAAATAATCTGACCATATTGAAACTCTGAACTACACAATAAAAGCAGATATACTGAGAGGTTTGATTAAGTATCAAAAACTTCAAGAAGTTAAAACAAATATCACAGCAAAATAATGTTTTGTAATGTAAGATAATTAATAGAGTGCTAAGAGATTTGACCAATAGAAGACAAATATTACCTTGAACAAATGCCAGGAAGAGGATATTCAGAAAAGTGAATATACAAAGCTGATAAATAGAGGGGTGGGCAAAGGTAAGCTTACAGTTACCATTATGGAAAATACAATAATTAATAAAAATAATACAAGAATAGACCCTGTGTTTTGTGTACTCACAACTGTAAACTTTCTTTCACCCCACTCTATATAATGAAATGTTCAAACAGCCTAGCATTCAACTGACCAAACTTTGAAATAAAAGTAACATCGATGTTTTGGTTTTGTTTATACATTGAATTCATAAGATTTTCGACACCTGGCCTGCAACCCAGGCATGTGCCTTTGTTACCAAACACAAGGGGCCAAGGGGGCCGAAGGGCAATATACCATTACCGAAAGGAGCCCCCTTCGTTATGTCCGCCGCCTTATAGGAAAGACATCTCTCAATGCCAGAGATTCATGAAAAGAAAAAAGAAATGTTTATTTAATGCTATACAACAAAACAAAGAAACAAGTAAAATATAACAAAAGACACTGAAATAGAGGACAGGTAGTCAGTGACCAGAGGGGAGAGGGGAGGGAATTTCAGGGGAGAAGGGAAGGGTTTACAGGAACAAATATAGAGGACACATGGACAAAACTAGGGGGGTTGGAAAGGGGAGGGAGGAGGGGAGGAATGGGTGGGCGGGCTGG
>CM052540.1:178935464-178982286 GCA_028533065.1 Trachops cirrhosus | reverse complement strand
TATAACAAAAGACACTGAAATAGAGGACAGGTAGTCAGTGACCAGAGGGGAGAGGGGAGGGAATTTCAGGGGAGAAGGGAAGGGTTTACAGGAACAAATATAGAGGACACATGGACAAAACTAGGGGGGTTGGAAAGGGGAGGGAGGAGGGGAGGAATGGGTGGGCGGGCTGGAATGGGAATAAAGGATAGAAACTGTATGAAAAACTAAAAAAAAAAAAAAATGCTATACAAACTTAAAGTAGTGACCTAATGTCTTCACCAAAATCCTAAAGTCCCTTAAAATGCCTACAAACACACATACAGTCCTTCCTTCCCCCTTTGCCCAGTCTGGGGTACCCTATCTCAGGAAAAGAAATAGAAATCTGTGGCTCAGGCAGCCCCTGGTACTTCCCAGCAATCCATCTCAGCTGGTAGGCCTCCCTCGGTTCCCGGCACCATCAGCTGTGTCGCCAGGATCTCTGCTAAAGCCGGGTGGTGGTTCCCCCTTTTAAAGCTGCAGGGGTCCTCACTCTGGCAAAGCTGCATGGCTTTCCTTCACTGCCACAGCCTTGTGCACAGTCCTCTCTGCACAATGCCTGCGGGAGTTCCCACTCTGGCAAAGCCACGTGGTTCTCCCCGAAATGGCCAAGTCTCCGTTTTAAATCCTCACGCCAGTCTTCCTCTGCAGCCCCATTTCCGACTCCTCCCACCATTGGCTACACTTGCCCAGTGGTCCCATGTCCTGGAGCCAGTCATTGCCAAGCTTTCACGCAGGCACTATAACTTGGGGACCTGCCCCCCATTTACATCTTGGTGGGGAAGTTACTTCCATCCCCCTGGCTCAGAGCATGGCCACAGCTATTTAACATATCTGTGTAACCAGTTAAAGGTTATAGATATGTTAAATGACCACACCAGAGGTTAGCTGCAAAGCTGTTGCTATGCAAAAAACTCTCAGTGGCCCTGCTCCATTTGTCCCTTCCCCCAGCTCACACCTGTGGTGGGGGGTGGGGGTGAGGACATCCTAATATTTCCTGGACACCTCGAGTTCTCGGCCCCATTCCAAATCAGTATCTGGGGCCCCCCCCCTTGGCTGCACCCTGTAACACCTTGACTAGGAATCAAACCAGTGACTTCTCAGTTCACAGGCCAGCGCTCAATCCTTTAAACCACAGCAGACAGGGTTTGCTTTGTTTCCTCTTAAAGGTACTTTTGTTAACATTCTGATACATACGTTTTAATGTGTATCCTTTAAACAAATGTTAGACTAATACCTTTTTATTGTTTTGGATCTCACTCTTTATTTGATAATAAGATTAAGGTAAATTTTTGTTTCATATTTAGAGATTTATAACTTTTTCAAAATACTGTAATATTTATACATATTATGGGTTCTTCATAATTTATTGCCATTCATATAGAAACCCTAGGTCTCCTCATTTGGTTGCTATGCAAACCATTCTATCCAGGACAACCTTATCCACACGGTTTGGTTTGGATATGTTTCTTACTTAGTACTCATTCAGTTATTCTGGGACTACCTTACCCCTTTTCCTAAATTTCCACTCAGGAATATCGAGTTTGTTACTTATTTTTAGAACTTTGCATTTCATATTACTTTTGTGATCTCTTAGTTCTCTCCTAGAGTAGTCATATTTTTATACGAACAAAATCCGTTGAGTAACCAGAGGGGAGGTGGGAGGAGATAATGAAGGAAAGAAGGGGAAGGGTCATCGAGCAACATGGACAGAGCCAAAGGGGGTGGGGTCAAGGGTGGGAGGTGGGGATGGGTGGGGTGGGGGCAATGGTGGGCAGAAATGGAGACACCTGTACTTGAACAACAATTTTTAAGAAAAGTAAAATATGACAAAAAAATCTGTTAAGAAGTAAGAAATATTTTCTATTTTGATTAAATTCACATTTATTACTTATTTTTAGTTTACTTTTGTGTCTGGCATTAAATTACTGAGGAGGGCAGAAGAAACAACTTTATTCTGCATATATAATTACAAATCAGTTTGTTTATTTTTAGTAAACTTTGTTCTCTTTATAGAGCCATTATGCATGTATCTTAAGGTTTAGGATATTTACAGACTCTCAGAAGCACAAGGTAACTCAAATTACATATTAGCTTTACTCTTGAAATTACATGTTTTTTTTAAGGTAAAAATGTGTGTCTATAGCATTTTTACATACAATTATATTAAGAACATTTTCTATATTATTACATTTTTTAAAGTGTGTTAATAAATCATATAAGCACTACATTAATTTACCTATCCCTTTATTACTTAATATTTAATGTGTTTCTAATTTTTTCCTATTTGAAAACATTTATAATGAACACTTTGGTACATTAATCCTCATCAATTGCTCTATTTCTGTAACATAAATTATAACGAAATATAAATGAACCACACTGTGGACACTCAAAGCCATAGAGAAAGCCGTGCCTATTTACATTATTATTTAGAAGCACAGCACACCTTAGGGGGATTTTAAGTAAACAAAACCAGTGGTCAATCTTAGGAACACAAACCTGGAGACAGCCCACAGGCTAGGGCACGATTTCCTGGGACCTGAATCACGGTGGTTCACCTTGTTTCTCTGAGCCCAGTCCTGCTGCAGGGCCTGCTCTCAAAAATCTCCCGCCTCGAAAACCTGTTTGCTTCCACGTGTGTGTCTGAAACTTTTCCCTTAATTTTATGACTTCTTCATAGGGTACGGATATTTTGTTTCTTTTTTGTCAAGCAAACTTTAATATTTTTGTTTTTATGTACTCTAATTTATCAGTATATTATTTCTTTTGCTAGGGAATAATAATTTTAAAGTTTATGCATGCCGACTCTATAAGTGAATTTATTTCTTTTTACTGTTGACTTTAAAATTAGAGCTGTGGTTCATTTGGAAATCACTTTCTTAGATGTTTTGAAGTATGGATACAGTTTTATCTTTTTAACTCTTTCCAAATCGCTATCCCATTGGACTTTCCGTGGTGTCTCTTGGTTGTTTACTCCAACTTGTTTCTGAATGCAATTCTGCGTGCTTTGCTCGTTCATTCTGGAAGTCAGCCCCTGCCTTGTCCATGTCCTCCTGCCATGTAGGCATCCCATGTATGAGCTCTCGTACGTTAATTTGTGTTGTTTTTCAAAGCTTTCATCATGTTCTTACCTTTTTTGAAATATGTCACCGCTTTCATTGTATATTGTGATGTCATGCTCTGCTGTCATTGTCTTGTGGAATAATATTGGTTAATTTCATCGTATTTTTCTGCCAGTATATTTGTGTGGGCTTCAAATGATTTCCTGTTCTGAGGCTTGTGTTTCAAAGAAATTTGTTCCATAGTAGGTGTGATGGTCAATTTTATGGATCACCTTGACTATTCCATGGGTGTCCAGATAGCTGGTAAAACGTTATTCTGGGTGTCTGTGAGGGTGTTTCTGGAAGAGATTAGCATTTGAATTGGTAGATTTACAAAGCAGATTGCCATCTCTAATTTAAGTGGGTCTCATACGATCAACTGCAGTCCTGAATAGATCAAAAAGAGGCTAAGAGGGGACTCCTATTTGACTCCCTTCTGGCTGGGACATTGGTCTTTTCCTGTCTTCAGACTCAAATGGAAAATCTGCTGTTCTTAGGTCTCATGTCCACAGGCTTTCTGTTGAAACTTACACTACTGGTTTCTCTTGGTGGTCAGGTCTTGGACTCAGACTGGATCTACACCTTGACCTCTTCCTGGTCTGTGGCTGGCAGACAGCAGATCTAGGACTTCTCAGCCTTCATAATTAGGTAAGTCAATACCTTATAGTAAATCATTCCTGTACATATGGTTCTGACTTGTGATGCGTCTCACGATTTTTCAATTTTGTGATGTTGCCAAAGCATATGCATTGGGTAGAAACGGTACTTTGAATTTTGATCTTTTCCCAGGTTAATGTTGTGTGATAAGATACTCTCCTGATTCACACTGGGCAGCAGCAATGAAACAAACTTGCCCGGCTATAAGCTAATGTAAATGTTCTGAGCTTAGGTAGGCTAAGCTAAGCTATGAAGTTTGGTGAAGTGAATTAAATGCATTTTAGACTTATGGTATCTCAACTTATAATGGGTTTATTGGGATGCAATCCTATCATGAGTCATGGAATATGTGTATATCCTATTGGTTCTGTTTCTCTGGAGAACCTTCAATAATACATTAGGGTTTGTAATACTAGGAGCTTGCTTATTTATTTATTTATTTATTTATTTATTTATTTTTATTTTATTTTTTTTTCCCCCCACTCCCCTAGTAGGAGCTTCTTTTGTCAGGAGTTTTGATGGCCTTCCTGCTTAAGGTACCTCCTCTTTTACTGATATTGTTAAATATTAAAAATATGACCTTTTGCACGGTCATGACTCTACATCTCAAGATTAGTGATATTCTGACTCTGTTGGCCTACATGCTATAGGCCTTGCTTTTTGAAAAAATGATTCACTTTTAAACTTTTGTTATTTTAGGATATTGTTTCTTAAGATGTATTTATTTTGGATGCCCTTACCTCAGATCTAAACAGTCTTTCTGTGGGTTTCCCGATGTTTCTATCGTCTCAGCATGAATTTTTCCAAGCATTTTTCTTCTGGTGTAGGTTTTTTCTTTCTGAAAAAGCATATCTGTGGTAGGTTTGGTGACGTCTGGAGATTTATGTGCCATCTTTTCCTTGTCCAGTGTGTTTCCCTGGATCTTTTTTATGTGGATCTGAATCCTGGAGCTTGTAGGTTTGTGGTATTGATCTGGATACTTCTGAGAACAAGCATTTGTTTGTTATTTCTGGGTCCCGTGGCCTGTATGGTCCTTTCCTGTTTGCATATCTCTTCTCATGTACCACCGGGAAGAATCTGACTCAGCATGCATCTGACAATGTGGAGTGGCTTGGCATACTGTTACCATAGCTAGTTAGCTAATTATCGATCCAGGAAAGAGAGCAAAGGGAATTAGACATCAAGCTTAATAAACTGGGGATCATAAGCCTACTTATTCACCAAGAAGCTACAGCTTCACACACCAAGGAATCGTAGCATTGCTTGTCAAGGGGATTAACAATCTTTCCTTCCCTCCTTCTGTGCTGGATTTTTTTTTTGAGGGATACAGGAGGGGTTCAACCACATAGGCCTGTCAGTCTAACTAAGGGGTGTAAACCTATCAAAAGTCCACAAAAGCTTGGAAAATTGGGTGATTCTTTTGAAAGAAGCACATGGTCTATCCCAAACCCAAGCTAATATAATCCCAGGGGAACAAAGACTCTTTCTCTCTCTCTCTCTCTCTCTCTCTCGCTCGCTCAGTGATGCACTAACCCAATGTGTCTGTGTGCTCTCTTGCCCAGGAGCATTTGACCATGTGGTCCAGCAGCTACTGGGGCTAGAGTGGACTGTGCAAGCTCCGACGGACTAAGCTCTATCGTGAAGCAGAAACTCTGGACACTGGCTTTTGTTTTGGCCTCGCTGAGGATACAATTGGATGTTCCATGGGGGGATGGACAGAGATGGGACATTAGACACGTAGGGGAAGTCTTTCAGATGAATAAACCATCTTGTCACACCACATTCTCCTTTGTTTGGGTCCTTGGAATGTTTTTCTCATGATCTTGTAGAAAAGCTTGATTTCCATCGACAACAGCACTCAGAAGTTCTTGCAGGATTTCCTGCCATGTAGCATTAGTGAATATGTCATCTGTGAATTATTTATTTTACTATCTCATTGGTCTGTTTGATTTTTATAAGGAGGTTTGGGAATATTTAAAGACATTGCAGCAGTCTTGGTCCTGTTGTTAGCAGCTCAGAAATAATTGGTAGTCTTTATTCATAATATTATCATTATTTATTCATTCTAGAATATTAAATTTATTATGTACTTATATAGCTTATAGATAAGCACACATTTTCATGGTTAACTGCCTCTTCACTCTTTTTGCAATGCTGTTAGCAGAGAGAAATAACTCTAAGCCTTGTCAAAAAAAAGAGCACTTTCTAACTAATAGCGCCATCCATGTCCACATTCTAACCTCTGTTCGACTTCCTTCTTCTTAATCAGGCTTGTGCTTTCTATGCTATGACTACACAAACCGTTCTAATATGCACAAACATTACTAAATAAAAAAGAACCTTACAAGGGCTAAAATAAGAACCATGGCTTTTGTATGTGAAATTTGTTAGGTATGTGAGGGTTATCTTTGTTTCTCTACTGTTCACTTTTTTAAATTGTATTTGTGGATTTCTCTTCTTTTCTCTTACCTTCATGCCATGCCTAAATTTGCAAGTAATATCAAAACATAACCTAATAAAGAAGAGCAACAGTTACCTATAATAGAGCCAGTGCACCATAGAGAGACATCCATTTGAAAGAAAAGGCCTAGGGCCTGTTTTGTTTAAAGCTTGCCTTTAAGGGAATCGGGAATCTCTCTCTCTGTCTCTAGCTTTCATTTCTCTCTCACACAGAGGTTTCCTTGTCTATGATTGAGCGCTGTGCATCCTTAGTGTGAACACAAGGTACTATATTACCTCTCCTGGTGGATTTTTATTTCATATATCATTATAAATGGACAATAAGATATATTGGAACTTAAGACATTACGGATAGTAAATTTACAAGTGTGACATCTGAGAAGAATTGGCATTAATTCTCCAAACAGTTCCACCTAGGGGAAAATCTGTTAGTATAGAGAGCCTTGAGTAAAGGAAGTCAAAGGGCCTCACTACTCAGGGTGACTGTTGAGCTGGTGTTTTTGGTAGAGGCCCATAGTTTTTTTTTCACACTGGTTCTTTTATCTCTCAATCGTACACAAGAGGAATATCATATATGTGTCTGAGGATTATATCCATGGTTCAGATTAATTCTGATCAACTTTCCATCGATAGTATTAAAAATTCTGTGTTTTGTCCCATGATGTAAGGTGGTCGTGTTACACTTTATGTCTGTATATAGAGCATCTGCATTGTATTCTTCTGATAATGTGGTCCCATTTCTCTGTGCCTATCACTCTCATAACATAACCATGTTGTATGGTAACTAATGTATAGTTTGGTCTTACATTGTTTGTTTGGCTTTGTTGAGCTATAAGAGATCATAAAGTACTTTGAGACAAGGCTAAATTTCTTGCTTGCCGTTAAAGTTCAATGGTTATTAACAAAATACGCTTTTTTATTACAAATGCTCTTGAAAATGATAAAAACTTGATACAGTTTATGACTTCAAATTCAGTGTAATCAACTCTTGTTTTTAAGAGATACCACTATCAATTAGCTAACAGGTATGATAAAGCCCACTTACAAAATTCCATACTCATTATTACTCCTGTAAATCACTTGAGTGGTATTCATTTGATGGATTCAGGAGTTTACTTACATGTTTTTTTGACAAATTACTTTTATTTTATTACAAACATTATGAGCAGAATTTAAAAGTCATCCAGAACCTATCAAGGTAAATTTAGACTTCAAGTAACATTGTATTACTGGGACAGTGGGCGGGGGGGAACTATATAGAATACCTGTGGACCTAAAAATCTTAATTTTATGTTTTCAAATGAGGTCTAATATTAATCTCATCATTTTACTGCAGGAGATACAGTAACTTACACATGTTTATGTTAAGTGGAGAAATTAACAATCCATTTATAGAGTTTAAATTCTAATAATTCCCCCACTGGATATATTTATTACAATAAACCTGAGTCTTGCTGCCACAGTGTAATCCTGTGCATGCTTGATATGTACTTTGCATTTATCTATCCTATGTCTTAAAAATATTGAAAGTGGCTAAACATAAGTCAAAGCATCCCTTACTCCAGGAATATTCTTGGAACAAGGTAGCGTGGTGGCTCCAGTACTTGGGTCAGTCTGCAGAGTTAAATTCGGACTCATCCATTGTCAGGTAAGTCATCTTGGAAAAGGTACGATTTCTTAAAATATTAACTTCTTCATCTATAAAACAGGTAAATCTTGTACTTAATTCCTGGATTATTGTCAAGGTTAAGTGTGATGGAGTAGGCAGATTATTAGAAACAAATCCTAGGTGCACAGAAAACACAATAAGTGGTTGTCAATTTGCTAGCTAACCCAAGGCATTTAGTTATGTATTCTTCCCAGATCAATGTAATCACTAAAGGCATTCAAAGCTCTGTTATTTTTCTGAGCTCTAAAAAAAAACAAATGACATTAGCTGAAGACATAGCATTACAAACATTTTTCCATTTGGCATTATTTCTTCGGCACAGGGAGGTCGGTTCTTTTCGACCATGCACCTAACACACCTTGTTTGCCTTTTGAAAATTATGCTGCTATTAAACATCAAAAATTGTGTCACATGGAAATGCCTTCCTGGGAGGGCACGCTGTTACTCTTGAATTATCTCTTTGTGCTATCATTAGATGCAAAAGCTTTGAAGTAAGACCCAAAGCCACAATCCTCACAGATGTTGCACGGAAATAAACTTCAAAAAGGGTGCACAGTGTTCATTCATAGACAGGTAAACATCTGTGAGAGAGAAAAGAAAGCATGCGAGGCAAAAACTCACTTAAAGGCTTAGCTCTGAACAAAACAGGCCCTAGGCTTTTTCTTTCAAATTGATATCTCCATTTATATGGCTTCCTGCTTCTCGACCAGATAACTATTGAAGTCTCACATTTTGAACTAATTTACATTGACCTCTTCCTTAACTCCCTACAGTTTATTTTAAAGTGAGGCCTGTATTCCCTAATGAGAATCAGCTGTGAGCAGGGGTGACCAAAAGAAAATAAATTTTCTTTAAGAAGCTCTGCCTCTGCTTAGGCAGATATTTGAGAAGAAAAGAGGCCAATAATGCATACAGGATCTCAAGTCTGCAGTTTTAAAACTGGAGATCCTGTAAATGCAATGCATTTAGACCTACCATCTCTTTTTTATTAATAAATGAATGTATTCCAGAGACTAAGACTGTGAGATGAAGATAAACAATGTCATGAAAAGCTTGACTACTTTTGATAACTCTTGGGCCATGGATTAAATTCTATTTTTAATAAGTGTACAAAATTTAGATCATTTTACTTTAATACTTTTTTTTTTTTAAGCAATGGATGCCTTAAACATATCGATGCCATCCCAAAATGAAGAACAAGGAAACAAAACTACAAATTAGAAAGGGTCCATCTGTCTGGATGATGGCTTGATCTCTCAAAGCCTAAAACGTACTCAGACCCCCAAATCATTTATTACACAATGTTATCACTGGAGATAAACAGCCCAGTTCCCTTTGAGTTTTCGAGTCTCTTGTCTTCCATTATTAGTTTATTGTATGATTTATTTTTCAAAAGCCAGGATCTGTCAAATTTGTGCCACTAAAGCTCTTCACCACTTTAATCTTCATTTGTGCTTTAAGACAAAGCAGCCTATGTGATGCTCAGCTTTATGAAATGTAAATCCTTTGCCCTTCCCGTACAAGCCACACTTCCCTCCCCTCCAAACGTTCTGAAACTGATCGATGGCAAGAGTGCCTCAAAAAGTCTTTTCTCTTCTCAGCCTTAGTGAGAATATATCAGTAAATAGGAAGAGATGATGATGCTACTGAAGCCTATGAGCACTTCTCATCTCATCAGCTCGGCGGATGTTACCTCTGGCTCAGAGGTTCCATTTTCCGTCTCTGTGGAATGCACAGCGATTGCTTTGACAGAAAGCCCCACAGGCAAAAGGCAGAAAGTTTCTTGCTTTTTATGCCTGCTTCTACTGGCTCACCAGTTCAGTACAGTGGCAGCTCAAGTGACAACTGTGGAGCTGGCAAATGATTTTAAATAGTGCTATCCTCAAACTCTGAGATAAAAAAAAAAGACTATGAACGTATTAAGAATAAATGTACCTTACTCTGAAGATAAAAGAAAATGTGATAGTCTTCTGATCCACACTAATTATCTTTATATTACTCTTATTATTATTATGTTATTTTTTGCTAAAAGCACATTGTTTTGGACTGTGGCCAGGTAACTCAGTATTTTAGAGCTTCGTCTCCATACGTCCAGGTTGTGGGCTTGTCAGAGCACGTGCAAGAAGCATCCAGTAAGTGTATAGGTGAGTGGAACAACAGAATGATGTCTCTCTCTCTTTGCCTAATCAATATTTTTTTAAATCTCATGAGTTTTGGACAAAAGAAGTTGTGGGTGAAAACCCTGACTTTATCATTTATAAACATTATTACCAGGAAAATTAGAATAACCTTATAACCTCCTTGAAATTGATCTTTTCTAGTTATTAGGCTGAACTCAGCTGTAAGTCATTTGAGATCATCAAGTGCTGATTGAGGCTTTGTGATGCGGAAAGAGGATACTGTATGTTTATATTTAGGGTCACGGTAGACCCAGAAGTAATTGAATCACTCAGAGATGGACTGTTTTTGTCTTTAAAAACAAAACAAAACAAAATAAAACTTAAAACTCTTTCTTCCAGGTTGTGTACTCCTACCTCAAAAGAAGGAGGTTCCCTGACTTCTTTCTTTACTTCTGTGGCTTTCGGTGATTTTTCTTGGCCATAATGAATTGAGTCATGGACCCAGAAAGGTACTTCCATGCCCTAATATTCAGAACCTTGAAATATTACCTTGTACAGCAAAAGATGGGATTAAGTTAGCAATCTTAAGAGGAGAAACTCACCCTGGGTTTGCCAGGCAGTCCCTAAATGCAATCGCACTTACCTTTATTAGAGAGAAACAGACCTTTCAGGCCAGCAGAACAGGAGAGACACAAGCAGACCCAGAGGCTACGTAACCCAGAGAGACTGAAGCAATGCATCCACAAACCAAGGAACACTTGGGGTCACCAGATGCTGGAAGTGGCAAAAACACACAGCTCTGGGAGGGAGAGAGGGAGGCCCTGCCAACACCTTGATTTAGGACATTTGGCCTCTAAATGTGAGAGAATAAATTTCTATAGATCTGATCCACATGGTTTGTGATAATCTTTTAGCAACCACATGAAGCTAATAATTGACATTTATCACTTTGAACATTTCATGTGTATTTTGGCAATCCCATCAGTAGCCTGTGAGGGGGCTGAAAGTACAAATCACATCTCCTTACGTGGGACTGAGCACCTTGTACAATTCCTGACACAGAGCAGGGACTAGAAGACAATTCCCAGGTGAATTAATGAATGCCACCATCAGGGATTGAATTATTCTGGACACAATCCCTACATACGATTATGAATATTTTGGTAAAAATTCAGTAAGATTGACCAGTTATCTAGAGATATAAATTTTAGGAAAAGGATAAAATGAAGCATGCACTTTTGCACAGAAAAATGGAAAAAGTGACATAGCAATAATTGTGATTGGCAGATCTAGGAGGTGAAGGGACAATCTGACAGGAATTGCTGACAGGATTGTTGTGTGCTGTGTTGCTTGCACTTCTGGTTTCCATTTCACATTGTAAGGAGCTTGGAAACTGTCACTCCCTTTCTTACAACAACTGTAACAAAAAATGAATAAACTGAAAATCAATAACTCTTTTTAGAGCCACCAGAGAATTAAAGCTGCAAGGCCAACTGCTGCCCCTAAAACTGGACAGATAAGTGCATACAGAGCATCCCAATTTATAGGAAGTATAAGCCCAGCAGTGGGACTGAAGTCCATCACTGGTCCCAGTAGGAACACAAACTATGATTACAAGTTGCTAGAGGCTCAGTGTGCGCCAGGCTGAGAATTAAAGTATCCTGGTGGCCCCAGTCTTTCATGAGTTTTACCTCCAGGAGTCCCATCAGGTTCTCACTGTGAAAACTGGAGAAAAATCCTCTTACAATTCTGGCAGAGGGAGGGAGAAGAATCACTATTTTGAAAAATGCCTCTATATCTCTGTTTTCCTTAACAAGGCCTGTCCTCAAGGGTGCCTATTTCATCGGGGCCTAATTGTTGGGAACTGACCTAAGCCTAACCTGGCTGGCAGGAGGGAAACGCTCAAGTCCAAGTCCAGTTGTCCAGATCTGTAAAAGAGAAGAACATGGTAGATGTGTATTTGAATACATATTTAGAAAATAGAAGTGTAATGAAAGAAAAAAACATAATTGTCTTAGCTGGTCAGAGAAGCTACCACCCAGAAAGATGGCTTAAAGGCATCCTGGCCATTACCAGGTCAAGTTGATGCAGAATTCAGTAAAGATTCACACCGAGACACAAGATAGTTATCAAAAACAGAATGCGTGGAGATCAAGTAACCAGGGATGCACCACAGTGTAGGAAGCCCTGGGCTGAAGATGAATGGGAGTCTAGGAAGAAGACTGTGCAGCAAGACCAGAGAACAACCAGTCCAAACAGGAACACAAGAACCAGCTGCAAGAAAAATTAGGGCTAGGAAAAGTCTAGTTTTAGGAGTGGCTGAGGTCTACCAGATAATGGGAGGAAAACTTAAAAATAGTTATAGAAAACAAGGCAAGGGAAGCACAGAAGTAATTATTATATCCAGAAAAACACAAGTGTGTATAGAAAGACATTTAATCATGCAATAAGCACACTTTACATAGTGTTATTTTTTACTATGGGTATATATCGTTGTCAGTTTTATTAAGTATATGGGAGAAAATAAGAGTTATTTATGTTTCCAATGGGTGAATTAGATTTTTTAATATTCATAAAAATATATCTTGCAGCCCTGGTTGGGTGGCTCAATTGGTTGGACTGTTGTCCTTTTCACCAAGGTTGCAGGTTCGATCCTCACTCAGGGCACATACCTAGATACCTAGGTTGCAGTTTCGATCTTTGGGAGGAAGTGATTGACATTTCTCTCACATCAATGTCTCTCTCTCTCTCTCTCATCAACATACATGTCCTCATTGAGGATTTTTAAAAATACATATTTCAGAGAGGTTGATGGCAATCAACAGATATATTACTTCTAATCTGAACAATCTCAGAATGTAATGAACTTGTACTGGCTAAAAAAACATTTTACATAATGTGATAATTTATGTAAATTTTGGCCTAGCCAGTTTTTTGTTTTGTTTTGTTTGCAGCAAAATTGTCTAGTTAATGTAAGACAATCATGTGGTTTCTTCTTCATCTCTATTCCATCTTGTTTCTCTATTTTTTACTTAGCACTGTCTCCCATCTTATTGTACTTTCTTCCTTTTACAATCTCATCTCTTCTTCAGCCATGGAACTGATCCTCTTCTAAAGACCGCACAGTGAATATGTGCATGGCTGGAGATTAGCTGGGACTCTCACCACGAAAGCAGAGTGGGGTATTACTTCTAAAACTGGACAAAGAAAATGGGATAATAACTTTGAAACATGCTTTCTGAACTGCTTTTTGGATAATCCTCTCTTCCATTATGGCACGTCTATTTTTTCCCTTTTCTTATATCCACCTAGATGCTCTATCATTTCAAACCCATCTTCTGGAACATTACGATTCAACATACTACCATTTTTTTTTGTTCTTAAACTGATTAGTTATTTCTTATATTTCCTTGGTTTTCAGTTTCTTCCTTCATCTGATGGAAAAAAGAACACTTCAAGAAATCTATCGTTGCACTTAGTTTGGGTTTCCTTAGGTATAGCTTGAAGTTCTCAGCTTAATATGGAAAAATATTTGCATAAATAATGCATTTTGTTGCATAAAATGTTGCAAACTAAAGTACGTATGCAATATCTTTTATCTTCAGACTTTTCAGTTCAATCATGTAATGTGTATAAAGATGTTACATGTCAATATTTCTTTTAGAATATATTGTCCAAGAAGTGTTACATCAGTAATAATCAGTTTATTAGAAATAACTGACAAATGCTTTGAACTATTATTTTAGGCCTATATTATTATAAGCAATTGATACATATGGAAATAAGGATTATATGAGTAGTTGTTCAAGATGACATAGTTAATAAATAAGGATGGTCATGAAATTTAAACATATGTATATTTAAACCTATACATAATTAAATCCAAATTTGGTGTAGATACATTAAATATTGATATATACTATAAATATTCATAGCTATTGGTGATGATCTGTTACATTTCATGATAATTTACATTGTATGATATTTACTTGATTTTAATCCAGTTTTAGCCTCATAATACATGGCCAAAATAAATTAAAAAATACAACTTTTCTATTAGAATGAAGTTTTACTTTTTTAAATCTATGATGTGGAATCGAAAACTAAAATTCAAAAAAATCAATAATGTATACATAATAATGAATGATACTGACTTCTTAAATTGTCAAAATAAATATGTCAGTATAAGCCGGCAAAGTATTTAATTATAAACTCAAACAGAGAGATCCATCCCTACAAGCATTATAAAGCATTTTCACTGACAGGCCATGGATTCCCTGTTATTGAATTCTGCTCAATCGCTAAAGAAATAGTCATCAATTTGGTGACTTAAACATTTAATTTTCTAGAGACATCAGGGTGAACACTGAGTGGAATGAGAATTGTGCACACAATTGCAATTTATATTGCAAACAAGAACCAAATACTACAAAGCGATACAAAATAAGGCTCACATGAACTCAGATATTTAACATTCTCTTGACTGAGAATCTTCAGCACTGTAAATAGATCGTTTTTCCCTTGTGGATGCATATATTTAATAATAGCCTCAATGTATATTTGTATACTAATTTAAATAGTTTGACACTGGCCTGGAAAGGAAGTTGAGGACTGTTCAACATTCTTCCACCTTTTACAGTCAGTCCGTTGTCCCGCCATCCCTGCTCTTCTTGATTCAGATTTCCATTCTTACGACGTTTATATCTCCACTTATCAGTAGTGCTTTTCTTTTCCTTATTTCTATTTCTCTTTTAAATTCCTTGGCTCCTGATTCCAACTTCTCATTTCCTAATGCTTAAGAAACTGTTTTTGCTGTTTCTCTTTCACTGTCTCGGCCCAGTTATGCTTACTTCTGGCCGTATTTGCTAAACTGCCTTCCCCAGGCTACACCAGCTCTTGGGTTATACATAGAAAATTGTGCATAGAGCCGGGCAGATGTGTGAACTGATTGCTTCCAACTGTCTGGTAAACACATTCACCCTCAGCTCACTCATTCACACAGTCACTGGGAAAAGACAAGATCTAAGACATTCACTCCTTTCAGGCCTTTGAGAACCTAGTGTTTCCCTTCACATCAAGGTGACACTATTTTTTCTGTCTACACCCAGAAAAATAGGACATATCAAGAGGTAGTCAATTCAAAAGCACAGCACCAAATCACCAAATAGTCTCACATAGGAATACATACTTTTTCTCCTCTCCCATAGTCACATGTGAAAAGCCATCTTCTACTACCGTGAGCAGGATGGTGTATTCAGGAAGCTCTTAATATCTGTTACTTATTATCTTATATGAATTGCCTAACTCTGTCTACTGTCAGACAATGCAGTGCTTTTAAAAATGCTTTCCATGCGTCACCCATAAAGAACAGGCTTTAAAACACCCTTCAGATATATACCTGGACCTTCTGTACTATCTTGACAATTCTTCCCTATGTCTAAAATTATTTCAAAATAAAAACTTGAAAAGAAGACTCTAGAATTTTATCTTCTTTTATTAGCCTACTTCTCCACTCTTTTTCATAGACAGACATTGTGGAAAAGGTTTTTTCCTCAACTCCTATAATTTCTAAATCATTCTGGATTTTATGATTAATGGCCCTTTAGAACCATACCACTGCTTCCCATCCAATAAATCTGATCAGCAATTTGAGACCTAATTTTTTGATTTATAATGTCACTGGTTTTTTTGGTTGCAATATGATCATGAATTTTAACTCCCTGCATTCCCTTTCTTTGTGGGCTCCTTCATGTATAAAATACTACTATTTTGTAAGATTTCCAACTAGACCCTCTTCTCTAATCTCTCTTTATCACTATGTCCATGAAATAATTTTCCAACAGAAATCTCTAACAGACAAATCTTTGCATAATTTGTATTGCTAATAAACTTTGTACTTAATAGTTCTCCTTGGATGTCTAAAAATATGCCCCAAAGTTAACATAGTCAGCTTCCACTTTCCCAACATTTTCTTCATTGAGGCTCTTCAACTTAAAGTCAGTGGGCAGCCATTCACATGAGTGTTTAAACTATACAATATGTCTCAGAATCATCTTTAAATCACTCTTGCACATTTTCTTACCAATTTATCACTACATTCCCTTTCTAAAAATTTCTTAGTCTGTCCCAGTTTCTTTCAATACTTTTTATTTGAACTCGGACAGCTTCATTGATGATACATACTTTCTGGACAATCATTTTTGCTCTGGAATCAACTTCACACATCTTAATTAGAGTGATCTTTAGAAATACAAATACGGTTATACAGCTCTAGCCTTATGATCCACTTTTGTTTTACTGTCGATATGGGCATAAGATTCTCAATGTGTGGCATGAAAAAATATATCACCCCTATCATAACTCACCATACTGCCTCTCTAACCTTAGCTTCTTTTGCTCATATTATTGTTGCCCTTCCCTTAATTATTCATGATAAATATGCCTTCTCCCCTAGTAGACTGTTGTGCATGATTTTCACTGTGCTTCAAAAAGTTTCCCATTGCTTTGACCACTTGCATAAAAGAATCCTTGCCTTTATTGTCTTTATTCTCATCTCAGTTTACACATCCTGAGGGTATTTATCTCACCTACTCTTGGCTTGTATTCAGATAGGTTTCTAGAGCGCCCAGGAGCCTTCCTCAGAGCGCACTGCACAGAGACAGGTCTCAGACCAGGGCATGATGGACTCGCACATACCATGCATCGCATGTCCTCCTAGTGAAGGTGGGAAGTATATTTTATGTAACAATTGCTGTATCTCTCTGTGTCAGGCATTTTGAAGAGCTCAAGTTTTTCCTTTAACTTACTCACACTGAAATAACCATGAACTTCTCATTGTTCCCAAATGCATTTCTAGGTACACAAAATGTCATCGTTGGCTTGGCTGCCATAACAGAATACTGTAGAATACATGGCTTAAACAATGGAAATGTATTTTCTCACAGTTCTGAATGTTAATGTCTGTCAAGGTTCCATGTCTACTGAGAACCATTTTCTTGATTTGCAGATGTCCTCTTCTCAGTGTGTCCTCAAACAGCAATGAGAGGGAGAAAGAGAAAAAAAGAAAGGGGGAAGGGGTGGGGAGGACAATATTTCTGGTAAGAACAATAATTCTGTCTTACCTTGACCCCACCCTTAGGACATCTTTTAACCTTACATAGCTCTGTGTAGGCCCTATATCCAAATACAGTCACATTTATGAGTAGGGTTTTATCATTTGAAATGTGAGAAGGGGGACACAATTCAGTCCATAGCACTAAATATTGATGGGGTAGCTAAGTGCTAAAGTACTGGCTTACTTTTCTATGACATTCTAAGTATATTAACTGTCCTTAAATTATTAACTGGGCATTAATCAAGCAGATTTATGGGTTTCAGCAAATTCACCCAAATTAGGAAGTGAAACTGAGCTTTCCTATCTTTACAAGAACTCTCAAAAAATCCATCCTTACCAACCTAAGAAGCTGAGTGCTATATTTGTGTGTTCATGGTTCCTAGAGATGTGAAAGAACAAGAGAGAATGGGTGTATCTGGAAGTGAACTTAAAACAATCAGAGGCAGCAAGGGATAGTTTGGAGGTTTGTAACCTTTGTCCTATTTCTGTCATTTTCTATACACATTATTTTCTTTAGGCAATGCCTATTTTCTTGTTCTTATATAGGTGTGCTTCGCAACTACAAGTCAAAACAAGTCCAGAGCCTATATGCAGAGTAGGGTTTGGCACCTAAGTTGCACATGGGTATTTAATTTGAAGCTGCCCATGAGCAAAGGGTTCAACAATTGTCTAAAAAGTCAAATGTATTTCACATGTTTTAGCTTTTTTTATATAAGAAATATTTATTTTATCACTTGTATGTTTTTTTCAACTGGATAGTAGGTGAAAAGTATTTTTAATTTAATTTTAACAATTTATATGAGAAATGTATATATTTAGGAATTCCTGTTTTACTTATCACAACTGTTTTCTTATTGTCTCACTTGTATTTAAATATTGTTGATGATGATTTTAGTGTTTGGTAAGAAACATGAGAATCTTAGGCACATGTTGTCTATATTGAATGAAATTTTATGGTAAAAGATCTGACACATTTATTGTAATATTGCATGAGATGTCATTTGTAGCAAGGAACATAACATTAGTGTTAGATTTTAAGTAATATATATTTCAGTATATATTTTTTTCTGGCCTGCCATTGGTACTTCATGAGTTATTTTTTTCTCCTCTCAAGACTGCATGCAAAGGGATCAAATACCTGGCATCAGAAGATGATTTGACTTTGTGTGGTGGACCCACAATGTCATATACAGATAATGAATCACAGAATTGTACACTTGGAACTTACATAATTTTATTAACCAATGTCACCCCCAAATTTTAATTTAAAAAGGAAAGAAAAGCTACAGACATTCTATGAGAAGTTTGATTTATAGGCAAGCCAAGTTTTCTTCAAAAGTCCAATGTTCATAGTGTCTGAAGACCACGTAAGACCAAGGCTGGGAGATGGATGTAAAGTGGTGGACACATAGTCTGATAGAAGGACCAGATCATATAAGAGTAAAGAATAGTGAGAAGATGAACTGTCCTCAAATTCTCCAACAGATTTCCTTTGGATAACTCATAGTGTACCACTCATAACTCATAACACTTGAAACAATCTAAACAGGAGGTAAGAATTTGGATTTCTTATATAAGAATGGGATGGAGGGAAGGTGACAAATTTCACTCTTTGGACCAGTCAGAGCCAGTTGGGAATTTACCTAAGTTTAGGTTAGTATTGGATATTTAATTATTTTTAAATTATAAGAAAAAATTAAAACACAGCACCCTTTTTCCTAGTGCAACTAAGGGAAAAGAAGCTCTTGACTAAGAAGTTAATTAATATATTATTAGCATAAATAAGTGTTTTGCCTCATCTTCTTTGAGATCTCTCTCTACATATGTATATATAAATGAGTAACTATATTTATATTTATTTATATTACTATGTATAATAATATAAATGAATTTAAATATATAAATATATATTACTACATCAATATATAAAGTTATATATATGAATATATATGAGTAACATATAGTTTTCTGCATTAGGAAAAATGTAGGGGGATGTACATTTTCACCAGTTTCATACCAACCAATATGAATATTTTTTCTACCCCATGTTTCATTTTCTTGCAACTTGCGTTGCTACCCAGGCTCTTCCCTTTTCCCCACACTCTGTAGTGACTTTCCTTAAGCACCTATTACTTTAAGTTTATCCTGCAGAGCTTCACATTTGTTTTTCCCATTAATCACTGAGAGTATTGTTAGAGTTGATCTTTGCTACTTCAACAGTTTTTGGAACCCAGGTCTGCCACTCCAATGGCTAATCCAATACTTCTTCCCCCACAAATGCAGCTTTCTCTCTGAAGAGAGCTGGTGCGTGACATTTTCTCTTTCTGTAAATAGGAGGGTTTATCTTATAACATTATAACATTACCTATTTCAAACATGCGAACTAATGATCAAGTTGAAAACAAAGAAAAATAACAAAACACATATAATAATATGACGATCTCTGAAACTACAGAAACTACAGACGTCATATGCATTATAAAGAAGTTTGGGTAATACATTTATCATTATTGATTGCACTCACTGTCTTTTAGAGTTAATGTTGGTCTTGAGAGATGTCAGAACATGCCCAAGATTTTTAGTAGTAATGTTTATGAAGATTTCTTAGAAACCGGGGAGGTTCCTCATCCCACTTGTTCATAAATTCTGAAGGTAAATTCTTCCACTAACTCTAGGTAAATCTAATATTTTTTTTCTCAAAGATGCTTATTTTGGTTGAGAATTTAAACTGCAGCAATATGTTAGGAATAAATACCCTGTCTTTTCCCTATTCTATTGTTTTGTAATTTATTATGACACATAAGTGTTTGTATATTTAACATTAAACAGACAAAACAAGGTTCTAATATGGATATGAGTAAATTACAGGAAGCTCTATAAAATCTAAGAGTGGCAGAATTTCAAATGACTTTTTGTTTTTCTGTATACTCATGCACCACTTAGTGACAGGAATTTTTCTCTGAGAAACGTGTCTTAGGTGATTTTGTCATCGCAGGAGCATCATAGAGTTTACATCCACAAACCTAGGTGGTGTATTCTACTGTAATTGCATGTGCTATGCTTTATATGACTGCCAGTGCAGTAGGTTTGTGTACACCGCAAACATGTGAGTAACGAAATGCTCTGGGGCAGCGATTCTCAACCTTCTTCATCTCATGGCCCACATAAACTAAATACTAACACTTTGAGACACACCCCAAAATGTATTTTTTGCCACTCTGACAGAAAATAGGCATAATTTTGATTCATTCACATTAGACGGCTATTGTTATGTTGGCTGTTGTCATTTTTTATTTGACAATCTAAAGGAAAAGAGGTCAGTGCCCCTGACTAAGTAGTCCAGTATTGCATGTTTTAAAAAGTCTTGTGGCACACGGTTGAAAAAATGCTCATATAAATAGATGCAGATTCTATGTGTTTGCTTACAGCTAATAATTACTTAGCTAAGTAATGCATGGACCAAGTTCTTTGTCATCCTGTTGTGCATTTAATTCTACATATTTATTTCTTTTTCTCTTTTCTCCAAGTCTCAACCTTTTGGGTTTCCAATGAGGAGAGGTTTGGGGGTTTATTTATATATATTTCTCATTGTTACTTCAAAAAAGAAGTCAGAATTTTCAAGTATATAGGGGTCATTAGTGATTTATCAATATTGAATTTATGGACAGCACATCTGTTACACAAAACTTGTTATATATTTAATTATAAGTGATTGACAAGTCTTTTAAAAATTTTTCATTGTGGTGAAATATACATAAAATTCACATCTTAACCATTGTTAAATGTACTGTTCAGATATTAACTATATTCACAGATGTGTAACCATTAAAGTTATTCATCTCTAGAACTCTTTTCATTTTGCAAACCTGTAATTCTGTATTCATTAAGTAATAAATAACTGACCATTTATTTATTGGTCAGTTAACTCCTCACACCCCGGTAACCACCACACAACTTCCTGGCTCAATGAATTCAACTACTCTAAGTACTTTGTTATAAAAGTGGAATCATGCAGTATTTGTCCTTATGTGAATGCTTATTTCATTTAGCTTAATGTCCTCAAGGTGTATTCATGTAGCTGTGTGTCAGAACTTTCTTCTTTTATCATGCTAAATCGTATTCCATTGTATTTATCAACTGCATTCTCCTTATCCACATATCTGTCATGGATACTTGTGTTGCTTCCAACTTTTAATTATTATGAATAATGTCGCTATGAACATGAGTATACAATATCTCTTTGAGACCCTGCTTTCAGGAATGGGGGATATACACCCTGAAAAAGAATGATTAAATTATAAAGTAATTCTATATTTAATTTTTAGAGGAACTGTTATACTCTTTTCCACATAGCTACACTGTACTACGTTCCCACACTTTACAAGCTTCCCATTTCTCCATGTCCTCATCAGCACTTGTGTTTTGTTTTGTTTTGTCCTGTTTTGTGTTATAGCAACTATGCTAATGGGTGTGAGGTGGTAGCACACTGTGGGTTTCATTTGCATTTTCTAATGATTAATGTTGGTAATCATCTTTTCTTGTTCTTGTTGGCTATTTGTATATCTTCTTTTTAGAAATCTTTTAAAGTGTTTTGTACATTTTTGAATCAGGTCACTTTTTTTATGTCATTCAGTTGCAAGAAATCCTGTTGGTTTGTATTTCTTAAATGGGAATAAAATATATACATACGTTTAATATCGTGGTAAAATATGAAATTTATACATGTATATTTGTATCATATAAAGATACATTATTTTTTAAAGATTTTATTTATTTATCTTTAAAGAGGAAGGTAAGGAGAGAGGGATGGAAACATCAATGTGTGGTTGCCTTTCATGCACCCTGTGCTGGGTACTGGCCAGCAACCCAGGCATGTGCCCTCACTGGGAATCGAACCACAACTATTTGGTTTGCAGGCCCACACTCAATCCACTGAGTTATACCAGCCAGGGTTTAAAGATACATTATTATAAACTATGTTTCTCTCCCTCTCTTTTTCCCTCCCTTTCCCTCTCTCTAAAGAGAAATAAATAAAATCTTAAGAAAAGAAACAAAGTTTATGTCACTATAATTTTAATAAATGACAACTGTCATAATAGTGTTCTTTCTTTAAACAATTCTGTGTACAATATTGCTTTGTTTAATTTACTTCTAGTGTAATTTTATTTACATTTCCCCTCTAAATTTGTTGTTATTGGAATGTATTCCTTCTATACACCTGCACCTTGCCCCCACTGCAAACTCAATGCATGTCTTCCCGCGTCTGTGGCTCCAAGCTGTGCATGTGCACATGGGTGGTCGAAGGGTGATTGTGAAGAAACACAGACATAGACACACACACATTTAAGTATAAGACAGAATACTTGCATGTGTGTGCACACATATTTACTGCATCTAGCTTATGAACATAGACATTTAATTATACTTAATTTCTTCCTGAGTTGCCTTATAGTAAACATCATGACATAATATTCTGCTCAGGCTGTGACTTGGGATTTTTATTCAACCATTCCTCCACCAGTATGATTAAGCATCCCTGTGATATGTCAGTTTGACAGATTCTATACATTACTAAAAATATTCCTTATTTTACATTCCTTAATTTCATTAAAATTCTGTTATTGTTTTAAAACACTTTCAAATATTTAGAAGAGATTTATAGGCAAAAAAAACCATCTTTCTAAACATCACTCAAGGCTTTTAATATAATTTGCTCCTAGTTCTAAAAACATCTGTCATTCTATAAAATGTTGTGTTATGTTAATTCACAGAGAAAAAGAAAAATATGACATAAAATGAGAGGTTTTCATTATAGGTAATTAGGAAAACATCATTTTATTTAACCAACTTAACATTTACTGGTATTATGAACAACTTTAGGAAGATAAATGACATTTTTTAATAAAGTATTTTCTCTCAATTGTGTTTTGAAACTAAATACCACATGCACATGTCAGAACCCATCAAAATTTTATAGAAAGTGTTTTTTGTTGAGCAAATCTTACAAATTTAAAATGGAATCATTGTCTCCTTTTTAGTGTTTTAAAAATAAAAGTGTACCTAATTTAACTATGCCATGCTTCCAGGACATTTGAAAATAATAGTGTTAAATAAAAAATATGGAATTTAGTTTTAGACAGAACAGAAACTTTTCATTTTTATTACATTGCAATAAACTGTAATGTCAGTGAATGTTGACAGTGATTTTGTTAACTTATCAAACCTACAGTTTGATTTTAAGAATCAGATTTCACATGATTTATCACATACATTACATAACACTTTAATTTTATGTCTTAGAATTATGAGCCACTTTGAATAACTTTTTATTTAGTTCTAGAAGATGTAAATATTGGTTTATCTGTAATATCCATTACCAATATGTTTTAAAGTACATGTCTTTGAGTTTTGAATTTCTTTTCAAGAGAGGCATATGTTTATGTCCATATATCTATTTTAAATTGTGTTTAATATTATGGAAGTTTGCAATAAGTTAATTAAATCAATGGTTTAAATGCAATGGCCTATTAGATATCATTATAAAAACTGGAGTGATTTATGGTTTCCTCTAATGTATATTTCAGTAATGTAACACTTCCCGACTGGTGTGGGTCATTCAGTTGAGCGTTGCCCCGTAAAGGGAATGGTCATTGGTTAGATTCCCGGTCAGGGCACATGGCTGGTTTCCAGGTTGTCCTGGCTAGGGTGCATTGATATTTCTCTCTCACACTGATGTCTCCCCTCTCTTTCTCCCTCCCTCCCCCTCTCTAAAATAAATAAATAAAATCTTTAAAAAGTGTGTATAAATGTAAAAATGTTTTCAAAATGTATATTGGTATAAATTACAAGTAATACTTATGATCCAAGTCAGGCCAACTCTATTTTCTTATAATGGCTCTATTATTTAAATCAGAAAACAGAAAAGTATGAAAAAAAGGCAACCAAAATTTGTCTTTTGCATCAAGGCCAGACATATCTGAATGCAGAGATTGTGACAATTCACTCACCACGTGAATGCGCCCAGACTAGAGACTAGCTATTCATTATTCCAGCGAAGACGCCACAGCCAGGAACTGATTCTACCCTCCAACATGGGTTACACACTTTGAGCTTTTAAAAAATATTTGGATTTGGGTTTGAATTCCAAATTTGAGGAAATTGTTAATATTGAAAAAAATCCATGCTATACACTAAAATTATAGTTGTTAAATTTGACAGTTGGTTTAAAAGTAATTGTTTCTCTTTTATTATTTAAGTTATATCGAATATATATAATACACAGGAAATGGTTTTCTTCAGATACTTAAAGTTTCAGACATGCGTCATTTCTTTGAGGAACTCATAGCATTTTAAATTAAATGATTAAGGAGTTCAGAGAAAACTGAAATTATTTTTTTTAATGAGATCAGAGAAGTCTCCAGCGAAATATGATTGCATTAAGCGGAAACTTGGTGGCAAAGAGTCACAGTGGGACATGTAGGTACGCATTTGGGGGTGATTCAGAGAGAAGGGGGGGCAGCATGTGTAGAGGGAAGTTCAAAGTATGTAAGGAAAATAAGTAGCGTATTGTCAGCTGGACCAAAGGATCAGTGAGAATTGATGGTAAGAGAGATTTTAAGGACTTTCCATGATAGGCTAAAGTGTTTAAATTGTATTCACCTTGCAAATGGAAGCTCTTATACGTGTTATCCCGCAGGAAAATTAATTAGGCAGCAACATTCCAAATTACTTAGAGCTAGAAAACTAAATATTATGCATCAAATGGACTATGATACAGCATATTCTGTTCCCCAACGTTTTATTTTCTGAATATTCATTTTCAATTGCGTAAAGATGGATTAGATGACAAGAGGAGACCTGTAAACATGAAATACATTAAATTGGCTGTTAAAAGTCAAACAAAAGAAAAACATAATTTTCAGCAAATGCTACAAATACATAATATTCATTCATTTGAAAATAAATGTAATTTATAGTCATTTAAAATGTGTGTTTTTCCTGGGCATACAATTCTAAACCAAAAGCTCTTTTTTTTCTTAGAATACAGAATTTATGATCCTATTTTCCTTTGCAATTTTTTTCTTTACATATGGCAGTTTTGTTTTTTACAGGTATTATAAATTGTTATGTGTATTTTCTTTGAGATTTTTATACTGTGATACTATAGTCATGTGTGTATATTCTGATCTACTCTGGTTCAAAATGACTGGATCATTTGGATTCTGTTTCTATCTTTTCAAGTCTTGATTTAGTTGTGTTATATTCTTATTTGTGAGATCAAGTATTGGATCCCACACCAATATCTTTTCCTTTCTTTCTGGAAATAGTTATACAGAGTAGACTGTTTACTCCCAATTTAGGGAAAATATGGGGGTATAAACCATCACTAGCTAACCGTACTGAAAAAATGGCATTGGGTAGACACATTGGAGCAGACAAGAGTCTGGGAAGCCATGTACATCCAGCTGCCAAAGTGGCACCTCCACACGGAGCTGGGGTGCAGACTATGGAAGTCTGGTCTCTCCACACGGATCATGGCCATGGGACTCTGGTGGTCTGCAAGGCTGCAAGATGAGAAGGGCTGGATGTAGAATGGGGGGCGTTGGGACAAGGTGGAAGCTGTTGGCACCTATGCATTAGTAATAATAACTTCTTATTTAATTTTTACAATTTCATATAAGGTACTATTGTTACTTTATATTATATATATTTTATGTATCATTAATTCATGCATATGTAATATATATGATTATATATTCTCTATTTTAATTGAATATTTTATATACCTTTGAATTATAGTTGTTTATTTTAGTTCTATACATTTGTACTATTTTGTATTTGTTAGTATTTATATCTTTGATAATCTTAAACATAATATAAATACAATTTCAGATTCAAAACCAAGAAATGAAGGTATTTTCCCCATTTATTAGGTACTTTGGCTACCTTCAATAAAGTTATTTTTAAAATTTTATGTTGTAAATATTCTTTAAAGGAACATTATTTAATTTATCTTGAAAAAATCTGTACCTCCACCTGATCCCTAAGGGACTCCACTTCAGAACCAAGACATGTATTGACAGCACGTGGTTTGTGTTCTGTAAATAGACTCCAGACCTGGCCTAAGCTAACACTAAGATTGCCCTATAATGTTAATATAATTTCTCTTTCCGTATAGTTCCAGGCAGTGGTCACAGGTCTTTTTAATATCTGTGCACACAGGGTATCTCTGCCATAGACTCTTTTCATGTCTTGCTTCCAGCTCAGATTTCCAAAGAACATGCATTGCTCTCCTATGCCAGTATCCCACAGAGGTAAAAACGCCCTCTATGTTTTTTTTTAACCAGGATCAGGCCTTTGCTGCACTGTGGCCTCAGCTCATAGGTTTTCTGTTTTATCTTTTCTTGATTATCAAGATGGACATCTAGGATTGGAATGCCTGACTCCACTTTTTGATATTTATTGATAGACTTTAAGCCTTACCATGTCCTGTTTCTTTTCTGCCTCTCATTTACCTGACCTGCTAAGAAAATTTGATGACTTTTCTATTATCGATCAAAACATTTCCCTGTCATCTATCACTTATCTATCAATCATATTTTTAAAGGTCTTATTTATTTATTTTTAAAGGGATGGAAATGGAGGGAGAAAGAGAGGGAGAGAAACATCAATGTGTGGTTGCCTCTCACTTGCCCCCTGCCAAGACCTGGCCTAAACCCCAGGCATGTGCCCTGATTGGGAATCGAACTGGCAACTCTTTAGTTCGCAGGCTGGGACTCAATCCACTGAGCCACACTAGCCTGGGCCAATCATCTTTTATCCATCATCTATCAATCATCTATCATCTAACTATCATATTTCATCTGTATGGTATACAAGGTCTGTCCAGAAGGTATCCAGCCATGCACTATGAAAAATAGAGACATTTATTGAAGAAGATACAAGATAAAAGAAACATTGCACACAGGACAATGACGCCTCAGTCCCCTTCAAAGTAGGCACCTTGGGACCTCACACAGCTCTCCCAAGTGCTATCATCTGCCTCATCTTATTTTCCTGACTCTCACTGATGATCTTACATCTTTTGAAATGTGATTTTAGTTTTGGAAAAGACAGAAGTTGCAGGGTGCCAAATCTGGGCTATAGGGGGGCTGAGCCACCTGAGTGATTTGATGTTTTGCCAAAAACTCTGCATGAGACATGATGCATGAGTAGGTGTGTTGTTGAGATGAAGGTACCAATCACCAGTTGCCCATAGCTGTGGCCCTGTGAATCATCCAAAGATTTTCTGCAGAAGAATGTTTAAGCTTAACACAAAATTTGATGCAGGTTCATTGTTCTACTTGCTCAGTCATTTTGAATGTGGTGGCCAAACAGTAACATGCTCACACAACATTGTACACCACCCCCACTGAGTATTACGGTGAAGTCTTCATTTTTCATGCATGTGCATTCCAGTCCACTCTCCTTGGCTGCCAGGTTACATCAATGTCCTGCAAACCATTCTCATTATATTAACAATGGCTGGACTTTTTTCAGACAGACCTCATCGTATGGTTATTTTGGGCTCATAATTTGTGGGCTTATTTATTTTGTCAATACATAGCAAAGCTAGTTTTTAAAAATTTCTTCTTTTTATTTTGGTAAGTGTGGTTTTTTCTCAAATAATTTATACATTACACCTAAATTATGAAATGTATTGCCATTCAGTTGTTTATATTACTATCTTATCATCATTTAGGACTTAAAAGATCTGTTGTGTACTATGTGCAATTTATGTTTTTGTTTTCTTGATCTGTTTTCACTATTGAGGTTTTATTATAATTTATATGTCAACCTTAGGCTTTATTGGTTTTCTTATTTGAACACACATTTTTCACTATTTAATTTAATTTTTTTATTGTTCAAGCACAGTTTCTACTTAATATTTTATTTTTACTCAGACATAATTATGACTCATCAACTGTTTTTCTTTGAGTTTAATTTTCTACAATGGAAATTTAGTATATTGTTTTACATTTTAAAAATGTTTTATGTGAATTACATTTCCTTCTAAACCCCGCTGTAGCTGTTAACCCCCAATATTGGTAATTGTTTCAGTGTCTCTCATTTCAAAATATTATAATTTCCATTGCAATTTATTCCTAAATTTTGTATTGCTTAATTTCATACACTTCTGAATTTTATTGTTATATCTTTAGTGTCTAGTATATTCTATTATGGTGAAAGAGTATTTACCATATATGAGTTAAAACCCTGGGGATTTGGTTAGATGTTTTATGGTTCATCATATAAACTACATTGTCTATATTTGTAAACAGTCTGTGTGTTCCTGCAAACATTGCTTATTCTATGAATGCTGCAATTATCTAGATGATTTTAGATTTCTGCAAAGAAGAATGAGCCATCTTTAACTGTCACTGTGCCATTGGATTTCTCAGACTGTAGATGAACGGCCAGCATTTCAGGTTATGTTTGGTACTGATTCACACATTTGACAGTGCAGCAGATGTGGATTACCGCGTTGGTAGCAAATATTAAAGCCTAATTCTTCAACACCGCCACAGAATAAGGACATTTACAAAACATATTGTTCTCAGTTCTTAAAGGCATGAATTAACTGTTGAGAAAAAACAAATGTACGTTAACAGATATATACAGCTAAACAGATGATGCGCGGTCTGTAAATGGATTCCTAGGAAACTCGGTGCTGAGGAACATACTCTATTAGTTTTTCCCTTGCTGCATTTCAATCATTTTGATATGTTTCCCAGCCCTAAATGCAAATAAGAACACTTTCTTATCACAAAGCCAACAAAAAAATCCCTCTGAGGTAATTTGATATGTCTCTGAGAAACAAGAGTTTTCATAATTATGCACATTTTGCTGTTGCCTCCAATGAGTTTCCAATATCTAGTCCCTCCTTCTTTTATTCTGATAATATGACAATAAATTAAAGAGTAAATATAGAAGACATGTATCATCCTTATTGGAACATAAGCTGGAGGATTTGACTTAGCCTGAGAGCCAAATGGACCTATTAAATGAACTTCAGCATTTGGCACCCTCAGCCTCCCAGTGATTGACAGCCAGCCCCGCACAGGGAAGGATGCAGTGCAGAGAATAGCTGACAGAGGCTATTTCCAGAAAGCCACTCCCAAGCAGAAGCTGCACGGATGGGAGACAATCATATTGTATTGTTTCACCAGTGCTACAACTATACTTTGTACTGAACCACCCCCAAACTCTGCAGTTTCAAGCAACACAGCTTTATTTTTCTTCCACAGACCTGTGTATGAATAGGGGGCTCTGCTGGAGGCTATGGGACAAATGGGCTTAGCTTTGGCCACCTGGGTTTCAGGGACACTCCTAGGATTTCACGTTCCCTTTGTGCCTACACCTAAGTCTGCACGCTTTCCCTGTGACGCGTGACCAAAACACAGACAGTATTTAAACAACCAACACCTCTTAAAGCCTTGGCTCAAAAATGGCCTGTTTTTCTGCCCATATTTTCCTTCCCAAAGCAAGTCACGTAAATATATACAAATCAGTGGACTGAAAACCATATAAAACAAATCATATAAGGCATTAAAAGCTCATGTGGCAAACTGTGAATATGTAATATCAGTACAGAGAGAGACTGAAAGACTGAGGATAATAATCCACCTCCCAACACGCCTAGTTATTCTGCCTAAATTTAGCAAAGAAATGCACCTTATTAGTGGAGTGGGGAAAAGTAAGAGGCTCAGTAATGACTGCATCTCCTTTCACAGTAGGAAAGCATTAGCAGTAGGGTAGAAAATTTTTCCTTTATAAATGAGTACATAATTATTAGTGTACTAAGTAAAGAGAATAAAATCAGTAGAAGAGCAAGCTTAATTAAAATAGGGTCTTTCTAAAAAGTCATGAAAGAATATCTTAAAATGAGAGAATATAACTATTTTAGATGTTGAGGACCACATACATTGAAATTTCTGCTGACCATTCCCTGGCCGCTTAAAGAAATTTATAGGAAATGTCTTAGACCCCACTCTTCTTCTTTGAGCCATTATAGCATAGACATTTTGCTCCAAAATTGATGTTAGGACAGAAGCCTGCTGTAGAATTTGGACTGTTGGCAAGAAAGTGTAATTACAAGTTTTATTGTGTGTGAATGAATTGATTAATCTCATTTTGGGACACTGCTAATTTTACTATATAATGGAGGAGAATTGAATTGGAAAGATACTGGCATGTATATTGTCAGATTATCAGCTTGGACAATTTTCAGGGATGATAGTTTTAAAAACATTAAATGAGGATTAAAAAAGAAAAGATAAATTTAGAAATATATTACTTTAAGTTTTTCTTAAATGTATTTTGGGAGCACATTTAAAAATAACTGCTGGAATGAATAATAGTTTAAACTTATCTAAATAGAAGCAGAACAAAGAGATTACTCCTAAATTAGAATCTTTATTCATTTCTCTGCTTTAAAAGTTTTCAAAGTTTCTTTGCTTTCAAAAAACTCATATAAAATTATTTAAATTTTTGTAGCATCATTCATGAAAAAACATTGTCATAAAGTAAGCAAAAACAGGTGATTGTCACTGATGAAAGTCAAATTTTGCCAGGAGCAATGAAGGCTTTTATTTAATATGTCTTGCCAAAACATCAAAACATTTGAAAATTATAAGCTACTTTTTTTATTAAGGTGTCTACATCCATTCAAAAGTTATAGTATTTTAAAGCTAATAATTACATGAGCAACAAAATATTTTTAATATTTTAGTTATTTATTTATTTTTCCTCAGAACTTTTTTATTAGAATGTTTTTTTAATTTTAGATTATTCAATACAGTTTCTATCCTTTATTCCCATTCCAGCCCACCCACCCATCCCTCCCATTTCCAACCCCCCTAGTTTTGTCCATGTGTCCTCTATATTTGTTCCTGTAAACCCTTCCCTTCTCCCCTCTGGGCCCTGACAACCTATTCTCTATTTCGGTGTCCTTTGTTATATTTTACTTGTTTCTTTGTTTTGTTGTCTAGGTTCCTGTTAAAGGTGAGATCATATGGTATTTGTCTTTCAATGCCTGGCTTATTTCGCTTAGCATAATGCTTTCTAGCTCCATCCATGCTGTTGCAAAGGGTATGAGCTCCTTCTTTCTTTTGGCTGTGTAGTATTCCACTGTGTAAATATATCATAGTTTTTTATCCATTCATTTACTAATGGGCACCTAGGTTGCTTCCAGCACTTAGCTATTGTAAATTGTGCTGCTATGAACATTAAAATATTAATATGTTCACTATACTTTCCATGAAAGATTCAGGATAGCTCATAAGGCTTTCAGTCTAGCTATGTGTAAGATAAGTATTACAATAGGTCATGTAACATATCTGTAGTAGTACAGGATTCTTATATGTTATGTAAGCAATGCATAAACACTTGGTAGACTGAAAAATGAAATAATCATATATTAATTAATGGAAATAAACAAAAATAATAAGAAGGTAGGGTTGTAAAGTCAATAGGAAAATAAAATGGAAAATTGCAAAATGCTTGATTAGTTCCCCCAAAAAAGAAAAGATGAAAAAGAATTTTATTCAGCAATAAAAAATAGTGAGTGATTCTTATACTCTAGACCAAATATGAATCTCCAGATGCTATGCAGACTATAAGAAGCAGGATAAAATCCATATAAATGAAAGGATGTGTGTGTGTGTGCATGTGTAAGAAAAAAATAAGGATTTGTTGGGAAAAATCCTCCAGAAATGTGGTTGCCTCCAGATGAGGAAATGTAGAAACTTTCTGACATAAAAAATGTTTTATATATTGATAGGGTTATAGGTTACAGGAGTAAACTGTCATTTATCTGAATTATCAAATGTAAATATAGAAATGAAAATATAATGTTTATTTTCTGTGGTGGTATAAGTTAGCATTTCTAAAATATTTTTATGAATTTTAACTGAAAGCATTAGTAGCAATTTTATTGGGTCTCTTTTATCACAGATGAAGCAGAAGAAAAGAGAACAGTCTAAAATGCCTACCTAGTGTAGATCTGAATTGAAATTGCAGGTAACTATATCAATTCATGATTATAAGTATAGATTTAGGTATACAGTGACACATATAGTTTTATATATTTTTGTATATATATATATATATGAACATAAACTCATAGTTAGATGTACCGGTATGTGTGTGTGTGTTAATATGTATGTATGTGTGTTTGTATTTTTTTAGTAATTCTGAGAATATCTAGAAGCAATGACTCACCAGTATCAATGAACACACCTGCATTCATATAATGTTTTTTGTTTATTTATTTTTAATTCTCGTAAATTGTGTTCAACCTATGTGGATATACTTCAGTTATACAATATAATTCAATATTTATACACACGACATATTGATTACAACTGTAAGTCTAGTTACCATTCATCACTGTTTGATTGACCCCTTCATTCATTTTGCACTGCTCCAACCCCTGTACTTTCTGGGAGCCACTGATTTGTTCTTTGTATCTATGAATTTGTTTTTCTTTTGTTTGATAACTTGTGTTTTGTTTTAGATTCCACATACAAGTAAAATCATGGTGTATTTGTCATTCTCCATCTGATATATATCACTTAGCATAATACCTTTAATGTACATCCACGTTATTGTAAGTGGCAAGGTTTCATTCCCTTTTTATAGCTCAGTGGTGTAACTAAGTTCCAGAGACTGCATGGCTTAGACAACAAATATTTCTATCTCACAATTCTAGAAGCTAGAAGTTCAAGATCAGGTGACAACATGGTGGAGTTCTCGGTGAGGACCTTTACCCTGGATTAAGGAGGGCTATGTTCCAAATTAACTCTGGAAGTGGTAGGGGTGTTGCCTGGCAATTGTATTTGTACAAACTTCCAAGTGTTTCTGTTTTATGCTTAATTTTGAGAACCAGTGTATTTGATGCTAATTCTGATGATATACTGATTCTTTTCAAAAAAGGAAGTGTGTTTTCAAAGCATTTGACATAAAAAGCTCAGAAAATACAATGATGAAAGTGTCAGTCCTTTTAAGAAAGACTAGTTTGACCACTGATTGAGAATGAAGAAGAGTTAGTATTTGGACTTCTGTAAAATGTAGTGTGATTTTCACAAGATACAAATTAAAGGAAAGAAGAGGGTACAGATGTAACAAGACAAGATGAAGTATCTGATTTATTCACTTTAGTTTTCCCAAGAATGTGCTACAGAACTTATGACAGAATAAGGATTATTTTTTACTGGCTGTGGTGGATTCTCAGGGGGGCTTCTGACTCTCTTGTCCTGGCTGTTCACCCCTGAAAGAAACACTCCTTTTTAAATTGTTTGTGGGGTTCTTCGTGTGTGTGTGAGCTACTACGTTGTGTGACTTCTTTATATATTTTGGATATTACTCCCTCACCAGATACAAGATTTGCAATTATTCTCTCCCACATCATATGTTGCCTTTTCATCTTACTGAGCATTTATTTTGCTATGCAGAAGCTTTTTAGTTTGATAGAGTCACAGTGTTTTTATTGCTTTCGTGCTTTAGAGCTATACAAAAAAAAAATGTCACTGCCAAGACCTTTGTCAAGGAGCTTTTTGCCCTGTTTCTTCTAGGAGTTTAATGGTTTCAGGTCTTACATTTAGGTCTTTAATCCACTTCAAGTTAAATTTTGTGAGTAGCATACGATGGGGGCTAGTTTCATTCTTTTACATCTGCATATGTAATTTTTCAGTTACCATTTATTGAAAAGGCTGTCTTTTTTTCATTGAGTGTTCTTGTTTCCCTGAATACATAATTCTCTATTTCAAGCATTCTTGTTTCCCAGAATAGAACTTCTTCTTTTTGAAGGACCTGAATAGATAATTTTTCCAAAGAGATATTCAGATGGCCAACAGGTACATGAAAAGGTGCTCAACGTCATCCATTAATCATTAGGGAAAGGCAAAGGCAAACCGCAGTGAGAGGTCAATGTATGCCTGTCAGAATGGCTATTATCAGAAAGAAAAGCAACAGCAAATGCTGGCAATGATGTGGAGAAGGGGAGCCCTTGGGCACCACCGAAGGTGGAATGCAAATTTGTATAGCTGTTATGGAACACTAGCAGGGGTTAAAGGTTAGAGGTTCCTTGGAATATTAAAAGTAGAATTGCTATGTGGTCTACCAATCCCACTTCTGGGTGTGTGTGTGTGTGTGTATATATATATATATTCAGAATATATATAAAAGAAACTTTGGCAAAGAGATATCTGCACTCCCATGGTCATTGTAGGATTATCTGTAATAGTCAAGACATGGAACAGCCTAAGTGTTCACTGACAGATGAATATAAAAATGAATAGTGGGAGACACATAGAATTGAAAAGAAGAGAATTCTCCCATTTGTGACAACATGGATGGACAGGGAGGACATTAAGCTAAGTGAAATAAGTCCCACAGTTGGGTACTTGTATGATCTCACTAACATGTGAAATCCAAAAACAAACAAAACCATAGAAAAAAAGATAAGATTTGTGATTGCCAGGACGTGGAGAGAGAGAATGGGATAAAAGAGGTCAAAAGGTACAAGCATCCAGTAATAAAATAAGTATTTTGATCATTTCCTGTCTTCCCCTGACTCTAGGCTTTATTTGTTCTTCTTTAGTTTTTTTTTTTTTTCAGTTCCTTTATGTGTAACGTTAGATTACTTATTTGAGACTTTTCTGCTTTGTTTTGTTTTTGGAATAAACCTGTATTGGTATAAACTTCCTTCTTAGTACCACATTTGCTGTGTCCCATAGTTTTTAGTATGTTAGATTTTCATTTTCATTTGTCTCTGCATATTGTTTACATTCTCTTTGATTTCTTTGTTGACCCAGTAGTATAGCATATCACTTAATTTCCATACATTTGTGACTCTTTTCAGTGTTCTTCTTATGGCTGACTTTAGGGGTCATACTGTTGTGGTCCAAAAAAGTGCTTCATATGTTTTTAATCTTCTTAAATTTACTGAGACTTGTTTTGTGCCCCAAACATGGCCTCTCTTTGAGGATGTTCCATGCACACTTGAGAATGTGTGTTCTGCTTGTTTTGGATATAATGTTCCATATACATCTATTAAGTTAGTCAAATTTAATGCAGCCCTTGAAGGTGATGTCTCTCGGCTGACTATCTGGATGACGTAATCATTGCTGAGATTGGGGTGTTAAACTGCCTTACTGCTATGTGTTGCTGTCAATGTATGCCTTTAAGTCTGCTGATAGTTGCTCTACATAATTTGGTGCCCCTACAGTGGGTGCATATACAAATGAATGTCTTTTCTTGATGAATTTCTCTCTTTATTATTACATAATGTTTATTTATCTTTTTTGACGTCAAGTCTTTTTGTCTGATATAAGCATGGTTATAGCCACTTTATTTATTTATTTATTTAGGCTATTACTTGCTGAAAGTATCAACTTCTGCACTTTCACCTTCAGCCTATGTTTGTCTTTAGACCTGAGATGAGTCTCCTGAAGGAGCCATATAATTGGGTCGTTTTGAAAAAATTTTTTCAGCCACTCTATGCCTTTTGATTGTGAGTTCAATCCCTTTATGGGTAGGGTACTTATTGATACATGAGATTTAGTACTGTCAATTTTCTCTTTTCTGATTAATCTGTATCTTTTTAAATCATTTTTTATTGTTGTTCAAATGCAGTTGTCTCCATTTTCCCACCACAACTTTCCCCCACCCCACCCACCCCCACCTCCCACCCTCAATCCTACCCTCCTTTGTCTTAGTCCATGGGTCCTTTTATACGTATTCCTTGATGACCCTCCCCCTTCTTTCCATGTTATCTCCCCCTTCCCTCTGGTTGCTGTCAGTGTCTTCTTTATGTCAATGTTTCTGGTTATATTTGGCTTGCTTGTTTGATTTGTTGATTAGGTTCAACTTATAGGTGAGATCATATGGTATTTGTCTTTTACCATCTGGCTTATTTCACTTAGCATAATGCTCTCCAGTTCCACCCATGTTGTCATGAAGAATAGGAGTTCCTTCTTTCTTTCTGCTGCATAGAATTCCATTGTGTAAATGTAGCACAGTTTTTTGATCCACTCATTTATTGATGGTCACCTGGGTTGCTTCCAGCACGTGGCTATTGTAAATTGTGCTCCTATGAACACTGCAGTGCATAGGATTTTTTGAAAATAAAAGAAATGCTGAAGATACAAAATTTTCATTATTTTGTATCTTCATTGCTTCTTTTTTTTGTTTTTGTTTACTGTTTTAGTTTCATGGTATTCTATATTTTCATCAGTTTTTTTATGTATTATGTCTCTGTTCTAGCTTTCTTTTTTGCAGTTAGCTTTGTATAAAATGTCTTATAGATAAAACAGTCCATTTTCTGCTGATGTCTTATCGGCATTTGTCTATACAGGCCCCCATCCTTTTCCCTCCTTACTTTTTATGTTGTATTTGTTACCTAATTGAAGTAGCTATAGTTATTTTTTGTTTTTGTTTTTACCTTAATGATATTATTTACTGTTTAACAGCACATTTTGAGATAGCTTTCTTGTATTATCATTCTATGTATCACCACACTCAATTTTTTTATACTTTTGCCTTTCTACTTCATTTAGAAGCATTCATTCTGAAAAGTGCAAAACTTCTCAGCAACTCAGTTTCTAGTACCCTCAGTGCTCTGAATTCCAATCCTACCCTTAACTCATTGGGAACAGTAGGCTCTGTTTTGGTCTCTGTGCTGTGGCCTGGAAACGGTCTTCAGGTGACACCCTGGGGACAATTTTGTCCATCTCACTTGCTTTCCTTCTCTCAGTAATCACGATCTTCTATTGCCTGTTGTCCAAAATATGAAAACTATTATTTAGTATAGTTAGTCTTTGAACTTATTTACCACAGGAAGAAAATTTCAATAAAGTTCAAGTCCTTTTTTAAAAATAAATTTTAGATTTTCTTTTAGATTTTCTAAAATATATTTTAGATTTTCAAGTAATATCACCATAATTCTTCCAATTGATAAAATCTTAGCAATAGCTTTGAATTGCTTCTTTCAACAATTTCAGTTATGCCTTTTGCCTGTAACTCTCAACAATTTCCAAAATGGCCTTTTCTTCTACTTTTGTTTTTCTAAAGTCCATTTTTCACTCTTCTCAAAACTTCACACTAGATCTAGAATGAAACAACAGTAACTTTTGCAAAAATTATTTGACTTAGTTTCAATCTAACTTTTCTCACCACATTTGCCAAGCTATGTTCTTATTCCACAATCTCCATCTGTCTTTGATGTACTTCTACCTAGAATGTTCTTTGGCAAGATGGTCCAATCAGTATTGGCCCCTTGTAGTCAGTTAGCATTCATTTCAAAAACCATCTCCTCAGAGAGATGTTCTCTAAATATTTTATCAACCATATTTCCCCTTTTAGCCATTCGTTTCTATTGTTTATCTTACTGTACATTTTATTATAATTATATTACTTTTCTTATTACTGCTTGCATTCTCTAGTACAAAGTAATCCCTCTGAGGAAAATGGCATTCCTGTCATATTCATTGTTGTGTCCCCAGTGAGTAAACCGTCACTGACTCATCCACGATTATCTTAAAATTTTAGACAATAAATTGCCCTGGACAAATTAGTTACAGAAAAAAAGCTTTACTGTCTCAATGTTTTGAGAGAGCTGGCCTGCCAAACCAACCACGAGACATCTTACCAAACAAATAAAAATGAGTCAGAATATTTTAAGAAAGAGTGGATTTTAAGTATAATTTAATAAAGCTGTACTTTTACATTGTGAAAATAAAAGCAGAATTCTGTATAAAAACAGGAACATCAGGTCTGTACTGGAAACTCAATTCAAATCATTGTTTTTTAAAAACTATACTGTGGATATTGATTTGGGATTCTGATCCCAGAAACCACTTATGCTAAGTTCTGAGCCTGAGTTTCTAATCAAGACAGCTTATGTTTCTAAGTGACTTTGGTCCTTCAGTCAAGAGTGAACTGTTCCATTGTTATAGATATACTTTTTAATTTTTTTATTTATTAATTTAGAGAGAGATGTATTTGTCGTTCCAGTTATTTATGCATTCTGCATTCATTGGTTGATTTTGTATGTGCCTTGACCCAGGATGGAACCTGCAACCTTGGTGTATTGGGATGGCACTCTAACCAACTGAGCTACACTGCCAAAGCATTCACAGATATAATTTTTAAAACAAACGTGTTATATGGTATCTCAGGATTTTTGACAGCAAAATGTCTCAGTGACTTAGAAAGCACTTTTTGTCTCAGTGACAACACAGTGGTAGAAGATGCTATAACATTTTGAGCCTGCAGTGTCTTTGGGATAAATATTTTCTAGTAAGATTGCAGCTGGCTTGTGCATCTATTATTACGTCCTGATAAGTGCCTAGGAAGATTTTACTTTCTTTGTCTGAGTTCATTACTATTTTCTCATAATGGATGAATAACATAATGAATATTATAATTCACAAAGGATATTTTAAGTTTCTGCACTGGAACTATACTAGCACTATACAGACCTTAAAACTGAATTTCAACTGCATAAGTAATATATATCAAAATATTGGAGAGTGCAAAATGAATAAAAATATGAACAAACTGAAAAAATTTTTAGAAAAATCTGATCCACCAAATATTGATAAATTATATGAGTAGTGATGTATGAGATTATATTATATAATCATGAGTACTAGTTATGTAGCCCAGAAAAATAAGACCTTAAAACTAAATTTTAACTGTATAATAATTATAAACATAAACAAAATATTGGGGAGTTCAATATTAATAAAAATATAAATGGACAAAAATTTTTAAATGGATTCTGATCAATTCAATATTGCATAACTATATCAGTGGTTACATATAATGATTTTATGGACTTTATCATATAATTCTAGTAGAATTAATTTGCTACATTAAAAATGATGGTTAGCAAAAGAACTTAATTAATCCTCTTTGCAATATATAATATATATGGATAACCTTTCTTTTATAAAAAACACAGCAACTCTTAGAATAAGTATTATCTTCAGAATGTAATATATATATATCCAAATATTATCATATATATAGTATATATGATGTTTTATATATCTTTCTATGACACTGGCATATGGGAAATAATTGAGCCAGCATATCCACTTACATGCACAAAATTAACTTCCTTCTGTAGCAGCAAGTTTCAACAACTGTGCTGCAGTAATTTTTATAATATGCGGTACCTGACTATTTTGTCAGAGGCACTGACCTCTTTTTCTCTAGAATGTCAAATAAAAAATGACAACAACCAACACAACAATAACCATCCCTGTGAATGAATCAAAATTATACCTCTCTGTTTCGTCTGATTGACTTAAAATATATTCTTTGTATATATACTGTGTGATGCAGAATTTAGCAGTCAGTTTACGTGTGCCATTAGATGAAAAAGGTTGAAAATTATTGTTCTCCACCCTTTCCGTTATTCATTTTATATCTGTAATGCTTATAATACATTTAAATAGAGAAAAAGAATAAATATATCTACTTAAAGCATTTAAAATAAATGGAGACAACTGTACTTGAACAACAATAAAAATATATCTAAATTAATGATCTAAGTCTCTATGAGTGTGTGAAAATTTTTGGTTTTTTATATATGCTTTCAGGTTTACTCAGCATCACAGTAGGTAACAGTCAGATCTCCGTATTCTTGCTACTTCTCTGCACTGAATACCTTTGTGCTTCTTTTCAAAAGATTGTGTGACTAACATGGGAGTTCAGTGTCAGAGAGCCTGGGTTTACTCTTTTATTTACCCAATTATGTATATTTTTACTTGCTTTCTTTAAAGGCAATGAAAAAGCAATGATAAGGGAAAAAAACAAAAAATAATAGCTTATGGGTCTGAAAACATATGAAATGCTTTATATACATTATCTAAAATCCTGACAACAACTCTACAAAATTGTGCTACTTGGCACATAATGGTACATAATATAGACATAAAGTGTCTCTGGCAGCATTTTGCTAAAAAATAAAAAGAAAGAAAAAGAAAGATTTTCATTAAAGCACCTACATGAATTAATTTAAGAGCATGAGAAAACTGAGTCTAAATAAATTATATTCACCAAACTTTTAAGTGTTGCCATTAAATACAAGCTGTCAATTCTAAGTACACTTCTATTGGTATCATTTAAAATCGGCATTTGAGAAAGGAAATCTCAAATAATTGAAAGCTACTAAAGGCAAAAAAAAGAACAAATATGTTTATTATTGTGTAGTTTTCATAATATCAATCTCTTCCTTCCAATCATTTATTTAAAAAAACACGAGTCAGGCATAAACACAGTAACTTTATCACTGGTGGAACATTCTAAGGAGATTGGATTTCGGGAAATAGTGCTATACCTCCCAGAGAATCCTGCTACTGGACGTATTTTGCCCTAGGCAGCACTAAACAGCCACATTTCTTTCCCAATAGGAGAAACTATCAGACTGTGTGTGTCTGGAAGCAATCAGGAGGGAGAAACGTCTGGGCTGGGAATATACAGTTGCAGGTATTGGTTTCATTTTTTGGTTTAGCCAAAATCACAGAACAGATAAATCACGCCTTTTAAGGAGAGAAAATAGAAAAAGCAATTAGATATATTTCTGCCTAAAAATGCCAAACATGGTCCAATTACATCTCACCTGTCCACAAAACTAAACTAAGCTGAACCCGTGTAGTTCAATATCAAACTGTAACAGCCATGAAACATAGTCCGGAACTTTTACTGAGGACATTACAGACCAGCTACAGGTGGCACATGCTACTCTGCCTGAGGTGGGGGGCGGGAGGGTACAGGCAGGGATAGACGCACAATACAAAATTACTGGGATGACTAAAATCCCTCAGGGTCAAAGGCTAATTTCATGTTCCCAAAGTATTATAAATGATGCAGGGTAGAATGTCCACTAGTTTAATCTGTGGACATAAAAACAAACAAATAATCTCTTCCTCAAATAACCAAAGCCAAACAAATAAAGAAACAAGACCCCACCACATTCTGGCTTTGATACTATAGCACGAAATTTAAAGTCGCCTACCTTGGCTGTGCCAGAGACTAGGTCTGTTCATTATACTTGCACCTTCAGCATACTCCTTCTCAAGACTCCCAGCTGATTTAGCAGATGATAGTGTGAAAGTATTCCCAGGAAACGTAGCTCTCTTGTCCAACTCAGTTGTGAATCAATTGAAGGAATGCCAAAAGAATCAGTTGATAGGGCCTACTTCAAAAATTAAAAATGGAACTGCCTTATGACTCACTGATTCCACTTAGGGAATTTATCCAAGGAAACCCAAAACACTAACTCAAAATAATATATGCACCTCTGGGTTCACTGCAGTGTTATTTACAATAGTCAAGATTTGAAAGCAGCCCAAGCATCCAGCACTAGATGAGTGGGTTAAAACAGCTATGGCACTTTTACACAATGGAATACTCTTCAGTCATAAAAAAGAAAACAAGTTCACCCTTTGAGATAGCATGGGTGGACCTAGAGAATATTATGCTAAGTGAAATAAGCCAGGCGGAGAAAGACAAATACCACATGATTTCATTCATATGTGGAATCTAATGAATAAACTGAAATAACAAGCAAAATAGAGACAGACTCATAGATTAGCAGGCTGATCACTCTGGGGGAGTGTGAAGGGATGAACAAAAAGGAAAATAAAACAAAGAACTAATGGACACACACAATAATGTGGTGATGGGTGTGGAAGAGGGTATGGGGGGATTAATGGTATTGGAAAAAATACAATTAAAAAACAGAACAGAATAGAATGAAATATTCAAAGTATTGAAAGGAATAAAACCCTAAAATCATATAACCAGTAAAATTGTCTTTCAACAATGAAAGAGAAATAGACCTTATGGGATAATAATATAAATAAATTGCTGAAGGAACTTTGCCGGAAGACACTTGTCGGAATATTTTTAGAAGTTCTTCAAGAAACAAAATGATATAGGTTATAAACTCAGATCTACTTTAATAAGGAAGAGTGTCCAAGAGGAGTAAGTAAAGGTCAGTTAAAGTCTTTGTTTGTATTATTCTTAATTAGTCTAAAAGATAAAATTTCATGTAAGTATAATAATGTATTAGGTGATTACAGCAGTGCAGCAACGCAACAAAGGAAATGAGAAAGCGGAGACAGTCTGCTGTCTTTTCAATACCAGGAAACAGCAGAGCATAATTTAAATAACGTGCTTAAATAAACCAAATCTCAAGAGGAATTTTTAAAATGTGAGCAAAATTGAAAATAGTATATCAAAATTGTGAGATGTAGTAAAAAGAGTGGTAAGAGGAAAATTTATCCCTTTAAATTCATGTATTAGAAAGCAATAATATGTGTGAAAGTTAATATTGTGAATGATCGTTTCAAGAAAGTACAAAAGCTCTGACCAGTGTGGCTCAGTAGGGTGGGCATCTTCCTACAAGGCAAAAGGTCACCAGTTAGGTTCCCCTTCAGGGCACACACCTGGGTTGCCGTTTTGGTCCTGGTCACACACCTATGAGAAGCAACTGATCGAACTTTCTCTCTCATATCTATGTTTCTCTCCCCCTTTTTCTCCCTCCCTTCTTTTCTCTATAAAAATAAATAAATAAAATATTTTTTAAAAGTAGGAACAAAAGAGAAATTTAAGCCTCAAGCAAGTAGAAGAAATGATAAAATTAAGGGAGAAATCAATGAAATAGACTATGGAAAACAACATCAGTAAAACCCAAATCTGGCTCCTTGAAAAGTTCAGTACAATTGGCAATAAACCTCTAGACAGGCAAAGAGAGAGAGGGAGGGAGGGAGAGAGAGAGAGAGAATGACTTATATCAACAATAAAATAATTTAAAAACAAACAAAACCAAAAAAGTGTAAAGTATTTAAGGACACAGTTTTAGTTTATTTTTAATGAAATAAGCATAAATTCATAGAAATATAAGTAATTTTCAAGAGATGGCTGGTAAATTCTGGAATTGGGTTAGATTTTAAGGGTGGGGTGTTTGTTCATTATTGTGAGCCCAGTGTATAGAACCATGTATACCCACAGTAGAGCCTTAAATAATATTGGTTGAATAAGGAAATAAATGAACTGCAAAAAAAAAAAGAAGAAGAAAGAAATGAAATGGGGTAAGCATGGCTAATCACAAACTTAGTAAAAGGAAAATATGGTTTATTATATCCACTTTATGCCCATTTATTTAACAAATGAAATGTACTTATTCCTTAAAAGACACAAGTCATTAAAATTCACAAAAGGAGAAAGAGATAATCTGAATAGACCCAAAACTGTATGTATGTAAAGAATGATTCTAAAATTGACATCGAAAGGCGAAAGTTTTAGGAGTCAACATAATTCTCAATAATTTTACAGCTTGAATACTCACTCATTTTCATAATTTATTATAAAGCTACAGTAATAAACATGGCATGGTGTGGTGAAAGAATTAACATATAAATCCCTGGCAACAGGTTCGTGCAAATACAGTGAACTGATCTTTGGAAAGGAGCAAAGGCAATTCAATGGAAATATTACAGTTGTTCAACAAAATAAATATGGCATCAGACTTTATACCATCCACAGAAAGCAACTTAAAGTGGATCATAGAATAGACTCAAAAATAAAATATAAAATTATAACTTCTAGAAAAAATATATAGAGAAATCTATGAGACCTTTGCTATTTTAAAGTAAGATTTTAGCTCTGACACCAAAGATAAAACATGGCTGAAAAACATGGATGAGTTTAATTTTATTAGCTTAAGATGTGTTACTCCGCAAAGGCACTATTAATAAGATGAAAAGACTAGCCAAGTATTGGGGGAAAATATTTACAAAATGTATTTGATAGCAAGAACTTTTATCTAAATTACACAAAGAAATCTTAAAACTCAACAATAAGAAACCAAAAATCTAATTAAAATGTGCAAGATATCTGACTAGACCTCTTATCAAAGAAGATATTCAAATGGCAACTAATTATGTTTAATTATGTTCAAAATCATTTGTCAGCAGGGATTTGCCAAATATTACAATAATGGAGCAAATGTATGGACATCCCTGTTAGGATATAAACCTGACACTATCAATGGCTGATGAGTATGTGGAACTAATGGGGACTGCCTATTACCTCAAATACGTGGTATTCTGGAAGAGATAAAACTAGAAAGATGGTAAACAGATCGGTGTCTCCCAGGGGTTGATGAGGAGGTGGATATGAGGTTGAGTAGATAAAACACAGGACAAATTTTAGTGTGCTTAAATAAACTACAGTGTATATGATAGTTATAGTGGTTACATGACACTACAGCTTTGTCAATACTAAATATTTTAAAGCACAAAGTTGGAAACAATGTATGAAAATTTTTAAAGTCTTTTAGAAGATTAGAGGATTCCAGGATGGAATGAAGGATATGAAAAACAATTTCACTGTATTGGAAGTGTACTAGATAACCTCATTGGAAAGTCTATGGGAGATTGCTAATCTATGTGACTTTGGAAATCGATGTAATCTCTAACACTGCAGGCGAGAGTAACTATACTACAAGACTGTATTTAGTTGATAAAGTTGCTTTTCATGTGATATGGGTTAATGATTTTGCTATCACAATACATGGTATAACAGAACTGAAGAACTAAGTAAATTAGTGGAAGATGGTATTAGTTTCCTCAATTCTGAAATGGGAGGTTACAGTTGAGGAGAAAGAAGTTAGAAAGATACATATAGTAATTTATTAGAGTCAGAGACATAAGTATTAACTCATGTGGATAAAAATAACAATTTAGAAATAGTTATAGGCTCACATATGACGTCTGTCCAGAAAAAGTCTAGCCATTGTTAATATAACAAGAACAGTTTGCATGACATTGGTGTAACCTGGCAGTTAAGGAGGGTGAACAATGACAACTTCACTGTACTAGTCAGTGGGAGTGGTAGATGCCATTGAGTGAGCATGTGTACTGTGTGGCTGTTGCATTCAATATGATTGAGCAAGTAGAGCAACAAGTCGGCATCAAAGTTTCCATTAAGCTTGATCATTCCTTTGAAAAAAGTATTTGGATGATTTAGAAGGCTGCAGCTATGAACAAATGGTGATTAACAGCTTCATCACGACAATGCATCTGCTGATGCACTACTTCCCATGCAGAGCAATTTGGAGAAATACCAAATCACCCAGGTGACTTAGCCCCTCTACGGCTCAGATTTGGTGCCCTGTGACTTCTGGATTTTCTGAAAATAAAAATCACCTTTGAAAGGGAAGATATTTCAGACCATGGATGAGATTCAGGAAAATACTACAGGGCAGCTGTTGGAGATTGGGAGAACTGTGTGGCATCCCAAGATGCCTACTTTGAAGGTGACTAAAGTGTCATTGTCCTATTTACAATGTTTCTTGCATCTTGTATCTTCTTCAATAAAGAGATATTTGAGATATTTGAATATATCCCTGAATAAAATAATTTAGAATTCCAGGTAGATGATGAGAAAAGATATTTCTCAGGTGGATATGGGCTTAATGTGGACAAACATGAAAGGTTATTGTGTATCTGAGAGCAATGGAAAAATAATAAAGTCACAATCATGGGGACCTGTAGATAACATCCACTCTTATAGGTCTTGGAGAGATCTTGACATTCATTCAGATACAGGAAGCTACTGGAAATTTTTGAGAAGTGAAATGAAAAGATCCTATTGACATCTTTAAATTGGTACTCGGAATCCTAAATGAGGAAGAGTTCTCAGAATGGAGAGTTGTAGGACACACATGAAAGCAGAAAACCAGTTAGAAGGTTAGCACGTCATTCCTTTTGAGAGAAGAGCTGATGTTATTTAGATAAACAAATACTCAGAACAGGGTTAAAATTGTGAAGATTCTATAAGTTTGAGGACAATGATGAGGTTTGCTTTATTTCCCCTACCATAGCATCCAAGCATTAAGTACTTTAATGTGAAAACACAGTACTACTGTTTAAGTAACCCTTGGACATTTCATGTATTTTGGCTTGTGGGAGATGCAAAATAATTACAAAAACATTTCCCTTCACTGTAAAATCAATTGCAACATATCAATTAAATTGATTGTATTAAATAAGAGCTAGAAAATTTCTGATACTTTATGAAACTTGAAAGTATGATCTAAAAAGCATTTAACCTGCAGAAAATTAATGAAGCAATGACAATAAAATGGAATAATTTGGTATTTACACAGTTTCAAGGGGGCACCTTACAGACATTCAGTTAGGGAAATTAGAACACTAAGTGCTATTTTTGAAACAAATTCTTCTAACATGAGAAATATAAAAATATAAATATAAACATTCAGACTCAATATTTCCTAAAAGCATGAAGTTATGGTTGATACTGTGTTCCCCTAAAATTAACATGTGAATTGCATGCTTACATATGTTTCATATTGAAGTAGCAGGATATCCAAGGCGTCTCACTCACATGGTTGAGGTGACCCTGTGAGTTGTAAAATGACTTCCCCCGTGTGGCTCCCCCATGGAGCCTGGGCTTCTCGTTCCATGACAGCTGGGCTCCCAGGATGTGTGTTTGCAGAGACAGAGAGTGAAAGCAGCCTGGGCCCAGAACATGCAGCTGCATCATGTCCTCTGAAGTCTATGGGAGAAAGTGGTCACACAGTCTGCCCCTATTTAAGGGA
>CM052540.1:178892547-178934964 GCA_028533065.1 Trachops cirrhosus | reverse complement strand
GCTATCAGAGAGATGCAAATTAAAACCACAATGAGATACCACTTCACACCAGTCAGAATGGCCATCATAAATAAAACAACAGACAACAAGTGTTGGAGAGGTTGTGGAGAAAAAGGGACCCTAGTGCACTGTTGGTGGGATTGCAGACTGGTACGACCACTATGGAAAACAGTATGGAACTTCCTCAGAAAACTAAAAATTGACCTGCCCTCTGATCCAGCAACCCCACTGCTGGGACTATATCCTAGGAACCCTGAAACACCAATCCAAAAGAACCTATGTACCCCAATGTTCATAGCAGCACAATTTACAATAGCTAAGTGCTGGCAGCAACCTAGATGCCCATCAGTAAATGAATGGATCAAAAAACAATGGTACATTTACACAATGGAATACTATGCAGCCAAAAGAAAGAAAAATATATATTTTTTAATTTCTGCCTCAACTTTCATGTTAATCATGCTAGCAACTTTCTCATCTTTACACATTTAAATCCTGTCATGAAACTAGAATAATACCTTTGTCATTTCTCTAAGTTGTCTTAAAATGGTAGAAAAATCATAACCTGATTTAATCAGAATTATAGTAACTTTATACTATTGTATTATTTAATTTCTTTTCTTATTTGTATTTTAAAAGCCATTCTAGGATCCTGGAAAATAATATTTTTAGTATCAAGACATCAAATAATTTATCTTTTCTTACATTCAGTCAATTTATTTAATACCATTTTAAAGTATAACACATTGCCTTCCTGTTTATTTTCTGTTTGTTTCTTTGCCTTAGTGCTTATTGAGGTTTTATTCGCCCTGTTCCCTGCTTGCAGAAATATGACTTGTGTGCCACTTGCACATTCTCATAATGGCAGCACTTTCCATCACTACCCCTATTGCGCAGAATCGCCTTTATTTCTAGAGATATCCAACTGTGGACGTGCCATGTTGAACCACGGCTCCCATCTTTTCCTTGGCCTTTTCATAATTAAGTGTGTAATTCTTTGAACAGATTCCCTCAGTCTCTTCATACTGTATTTTACATATATTTTGTTCTATTTTTGAAATTTCAAATCATTTTCAACCCTGGTGGACTTTCTTCACTGATTATTGATGTGCTATTTTTGTGAGTCTATTAGGTATTCTAAGGAGACAAAGCCAGTAGAGTTTATTCAATTTTACCAACAGTAAAGCTGTACACTTAGCTCCTTCCAAAGGCAGGAGGGACAGAGATTAGACTATAACTGCTTTCCAGAGATAATCCCGTGATCTGACATTTACTGCGAGGACAGCTGGTATAGTTTAGTTCCTTATGTCAGGAATAATTTAGCATTTATGTGCCACCTCACATTTTCAAAACGCCCTTCAGTCATTAATAAAACATTCCTCATGACATTCTTGTCAGAGAGGTCAGTATAACTACCAGTAACTAGAACCATTTAATAACAAAACGGTGAAAGAGTTACCATAATCCTCTTTGTTTTATGGTGTTAATTTCAAGCACGTAAAATTTAAACACTTATTAAATCCATCGACTACATTGCATTAAATTCATGAAATCATAATAAGGATGAGTTACTATAAATCCTATTTTTAAAAGTGTTAGAAGTTACAACTTCCCTGCAAAAGCAGATTGCATTCAGTGAAGTCTGCGAATGAACATAATGAATGCTCTTTGGACATAATATTATATTAATTCAGAGAGGAGAGATTTCTACAATATCTAACATTGCGCAGAATGAAATAATGTAACAAATCGATTGGAGGTTTAAATCATCATCGAGAAAGATTGTTGTTTCTCAAGTCATGTTTAATAGAAACATGTCAGCTTTTTGCAAATTGATTATTAAAAGTACCCTGATGGCGTATGGCACATCTGGCAAGTACTATGTTCTTGTGCACAGAAACCACACGATGGAATGTCTACCAGCTCACAGATTATTTTCTGGGATGTGTGTGTGTATGAGGTTTTGTCTTTTTTTAAATATTTGAATCATAAAAAGACTTTGGAAATAAACCCTCTATGCTTACTCTTCAATGCTTATCTGGGCTTGTTTTAATTTGTAGGAGGGTCACTAATACTAGCCTTTATTTCTAAATGGAAATGAAAGTATTCAGAAATATTTTTTCTTCCTTGGTACTTTTTTTTGACAAATTCATACCTTTGATCACCAGATGTCAGTTTTCTGGTAAAAAATGTGATCACACTATCACATATTATGTTCTAATATTTATATTTTTATAGGTAAGTGCATTTTCATTCCATATATTTTTTCTGTTTTTGTGAAATTTTGTTTGTGATCAATCTTTCTAGGGTGTTGTTAATTTGTTAATTCTTCCAAATAACCAAATTTGGTTTTTTACATTTTTCTATAAGAAGAACTCTTTTCTTTTTCTAGGGAATAATTTAGACTTCATTGACCATACAGTCTCTATTCCATCAACCTCAATTTTTACAAAGAAAATATGGCAGAATTTGGCTTAAATTATTGGGTTGGTCAAAAAGCCCATACGGTTTTTTATTTCATAAAATGAAGGACCCATTTTTTTCATTTTCACCGATAACTTTGTTGATTTGGATATTTTAAGTATGTCGGCCATCTCCCACATGATAGAATGTTGATAGTTCTCAATGTCTCAATTTCATCACTACCAACTTCATCTGGTCTGTCCGATGGTGGAGCATCATCCAGTGAGCAATCTCCAGCACGAAACTTCACAAACCACTTTTAATGGGTTTGATCAGTTGCAGCACCTTCTCCACACACTACACAAATCTTTTTTGTGTGTTTCAGTTGCATTTTTACTTCCTTTAAATAATAAAGCATAATATGAAGACAATGTTGCATATTTTCTTCCATCTTCACAATTAAAATGTTAACACAAAGATTCACTAATTTTGATGTTTTTAATTTAATCTTTATTGCATTTTCCACTACCATTTAGTTCCCTTATACCCCCAACCCCTCTGCAATCACCACCCTGTTGTTCATGTTCATGAGTCCTTTATCTTTTTTGGTCAATCCCTCTAACCCCTCCCCTCCCCCTCCCACTAACTGTCATCCTGCTCTCCATCTAGGAGTCTGTCCCCATTATCCTTGTTAGTTTAGTTGTTTGTTAGATTCCAAATATGAACGAAGTCATATGGTGTTTGTCTTTCTCTGACTGGTTTATTTCACTTAGAATAATTTCTCTGGTTCATCCATGCTGTCACAAAGGGTAAAATTTTCTTCTTTTTTATGGCTAAGTAGTATTCCATTGTGTAAATGTCCCATAGTTTTTTTATCTACTCACCTACTGATTGATGGACACTTGGGCTGCTTCCATATCTTGGTGATTGTAAATAATGCTACAATGAACATAGGAGTGCTTATGTTCTTTTGAATTAGTGTTTTGGGTTCCTTCAGATGTATCCCTAGAAGTGGGATCATTGGGTTAAAAGGTAGATCCATTTTTTATTTTCTGAGTTATCTCCATACTGCTTTCCACAATGGCTACACAAGTCTGCATTCCCACCAACAGTGCAAATCCTTGCCAGCGCTTGCTGTTTGTTGATTTATTGATGATAGCCATTCTGACAGGTGTGAGATGATCTCATGGTGGTTTTCACTTGCATTGCCCTGATGATTACTGACATTGAGCATCTTCTCATGTTTCTATTGGCCACCTGTATGTCCTCTTTGGAGAAGTGTCTATTCAGGTCCTTTGCTTATTTTTTAATTTTTCTTTTTTTTATTTTGAATTTTGTAAGTGCTTATCAATTTTGGATATTAACCCTTGATCAAATGTATCAGTGAATATGTTATCTCATTCTGTGGCTTGTCTTTGTATTTTGTTGATGATTTCCTTTGCTGTGCAAAAACACTTTAGTTTGATATAGTCCCATTTGTTTATTTTTTCTTTTGTTTCCCTTGCCTAGGGAGATATATCTGGTAAAATATTGTCATGAGCAATGTCTGAGATTTTACTGCCTATGTTTTCTATGATTTTTTGGTTTTGGGTCTAACATTTAAGTCTTTAAACCATTTTGAATTTATTCTTGTATGTGGTGTAAGAAGGTATTCTAGTTTCCTTTTTCTGTACATATCTGTCCATCTTCAATATTAAAATGGCTACCCAAAATTCACCAATTTTGATATGTTTTTAAATGTGTGCTGATACAAGAGCTGTCACCATACAATCTAACAAAATTGTTTTGAATGAAGTTAAAGACAACCAAGTGCTACTAGAGCCATCTAACAGAAAAATAAATTGAACCTTTTGGCCAACCCAATATAACTACAAAGTTTCTGGCATAATGTAAATTAGATTCTTTAACTCTAAAATTTTCCTCAAGTCACCACTTTCTTCTCATTTTAATTAGAATAAAACCAACCTGCTCACTCAGTCTTCAAAACTCTACATGATTTGACGTACTTGACCTTGAGACAGTCTGCCTGACTAGACATTTTCCATGCATATTGCCACATTCCTGATGCCTTATTATAGCCAGTTCATTTCCCTGGTAGGGCCTTCACTCCTTCTGTCCTTCTGACTGGATATTTCTTCCTTCATATCCCTGATTATCAAGTTTAGGGTAGTGTAACTAAAGGTCATTGTCCTGCCACCAGACCATCCTCATATCTCATAGTATGACACCTAGAGGAGTCATTTTTAACAATCCCTTCCACCACTCTTGGCTTTTTTAAAAATTCATTAATCACCATGAGATGAAGAGAACAATAATAATTGCCAGAATACAAATGCAGACAATGAACACTTTCTTCACTGAAACATATCTATAATTACATAAAAATAAATTAGAAATTACAATAAAATAATTTCAATATAAAAAGGGACATAAGTATTATTATTTTATAGTGTACAGTCATTGAAAAATAAAGAAAATACTATCTGAAAACATTGTCCATGCTCATGGACTCCAGCATTAAGACCAAGCACATATGGATTCTGACGACAGGCCTGTCTGCCCATGAACCCTGGCAGCTGGTCCACCCAATGTCAATGTTAACTGGCACACTCATAATCTCTGGCCTAGGCTGACCGGCAAGTGCCTTTCCATGCCAAAGCCAATTAGCAAAGACTATCAGTATCTATCAATAATTACTGCGAATGTGAGTGGGTTAAACTCACCAACAAAAATATTGAGTGGTTGAAAGGATTAAAAATAAATGAAATCCAACTCTACGCTGTCTACCAGAGACTCAGTTTACATTGAATGACACACATAGCTGACAAGTGAATGGGTGGGAAATATATTCAAGTGAATGCAAAACAAAAGAACGTAGGAGTGGCTATACTGTTGTAAGGCAATGTAAACTTTGAGTTGCAAACTTTCAACAAGAAACAAAAAAGTCATTGAGCACCCTGCCCCCAACAACAACAACAACAACAAGGAAAACCAAGAGAAAAACCTCAAGGACAAGTACACCAGTGTGGTGGTAACCAGAAGGAGGGGAGATTGGGGGAGTTGAAGGAGCATTTGGGGTGGTAAATGGTGATGGACAAAGACTGGATATGGGTTGGTGAACACATAATACAATGTACAGATGATGGGTTTTAAAATTGTGCACCTGTGCTTTGCCTGGTGTGGCTCAGTGAATTGAACACTGGCCTGCGAACTACAGGGTTGCCGGTTTGATTCCCAGTCAGGGCACATGCCTGGGTTTTTTAACCAGGTCCCCAGTAGGGAGTGTGCTAGAGGCAACCACATATTGATGTTTCTCTTCCTCTTTTTCTTCTTCTCTTCCCTTCTGTGGAAAAATTGATAAATAAAATATTTTTAAAAAATAAAATCATGCACCCAAATCTTGTATAATTTTGTTAAGCAGTGTCACTCTGATAAATTCAATAAATAACTAAATAAATAAATATAAGTAATACAAATATATTCACCCCACATCAGAACACCTAATATACAAAGCAAATATTGAAAGATTTGAGGTGAAAATGAGACAATAATGCACTATAGCATGAGACTTCAACACCTCATTTTTAATAATAGATAGATCACTCAGTGAGATCGATAAGGAAACTGCATAGTCGAACAATACTATAGACAAAATAGACTTAATAGACATCCAGAATATTCCACTCAACAACAGCAGAATACACATTAATTCTCAAGAGCACACAGTACATTCTCCAGGATAAATCACCTGCTAGGTCACAAAACAAGATTTTAAAAATTAGTAAGATTGAAAACATGTCACGTATATTTCTCAACCACAATGGGATAAAGCTAGAAGTCAATCAAAAGAGAGAAAATGGGAAAACTCAAGATACATGAAAATTAAACAATGTATTCTTGAACAAACATTGGATAAAAAAAGAAATCAAAAGAGAAATAAATCTTGGGACAAAAATGAAGTCTTGAAACAACATATCAAAACTAATGGGATACTGCAAAAGCAATAAACACCTATGCTTTTAAAAAATGATTTTAAATAACCAATCTAACTTTACACCTCAAGGTATATGGAACTAGAAAAAAAGAACAAACTAAGCCCAAAGTTAGCAAAAGGAAGTAAATAAAAACTAGAGCCTTAAAAAACAGGAATAGAAAAACAGAGAAAAAGGGTAATAAAACTAAGAAATAACCCAAATACCTTAAAAAAAACTGTTAGAACTAATAAATGAACTCAGTAAATATGCAGTATGCAAAACCAACATACACCATCCAGTTGCATTTTTATATACTAACAGAAAATTATCTGGTGAAAGAAATTAAAGCAGAGACAAAGACATGGAAATATATCCTCTGTTCATGCATGGGAAAAACTACTATGTGATATAACAGTCTCAGTTCTGGTTGTATATCCAAGGATATGTTAAGATCGGGAACTTAAAATGAGCTCTGAACTCCCTTGTGCATTGCAAAATTATCTGGGGTAACCAAGCTAAGGGACCAATGTAAGTGTCATGTATCCATGAATGTGTAAATAAAGTGGGGAATATATATACAACGCACTAGTTTTCATCTTTAAACAAAGAAGGAAATCCTGTCATTTGCAACAACATGAATGATCCTAGAGGGACACATGCGTAGTGAAATAAGCCAGATATAGAAGGACAAACAGTACTTTATACTGCTAATATGAAGCATCTAAAATAGTTCATGGAAGCAGAGACTAGAATGGTAGTTGCCAGAGGCTGGGGGAAAGAGGATATGGGAAAGCATTACCTAAAGGATATAAAGTTAGTTATATTAGATGAATAAACCCTAGAGATCTACTCTACAATATAGAGGCCATAGTTAAAAATACTGTACTGCATAATTTAAAATTTCTAAGACAGATCTCATGTTAAATGTTCTTATAAAACAATTGCAACAATAAAGATTTCATGGGGAAATTTTGGAGGGGGTGGCTATGTTTATATCACATGCTGTGATTATGGTTTCATGGGTGCATCCTTATCTCCAAACTTATAAGTAATGTACACTGAATACCTATAGATTTATGTTTAAATCATACCCCAATAATTTGGTTGAAACTATTATGAAGAAATGTTTATGACAGAGTAATCTCACTAAAACTCAGAGAATGATTTATACATACACATGAGGTAAAAGTAGGTTTATAGTTGTGAATACATTTTATTATTGTATCATTATTTATTAACTTTTGTATTACTTTCCACATAAACAATTGAAAATCCATTTTGCCCCACCCTTCATATTGACAGTTTTAGTATACATATAATGTTTTTCATCTTTATGAATATTGAGCTATTATTATTCCTTCAAAAACTTTTAAACACACTAAGAATCAGGCAATGGGGCACTTTGAAAGGAACCACAACAGACTGAAACGCAGTGCAATGGTTTCTCACTCATCTCAAAGACCTGTAGCTAATGTGGGTGCTTTGTGTTCACGTGGGTGAGGCGGGGTGGGCCGGTGCTGGTTCCAGCCAGAAGTTCTCCAAATCAGTATTCACATAGATGACAATATGCACCAAAGGATGAGCAAAGTGAGAGACATGTATGGCATGATCACTAAAATCAACATGATTGACAGTAATTGTTTAGAAATTAGAACACCAATAGTTTTCTAGCACAAGAGTATTCTATCACTGACACTAACTTTGTTCAGAGTTGCTAATAATACTGATAACAAAAAGTGAACCACCGTCACTTGGTTTAATTACTATTTTTAAATTTTGTGCAGACAATGCATCCCCTTACTTTCTGTGCCCAAGAGCAGGGTGGCTCCTATCACAGGGCCTTTGTTTCATTACTTTATCTGACTAGGAGGGAGGCTGAAATCTAGGCTCTTTCATGTACAATCTAACTGTGGGACAGATATTGTTGAACTTTCTGTAAACAAGGAATTCTTTTCTCATATGACTAGTGTAACAGCTTGTGTGTGTGTGTGTGAATATATGAAAAATTTGTCCAGAAAGTATCCACCCATGATATAAAAAATAGACACATTTATTGAAGAAGATCTAAGAAACATGGTATATATGACAATGATACTTCAGCCTCCTTCAAAGTAGTAACCTTGGGACCTCACACAGTTCTCCCAGCCCCTCTTCCACTGTTCAAAATGCTGCAAAACCGTTTTTTGGAATCTCCATGAGCTGCCTGAATCTCACCCATGTTCTAAAATCTCTTCCCTTTCAAAGGCGATTTTAGTTTTGGGAAAAGCCTGAAGTTGCAGGGTGCCACACCTGAGCTGGAGTGGGGGCTAAATCACTTTGGTGGCCATCTTTGTTGATTGCAGCCCCTACACATTCAACATCCTCAGACTTTCTGCTTGTTGCAGGCCATCTAGAACGGGATCACTTTCAACAGATTCTGGACCATCTTTGAAGCATTTGTGTCACATTTTTATTTGTGCTACTCTCATTGCATTGTCCCCAAAAGTCTTCTGAATCATCCAAAGAATGTCCGCAGGGGAACTTTCAAGCTTGATGCAAAATTTGATGCAGATTCGTTGCTCTACTCACTTAGTCATTTTGAATGTGATGGCCACACAATACACATACTCACTCAATGGATTCTACCACCCCCACTGACTTGGCATAGTGAAGTTGTCATTGTTCATGCATGCGCATTCCAGTCCATTCTCCTTGGCTGCCAGGTTACATTGATGTTGCTTAAACTGTTCTTGTTATATTGACAATGGCTTGACTTTTTCCAGACAGAGAATACACACACACATACGCATCTCCATATGCAGATTCCTCTGCCACTGGAAAGCCCTCAAACTCTGAAATGGTGTAAAGCAAAGAGTATCCCTGTTTTCTGAAAGTTTGCATGAGGCACCTTTGCTTTATGGAAGACCTACATTGGTAGAATAACAGCTTTTTTTTGTAAAAGTGCAGCCCTCTTCAAATTTCTTTTGGTTAGCAAAAAGAGATAGTGATGTAGGGCCTTCGTAAAGGTAAAATGCGTAACACAAAGTTTTGTAAAGCAGGGGATACCTGTATACATTTATATGCATGTAAGTATTTACATATATGAATATGCATGCCTCCTCATACATGGATACTTATATACATACATGCTGTATGTGATATGTACATACACACAAATATACACACAGATAATGTGAACTGTTTCATCAAACTGTATATTATTATCCCAATTAATGGTCACTCTTATATTTATATCCTAGTTTACTTTTTATTTTTTAACATTTATATCTACATGAAATTTTATCATTATATCTATATTATTATGATGTAACAATCATTATATATTTTCTCTCTTGCTTTTTATAGCATATAGACATGAAAGCAATCTATAGCTGTCCTTACCTATCTTTTTACTGTCCAGAATGGTGCTTGACAAATAGTAGAAACTCTAATTATTTCTGGTATTAAAATATATATGTGCTATATATACTGAATGATACAATTACATGATCACCTAGGCCAACCTCTGTTGCTATGGGAGATGTTGGGAGAGGTCCAGACTATAGTGAAGAATAAAAGTTTCCTTTTGGACTTGATTTGTTAAGTATGACTGAGCACTGGGTCAGGAAGACATCAGAGGTGGAGGATGAAATAAGCAAGCATGCTGGCACTTTATTTAAAGAGAGAGAAGTTATAAGGAAATAAGACATCAATTCTGTGACACATGATGGGAATTCTGGTAAGAAAAGTTTCCATTTGGTTTAGCAACAGTAGTGATGATGGATTTTTAAAAGTAGAAGCCAGCTAAAAGTGTAAAGGAGTGATTGTTAGACTAGGAAGTAGAAGCTATTTGTGAGAAAAACATTTTCTAGAACCAAAAAATATCCAAACACTTGATAAATACTTGGTAAAGTATATGATTGTCTAATTCCTCTTCTGTACACCTGAAAACAATATGAATTAATGCTGAAAATAAACCAAGAAAAGAACCTTATATTCACACCAAAAAATAAAAAGAGAAAAGGAGCCAATCAACAGAGTGATGGCTGGAGGGGAATTTTCATAACGATATTTTTAATCAGAGAGCTACACTGCTCCATGAGGTAGGAACTGTTCACACAGCGTTTTCAGTACTAGAAAAAGTCCAAATTGAGATATGCCGTAAGTGTAAAATTCACACCAGATTTTAAAGACTTGGAAGGAAGAAAGTAATGCAAGTTGTATATATATGTTATCAAGTACTTATCAAGGTGATAATATTTTTAATATATTCAGTTAAATAAAAGAGAGTATGGAAATTACTTTTAGTGTTTCTTTTAACTTCTTAATGTGGTTACATATATGGCTTTTATTACTATATTTCTAGTGGACAAGGATGATATACAATATATCTGAATACTTGAATCACTTAAAGGAGAGAGACAGGAAAGGAAGATGAAAATGACATCTCTAAAATTCTCAAGACAGAGATGAGATTAAACAAAGTAGACTGGGATCAATCTTTGAGAGAGGGTAGAGAATTCATATAGACAAAGGAAGGCTCCTTGAATTATCGAGGTGTTGACGTTTGCTCTCTGTGTGTGAAGAATGTGCCGGCAGTTCAATGGATCGCTTTTATGTGGTTTGGACCCAGCATGGCAAGCTGTGATGGACACACCTTTGGGTAATTCTTCAGTATTCCCAGGCCCTAGTGTTCACACCTTTTAGAATCACTTCTCTTCAATGTGGGTGGGACCTGTGACTTCTACCTAGTCAAATATGGCAAACATGAAAAGATTTTGCCAACGTAATTAAATTCTCCAATCACTATTACTCTACAAGAGTTAATCACGAGGGAGATCGTTTTGTGCTGGCACTGACCTAATCAGGTGAAAGCCCTTAGAAGAGGAACTGGGACCTCCTTGAGCTGAGATATCATCCTTGTGGGTTTGATTCAGTGAACAGCTGTGCGGAGGAAGCACGCTTGCCAAAGAACTGTGATGACCTCTGGGGACCTCTAGCCACCTCTAAGGCCTGAGAGCAGCCTCCAGCTTAGGACCAGCAGAGACCAGTGCCGTCAGTTACACACTCACAAGGAAACGCCTCTTTCCAACAACGTGAGTGAACTTGGAAGCAGGTTCTTTCCTGATTGAGCCTCCAGATGAGATGGTGTCTGGCCAACAGCCTGATTGTAACCTTTCGAAACCCAGAGCAGAGAAGCCAGTGAATTTATGCCCAGAGTCCTGAGTCACAAGAGCTATGAGATAATAATTGCAGGATATTTTTAATCACCACGTTTGTGCTCATCTGTAACAGCAACGGGAAAAAATCCATAGGCTTTTCCTATGAAGTACTCCGGGTTGTGCTCATCAGCGTTCTGGACGTCTGAAGGGCTGGGTTTAGTGCGCGAGGCAGCTTTTTAATCCACTCATTTCACTACTGTAGATCCCTTTCCTCTTCTGCAAAACAGAGGCAAAATACTTTGGCCTAAATAAAATCTTTGTGATTATCTCCAAGTCCAAGATTCTGTTATTGTTGAATTATTAAATATTTAGAGAATGACTCTCAATGGTCATTTTTACAAGTTTTAAGCCACATTAAAAGTTGGCACTTTTCTGGAAATTAATACTATCTGTAGACATTGGCAACAACCAGTAGACAACCAGTAGACATTGGCAACAACCAATGTAGACATTTCAATACACAAAATAGTGTGTATTGAAAGAATAAATACAAAATTAATATGATAAAAGTTTCATAAAATCCATTATTTTATGTGTATTTGGAAGCTTGCCAATAATCTGAAGATCATTTAAGAAAAATCATTGTTTTGTGTTAAGCTGAGATTTTAATGTGTTTAAAAAGATTTTGGGTTTTCTTTAAAGCAACTATCTCACTGTGACTACTGAATACTGATAATAGTCATATGCCAAATATATTCAATATAAAATACAACTATTTGTGACCTTTTAAAATTGCTTCTTAAAGCCTGCATGACAGAGAAAACCGCTCCTTAGTCCTGCAAGTCGTCTGAACATGAACTGGGGCACTACTTCCTTCGCTTTTCATATGTGTGTTAAAACTATAGGAGACCTTAAGTTTTAATAACAACATTAGCAGGAGGGTCTCAGACTAACATGTGCTCACACGTTACAAACGGTCCCCGGCAGACTTCGAACAGTGGGTGATGGTAAAGTGACACACTCCTGATGGCAGATCCCTGGCAGGGCGGGCTGGAGCCCTCTGTCTATCCCTGTCAGAGTGAATATTTCCATTGATGATCCAGAAACATAAGTAAAGCGGCCCACTAAACATATCTTCACATGAAATTACACTGAGGGCATGTGCCGATGCAGAAGAAAACAGTGTAAAACAAATAGACTGTGACAAGATCACAGTCCACCTCTCTAGCTGTTGACAGGCTAAAACTCCAGTCTGAGAGTTCTGTACACAAATCAGAGGAGAAATGAATGCCAGTGGGGTCAGCGATGATTTCATTATTTGGGGCTGAAAAAAAGGAAAGTCATGTGAGAAAGAAATATTGGAATGTGTCAAAAAGTTATTCATCATTGTATAAAAAAGATAACACAGTTACATTCAGGAAGAAATAGAAAAGGAATACTTCAGTGTTTCTTCTAACTTGAAAATGAACTGTGAAATTTAAGTGGTAGATATGCAAAAATTAAATGGCCTAATGTATGAATTTGTTTGGGGTGGGAAAGAGAAACACAAGACATGAATCAGTCACAACATCACTCCTTATGTCATATGTTTTATGTATGTATATATATGCTAAAATAATATCATTTTTATAGAATGAATGAGAAACGTTGTGATAAACATATAGCATATTTGGCACAAAGTAAGGTTTTTCTCAAAATAGGGTCTTACTTATGTTTCTCCCTATAGCTAAAAGCACATACACTTTTTCTTTTCCTTGGGAAGTTAATATTTCTAAAACATAGTTTTCTCTATCCTTCAGAGGGGTTTATAAAACTATACAACAGCTTTTGCCCTCTTCTCATCAATATTCCTTCACCTCACCTTGTGTTCTATGAAACAATGGCTTTTCACACATACTTTAACGTGAAGGGTTCAATAGAGTGCATGCACTATGTTTGAAAGCCTTCGGGAATGAAGAAGAGAGAGAGACAGATACCAGGAATGAGCCACCGCATTTTCCCAGCTGAGTTTCCTAGGATAAGTAGCTAAATACCTGTGAACTTTTGTTCCCACAGTTGGAAAATGGAAACATTGACATTTAATTCAGTGTGTGGAGAGACTCAAATAAGTTAATGTTATCTGCAAATGTATTTAATGCATATGAATGGTTTATCAAAAGTTATGGCAACTACATTTCATTCCATTTAGGCAAAAAGAAGTGAAGTGCTAGTCATCAGTGGCTAGCCATCAATTACTACCTCTGTATCCATTGTAATGACACTTTTTATACCCTGCTTCCATCTGCCGCCTGTTTCTACTATGAGCAAGTTAATTGTGCCCTCCTTTGTTACCTGCTGTCTCTCCATGCACTTAAAATTTTTAGGAAGACCTGAGAGTCAAAAGAGAAGTTATTGAGTTTTCTCCCTTGAACAAAGATTTTTAAAGTCAATCTTGGAAACTGAAAGCAAATTAAAATCATAATGATGAAAATATAAAACCTCCAAAGAGGTCATATTCTTTCTCTTAGACTTGTAGAATGGCACAATCTAAACTTTCCTGTTTTCCAATAATTATCAAAAATTCATGTTTGGAATTCAAAACATAGGATGTTAGAAGCAAGTTTTGTGCAACTGTTAGGTGACAAAGTGTCTCATTATAGGTACAAGAGGAGATGGGATGGGAAAGGAAGTAAATATTCTAGTTCTCTTCTGCACTTTAGGATTTAAATCCTTTAAAGTGAAGTAATAAAAGTTGACTAAATTGGCTTATACAGAGTGATAAAACCATACTACATCTAAGATATTCATGCATTTGAGTCCTTTGAAGCCGATTCATTAACCTTACATCTTTCTTATCTCTTTCTTTTACAATAGTACCTCTTGGTTGGTATTTGCTGACTGATTTGTTCACTGTCTAGATAAAACCATTGATTTTTTTTTTAACCCTAGGTTGGGTTAAAGCCCCAATGATTTAGTAAGTTTACAATGATTGCCAATTACATAAAATTCCTAAACAGTTATTTGACTATTAACAAAATGAAGATACGAAATAGCTAAACCCCAAGCCAATTAAAGGAATATCGATATACCTCTTTCTTCCAGAATGTATCTGTTTTGTTATAGGTATCTAGATAAACCCTAAGCCAATTAAGGTATATAGTTTGATGTAGGGCATTGAAAAAAAAAGCTTACCATAACTTTCTCTGTCTAACTATGTAGGCTGACCAAATGAATCTGTCAATCTAACCTTGCAAAAACAATGACTTAATTAGGAAACTGTAGACACTGGTAGAGTACTGAGTCCTGGTCTCAGCATTGAGCTGAATGACCTACTGGTTGGGTGATAGTGTGACATTCAAGTTCACTCCTTATTCTCCAACAGATAGAAATATGTGGCCCCCCAACAGCCAAGCCATAGTCCAAGGAAAAGCATTGACCTTGTCATCAGACACATAACTCATAAGGACATATGTCTATCACAAGGCAATATATCCACACTATGAAATTATTTTTGAAGAGAAAGTGGGTAATTAGGAGGTTTTGGAAAATTGTAGATATTTTTAATGTCTGCTGTTTTTTTCCCTTGGTAGGATCTGGTACTATTCTGAATATATATTAAATAATTAAGTATTTATATAAGGCTTGAACAAGAAAACCTAACTTAAAAGTAAAAATAAAATACAATTTTTGTTAACATGTAAAGATAGCTATACTAGTATAGTAATATAAAGAGTACGAACAAATAAGAAACCTTTTATAAAATAGCCCAAGCTTGAGCACTGGACTTTGGCTTGTCATTATTTTCCAAAGGTGACCCACTTGGATCAACCTTAATTAAGAACTGTGCCCTCATAAAATTGTATATTACCTTGATTACTATGCATGCAACAGCAATACTCCTACTCCCACTCTCTATTTGTAAGGGAATAAAAATGTGAAAAAATATTTATTCTAAAATTATAAAGAAGTATAAAGCTGGAAGGCATGATAAATTCATTTTGTCTATCTTTCTTATGTGATTGCAGTTAAAATGTTGTAAATGATGAAAAGTCTCTATCTGAGAAGCTGAGCATATTTTCCTCCTTTTAAGCAATGTTAAAACAATACAACAGAAAAATGTGAGCACTAACAACATTTTAATGGTGTGTGTGTTGTAATTTGGCTCACATATCCACATGTTCTTACAAAGATGTTTCAAAACTCTTTCAAAATTCTTAATCATTTCAATATTCCCAAATCCTATATATGCCAGATTACTAGCAATTACATATTGATAAATTAAATAAACTTGCTCTTAGTTAAAACTTCTTACTATTTCCTAAATTTTAGCTAAAATTTTAAGATCAGAATTTTTAACATATATTAAAAAGAATGAAATGGAATATTTAAAAATTTAACTTTGGTATTAATTCTTAAACTGGTCATAGTGATTTTAATAATAATGAAATGACAATACAAAATTTAAATTTGGGGTTAATTTAGAATTTGAAAGCATTATTGTTTCTCTATTTAAAAAATGCTACTTTGGGGCACCACAATTTATTCTTTACCATGTTTTCCCTTACATATCTAATTTGTTTTATATCAAAAAAGTAAGCTTTTCGTTATGATGAAAAAATAAAATGACCAGACTTTAGATTAAAAATGATTCTTATAGAGTAAATTACATATATAGTATCTCTAAAAATACTGAAAAAAATAGTAACAGACAAAATTATTGTCTGAAGAGCCAATAAAATATATATCATTTTTAAATAGAATCGTAAACATATGGTTTCATAAGAAAGTTTTGCTTTCAATTAACATTATGCCATAGTTTTACTTAGGGTCATATGTTAATTTTTCCCTCATATTTCAGATGCAGTGACATATTCTAATATACTGGAGATAATAAATTTAATCTTTTCATAAATGTTGAACATTCAGAAAACAAAAATTACATAAAAGTTTTAAAATTAAATATTGAATATAAACTCAAAAAGATTTTAACAATTAATTACATCTGTTTTATTGCAAATTATGTTTCTTTTGCAATTGAGTGTTAACATTGCTTTAGCCATTTTAGTAATTAGCTTTATTATATGATATATTTAGTTAATAAATGATTTCTCTATTTAAAGACACTTGTTTGCTTTTGACATTCTAATAAATGAATGGTGGTATCCCTTATTTTTACCTGCATTTCTGTCAAGAGATAAAATCATAATCTTTCCATGTCTTCTTATTCTTAAAGCTTAAGTTATTATAATGGACTTGTAAAATTTATCTATAGTGGATTTATTAATTTTTTATGTGGGGGCAGAGATTATTCTGCTTTTTAAGTACAACCTGAGCAAATGATAACTCGATACAGTTAGCTTGTCTTTCAGTTTTGATGAATGTTGACTGAATTCTCTGACACTTCATTCACAGAACCTGACTTTCCTTTTGTGGACCGTCCCTTCCGCCTTTCACCTTGGGACACTGATCCTCTTTTTCTCCCCCCATTTTACAAATCTTTAATATATAATTATTTAAATTCAAGGAACTTTGGCTTATGAAATTGACTAATTTCCTACTAAAAATATTGAAAACCAAGGGATAAACTCTGAAACTACAGACTAAAGAAACTAAAAGATATTTTTTTACTAGAGATTAATTTGTATTTTCTAGAGTTTCATATAAATAGAATTGTAAATAAAATATGTAATAATTTATGTCTTTTTCACTGGCACAATTTATCAGTGTTATATAAAAATGCTTTATTTTTATTGTTTCATATTATACCATTATACTGACATACATTTTGTTCATCATTCCATTTTTTATGGATATTTTAGTTGTTTCTAAGTTTAACTGTTGTGGCCAAAGCTGCTACAGAAATATGGATACAAGTCTTTGTGAGGACAAACCATTTTAATTCACTTGTTTATATACCTAAGAGTGGAATCGTTAGGTTGCAAGTTCTACTTTTTTTTTTTTCAGAAATTGCCCCAAATTCTAAAGTGTTCCAGGGGTCCAACCTGCAGCCTACCGCTCAGGGTGGCTATGAATATAGCCTAATAAAAAGTAGTAAATTTGCTCAAAACATTGTGAGATTTTTTTTGTGATTATGTGTTGCAGTGTATTTAATTTGTGGTCAAAGACAACTCCTATTCTTACAGTGTGATCCACAGATGCCAAAGATTGCACACCCCAATATACCCTTTTACACTCCTATCAGGAGTTTCTGGGGGGTCGCTGGTTTGGTTCCCCATCAGAACACATGCCTGGGTGGCAGGCCAGGTCCTCCGTCGGGGTCTTGCGAGAGGTAACCGCACATTGATGTTTCTCTCCCTCTCTTTCTCTCTCCCTTACATACTTTCTAAAAATAAATATAAATAAAATCTTTAAAAAACAAAGAGTTTCTATTAAGAGACTCTAGTTCCACATTCTTGTCGATACTGGGCATTGTTCGTTTTGTTATTGTAAAAGATATTTAGTCATAGCTCATTGTGGTTTTAGAGTGCATTACTGCAGAGAAATCGTGTTTAACACTTATTCATGTGTTTTTGTTCATTTGTGTATCCCATGTTGTTGTCTCTTCAATTTTTGCTGTTTAAAAAAATGAGGCACTTTGTTTTATGATAATATTGAGTTGAAGATGATATGAGACACTTGTCAAACAATAAAAAAATCTAGAAACACTTTTACCTAGAAACTTAAGACAGAAAGCATATATAAGTTTATATGTGTGGAATGATTTCCTTAAATATGTAAACAAACAAGATAGTTTACTCCTTAAGTCATTATTCAATGCCAGTATTTTAAAAACTCTAATGACATTATCTATATGCTGAAAAGAAGACAACATTCTTATTAAAATAAATCATCAAGAATATTTAAAACAATATAAAATAATAGGTAGAATTTTTAAAGCTAAGAGTAAAACTCTCATGCAATTCCATGATACCATGGAAAAAATGTGTAGCTCAAAACAGATGCACTCTACAGATGGTACGAGCGAGACCCCACATATTGGGTATTGCAAATCAGTAGGAAAAGCAGAAGTGCCGATAAACCATGATAGGATAATTGGATATCCATATGCTAAACAAATATAATTAAATATCCATCTTGTGTTCAATATATTTTTTAAAATTCTTGCATATGAAAAGCAAAATAATTTAGACAGAATGTAGGATAATACATTGTTAAGAGATATAAAATTTTTTAAGCTGACCAAAAAATACTAGCCAGAAAATAGATATAAATGCAAATAGCTCAGAAATTTGGCAGCAGGTTAATATTTAACATGTGCGAAGAATTTACAAAAGCTCATAGACAATGGTTCAAAATTCAATAGAGGAATGGATCTTGTGAATGCAGATTGTATAATAGGTAAACAACAAACAACAAGTGCTGGAGAGGTTGTGGAGAAAAAGGGACCCTAGTGCACTGTTGGTAGGATTGCAGACTGGTACGACCACTGTGAAAAACAGTATGGAACTTCCTCAGAAAACTAAAAATGGACCTGCCCTTTGATCCAGCAATTCCACTGCTGGGACTATATCCTAAGAACCCTGAAACACCAGTCCAAAAGAACCTATGCACCCCAATGTTCATAGCAGCACAATTTACAATAGCTAAGTGCTGGCAGCAACCTAGATGCCCATCAGTAAATGAATGGATTAAAAAACAATGGAACATTTACACAATGGAATACTATGTAGCCAAAAGAAAGAAGGAGCTCATACCCTTTGCAACAGCATGGATGGATCTGGAAAGCATTATGTTAAGCGAAATAAGCCAGACATTAAAAGACAAATACCATATGATCTTGCCTTTAACAGGAACCTAAACAACAAAACAAAGAAACAAGTGAAATATAACAAAAGACACTGAAATAGAGGACAGGTAGTCAGTGACCAGAGGGGAGAGGGGAGGAAATTTCAGGGGAGAAGGGAAGGGTTTACAGGAACAAATATAGAGGACACATGGACAAAACTAGTGGGGTTGGAAATGGGAGGGATGGGTGGGTGGGCTGGAATGGGAATAAAGGATAGAAACTGTACTGAATAATCTAAAATAAAAAATTTAAAAAAAGGTAAACCCAATGGCTAATTAAACATGAAAACATGAAATTGGGTAAATGCCAGCTAGGAAATAACCCTGTCACCCCTATTACTATATTTACAGTAGTATCCCAATAGTCTCTCCAATGCACAGAATTGAATAGAAATAAAGAAACAGCACTCACAGGTGACCCACATTTTGAAGAACAATTTGGTAACAGAGTTTAGTTGAAAATTCGCAGGCCCCATGCCAGAGAAATTGCAGTCATGAGCATCTAGTGAAATGTGCTTTTGAGCCCAAAGAACCATGTATAATGAAATTAGTGAGTCATATATTTTGTACAAAAATGAATAGATAGACACTCATGTAAAACAGCTTATATACATGTTGACATTATAATGGTCAAAAACATATTCCAGAATATCTACAATATATTTTTGTGCAAAGTTTATAAATGGAACCCTATTCTATGTTTGAATAAACATAAGTATAACCTTATTAAGTTCATATTTATTAATACATTTGCATATATTATATTAATAATTATATACAAATGATCTGGTTGAATCCTTAGAAAAATGAGATATGGGGAAATTTATAGAAATGAGAAGAACTTATTTAGCCTGTGAAAACTGGGGGAGTGACAATATCTGTAATTAATAGCTCTAATTTTTCTATTTCCTTGTAGACATATAAACGCCAATAATCTTTTCACCTCTGTAGTCATAGACATGTGTTTAAAATTTAACAGCCATGCCTTTGTATCTATTTGAATGTTTTATTGTATTTCCTTCTAGACCTTCCTATGTTTTAACTGAGTTAAGTAGCCTAAAACTTGGCACTGAAAACCTAGTGAATAAAGATATTCTTTATATTTAACAAATGAATAGAAAAGGTTTTCCACTTAACAGTTGTTAAGTACTAGAGGTATATAGTGCTGTTATAGTCCTACTGGGTCTTGACTTTGCTTCTGCCTGTTTCACCCCCTCATTTGTTAGGTCTGATCTCAAAGGGTCAGTTTACTGATTTAATTGCATCTCAAAGCAATGCCTGCTTCCGTAGGTCATAGTGGCTAATGTGCCATTTCTTTTCTATCTGCAAAATGGGGGTAGTTATAGTAGCAACTGAATGTGATTCCATGGAGGGTAAAAATCCATGCAAAGGAGTTAACACAGGTAAAACCCTCATAGAAGCCTCTGTCATGCTCAATAAAAATAAAAAAGAAAATTACATTTGTGGACTGTGTCTCAGTCATTCTGTATTTTTGTATTTAACTGTTTTTTCTAATACCTGGAGCAAGGCCAGGTTTTTAATCCAATGTCCTCTTTTATTTCGCTCCATTATTACTAGAGCTTCCCTTTTTTTTGGTTTAAATCTTCTAGTGTTCCTTAGAAATAAATATGGTAATGATAAAACTCACAACATCTCTCTGAGAAAATGATCTCTAATCTATCGTGTTTCCTAAACTTAAACTTACTGTAAGTTTAAATCTTTGCTGGTATGAGCTATTGTTTTTTTTCCTCAAAAGGCAAGAAACCATTATTATTTATCAGGATGTCTTTAACATAACATTGAAGCCTTTCTTTCCTCCTACTGAACTGATGTCATTGCAAAAAGTCCTTCACTTTAAGAACTTCCATGGGAGCATTTCAGGGGGAAGTGTTTCTACACAATGATTTGGGGTAAGTCGGGGAGATATTTTAGACTTAAATGTTTATTCCTTGATTACATGGGTATTATTTTCTTCAATAACAAAAGCCACACCCCAGGCTGTGGGCAGCATTGATTCAGGAAACAAGTGTGTGGGCCAGGACACAGAAGACTGGGACGGGTGAAAGTGGCACTCTGACATTTAACTTGTGGCCCAAGTTTCTACTCTTTGGAAAAAGAGTGTGGCAGACATTATTTTTATATTTTAACAATAATAAATAAGTGTGTAGAGATTAAAAATGAGGAAGACATAGTTTTTTCATGGAAAACTCATGTGTAATCTCAATTATATAGCAGTGAAATTTGTTCTGTGACATTTATGTATGTATATATAGATGGCATTTGTCTACGTATTACATTTGACATTATGCTATAAATTGTCAATGATATATTTTTAAATGCATGCACACACCAAAGAAATGTGGATTTGTTTCCCAGTTATCACTTTATCTGGTTATTATTTATCAAACACTGTATCTTTGCAAAGAGATAATTGTCTGGAAAACAGTCTGTGGGGGAATTCAAAGAAATATAAGACATGGTCTCTGTCCTGTGAATTAAATCTCTAGAATCTCAATGCTAAATTCCATTTGGGGTGGATTCTTTAAGCATAAATGTTTAAAATTGTAACGTATCAAGAAGTGTGAAATTTTACCGATACATAAAAATATGAAGAAACTTGGACATGATATCTCTAAATTAAAAATGCTTAAAGTCTAACATCAAAACTTGAAAAGAAAGATTCAGCAGAAATATTAATCCATTTGCTAGTAATTCTTACTACCTTGCCTTTTAATGTTTCACTCTTTTTTATAATATGATGTATCTTCTCTTTCCTGTGTGTTAATTGGCTTCTGTTAGAGACAAATAATTTTTTTATGGTATAATATAGAAACACACCAACTTTATGGGACAAGGAATTGAAACTTAATATCCTACATAGTGTGCAATGTATCTAAGACAGTCTACAGTTCTTATATAACAGATCTGCCATCAAGGACTGGAGGATGGCATCCCTCAGACCCTTATTCTGGCTCTTTGATACCAGCGCAGATCTGTGTGGATATCCGCCACTCTGCCATTCTCGGTAAACCCCGTGTTCCCCCCTGGGGTCACTGTCATTAGGCTCTCCGTGTAGCTTAGTGTTTTGTAGTCAAGCTGCCCACATGATGAAACCAATAGTTAAAATCCATTTGAAGGGGCTTGTCACAAGGGTACTATTCATAATTCGGTGGAATTGTACCGTCTTTAAAAAAGACTGAAATTCTGTCTCTGGGGGTGTCATATAATACGAACACCAGCATTTCCCCCCGATGTGTTCTGTCTTCATAATTCTGTGGGCAATGATGGATTGCAGACCGCAGCCCTCCTCTGCACTCTGACGTACAGCTCTGCCGCCTAATACGGTAGTCACTTCCTTCATGACAGTTACCATGCCTAATTTATCTGTTTTGCCAGCATCTGGCATAGGGTCTGACAAAGAGTGAGTTCTCATAAATATTTGTACAATGGAATTGAGTCCATAAACTTGAAAATAATGACTCAAATGCTCACAAAAAGAATTGGTTTGACTTGTTTTAGCAGAAACAAAGAAAATCATAAAATCTTTTAAAAAACATTGAGAGCACCAAGTGGGTGGACACAGTATACATGAAAATCTCTTAGCCACCATTGTCAGTTTTTAAATTTTCTTATTGACAAGAGACAAGAGCCCGAATAAGAAAAATAATAGAGTACACACATTTAGTATTGGCAGATTTGACCCTTTTGTTTATATCTTCTGATACTCACAGGATCCCCCCAAGTCCACGCATACATAGCACTTGTTAGATGACTAGGCACAGATCTAAATCATGGCTGTGCATCTGTGTTACACTTAGTGAGTGAACTGAGCCAGCCACCCATCTTCTGCATGTCAGCAGAGCTTTGCTATCTCTATGAGCAGGATGAACTGAGTGGTGGCATCAGGAAGAACTAATGGATTGTTGCAACCTCGCTTCATCCTGCCACACATTGTGTTTTATCGTTATTCTTACTCACTACCTGAAGTTAGAGCAGCAAAGCACTGCGTATATCATTTTAGCTTTTGTAAATTCTCTTATGTTTTTGGTCATGCTTGTTCAAGGATAAATGTTTGATTTTAAAGAACCATTAAAGTCATCTTTTAGTATCTATTTCATTTGGTGGTTAAAATGATATGTTTTGATAATACAGTTGACCCCTGAACATTGCAGCAGTTAAGAGTGCCAACTCCCACACAGTCAAAAGTCTGTGAACATTGATTGACTCCCCCCACACTCTGCCATCCCCTGGAATCTCTGGGAGAATTGATTCCAAGGACCTCCTCAGATACCAGAATCTGTGCATGCTCAAGTCTTTAAAAAAATGGGGCAGCTCAATGCATCCAGTTGGCCTTCTGCATCCACGGATTTCCCATCACAGAGCGAAAATATTGTTTTGGAGTATGTTAAAATACATATGAAAGGCTATCTATGTCTTTTTGGAAAAAAATATCTGTGCATCAGTGGATCCACACAGTTTCAGACCATGTTTGTTGTTCAAGAGTCAATTGTATTTAGGAAGTAGGGCGTCTCAGCAATCTTAAAACTGACCTATAAATGCAAATGAATAAAGAGATTAATTTTTATGCTTCTACATAATGCTTCTACATTAATGTTTTTCTTGAAAATTCTTCTAAAAAGGAGGCATGAAATCCAAAATCCCCATTTTTAAAGATCATATCTGAAAACAACAAAACTGACAGAAAAAAAAAATCCAAAGTAGTTAAACTTTAAAAGAAACAAACTTTATTAAACATATTCTCAGAACAGTGCTTTCAAAACAGTAGATGACAGGTTGCTTATCTTAGTTCGAAGGGAATAAAATCGGCTTGGCTGGCTTTAGGATCTTTTCAAAGCCAGCACATGAGTTTGAAAACCTGTGGGTGCCTGTGGGTGCCTGTGTGTGTGTGTGTGTGGGTGCCTGTGTGTGTGTGTGTGTTTGACAGAAATGGAAAAGGGAGTGTTTTACACACAGAAAAAGTCATTTAGGATCCACAGAATCACACATTTAAAATGATAGAATTGATAAACTGAGCTATCACAATTTAACATGAAATTATGTTTTCTGAAGTTGGACTTGGGCCAAGCCTAGCTAGCCATTTAAAAAATCCTTTACATGTTCTTACTCATGTAAGATAAAATATTTAAATGCTTTCATTGATTCATTGTCATATTAATATGTCAACTTTTCTCTTTCTTTTAAAATATTTTACTAAATGTGTTGGGGTGACATTGGTTAATAAGACGATACAGGCTCCAAGTACAGAGTTCTACGATACATGATCCGTATATTGCATTGTGTGCCCACGGCACGGTCAAATCATTACCATATACCTGTCCCCTTCACCCTTTACTACGCCCTGAACGCTTTCCTCTGGTAACAGCAAAAGTGTTGTCTGTGTCTGTGAGTTTCAGATTTATATCACACATAGGAGTGAAATCGTAAGGTTCTTAGCTTTTTCCAACTGACTTATTTCACTTAGCATCATGTTCTCAAGGTCCATCTACGTTGTTGCACAGCTTTTCTCTTTCTAAGCAGTGAATCGTACATGGCACATAAGCAAGAATATCATTTCCCATGGATCTAAGAATCTGAAAAATAAACAGCACTGTCACTCAAGTGGTTTTAGATTGCTCTGAAATTTAAAATTGAATGGAGTTTGCTTCAATAAGGGCTTCAGCTGCTCTTTAAAATAAAGGCCATTTCAATTTTTGTAGAAAAAAGCCTTAAGGATTGTTAGAAGAGACTAAAAATATATTTTTAATAAATGTAGTCTATGAAAGATTAGAACATACACAATTTTTAAGTTTGATGAGTGACTTGATCAAATAACATGAAGAACGTTGACAAGAGTAAAAACATAGCAGAAACGCTTATGTTGTATAAGTTTAAAGTTATTTGTAAGACTTCCTTGCCTTTCACTCACTTCAAGAATCATGAATTTGAAAGCTCCCTGAAGGCCTTCTGATTTTTATGGAGTTCAAGAGCAATAAGCAAGAACAGTGTGTGCATGTGCGCATGTGTGCGTGTTTGTGTGTGTGTGTGTGTGTGTGTGTGTGTGTGTGTGTGAAATTCCCTCCAAGAGGATCACAACAGAACCAGTGGAAGATTCCAGCAGCTCCAGTCAGCAACCCTCAGAGGAGCTGAAAGAGGCATTCATGTCGTGAACGAAATCAGTGCCTGGTGGTTTCACTTGAAATACAGCTTCTGCCTTTGATTTGAGTTAAACAAATAACCGCAAGGTCTTAAAAACAACTGAAGTCAGAACCAGAGGTAGAGACAGAGGCAAGGGAGAAATCAAGACCAAGGCAGAGGAAAGGTGCTGTACTGACTCCCTACGGTCACCGTTAGCCACTTGCAGCTATTTAAATTTCAGTTAATTACAATTAAATAAAATGAACAATTTAGCTCCCCAGCCATGCTAGCTGCGTTTCAAGTGCTCAGCAGCTACACATAGCTGGCACTGCCATATTGCACAGTGCAGTCAGAGAATATCTCTGTTATCTCATTAAGTTCTGGTGCAAAGGTCTGATACAGAAAAAGGAGGAAGGACAAAAACAGAAGGGTCATAATTAGAGGCTTATAACATATTATGTGACAATAAAGAGAGAGAGGGAGTGGGAGTTGTTGAAGGTTAGAAGTCAACATCAAAGAGAGATGCAATATAAAAAGAGCTTTACAGGGTTCCTTTTATATCTTAAAGAAGAAAAAGATTTACACAGAGTGTAAACAGGCATCGGTGCAGAAAGAGTATAGAAGACAACAATCATCTGAGTGGTTTGTGATTAAAAAATATCCACAACTATCAGCCCAGGATAAGTGATTTTGAGACTTTCAGAAACTGGCAACCAAAAAGAGACAGAGAATTTATAATCTGAGCACCAAAGTGGTGGAACTACTTTTGCTTGACTTTTTAAAAAACATAAAGTGAAAATTTCAGATTTGCTCATCCTTCCTCTTTTCATTTGTATGTGAAATAGAATGACTGCTTCACTGGGGCGGGATGTGAGAGGTGACACGGAAAGAAGAAAATAGGATATAAGCATATCCTAGCAAAGGTGAACATTTAAACCATCCATGTGAATTTTTGCAACTTGAAGTTCTAATACTCATCAGCTTTTCCTTTATTATGAAAAATGGAATATGAATTTTGTATAGAAGGTGGATTATTCACTTATTAAAAATTTTCAAAGATTTAGTAATTTATGTGTGAATGAAAGACAATCATCTGGACTTCATATTAAAAAATGCAAAATTTGGAAGAAGAATTTGGTTAAATCTTCAACTAGAAATTTACCACATAAGAAAGTTTGAGAAAGGAAAGAGAATTTTTTCATTAAAAATAATGTTTACCTCATTTTTTAACTTTACATTTATACATTTGCAGTTTACATATATAAAATTAAATCATATTAAATGGAAAAATAATAATACAGACAGGCTTTTAAATTACTTTCAGTCAATATTAAGTACCCACTGAACATTGTTTTTAATTTGTACATAGTCAATATTTAGCAGTCACTAAATATGAATTAATTCAAATGGAAGGTTTTTTCTGCATGTTCTCCAAGGATTACGATGGCAGTATATTTGTTTTCTATATTATAAAGTCCCTGAAAAAGGGATTAGATGAGGAAAACACATTCCATGATGATAAACTTGAAAACATCAAGTCTCTTTGGAAGAAAAGAAGTGTAGAGGTTCTGCGAATGGCTCATGTACCAGAAAATATGAATCAATGGAGGAGAGTTTAAGATAATGCATTCATAAAACTTATCTAATTATATGCATGGGAGGCTGGGTTATTAGTGCCTGGTAAGGAATATGACAATTATCAGTTATCATCCTGTCTTTCTTTTTGTCTTGTGTTTTGAGAAAGTAGTATACATTTACTCTCCACATTTCATTTATTCCTCATTTATGAAAAAATTGTACTAAAATCTTTTAAAATAATCATATAAATTAATGTATTAAATAATCTTACTGAAATACACAGCTGAAATTTTTTATTTCTATAGCCCCGAAGAATTTTTTATTCTAAATCCCAAGTAAAGTTTTCAGTCCTTATATAAATGTCCTGACTCTTTAAACAGTGTTCCCCTCCTCAGTTCCTTCTACCCAACATATAATTTCGAAACAGCTTTGGCCTTTCTTTTTCACTTTTCAAGGGTTTCTCCTCCTGCTCCTTAAATGTTAGTGTCTTCTAGCACTTCCTTTGCTAGGCTACATGGCTGTTTCAGTCCGTTTGCTCCTCTTCCTTGGTGATATTATTCACTTTAGATATCTATCACAGCTCTAATTCCATTCCCTCATGAGAACAACCCTCTAGATTCTGACGAATATCTCACTTGTCTTCTAAATTGCTTTACTTAGACCTATGATTTTAGAAGTTACCACATTTTCTTCTTCCTACATATCCACTTTTCCTGTCCTTTTTTAGCAATCCCAGTCCAGAACCCATCCTCCATTTCTCTTCAGTTAGCTCTCCTATTGGGATTGATGCTTCTAATTTATGTTAGTACTGATGGAATGGCATACCTGTGGAATAATCTGCAATCCCATCTGACAATCACACTATCAGTCCTTACACAGGATTTTGCATGAAAAGATGCTCCAAAAGATTTCACAAATTAATGAATGAAATTAGGATCTGAAAATTAAAAAGCTTGGAACTGTACTGCACACATTTAATTGTATAACATTATAAAGAATTTTCCATAACTTTTTTGAAATATTATCTTTACATTACAGATGATTTTAGGATATTGGATATTAAGATATTAAAAATATGTATTAGGATATTAATATGTTAAGTAAATGCCTTAGTTAACATAGTTGAGAAATGTTTAGTCTTCAAAGACACACCAATGAAAATAATCTAGAAAGATTTTTCAAAAGAAAACAAAAGGTATCACACTAAATATAGAAATTCTAAATAAAATATGACTCATAATTTGGCTGTAGTCTGCAGCATAGTACTCATATAGAACATAAAATGGCAAAGCTTAGAAAAAGTATACTTTAATGTATTAGCTACATGTAAATTAGCAAATATTTACACATATACTAGTGTTATAAAATATGCAAAAATGAACTTATCTAGTCTTACCTATTTTGAAAATTACAGATGACTTTCTGGTGACTGGTCACAAAAGTATACTGAGGCTATTTAGAAGACAACTATATAATTATTAAGTGACTCCTTTGGCTCCCTTCCTGGTGGTAAACTTAGTTCTGATAAATAAGTTATAAGACTGACTAGGCCGATGATATCTGATTTTAGAACTTCTTTCAAAGAGCTTTAATCATGTAAAGGAAGCTTTTAAAAAAACTACCTCATTCTGTGATTGAATTGAAATTGCCAAAGTCTAGATAATTATAAAGATGGAAGCAGAAAACAGAAAAACAGAAAAAGCACATAAGGAAAATAGAATAGCTTTATGTAGTAAGAGATAAAAAGAAAGTGGTAATTAAAAGCATAAATGACCTAAAACATGACTTTGATGAGTTCAGATCATCATTGCTAATCATCAAATAAAACATACTATTGTTTGGGCTTCTCTGTGACACTCTTTTCATAATAGCAACACATATATGTTACAATGGTATCATACTTTATATTTTTGTTCGCTAATGATGTTTGGTATAATAAGGATTAAATACTAAGATGATGAGCCATTTCACTCTGATTGAATAAAACCATACTCTGAAAGAAAGAAATCCAAGGAGAAATAATTAAAATATAAGAATACGGAGAAAGAGTCTCCCATATATTCAACTGTAGTCTATTAAAAGCAGACTAAAATAATAAATGGTTTCAATTAAAAAATCAATAGATACAGTAGGAAGTATAGATTTTAAGGAATATTTATCCAAATATTTCTCAAAAAAAGTTCTTATTTTATTCTTAAGACAAAATTCAGCAAGAAAAAGTTACTTATAAATGACTATAACCTCTGCAATCCAGTCTTCAGCTCTATCACCATGGCCAGCTATTAAAACCTCACTAGTCTTTGGTTTATTTATTCTTAGAATGTGGCTAGTGATACCTACATACACACAGTTTACTTCAGAATATTGGGTAAGAGTTGAATGAGATAAAAAGTGTATTTTATTTTATTTTTAAAGATTTTATTTGTTTATTTTTAGAGGTTGATGAAAGAAGGGAGAAAAAGAGGGAGAGAGACATCAACGTGTAGTTGCCTTTCTAGCACCTCCTACTGGGAAACTGGTCCACAATCCAGGCATGGGCCTTCGCTGGCTATTGAACTGGAGAACCTTTGGTTCACACTCTGGCACTCAATCCAGTCAGCCACACTAACCAAGGTGAAAAAGTGTATTTTAAATACATTTAAAAATGATAAATTAAGGAAATCAGAAGTAAATATAAGACAAATTGGAAAGTTATTTGCACTTTTTGGGCTTTAACATTTCTCATTATATTCACTGAATAATTTAAAGTAAAAAATATTTTCTAAATATTATTTCCCACAGATACCTTACTTTGAAATTTTTCTACCAGTGAAATCTCAGAAACTGCTTGGTTTTGTAAGAGATGCTATTTCCACATCTGGAATCAGCAAAGGTTATTACCAAAGATTCTGGAAACCCAATTTAGACTACTCAACCTGAAAATGTACAAATATATCAGACTAATCAATTTTAGCAGAAGGACTCAAGGACTCAAATGTATGTATATTTACATACATTTGAACACTGCAATCTGAGGTCATTTCCCACCTTTCTGATGATATTGGAATGTTTGCTCCCTGAGGAAACAGGGGGAAAAGGTACCACCGTGTCCTGAGCAGTGTGCATTACTTCACGCCGTCAGCTTCTTCACATTGATGGCAGGTATAGCAGTCCGCGTCATTTTCTAAAAGCATCAAGCCTGGGGATGGTGATGAAAATACATAACTTATGCTTTTGTTCTGAAAGGTTATCCTTGTTTTTTGCATTCACCTATAACATTTTCTTGTTGTTTTCTGCACAGGCATAAATATCTGTTCATGGCTTATACAGCATTATTTCTAAGAGATTTATACTAGTTAATGAATCAATAACTTGGCACTTTAATAAGGGCCAAAGGAATTGTGTTACTATGATACAATTTGGAACTATCAAACAGGGAACATAATGTTTAACAAGAAAGGATTTTAAATTAAAACAATCTACAACTTCGATGGAGGCAAAAATGGAAAATGATATATATACGTCAGTGTCATGTTTTACGCGACATTGATGCAACCTGGCATCTAAGGAGAGTGGACTGGAATACACATCCATGAACAATGATGACTTCACTGTACTAGTCAAGGGGCAGTATATACTGTTGAGTGAGCATGTATACTGTGTGTCTGTCACCTTTAAAGTGACTGAGTAAGTAGAGCAGCGAATCAACATCACATTTTGCTTTAAGATTGAACATTCCTCTACGGAAGCTATTCAGATTGTTCAGAAGGCTGCAACTATGGGTGCCTGACAATTGGCAGCTTCATCACGACAATGGCTGTTCATGCATCATGTCTCATGCAGAGTTTTTTGTTGAAACATCAAATCACCTAGGTGACTCAGCCCCACTACAACCCTGATTTGGTGCCCTGTGACTTCTGGCTTTTCCCAAAACTAAAGTCACCTTTGAAAGGAAAGAGAGTTCAGACCATCAGTTAGATTCAGAAAAATACAACATAGCAGCTGATGGAGATTGGGAGAAATGTGTGAGGTCCCAATATACCTACTTTGAAAGTGACTGAGGTGTCATTGTCCTACGTACAATGTTTCTCGTATCTTGTATCTTCTTCCATAAATGTCTTTATTTTCCATATTACATAGCTGGATACCTTCTGGACAGGATACACACACATACACATATACACACACTCACACATATGAATATATACATAAAGTCTCCTTTATATTTATAGTCTCCTCTGTGTATGTGAGTATATATACATACACACACATATATGTTTATATATAAAGCCTCCTTCAGATTCAAAACCAAATTATCATATATGGGGTATATATATCCACTTTTACTCTTATATAGACTAACCACAGATTGGATTCAGAATAAAAAGGCCAGTGAACTTGAAGACAGGTAAAACTAACTAGATAAACTGGAACAGAAAGAGAAAAGAGAGTGAGGACCAAAGCAGCACAGAGCATCTCTAACATGTGCTATAAATGCAAATGGAAAACCTATCTGTAACTAGCTTACCAGAAGGAAAGAAAATGTGGAATAAGTTAGAATTATTTGAAGAAATAAGGAATGGGGAATTTCCAAATTGGTGAGAGAGTAATTTATGTACAAAAATGATCAACAAAACCCCAAACACATAATACACTCATAAACTATACCTAGAATACCATAAATTAATTTTACAAAAATAAAACAACTAAATCTTAAGATACCATGTAAAAGTACTCATTACAGAGAGAACAAAGTGAATGAGCAATGATTTCTCATTAGGAAAAACAGAATACCAAATAGCTGAAAGAAAATAAATGTGTAAAAAATTTTAGTTAGTTTTATTTTCAGTAAAAAATACTGCTTAAATATAACTCTTTTCAAAGGACCTTTCCAGATGACATCTGAAATTATTTTTATCCAGGAAATTCAATACAATAAATGCTTAACAGAAGTTTTTAAGTGGAAGGAAAAAAATGAACAGTAAGTCAAATTTACAGTATGTGATAAAAAGCACCAGGAAAGGAATATCTCTGTGGAAGTATATAGTACTAATATTTTAACATTAATATTTTGTAGAGTTTTAAAATTATTAAAACCTATTGATTCTTTCAAATAAAATGTTAGAGGGTTTATAATGTAGAAGGAGATAAAATAAAACATAAGTTCACAAATATTTGGTGGTAAGTTAGTACATTTATTGTGATAAAGTTTGAAAAATGAACATAAATATAATATTATTTTCATATTAAAATACATAGTTCATCAAAAATACAAACCATATAGATAAGTCAATATAGGGTATATTTACCACAAATAGCCAGGGTAAAAATAACATGTAAATAAAGAAAAATTGAGATAAATAAAAACCAAATCCAAGATAGAACTTATCCCAGACATATCAGTCATTAATTTTATTTGTTTGAATTAAAATTCTGAATGAAAAGCAAAGATTGTAAGACTATAGGCTGTTTATAAAAAACACATTTTAAATAAAAACAGAGTAGCTGAAACTAAAATGTTGAAATATTACAGGAATACAAACACTAAGGTAAACTATAGTAACTATAGTTTAGTAACTATATTAATATTTGACAAGATAGATTTCAAGATAAATGTATGAGTAAAGTTAAAAAGGGTATTTTATAATGAAAGAAGAGTCATTTATTCAAGACCCGACACTCCTAAATGTGTACTTGTTAACAGAAATGCAAGAGACTCGATAAAACTCAAAGAGCTAAACATAAAAATAGAGATGTCTACAATAACTTAAATATTTCAATATCACTCTTCCAGCAATTGACAGAGTGAGTGCATACAAATCATAAAGATTCAGGGATTTGATCAACACTATCGAACAACTTAAGTTCTGTGGATCTAATTGACCTCATTAACATTTAAAGGACAAATACAGGCCCCATTGAAGTACACATATTCCTTTCAAGTGTCCATGGAACATTAACTAAGATAAGTCATAAGGGGGACCATAAAGACAACTTGAAATGAGTGTAAATTCATGAATCAAAGAGAGCATATTTTCGGGCCCGTTTTTATTTCCAGCATTCATGATTCTTTTGTGTAGAACCATGCTTCTATCTGTCGTTACTTTTTGTCTGAAGAACTACAGTTAAGATTTCTGTTGGTACTAGTTTCCTGGAGATAAAATCTCAAATTGTACATGTCATGTAATATTTACTTTGTTTTCATTTTAAGGGGTATTTTCAGAAGGTATAGATTTGTATGCCCAGACACGCAGAGGAAAAAGGGAGCAGTCGCAAGGAGACCTTCAGACCACAAGGCAGAGAGAGAAGAAAGATATTAGATAGGAAGGGCTTGAGCCTACAATGCTGCTCTGAGCCAGCAGGGACTAGGGTGCTGGGAGCCCCGGAGAAAGATGTCCCCTGAGGGGAGTTATGTGTGTATTAGTCAGGGGGATTGTAGCTCAAGAACCCCCAGCGTGCTCAGTCATTTTCTGGAAACAGTGTGGCTTTGATGAAATACTCTGGTACATCCTGGAGTTGGGGCAGCTGGAGGCTGTCAACTAACCTTTTCCAGCACAGATTCTCTCTTGAAGAGAGTTAGAGGAGCGCAAACAGGACCGCCACAGAAACAAGCTTCCCTATCCAGATACAGAGCATCTCAGAGAAACAGGGCTGCAGCTAATACCTCGTGTGTGATCGGAGACTGGATGCTTTCTCCCTGAGCTCATGCACAGGACTGTTTTCACCTTTCCTGTTAAGCATTATGCTAAAAGGATTATATATACTTTATACGGAATATTCACATAAAGGTGTGCTATGTTTCTTTTTGATTCTATGTTCTTTAGAAGTGTAAAGTAATATTTCCTCTCATAAATAAACTGATTTTCTAAAGCTGCTTTAGTTTGTTCTCATATTTGCCGCTTTCCTGATCATTTTGATCTTAATATCAAGTATAAAAGATACAGTCACTAAAAAACAAGCTCAACTCACATGCATGTGGGAATAGTTAGCCTCTCTGTTCTTTACTCCATTTCGATCAGACTGACACTTATCTGTGTGGAAACCACTGCTGATGATATTTTAAGTTTTGTTTTAATATTGTTGAACTTCCCATACCTTGTAGAGAAGATAATTCCCATTTCCTCCTGAAGGGTTACACCTGTCTCCCAGTTAAAATACCAAATAGAAGTCCTTGGTAACCTTTAATTCTCATGTAAACAGTATGGTCTCCTAACCTCCAACTTTTCTCCCAGGCAAGAGACTTTGCATTTTATACTCTCTAGAGTATAATATTCAATCTTCTCTTAAGTAGGGAGTCACAGTCTCCTGTCTGATGGAGTGGGGACAGGACACTTAGGTATAATTTCTTCTCAATTAGACTTTCAGCAAGTCCACCTGCTTTAAAGGTCACCTTCCTTTACCTTTCCAAGTTTACTGCTACCAATTACTATGGCTTATGAAAGCTCCATGGGGATGTATTAACTTCACTCTTGACTTTCTCCACTGCTAAATTAGGATCCTGTCTTCTCAGGTTTACTGCATTTAATCAGAAGACATTTTTATCTCATTAATCCTTTTTAACACACTTAGGCTGTATCTATGCGTATGTGTATGTGATTTTTTTCCTGTCATCCTGGGATCTCTGCTCTTCGGGTTTCCTTTGAGGTTTTAAACTAAATAGCTGGAATTCTCCCAGTGCCGGTGACTGCTGCCTTTCACTTACCATGAATTTTGTAATTGCTGATTTTGAGATTGCGAACCCATCTTAATCTGGCCTCTTTTGATGTCCCCCTTTGTAAATCCTACATGGACTATGTCCCTCCAGAGTAATTTTGGATTTGATTTCCAGACCTCCCAGGGTTTGTGCAACACTGGGATCATTTTTTATTGCCACATTCTCAGCTTGGGGTATCCTAATATTATGAGCATCATGTAAATTCACGTTCAAACATAAATTTGCAGGGGTATTCTTTCATTTTTTTTGTGAGAGTTTTTCACCCCCCAAACAAAGTCATGACAAAGGCAAACTTAATTTTTCTGGTGATAGACTTACTTCTTTTAGCACCATTACTAATGACCTTGATATACCTACTCTACAGGAATTTTGCTGGCCTGACAGTACAGTACTTCAACAATGACCATTTCAAAAACTTGAGCGGACTGTCTTCCCATCTTATTTACTTCTGTCTAGTCTCAGTGCATTCTTCACTTCAGGCATCTAGAATTTCCCCTTCCTGTTTTGCAAACTACTGCAAAAATTTTTAAATCATTTTATCTAGAAAATCTAGTTTTTTTCTTTTTCAGGAGAGGAAACAATTGTAACGTAATTAGTATTATAAAGAAACCATGGTTTATTTATGCTTCTTATAGTGACATATATATGTTCATCGAGTCAGAGGGCATAATAGAACCATGGGGTGTACGCATATGCTTTGGGAACCTCAAAGCTTACAGGGTCGCTGCTTCTGTTCTTGTGCCCATCGGTCCTTTCGATCTACACTTACACTGGTCCTTGATTTGTTGCACTAAGCAAAGGTTTTCTCAGTCCTCCAAATAAACTCTTCCTGCTTTTTTTCTATCTCCTCATCTGTCTTCCAGGAAATTATCTAACGTGTCTTAGGTTCTGATTTTTGCCTGACATTTACTCCCAGCTTATCCTTTAAGTAAATTCTCTGTAGCAAGCCAGGAACAGTTGCGGGCTTTTCCGACTTTCGTGTGTCTCCTTAAGAATTCAATATTAGTGGTCTAATTGATTGGTGAAGATGTCTTTTCAGTTAATGGCGACGATAGTGCATAGTGACATTTTGAAGCTACTCAAGAAGCTGAATGTGACATCCACGGCAAGTCTGCGTTCACAGTCGGGAAGATTTTGTGCTCTGTTCTGCTCTGTTGACCTTTCGCTCAATTTGTCCTTTCATGCCAGAAGCCATGATTCAGAAATAGATGCTGGCTTTCTCTATTTTTCCAAGTGTTTACTACTTGCCAAATAACATACCACATGGCAGTGTTGCCTAAGAAGAAATTTGTGTGATTTAATGGCATTTCCAATTTATAACCTAAATCGCTATATTGTCAAAGACTTCCCTTTAGGTGTATATTATAAAACCTGTTGATTCATCAATTATGTTCAAGTAAGTATGTGCATGTATATGTATAAAAACATACATATACATTAAATATATTTATATTTAGAAAATTATATATATATAGTGTGTGTTTTTACTTTTTTGTTTAACTCATCTAGTTTCATGATTTCAAAAGCCTGTACACTGAGATTTTAAAATTTATTATTATCAATAACACTGTGATTTTTCCTTCAAGAAATTTTTACTATCTATACCTACTTCATAAACAGACATGAAAGCACTTAATGAACATTTAATACACATTTCCTAAATTTAATATGTTTATAGGATCTTATTTAATCATCACAAATATTATGAGGTCTCATTAAATCCCATATTTTAAAAATAAGGAATTCAGTTCACAGAGTTTAATGTATCAAATTTATCCAACTAGTAAATGATTTATTCAGAATGTAAATCCAATATTTCTTACAAATAGAGAATGGATTCACCGACTTATTGACATTCCCAAATTTTCCCCCATTCTTAATATTGAGAAATGAAAACTCAAGTGTGCATATAGACCTACGAATAGTTATTACTATGGCTAATGCCATTTCACAGATGCCTTTTTATTAATAAATTATATACACTTTGAAATCCTTTCAAATATTACCGTGAATCTAATATACTTATCACTTTTCCTGTTGATTTAACCTCTTCCCGGGAAATCAAATATGTTTCCACGCACACAGATGGAATTGATAAAGGGGAGATCAAATCTGAGACAAACAAGTGGGCAGGTATGCACATGATTACAGAAACACATTTAACTCCTGCTCATTCGTATGCACTTCTTAAGCCCTGACATTTTTTTTGAGACTGAATCTCCCCAGGTATCTATTTTATGGTCTTTGATTTTCAAGAATGTTCTTTGTTAAACTACCGTTATCGTCTCAGTTGACCTTGCCTATGGTAGATGGAAGTTGGTAAAGCAGAATAACTCTCAGCTTCCGCAGCATGTTTTGAATGTTAAATTCATAATGGAGCTCTTTTTTGAACATACATTATTAACAAAAATGCGATGCTCCATCTTGTAAAGTCTATTAATATATTTTTGCTCTTGAATTTACTTTATAACTTCTGTATAATTTAAAGTTCTTTAAAAATAAAATTTGAAGAAAAATACAGACTTGGGACTTGAGATTAACATATTTTAACCACTTTTTTATTTCTCTGCTTTAATTGGAACATTATTTGACTTAACAGGTGATATACATTATGTGATCAAAAATGGCCCTGAACTTCAGAAAAAATTGTGCAATTGGTTTAGCTCAGGTCAATATATATCTTGTTAAATATAAATGGTTAAATTACTGAAATCATTCTCTGGACTATTTATCCAAATGAATATAGAAAAAGAGTTATAATATCTTTTTAAAGCATAATATTGAGAAAGCAAATGGGCTGAAACCTAATGATTGATTTTACAGAGAATTATATTCAGAACCAAATCAATATAAGACAAAGTGTTAGGATGCCTTAAAAGTGCAAATTATTTCCAATATTAAAAAATTGTGAAAAACAAAGAGGCTATAATAAAGCTCAAATTCTGAGTTAGCAATATAAACAGCTAACTTCAACTAAACTGTTATTTGCATATTTGTTCTATGGAGAGGAGATAACACCTCCTTGATCTTTCTCACAAGGATTTTGTAAGATCAAAGGAGTGGACAAGTATGAAAATATAAACTATTATGAAGAAATCCAACCTCCTTAACCTATTTATGCTGCCCATTATGATCTGGCCTAAAGCTATGTTACCTTCTTGACCTCCAAACTCATTCTATTAAACAAAGTACAAATTGCACTTTTATTGTATTATGTACTATTGCCACAACCCTCGCCTGTGCACCTGTTTCCTTCTTGAAGGTGTTTCTTCATCTTAATATTAATTTCCATAGCTGATTCTGTATCAGTGTGCAGACAGGAAAACTGAAACACCTGTGGAGTTTTCAAGCACATAATTAGTTACAAATTTGTTTGGAAGGCCTGAAATTGCAAAAAGGAAAATAAATAGGTTTCACAGGCACGTGAAAGGTGCTAACACCCTGGCTGGAGACCACAGGTCCACATTTGCTGCTCTGCACCAGGAGCCTTCCCTGCTACCACTGCTGCTAATGGTGTCCGAGCTCACACTTTCCTGGAGGCGCCCAATTCTGCTGTTGATTCCTCAGCCGCAGTCAGAACAAGAAACGTCCTTTTCTTTGTTATATTCCCTTCTTATTACACGTCAGGGATCCCCAATAACAATAACTAAGTAGAAATCAGCTGGTGAGGGAGTCTAGGAAATAAGGTTTGTACATTCCCAGCCCCCTGTGACACTGTGGAGAACTAAGGAGGATGGGAACTGAACTAGGAACCCACATGCAGGATCTGTCAGAGTACCTGTGGTAGTTTGCTAGGGCTGTTGTAACAAAGTTCTATAGACACTGCAGCTTAAACAATGCCAGCTTATTTTTTTCATAAGTCTGGAGACCAGAAGTTCAAAATCAAGGCGTGGACAGAGTTAGTTCTTTCTCAGGGCTGTAAGCGAAGGATAAATTCTGCATCTTTTCCTTGACCTGCACATAGTGATACATATTCTCTCCCCTCTATATGGGTCTGAGCCCAAATTTCCCCTTTTAGGAAGGGCACACAGGTCAGTGTAAGAAGGAAAAATTGGGGCCCATCCTGATGACTTCATTTTAACTTGAAGATAAAATTCTTCAAATTAAATTCTTCAAATTAAACTCTTCATTATAAATTGAAGATAAAAAGACAAATAAATATGTTACTCTTTCAAAAAGTGTACATACTACAGGAAGACAAATCAATGATCTTCATCCTGGCAGGTGTGGCTCTGTGGATTGAGCACTGGCCTGTGAACCAAAGAGTTGCCAGTTCGATTCCCAGTCAAGGCACATGCCTGGGCTGTGGGTCAAGTCCCCAGTGGGGCGCACAGGGAAACCACACATTGATGTTTCTCTCCCTCTCTCCCTCCCTTAGCCTCTCTCTAAAAATAAATAAAATCTTTAAAAACAACCAAAAAGATCTTCTTACAGTTTAACTGTTGGTCTTCGATAAATTTGATGCTTTAGGAATAAAGGTAGCCTGGTTAGAGAGCTTTGCTTTCTATGGTACTCATTTCTACTCCCCTCACAAATTATCAACCACAGTGCTCACCCCCCCAACAAATATCCTCCATATAACTGTCTAATTATATGCGTATGTGTATATATATATATATATATATATATATATATATATATATATAGAGAGAGAGAGAGAGAGAGAGAGAGAGAGAGAGAGGGGCTCCAGAAAGTATCCATCCATGTAATATGAAAAATAGAGACATTTATTGGAAAAAACATAAGACACAAGAATCATTATACATAGGGCAATGATGCCTCAGGCTCCTTCAAAGAAGGCACATTGGGACCTCACACAGTTCTCCCAGTTAGCATCAGCTGCCCCATTGTATTTTCCTGAGTCTCACCAATGGTCTGAACTCTTCCCTTTCAAAGGTGATTTTAGTTTTGGGAAAAGCCAGAAGACACAGGGTGTCAAATAACAGCTGTAATGGGACTGAATCACTTTAGTGATTTGATGTTTTGCCAAAAAACTGTACAAGACATGATACGTGAGCTGCTTTGTTGTAATGATGAAGCAGTTAATCACCAGTGGCCCATAGATGTGGCCTTCTGAACAATTCCAATAGTGTCCACAGAGAAATGTTCAAGCTAATGCAAAATTTGATGCATATTCATTGCTCTACTCCTTTAGTCACTCTGAATGTGACAGCCACACAGTACACATGCTCACTCAGTGGTGTCTACCACCCCCACTGACTAGTACAGTGAAGTCATCATTGTTCATACGTAAGTATTCCAGTCCACTCTCCTTGGCTGCCAGGTTACTTTGATGTCATGAAAACCATTCTTATTATACTAACAATGGTTAGACTTTTTTCCAGAAAGACATCATATGGTTATTATATTTTAAAATTAAATATACATGTTGAAGAATGATTAGATAATTAACGGAAGAAAAAATCATCAAGAACTCAGGATGGGTTAAGAAATAGTGACATGAAGAAAAATTGTACATATGCAAGTTTTATTATATTTGGCATTAAAAATAAATTATAAAACTCTGTTTATGAATAACCTGATTTAAATCTAAATTACATTATACCAAAGCCCTGTAGATTTTATGGTATGACTTTTGAATAGTACATTGAAGCTTATCAACATATATATCACATTATAGCAAAAATGATTATAATCATTATGAACTGGTTAAAATGAAGTGAGAAAGGTGAGAAGAAAGAGAGGAAAAAGATAAAGCAGAGGAAAAGTGAGTGGAGGGATAGGAGTAGAGACAAATGTGTAAAGAAACTTTCATGCTCTTAAATCACCTATTAAATTTGTTCTGGTTAATGAAATGATCCTTTTGTAAAGATTAGAGAAAAATAATTTATAGTCATAAATCTTTCCTCCCAGAGCAAAAACCACTGAGAGAGCACAGGGATCATAATGTTTTATCCAGATGTCATTATCTTTCATACACACATTTCAGCTATATCTCAAACCAATTAAATTGAGAATGAATTGAGAAGCAATAGATTGTATTTGTTAGAGGATTGGTAGTAGAATCAGAAATCTGCTATTGATTCCTTATCCCATCAAAAAATAATCAGATATTTCAAAGGTCTCTTTGGGCCTTGGTTTTCATACTTGTTAAATGATGATAATAATAGTATCAATTTCATAGTCTCCTAGAGAAAATCAAGTGTGTAGAGTAGTGCCTGCCGTGTAGTGTACACTCAATCAATGCTGTCATCCCAGTCTAAATCATCACCATCACCATCAGCAGCAGCAGCAGCATCATAGTTACCCAGACAGACATAATCCCACTAAAATTTATAAGGATGCAAGACAGAGAAAATGCCATGATTTCAAATAACTTTGTGAAACATTTATATATGTAGGCAAATATTATCCTCTTTATATCACTGAAGATAGCAATATTCCAATATATGTGATTTATTTGTGAAAAGTTCTTGACTATGTATAAAAACAGCCAAATGATTTTTTCTAAAAAATTCTGACAAATTAAAAGACATGAAATGATGGGTAAAAACAGAATAATGCCCATTAAATTGTCTTTCACATACAGAGATGGAGATAATCAATAGGAAGTCTAAATACAACATTACCTTGTATTATATTTAATCAACATAATGCATATTGTAATTAATAATAATAAATGGTTAATGCAACACCAAACTTCTATAAAATATTTTAACTTAATTATTGAGAAATTTGGAATGGCAGTTGTTTGTTTTCTTGTGCCATGTTTATATTGCATATGAGAGATGTTTGCATTTAGATATGAGTAAATACTTTGAAAAATACCCCCTAAAATATTAAGGTCATACAAAAAATATATATGTATTAGGATCCTTGTGCATGGCATATAGTAGGCCTGTGTGTGTGTGCCTCCACACTCACACACTTATCTGGCATTTCCTGTTAGCTCAGAATTCAGAGGACCACAAGCATGTATGAGAATACCAAAGGATTAATGCTTAATATTAGCTTATTTTATTTGTATGACTATTCATTATAAAATGTTTTATTAAACTAATACAGCATTTTCTTACAATTTAAGTGCCTTAATTATATCCAACTCATACTTTTTATTGAATGAAAAATTTATATTTAGTACAGGCACCCTATGTTTTTATTTTACAGGCATCTATGTTATTTTCTTATTTTTTTCAAATATAATTTTGGTTTATATCTGTTATTTAAATTTTGAAAGCACTATATAATTTATTACATTTGTAGAAAAATACATTTTTCTAATTGTTAAATTTTTTTATTGGGGCTCCCAAATAAGATGGTATGCATTTTTCTTACTTTTTCTAGTTTCCATTCAGTAATTAGAATTATGTAGCTATAAAATCAATTATGTATATAACAGAGATGCCTTGTTTGTAAAATCAATTTTTGCTTGTTTCCTGCCTACCATCCTCTCTTCTCTCTGAAATCCTAGAGGATTACACTTCTATTTTCTGGCTATTTCTTCTTAAAGATTGAATCCCCATTGGAACAACTTTCCATTAATCTATGTCATTAGCCCTGGCTGGCGTAGCTCAGTGGATTGAGCGCGGGCTGCGAACCAAAGCATCGCAGGTTCGATTCCCAGTCAGGGCACATGCCTGGGTTGCAGGCCAGGTCCCCAGTGGGGACCACATGAGAGGCAACCACACATTGATGTTTCTCTCTCTCTCCTTCTCCCGCTCTTCCCCTCTCTAAAAATAAATAAATA
>CM052540.1:178848958-178892447 GCA_028533065.1 Trachops cirrhosus | reverse complement strand
TCTATGTCATTAGCATGTTATTAATTTTAATACCCAAATAAACATTTTTAGAATAAATTGCCTTTAGACATGTACTACACATGCAACTTAGGCTAGCCTCTTCTTCTTTTCTTAAAAGAGTGCTCATAATATCTAATCATGCTCTTTAACATGAGATGAACCAATTGACCCCTGGCGGCATTGCTGAACAGCATGGTGACTTCTATAGAACTGGCTCCTTAAAAACGCTGATGTAAAACAACACGATTTTTCAAACTGTGCTTTTCTTACTTTTACCAGCATACTCTACAAAATAACTATGTTAAATACATTTAACAAATATATGACATTTTCAATGCAAAAATAAGAAATCTATTGGTTTAAATGCTTTATATATTCATGTTTAAAAAGTCATCAGTCCAAATTATACACTCATTTGAAATTATTTGAGGGATTGAGTAAGCCCCTTAAATATATATTATTAAAAATGAAACTCACATTTTGAAAATAAAGAATAATGTAAATAATTTGTTTACCTCTGTACTAATCTGGGTTATTTAGACATTTATATATAAATGTCTGTAAATATACATACATGCACACACACACACAGAGGTGGGCAGAAGTAGGTTTACAGTTTTAAGTACACAAAACATAAGGTTATTTTTATATTATTATTTGTTAGTTATTGTATTGTTTTCCACATGAACAACTATAAACCTACTTTTGCCTGCTTCTCTATATATGTGTATACATGCATATGTGTGTGTATATATATATCTTTATTTAAATATTTAAATATGAAACAAGAAAGACATATTTAAAATGTTAGTTAAAAATGACAAAATTGAGAAAAAGCTCCACCTGGACACACACAGATGCAAAAATAGAGATTACTCATTTTATGCTTCATATTTTTTCTTGACCTTATTAAAATATAATAACAGGTAATAGAAACTAATATAGTCTCCCTTCACATGAAAATTGCATTCAAATAAAAAAATTGCTTCATTTAAAAAATATTTATCACTAAATTACTCATAGGTTTGTTTTTAGTTCAAATAAAATACATAAATATTACAATACCTCAGATGTTTTTTACTTAGGTGATTTGCCAATTGCCAAAGTTCTGCCATATCAACTTTTGAGAGATATAGTAATATTTCTGTTGAGAATGATGACTGCATTGCACTATGTAAATGTTGTGAGACCATATTACTTATTTTCATTTCATTTTGTTTATATCTTTAAATTAAATTTGTTTACCCACTTCCAATTGCAATAAATTAATAAGAACAAGTCTTAATACATGTGTTCTAAACATAACTAAATTAAAAAAAACTTGGCATGAGATGAACAAATATTTCAGATATTGGGCACTGAAAACTTCAAGCTTTTGAAGCAGGCATGAGAAAAACAAATGAGTTATCCTCGATATTGACACAGATTTTTTGGTTGTATGCATTTTTTTTTAAATTGTAGAATCAGATATGGTAAACCAGAGTCTAATGCCTTGCTGAGATAAGAAAGTACAGATTAGAAATCCACGGTAGTTGAATATTATAGAGTGAGGCTCTGGAAAGGAGGAAACTACAAAGAGAAAGAAATTCAGAAGTATGCACAGTGTCCCAATTGATATTTGCTCAGAATGAACTATACAAATATGGAGGGCAATTCTAAAATGCCAAAAAAAACAAAGCCAGAAAAACAATGGTCACCTTAGATGTAAGCATGGGAGGATGCTGAGCTGGCCCCTCCCTTGAAAACAACAAATGTGCACCTGCATTTAGAGTTATTCCTCCTGAGAGACAACTGAAGGCCAATTGAGCAGCTTGTATACAATGAGAGAGAGGGGGGGAGAGAGAGAGAGAGAGAGAGAAGAGACGAGATGGTTGGGGAACCATGAGAGCTGTCCAGGATTTGAGGGAACTTTCCAGGATTGAAAGGATTGAAGGAGCTGGTGAACACCATTGTTTACATTCCTTCTTCACAAGGACAACACAGGAGGGAACTCTCTCTGCATGCTCTGGCCAACCTGCAGGTCTGCAGTGGTACATTCCTGGCCACTTCACCCAAAGCTCACTCCAGCAGGAACATCAGGGCACATCAGTGCACTTGCTCTTTCTCCGCTTCCTCTCTCCACACATACATTGGGCTTGTTCTAGGAAAACAAACAGTGCTGCAGAATGTATGCTCCCTGGGTCACCACACCCCAACCCCATTCAAACATGGAAAGTCGGGTCAGCAGAGAGCAACCACCCACTTTCACAGCAGGCTACTCTGAGCCTGCCCCTCCCAGCCCAGGGGGTGACCCAGCACCATACATACCCACCCCAACTTTAGTGGCCTGACCAAAGCACCCATCACACAGTCTACACGGAGGTGGCTTCAACACATGCACACCTTTTTCCAGATTGGGAGAGATAGTTATTTCTAATTCATAAAAACAAACACAGAAAGTCAAACAAAATGAAAAGACAGAGGAATATACTGCAAATAAAAGAACAAGAGACCAGACAAGAAATGGATATAAGTAATTTGCCTGATAAAGTATTCAAAGAAATAGTCATAAGGATTCTCACCAAACTTGAGAGTAGAATAGAGGAACTCAAAGAGATTCTCAATAAAGTGTTAAAATGTAATAAAGAATCAATCAGAGCTGAAGAATACAGTAACCAAAATTTTATATAGAGAGAGACAAACACACACACACATATACACATATACACACTAGGGACAATCAACAACAGATTATTTAATACAGAAGAATGGATTAGTGACCAGGAAGGCAAAATAATATAAATTGTCCAATCGGGAAACAAAATAATAAAAAAAATAAGAAAACGAGATAATATAAGGGACCCCAGGGACAAAATAAATTGCACTAAACCTTAGTACTTTTAATGCAAGAAGAGATTGACCATAGTGCTTTGTCCTTCAACTAAGAGCTAATGTTTTAAATTGTCTACACCACTATAGGCCTAGGAAATTTTAACAGCAGGCAGACCATTGAACTGTCATCCCTAGAGCATTTCTGTGTTTTGTGACACTTGACTTAATGAAAGGTCTCTTAATTTAGAAGGTTCAGATTCAAGTTATAAGAGGGACGATGCCATCAACATATTGGAGAAAATGATAGCATCTGAGATGATGAGAAGTTACACTTTCTAGAGATTCACTTTTGGAACAAAAATGGAGTGATAATGCACTTCCTAAGAAGATAATAAAAATATGTACTTCTGTTACTGTCTTTTGAAAGCATTTTCTCATCAATTTTTGTCTTAAGGAAGGAAAAAAATGATTTCAGCAATAGATACACAAGATACAACTAGCTGTATTAATTTGCACAAGTAGGGAGGACACATCTAGATATCAGCTGTAACCAGATTCAGCACTCAATTAAGGTGATGATTATCTGTCATTCTCTAAGTCCCATCTGTCTATTGAGCAACTGAAGTGGATAATTTAATGAGAATGTGTTAGCAATCATAACTTTTGTGTATTTTAAGGGTTTAACATGGACAAATCTCTGCCATTCCACCAAAAATAATCTATTTGTAAGGGGTTTTGTGTGTGTGTTGTTGGTTACGATTTTTTTCTTATGGAAAGTAAGTTCTCTGGATTTCCATCCAAATCCTCTTCCAAAATAGATATCCCTAAACATATATATATATATATAATTAAGACATATATGTCTGAATTTGAGGCTACATAAACCAAATTGAAATTTAATTTAGTTGGCCAGTCATAACTGTTGGTGACTGGCGCGCCATGAAAATTAGGAGCCACGACATATTTCTGGTTCAGACTGTTCTGTCTTACTCTACCGACTCTTTGGTACCTACATTTGCTCTGTCTCTAAGAGTTAATTCTTACCAATGGATGTCTGGTGCAGCAGACTCTGGCCAACAGAGTCTGCGTGTTGTGGCTGAAGACGAGAACAAATACGCAGACTACAATAGTCCTGTGGAGAAAAAGGGACGGTACAGGTACTCTCTTAAGATGAGAGTCCTGCAGCCGCATCTCTCAAGGGGAGAGCGCCCTGACCCTTGCCTGGGCAGGCTTTTATTGTTTTTTTCAGGTCTTACATCAAAGAAGGATGTATTACCTATTACACAGAATGTTATTGTCTCCATTTTAGGTACACTCAAGGAAACAAAAATAACAAATACAGAAGGGGAAGGTGGTGAGCTGATTTTGCTCCATCCTTGGGAAAATTCACACAGGCTTTGGAAATTACCTTGAAGATAGGCAGTAAACATCTACAGTTGCAGCCCAGGGTGAGGGAGTTTTAGCAAGAGCAAGCCAAAACAGTCTGGATGTATTTGCTAGACCTCCTTCCCATGGGAAAACTGGTTTGAGGGTCTAGCTCCTGCCCACCACTTTGCTCCTGTCGGCTTTTGTTAAAGGGCTGAGTCACATTGGCCCATTTGAAACAAACCTGTTCCCTATAATATGTCACTGAGATGCTTCCATCCTCTGAAATAAGGAGGTCATCTTGACCTTATTTTTTGGGGTATACATAACTTTATTTTATTTTATTTGTTTATTAGTGTTCAAGTACAGTTGTCTTCATTTTTCCCCTACCACTCTCCCCCACCTCACCCACCCCCACCTCCCACCCACAATCCTACCCCCTTTTGGTTAGTCCATGGGTCCTTTATAGATATTTCTTGATGACCCTTCCCTTTCTTTCCCCTGTTATGCCCTCCTCTTTCTCCTCTGGTTACTGTCAGTTTGTTCTTTATTTCAGTCTCTGTTGTTGGCCTGTTTGTTCTGTTGATTAAGTTCCACTTATAGGTGAGATCCTATGGTATTTGTCTTTCACCATCTGGCTTATTTCACTTAGCATAATGCTTTCCAGTTCCATCCATGCTGTTGTGAGGGATAGGAGCTCCTTCTTTCTGCTGCATTTTATTCCATTGTGTAAATGTACCATAAACCTTAGTATTTCAAACTAGCATCACTAACTGTAACACTCAGAATGGCTAGGATATGCTGCAATAATACACAACCCCAAAATCTCAGTGACTTGACACAAAAAAGTCATTTTTTATTCATTCTACATGTTCAGTGTAGGGCAGCAATATTTAAAGGGACACGACACCCAGGATGAATTGTGATCTGCTTTTATACACACTCCACAATGCCTGTGTGTGTTGTACATTAGCCATTAAAACTTCTACCTATATTAAATTAAATAAAGACTTTACTCAATTTTGGTTTGTTAGTTGTACAACCATGATCAACTTTAAATGAATTTGGAAGCACAATCCTGCAAAATTCCTGGAAAATTCAGAACTATAATATTTGTGAAAAAAGCTAATATATGCACAGCCACCAAGTGATTATTAAAGATTTTGCTAAAATATATTTGTTTTCCCATCATCAATGTATTTATCGTGTGTTCTCTCAAGAGTAAGCCTTGAAATTGAGCCTCAATAAAGCAAAAAGATATCCACTCTATCATTCTTAATTTCAAAATTCTTTGAATCCCTTTCTCTGAACTATGGCAAGGGAATTCTATCATTTCCTAACTTACTTTGCTGTGGATGAATGTTGAATTCAAGTATTTTATTTACAAACTCAACTCTGCTTTTGAGTCTCTTTGTTAAGTGTACATGTGTCAAATACATGTGCAACTGCACTGTGTCAATGCATGTACACATACAATTGCATTTCTTGTGTAAGCTTTTCCACAAAACATAAAAGTAAAGCAATCAAATAGTCTGCATGAACTTGTCAAATCATCTTTCCTACATACTGGCCATACAGTGCTCTGGAAGTGGAAATTGGTGGAAACCAAAATTGCCTTTTCCAATATTTATTTAATTAGAGAAATAATCTTCTGTTGCCCTCTAGAATTCTTGATTGTTTAATGTTTTCAAAGAAGTATGTGGGTGGAAGATAAGTCTGACAGTTTCTGTTCTCTTTTTTGGAATGCAAGTGCCTGATAAACTTTGACTGCCAGGGCAAAGAAAGACCCATGGCCAGCCACAGCACTACATCAAGAGCCATGCCAAGTGTAGTCCCCACCCCTCATCCCGGGCTCCTTTTTTTAGAGATTGTGGTTGATTTTGGTAACTGACCATTGTTTTAGTTTTCTCTTCCTGAGTTTTAAATTCCTGCTCTTATGTTTCAAACTCACCACTATATATAAGCTCTAGAAATTTAGGCCCCCACCTTGAAGCCAATAAAAGCAGAACCACAAGCCTGCACACATTCTTTCTCTCTATTCATGCTCTCTCTCTCTCTCTCTCTCTGCTTGATCAATAATGGTTAGTCCCAGGTGTTCTGTGTCATTTCCATCTTTTCTGTTTTAAAGTTTCCTAGTGGTTATTGCTAAGGACACCTTGCCATCACAATAAGAACAGGGGCTGGTCCAGTCAAAACACTGGCCATCAACAGGCTGAGACAGAACAAAACAATGAATCAGGAGGGGATCTCTCTCTTTGCTTTCTATCTCTCTCAGAATGTTGATAATGGTATCAAACTGTTAGTGAGACTCTACATTTATTTCCAATGGTATTCAAATATATTGACAGGAAAAAACTGAGATATCCTAAATCAAATCACAGCAGGCCAGAGTGTGGAAGGAAGAGACCAAATCCGTTCATCAGTTGACCACTGCTGGGAAAAACCAACAAAAGGTGCTTACATTCCTGAATGTGTACTGAAATTTTGAATTAGATTTCAGGCGGCTATTCCTCAATTATCTGGAGGGTACAGAATCAAGCAGCTGACCACCAGGCACCTCGACATGCTGATTATACATCATCTTTCCGGGTTGTTTCTCACAGCCAGTCCTAAAGAGTAACTGCTTCTTCCTTAAGGACTATGTGCAGCTCGAGCCCTGATTCACCCTCTCCCACACCTTTCATCAACAGCCAATGTACATTCTTTAAAAAAAATCCCATCTTTCTTTCCCATACTGTTTCCCTGGGAGAGGTCTGTCAACCCCAGGACTGCAGACGAGTTGCCTCTTCCACCTGGCCTTGGTGCTGCTGGTTTCGACTGCATCCCCCAGGCTTGACCCTTTTCTTTTTTGTTTGTTTAGCATACCATATTACATATAATTTTACTTTCCTATATTTTAAGTGAAGTCTAGCCTCTGTCTATATAAATGGAGAGTACAAAAATGCCAAAAGCTGCCTTAAGTGTTGTGGTGCAATGGCTTAAAGGCTACAGAGCAAGAAAAAGGCGTATTTATAAAACATCTAATGAGTATTTAAAAAGAAAGGAGAGAAATTCAAAGGGGACATAGAATCTCAAGATTGAATATTGATCTATTCTAGTTTGCAGAAGGCATGTTGAAGGATGCAATACCTGAGCTGTGTAAGATTTGACAGGTAAGTAAGATTTCACAAAGAGTAAGGTGGGCCAGGATTAGAACAGAAATTGGAGAAAAGGGTTTGTGCAGGGCATTGCATGTGTATATAGTAAAAGTTTAATTAATAATTATGACAATTTGCATGGATTCAAAGAATTTTAATACACTTATACAGAATTTTAGAATGTATAAATCCATATTCACTGAAATGATTTTTCCAGTGGTACAATAACAGAAGAACCCTAATAATGTTATTAGGTACATTATCTCCTGTAATGTAAATTATCTCCTGTCATGATGGTCCGACAGTTCCAACACCCCGAGCTAGTGGATCAAACATCCATTACCTTTGTAAATTGCTTAAGACATTCTTTCTGTAAAATTAGGTATCTCTTTTTACTAACTTAACCTATTCGTTTGTTGAATTGACATGAATTAGCAACCTGGGAATCTTGAATTTTAAAAAAAAATGCTGCTTTTGTTTGTTTACTTAATTCATTATCAAAGAAAGGTATAATGTGAGGAGCAAAGACAGAAGCAAAGACATAACAGCCCATGTGGAACGTGCAATCACTGCCTAAATCCTCCAACAGATGAATTTGAATTGACCTCGAAAAATTAGCTTCTGGAAAGCTTTTTCTTACTGGTTCCCTATAGTGTAGTACCTGACTCTGAGAATAGTCAACCCTAAGGAAAATAAAACAGTAGGAAAAAGACGCTCAGGAGAGTTGAGTCAATTTGGCTAAGCACTGGCTTTACTTTTTTTTTCCTTGCCAGCACTGGAAATATACATGCTGCTAAGATAAATCAATAGGTGTGTGGCTTCCTAAAGGTTAGTGCTATCCAATCTCTGCATATCAGAGAGAGGGAGGGATGGGGAAAATTCTGAGGTGGTTGAAGAAACACAAATAGAAAACTCTGATTCAAACTTTCAGGTTGAACAGATATTACAGTCTTGACCTTCAAAATTCTTCATGATTCTAGAAAAGTAGCTATCTATGTTTCCCTGACAATAACAAATATGCACTAAAACATTTTTAAACAAAAGAAATGCTGAATATTCTCTCAAATGTACGAGTAGGTTAATGAGTCTTTTAGAAGTCTTCTCTTGATTTTTGAGTGACAATGATATCTTCTACATACAGGGGTGTCCAACCTTTTGACCTCTCTGGGCCACACTGGAAGAAGAAGAGTTGTCTTGGGCCACACATTAAATACACAAACACTAACAAAAACTGATGAGCAAAAAAAGGTTCTAAGTAAATGTGTGGTTTTGCACTGGCCTGCATACATAGTCATCCTGGGTTGTGGGTTGGACACCCCTGTATCTACAAGCAGTTTCTCAAGAAGTTGGTAGAATTGAAGCTGAAAGTAATTAATATATATGTGTATATAATATACATATATTATATATAATATATATACATATATGTAAAAATAAATTATTAGCTCTGGCTGGTATGACTCAGTGGACTGAGCACTGGCCTACAAACCAAAGGGTTGTAGGTTCTATTCCCCATCAGGGCATATGCCTGGGTCATGGGCCAGGTCGCAGAGGGGCACATGAGAGGCAACCACACACTGATGTTTTTTTCCCTCTCTTCCTCCCCCCTTTCCCCTCTGTCTAAAAATAAAAAAATATAATCTTAAAAAAAGAAATTATTAGTAAATACTAGACAAAGTATAAGCACATATCAGTGTTTGTTCTTACAGTGATTTAAAAATACACATTAGTGGGAATTAAATACGAAACAATAAAAATATATTTAAAATGACAAAATTGAGGACAACCTCTACCTGGACACATGCATATGCAAACATACAAGTTATTATTACTTTATGTGATTTAAATATCATTAGACCTTAGAATTATATCTACATATTATTTTAAATTTATTCTTATATAGTATATGAATATCACATTAACATGTAAATTGTGTTACAATGATAGTCATATATTTGTTGGGACTCTGAGACTCAGATGTGTTAATTTCTTAAAACAACTCTTGCAAACATTGTAATGAAACAACAGGATGCAGAATAGGCTAGCTGTAATTAAGCTTCAGGTGACATCACAATAACTAAAATTTTTAACATGTAGTCTCTCAATGTTCCTGAGTAATTAATTAATAATCAACGAATATGACTATAACTCAATATAATTAGTAAAAGAAATTCATACTCATGTTAAACTGTAATGAGGTATTTAAAATACAGCATGAAATGAAGTCCATTGCAAATTTAGCAACTTTTAAGTAAAAATTGGAACATATTTTAGTGCACACGATAATGTTCTGACTCTTCTTGCTTTCTGAGTACTATGTCTGTACTTATATGAGTTTATTTTTTATGCTCCATGTTTCACTGCTCACCCAAGTGTGATGGCCCCAGGCCCAGATGCCTGCCACCACAAATGCCAAACTTGTGAGACCTGCTGTTGAGAAGGAAAGAAGTTTATTCAAGTGCTGGCATCTCCGGAAGATAAGCGGACTCCCATCCTCAAAACTCCATCTTAATTTCTCAGTGCAGGCAGAGGTTTTTATAAGGAGGGAGAAGGGAAGCAGAATAAAGAGATTGGTGGGAGGAGCTATGGACATGCCCTATCTCCCAGGAGTGAAGAGAAGGGGAAGAATGGGGAGCCGAAACAGAGGGGGGCCCTGGGGAGTTGTACAGCTCCATCCCATCTTCCTCTTCCTCCTGAGGTTCTCTTCAAACAGATTTATGCCGGACACCTGTGACTCTTCATGGTTGGTCCCAGCAGTTCTTTGACCTTGGATGGGCTGAAATACAAGCTAGATAAGAAATGAAAACACAGGACTTTATTTACACACTCTAAGAATACATAAAATGAACTGTAGCCTTCAGAGGATATAGAATACACAACATTTGTGACTTAATTGAAATGCTACATCATGGATATGTTTATTTATTTTTGACAGAAAGGTAAGGAGAGAGAGAGAGAGAAGAAGAGGAAGCATTGATGTGACAGAGAAACACTGACTGTTTGCCTCCCATATGCTCCCACCGAACAGGGATGCAACCTGCCACCTGGGAATGTGCCTTGATCAGGAATTGAACCTGCAATTTTTTGGTGTATGGGATGATGCTCCAGTCAACGGAACCACCTGACCAGGACTTATATGAACTTAAAATACCTTTTTCTCCTGAGAGAAAAATTCCTGGTGATTAAAAACATATCAATTTTAGACAGTAACATTTTAGTATACATAATTGTACAGGGCTAAGACTATTAAAATACCTAAACAAGTTTTTCTCTTATCAACATATTTTATTTACCAAAGAGCTCATTTATGTTTTAGATACAGGTTTTTATAATATAACCACTCATATATATGTGAAAAAGGGAAACATTATAAAATTAAAATGCTAAAGTATTGCTAAAGTTTTTCACTTATAGAATCCAACTCTTCCAAATAATGTTTCCCCTAAGGTTAATGAATTCTATCTTTTTCACTTAAGATCTTCCTCTGTGCTATCAGTAGTGTTAATGGTACAGCATTTCTCTAAAAAATATATTTAAGATACCTGAGGTTTTTCCCGATGCACTTATATTGGTCCCCCAAGTTTTGAGATTCTACTCTTTTGACCTCATCTAAAACAATGAACATTTTACAGAACAGCAGACAAGACTCATTTTTTCTTCAAATAATCCTTAGATTACTGCTGACTGAGACTTCCGATGGCTGCAGGGATCTCGTCCTGTTACGGGAAATAACGAGATGTACCTCAGAGCAGCTGTGATGACCAGTGTCCTTGTGAATTCTGCCTGGACAGCAACAATTGCAGCGTGCCCCTGAACTTAAGACGTGTCTCCCACATATAGACACAAAAATAAAGGAAAAGAACAGATATGCATCTTACAATTGAGAAAATATGCAATTAAGATTGCAGAAGGATACAATCTTTTAATAATATTTTATTTTACTGTGAGTTAATGAATAGCATTTTTTCCATTTGCCTTGTCCTTTAAAATCCCTCACCATTCACATTATATAATGTGTTTATGACATTGTTCATAAGCTTAAATGTAAGTATATGTATGTGTTAATACTTTAATGTATTTATAAATGTATATATAAAATATAATTTTTAATTCTGCACAGGAAATAATGTTTACTTGCCCCATGTTTTCCAATTTCATTGTGAGGATCTTGGTAAGAGTATAAGAATATATCTCAAAGTATGAAGATTTATTTCCTGCAAACTTTCCAATTTTTTTAAAGATTTTATTTATTTATTTTTAGAGAGAGGGGAAGGAAGGGAGAAAGAGAGGAAAGGAGATACCAATGTGTAGTTGTCTCTCACATGTGCCTTAGTAGGGACCTGGTCTGCAACCCAAGCATGTGCCCTGACTGGGAATCAAACTGGCGACCCTTTGGTTCACAGGCCAGTGCTCAATCCACTGAGCCACACCAGCTAAGGCTCCATTTTTTTTAAATCATCATTGGTAAAACTTTATTTTGATACCAGCCTACTTTTCTGGTCTCTTATGAAATCAATTATGTTACAAAAAGGCAATTGAGTTCTGTTCAAAAGGAAATTTCAACATTGTATAGCAATTAAGAACATGACATTGGAATTCACAAAGTGCATCATTAAGGAAAATGTGATTACCTAGATTTGTGTGTGGGTTTATCAGAGGACAGATGGCAAGGTATTATTAGCATGCAGTGGTAATGAGTTCATTCAATGCTCCAAGAAAGAACAACAGTGAGAAACGCAGACAACAAGAATACTAACGTTTTTCAAATCCCATCACTTTATCATTGGTATTCTACTCTGTGAGCCATATCTTTTCTGATACTTTCCTACCCAGGTTTGCGACTGGTTCCTTTTCTATTTTCCTAAAAAATTGTTTCCCTCAATTCTTTATTAATTTGTACTTCATATTCCAATAAAAGACAAGTATTTTAATAGCCTATATTTAAACATTTCTTCTGTTTTATTCAGTAACTAAAATAGTGTCCCCATGTCCAACTCTGACTTCATGGGAAGACTAGCCACCTCGCAGCAGCCAGAACAGATCATTTTTCTGAACTCCACTGTCTCAGGACAAACTGACTGCAAACTTATGCATTCAGATATTGCCGAAGGTTTTCTCTTTTCTTCCCAAAGTCATACTTGTATTGTTTCATATTATCATATCTGAATAATAATAGAAATAACATTTCAACTAAGTACCTGATCATATTAGACATTTTTCAGTGACTAAAGTAGCTCTGCAAAAGGTCACTGAAGGCAAATTTCCTTAGAAAATTAGCACATTAAACCATGCAGTCACTGCCTAATTGTGGTAATGTGGCTGTTCCCAAAACCATGTCTGCAAATGTTGTCTCGAGGCCTCTGATCATATCATTGATGGACAGTAGTGAAATCAATAATACTATTAATGGAATTAAGTATTGAACTCTAAAGGGAGGATTTTAATCCTAGAAAAGGACTTGATTGACATATAATTCTCATTTTCTATAATTTGGCTAATGATGTGTAAGTTAATTGGAAAAATTTCATTACTCAATTCCTAAATATGTATGAGAAATAAGTGGATTAAAATTACAAGTGTTCTGCCTTCTGTTAAACAATCATTTCATAAAAAGTAAAACAATAAAATTTTACACCTCTAATCTCACAATGAAGAAATGTTTCCACTGTCAACACAGTCATCCTTATTGCACTCAACCTACACTGAGCAATTGGAGATTCTGCCATGAGTTTTTTGTCAGTTGTGGAGATGAAGAAAATCCTGGTGTGTTATTGTGTGTTTCTGTGTTTATGTATTTGTGCATTTGTGTGTGTGTGTTGGGGTGGGAAGGAAATACACTCTGGAAAGACCCCTCTGTATGGACCGAAACTCAGTTTAGGGAGGTAATAAACTATAAATGGATGAAAGCCAAGTAGCAACTTGTTGGCATTCAGTTTTAAAATCAAATATGAGTAGTTTGGCTGGGAAAGAATCCCCTGTTCCATTGTTGAAAAGTAGAGTTTCCTTTGAACTCTACAGCATACAAACACACATATGTTCATGTAAATATATATCTATATATCTGTATATATGTTTAGGCCTCTTTCTATGGTGACATGGCATGATTTTTACCTAGGGGTCAGAGATTCTAGGTAAGATATCTTCTGTGATAGTGAGTAGTTTCTCAAACCCAACCCACCTGCTAATATATCAATCCTGTAAAAAATGGCAATCAATATTAATATTCCAAGAGTACCTTTCTTAATGAACTTTTTAAAGCATATATTCTTTGAATTCATAGATTTGATAGAACACCTTTTCATTCTTAATGAAATGTTGAATTTATACCATTCTTAGGAGGTCACATGAGGTCAAATTTAATGGTGTGTTCTATCATACAGGAGGGACGCTGGGTGAGTAAATTCAGGACACATTTTTTTCACATTCTAATTTTCTCTGTTAAAACCCCATTGAGAACTCTCCTTACAGAACATTCTCATGGCTCAAATGCAAACATTTGAAGGGAAACCTGTTATATAAAGATGCCTTAACATTTCTACATAATTCATTTCTGCACCTGTAACAACAGACCACTTTTCTTGAGTAGTGTCCACTAGAACAAAATAACCAGGGATGGTCCCAGTGGTTTCCATTATTAGTGTCTGGCCTGCGTACCTGGAGGTTACAGGCCAGTTGAGTAGTAGTTAATAGCTAGCTGTAGAACAATTATTTAATTTTTCACTTTAAATGCCTAGATCATGCTGGGGGCAGTGCAGACATATAAACAAGTTGTTCTTGGCCTTAAGAGGTGTTATTACTGCTTAGGACGAGCAATTATTGAAGACACCTCCGGGGATGTGGGAGGTGATGGAGGAAAGGCGGGCCCTACTGGGAAGCAGCCTGCCAGGCGGTGGGGACCTGCAGCGGAGGAGTGAGGACAGTAGAAGGGGCCTGGGGCAAAACGGCTCGTCTGTAGCAACCTGGTGGAAGCACATTTCGGAAGTCTGACAGACCAGTTCCCACGGCTGGGGAAAAATATAAACCCCACAAAGTACATGAAAATAATTGAAGATGACATAAAATTAGACTAATTTCACAGGTCAGTCTTTTCTTGATTAAATCATCTTCCATGGCCTAAGCAGTTGACTGTTTTTTTTTAAATTTTATCTTGATATAACATACAAGTTAAAGTAATATTTTGTATTTTTCTTTACAAATGATTTGCTTCTCTAGAGCCCGAGGCAAAAAGAAAAAAAAAAGAGTTGGGTTTTGCTCTGGACACAGTTTATGCGATTCTTTAAGCTGCCCTTGTTATAGAAATATTTTGCCCTCTTCACAGTCTCCGCTGTGTTGTCTGCTGCTCACAAGGGTCGGCACCATTTATTTCTTGGTCCAAACAGTATATCGTGGGTGCATGAATATACAAGGGGTACGAACTGCTAATGAGTGTTAGGGGAAAAGAGGCAACATTCTCTGCAGCCTCATGTTTAGTGATGCATTCAAGAAGCTTGCTATAACTGCGGGAAGGGTTATTCAAGAGAAACAAGACTACTCACCCCAGCAGGTGTATGCAATTCAGTTGAAACATATTTTTGACATTTTTAAATGAAAGGAATGTTCATTTGCTACATTGTAGGAGAGAAGCTGTTACCCTAAGAACACATCACTATGCTTTATCTATATTTTAAATTAAATATATGTAATATAATTCAAATATAATGAAATATATGCATGCCAAAGACATACTGTCTTGATTCATAGAGTTGCATTGTAAATCTTGACAGGGGTAGTGTCTGAAACCTTTTAAATTCATTTTCAAAAGAATTTTGGCTAATCTAGGAAAATTGCATATCCAATAAATTGTTCAGTTTGTCAATAATACAGAATTTTTTCCAAGGGTTTTGATTGGATTGAAATGAAGCTATACTCTCCCAATATATATGCTTACATCAGTAATCTGTTTATTTAAATTGTATTTACTTATGAGAGCAATTTTGTAATTTATAGGATAGTTATTTTGTCAAATCCATTCCTAAGTATTTTAGGTTTGGTGTTACTGTAAATGACATCTTTATTTAAAATTCATATTCCACAGTATCTAAAGCTGCAATTTATTTTTATGTATTACCCTTATATTTTGAAACTTGCCAAGATCACTTTTTTACTTTATTGTATATATTTTTATTTCTTTCAGGTTTTTTTAATACAATGATCATTATATGGTTTGGGGATACTTAGAGTGAGACATTTTTGCCCTGTTGCAAATCTCTGAGTGAAAATGTTCAGTCTTTCACCTTTAAATGTGATATTATCTCTAGGTTTTTCACAAGTGACTTTTATCCAGTTGAAAGGTGTTCACTTTCTACTGGAATTTTTTTAATTATAAATAGGTTTTGATTATTGCAAATTCTTTCTTTGCAGCTTTGGAAATAACCTAATGAGTTATTTTTCTTTCTTCTTTGAATATGGTGAAACATATTGCTTATCAATATTGAAACATAGCATTTGTGATTGATTATAAATTCAACTTTACTATTATATGTTGTCATCTGTGATGCTAATGTTAAGGATTTTTGCATCTATGTTCAAAAACAATATTGGTCTGTAACATTTTTCTTCTAACATTTTCTTCAATCCACTGAGCCACACCAGCCAGGGCAAGTGTTTTATTTTTGATTCATGTCTTATAAATGCAGGTTGTTCAATTCCAAATATTTAAATAATTACTAACTAATTATAATTATTAATATACAACCAAACTAAATTGTGTTCAGAGCACAGACTGTTGTATTTCAGTCCTTTAAAGTTTAATGAGTCTTGTTATTTGGCCTAGCAGCCGGCTGTAATGGTGCAAGTCAGCCTATACTAGAGAAAAATACAATGTCTATTCTGATATCAGTTTATCATCAGTTTTATTCATTACTGAAAGGAGTGTTTTTAAAATCTTCATCCATTGTTGTTGATTTGTTTTACCCCTTAATTCTGCTCATTTCATTTTCAGTAATGTTGAAAAACTCTTACTAGGAACATATATATTTAGAATTATGTTAAAATTGAGATAAAAAGAGATGGTGCACATATTGTTCCATGAAATGTCACCTTATAGTTAAAAACACTTCTCAACTATTTGCCCTTTGTCAGATTTGTAAAGTAATTTGTAATAAAATTATTTGGATGCATATATATTTTGCATACTAAGGGTTGAAAGCATTTAAACTCTTAGTAAATACAAGGAAAGTTACAATTATTGACCTAAAAATAAAAAGCCAAACTGACAGGGGATGAGTGTTTTTTTGGATTAACAACTGCACAAAGAGCCCTAGCTGGTGTGGCTCAGTGGATTGAGCACTGGCCTGTGAACCAAAAGGTCACCAGTTCGATTCCCAGTCAGGGCACATGCCTGGGTTGCTAGCCAGGTTCCCAGTAGGGGGCATGTGAGATGCAACCACACATTGATATTTCTATCCTACTCTTTCTCCCTCCTTTCCCCCCATCTAAAAACAAATAAGTAAAATCTTTTTTAAAATGCACAAAGACATTGTTAGAATTAGTGACTTTTTGTTATTTGACTAAGATTCTCTTGAAAGTACTAAATTGTGTTCTTTTTTTATATTATTTTTTTCTTACTTTTTAAAATATTTTTATCAAGGAAAATAGCCATGCTGTCATGGTTCCTCTAAACTGATAGCAATAATCTTGCTTTCAAAAGTAACTTGCTGGGAGTAATCAATTCCAATTCTGTCACTTTCTATGTACATGACCTTGACCTCATTTACTGGTACTTGACAGATTCCTGGTCAATAAATTTGGCTTGTTGAGATAATTTTATGAGTTCATACATAAATATATTTTTTAAAATGGCAGCTATATAATACCCCAAATGTTACCTAACAGAATGATAGTTAGGTTTATAAATGCAATGATTTGGAGGATCCAAGATGGTTCTGGAGTAGCTGGAAGCTCCATTTACTTGCTCCTAGACCCAGCCCATCTTATAGCTATGCCACAGAGCAACCAACTCAAAAATCCAGCGAAGAGTGAGTGAGAGAGTGTGTGAGTGAGTGCAGGGAGTGTCTGTGAGTGGGAAGAAGCATGCCCAGCTGCAGGGCACTCAGGAGTGTATGGCCTCGGCTCTGCTCAGGGAGCAACTGCCATCGCCGCAGCCCAACCTGGTATTTCTGGCTGTGTAGATTCAGGACAGCTACAGATGGGCTCAAGAGCTGTGAGCCCCGGGAGGAGGACAGAGATGGTCAAGGAGGTGCTGATTGCAAACACAGCGTGGCAGACCAAGCACTCCCAAGGCTGAGAATCACCGGAGGGAGCCGCGAGAGCACCCCACTGCAGTCTCGTGTTATATCCTTTCAGGACTCTTCCCCGTGCCATCCAGGAAAGATCCAGCAAGAAACCTGAAAACTGTTGGAGGTTCTGACAGGCGGTGGCCAGCTCTGACCAAGAGAGGCTTAGTGATTTTTGAGTAGGAGAAACATGTGGAGAATGGGCCCCCAGGGCTCTGTCCTGCAGTTTGGGGGCTACACCGAAACTCTTTTGAAAAGGGAGCTGAGGCGAGATTCAAGGCTGCAGGAACTGGCTGTGTGCATATGCAGAATGCCTCTGCAAATAAAGAACTCAGAGGGATAGAGTCACACTGAAGGGACTGTGGGACCCCATTCGGCATGGCTGGCCAGCAGGGGACTGTACAGAAGGGAGAGTTCGGCTGGGGTCTCCAGTGAGAAAGTGGCAGGTTGGGGACGGAACAGCCAGGAACTGAACCCCTGAGGTTTGCTGCACCCAGGCAGGTCCCCTCACAGACAGGGGAGCCCAACCCCTACTCCTGGGATTATAAACTCTGCAGATTAGTGAGGCCAGGCTCAGGAGCCCCCTGTGGGGTCCTGTACATGGGGAAGAAGAAAAAGCTCTGAAAGGGCCTGTTACCAGACACTGTTCATCAGGCCCCGATTCTCTGAAACCAGTAAAACGGAGAGATTAGAGACAAGTGCAACAAGGGGTGTTCAGGGGTGTTCAGACAGAGCTGCTGTGTGCCCCAAGCAGGAAGGAGCTGCACCTTTTACACAGATTGGCCCCTCACAGGATATGAACAGCTAATTCATCAGAAACCATACATTAGTAGAACAAATCTGGGATATTCTAAGACTTGTGGTTAGTGGGCAGAAAAGCACTCCCACCATATTCCCAAAAGACAGAACAGTGCCCCACGGAGGTGACACAGGGTATCCACCCTCCTGATCACACCACAGACCCATTCTGGAGGCAGGTGGAAAAGGTATTGGCAGTCCTCTCAGGTCATTAACTGAACCATGCCTGAGCCCTGGGCTGATGGGACGCTGCAGCGCAGACCAATGGGGACCAGCCACATCTGAAGGAGACAACCACCAATTATGGATCACTTGTAATCTCTCACATGTTGCCTATGGCCACAGTGGGACACCATCTGACATTACCAGGGCGGATCCAGAAATAGAGGACTCTGGTCAACATCGGATTCTGCTGAGACCAGTTCCACCAGTCTTCTTCATGATTTGCATCGCTTCCTCTCCTGCACAGCTTTTTAACATTAATTTCTTTTCCTTCGACTTTGTGCCTATTATTTCACTAGTTTTTATATTTTAGTTTATTTCAAATTTCATATTTTGCTCCTCCCTCCTCTTATTCCACTTTTCCTTTTTCTTTCCTCTTCTTATTTTTGTTTTAAATTTTATTTTTTCTCTTGCTATGACTTGTTTCTATTGCACATTCTTGTATTTCTCCCCCTTCCAGCCTCTAAAAACCATTTTTCTTGTTATTAGTCATCTTACATTCTTTTCCTCATTCTTAAAATACCCTTATCCTCTCTCCACCTTAATCAGTCTTTGCTTCTTTGTTGTTGATATTGTGGTGGTTGTTGCATTTCTTCAACTTTATTTCTAGATCTTCACTATTTTTGTATTTCAAATTTCAATTTTAACCATCCCCTTTTCCTAGTTCATTTTGCCTTCTTCCTGTCCTTTATTTATTTATTTTTCATTTTTAAATTTTAACTTTTCCCTGTCTTAGCCTGGTGTCATTTCTCACTCTTAGTACTCCTTCTTTCTCTACCTCTCAAAATCACTTTTCTTTCTTCTAGGCATCTCATAAACTTTTTTCTTTCCTTTTCCTTCTTATTATCATTCCACCTGTATTAATCTTTGCACATTTGTTCTTGATATTGCTGTGGTGGATCTTTTCCTCCAATTTAGTTCCTATATTTTTTACTATATTTTAAAATTTTTGTTTAAAATAATACTCTACACTTCTCATTTCTTACTTCATTCTGCCTTGTTCCTTCCCTTTTATGTTTATAATGTAACTTTTCTTTTCTTTCTTTCTTTGCCTTATTTCTATTCCTTATCCTTATTATTTTTCCTCCCTCAGCCCTTCTCAAAATAATTTTCCCTGCAGTTACTCATCACATATTCATTTTTCCTTTCTTATAATTGTCTCAATCTTTTTACACCTTCATTAATATTAGCTCATTTGCTGTTGATAGTGTGGTAGAGGGTGGAGGTTATTTTTGTGGGTGTGGGTTTGTTTCTTGGGTTGTTTGGTTCTATCCTGGTGGCACCTGCGTGACAGCATACAAGATGTGGTGAGTGGTGTGACTTTCAGTCAGCCAGCTGGAAGGGAGGATCCACCAAAGGATGATCCAAAAACAACCATAACCCATTTAAAACCAGAGAGACCACATTAATGGCATAAAGAGCATCCCAAGAGCATCCAGCTCAGGAGTTCAAGGAGACTGCACCACTGAATCCCACAGGTCTTCTACCACAGCAGGTCATTTCATGAGGACAGGGAGTCAAAGCAGATAAATCTAATATGCAGAAATAAACAAGAAGAGTCACCTAAAATGGGGAGACAAAGAAACAAACCCCAATTGAAAGGAAAGGAGGAACCCCTGGAAAAAAGTGTTAAATAAAATAGAGGCACACAAACTATCATACATTGAGTTCAAAATTATGGTTAGAAGGACGCTCAGGGAGCTCAGTGGGAACTCCATGGAAGCTACAAGGAACTTACCAAAAAGTACACCAGCATCAAAAAGGACATAGAAACTGTCAATAACAGCCAGGAGGAAATGATTAACACAATATCTGAAATGTGGAGCACAATAGAAGGAATTAAAAGCAGGCTAGATGAAGCAGAGGATAGAATCAGTGAGCAGAATGAAAAGATAGGAAAAAAAACCCCTCCCAGACAGGGCAAAAAAAATGAAAAAAAATCTCAAAAAAAAAAAAGAAGAGGGTTTAAGAGAGCTGCAGGACAACAACCATAATATTCATAATATTTATATCATGGGGACACCAGAAGGAGAAAAAGAGGAGCAAAGGATAGAAAACCTGTTTGAACAAATAATGAGAAAATTTCCCTAATATGATGAGGGGAAAAAAGTCATGTAAGTCCAGAAAGCACAGAAGGTCCCAATCAAGATGAACACAAAGAGGCCCACTCCAAGACACCTCATAATTACAGTGCCAAGTTTGGAAGACAAGGAGAGAATCTTAAAGGCAGCAAGGGAGAAACAGCTAGTAACATGCAAGAGAGCTCTGATAAGACTAGCAGCTGATTTCTCAACACTACCAGCCAGAAGGAAATGACAAGAAATAATCCAAGTAACGAAAAGCAAAGGCCTGCAACCAAGACTACTCTACCAGCGAGGCTGTCATTTAAAATGGAAAAATTTCAAGTAAAAAATAAAATAAAATAAAATAAAATAAAATAAAGTAAATAAAATAAAATAAAAGTCCAAATAAGGAGTTTCATAGACAAAAAATAAAGCTAAACAGATATCTCTCCACCAAACTAACAATGCAGGAGATGCTAAAGGGACCACTTTAAGAAGATGAGGAAAAAGAGAGAGGAACCCAGGTACAAAGGAGAAAAAATGAGAATAAATAAGTGCCTATCAATAATAACCTTAAGTCTAAATGGATTAAATGCTCTAACAAAAGAAATAAGGTAGTTAAAAGAAAAGAAAACATGACCCACATATATGCTGCCTATAAGAGACCCACCTCAGAGCAAAAGATCTACAGATACTGAAAGTGAAGAAATGGAAAAAATATTCCAAGCAAATGGATATGAAAAAAAAAGCTAAGGTAGCAATATTTATATCAGACAAAATAGATTTCAAAGGAAAGCCCATAAAAAGAAACAAAGAAAGGGATTACATACTTCTTAATGAGGCAATCCATCAAGGAGATATAACCCTTGATATAACATATATGTACTCAACATGGGATCACCTAAAAACATATAAGGAAAATCTTGAAGGAATTCAGGAACAATATCGACAGAAACACATTCATCATAGGGGATTTTAACACCCCATGTCAATAATGGATAGATTTTCCAAGTAAAGAATCAACAAGAATATTGTGGCATTGAACAACACTCTAGATCAAATGGACTTAATTCATGTATACAGAATGTTTTGTCCCAAAGAAGCAAAATATACTTTCTTTTCAAATGCACATGGTGCATTTTCAAAGATAGACTACCTGGTAGGACAGAAAACAAGCCTCAATAAATTCAGGAAAATTGAAATCATATTAAGCATCTTCTAGGATCACAATGGCTTCAAACAAGAAACCAACCTCAAGGATAAAACTCAAAACAATCAAGTACATGGAGACTGAATAATGTGCTATTAAATAATGAATGAATTAACAATGAAATCAAAGAAGAAATCAAAAAGTTTCTGGAAACAAATGAAAATGAACACACAGCAGCCCAAAACTTATGGGACACAGCAAAGGCAGTCTTGAAAGGGAAGTTCATAGCAATACAGGCCTATCTAAAAAAAAGTAGAAAAACTCAAGCAAATATCCTTATCCTACATCTGCAAGAGCTAGAGCACAGGTAGCAAACACAAGACCTGCGGGCCAAATTCGGCCGTCCACCTTGTTTTATCTGGCCCAGTACCTTGTTTCTGCCCGACAGCAGCACCAGGCTCTCACTTAACTGTTAAAGAGTAGTTACATTTGTACAGCCCCAAAATTACATTTGGCCCTTTGAAGGCAGCCACAAGGCTGATGTGGCCCCAAATAAAAATAAGTTTGACACCCCTGAGTTAGAGCAACAACAACAAACAAAGCCCATACAGAGTAGAAGGAAGGAAATAATATCAGTAAAGAATTAAATGACATAGAGACAAAAAACATTCAAAGGATCAATAAATTCAGGAGCTGGTTCTTTGAAAAGATACACAAAATTGAGGAGGTTTTAACTAGATTCACAAAGAAAAAAATGATTGAAATAATAAAATCAGAAATGAAAGACAATAAGTTACAACTGATACCACAGAAGTACACAGTATTGTGCAAAACTACTACAAACAACTATATGCCAGGAAATTGGACAACCTGGGCAAAGTGGAGAAATTTCTAGAAATATACAAGCTTCCAAAACTGAATCAGGATGAAACAGAAAAGCTAAACAGACTGATAACAACTAGTGAAATTGAAGCAGTATTCAAAAAATTCACAGCACACAAAAGTCCCAGACCAGGTGACTTCACATGTGAATTTTACAAAACATTTAATGAAGAGCTAACCCCTATCCCTCTCAGACCATTCCTAAATATTCAAGAGGAAAGACTCCCAAATGCTTTTTTACAAGGCCAGTATTGTCCTAATTCCAAAACCAGGTAAAGACACAACAAAGTAAGAAAACTACAGGCCAATATCTCTGATGAATATAGATGATAAAGTTCTCAACGAAATATTTGCAAACTGCATCCAGTAATACATTAAAAACATCATTCACCATGATAAAATGGGATTCATCCTAGGGATTCAAGGATGGCACAACACTGATGAATCAATAAATGTGATACATTGCATAAACAAAATGAATGACAAAATCATGTGATCATATCAATAGACGCGGAAAAATCCTTTGATAAGGTACAGCACCCATTTATGATAAAAATGTTCAACAAAGTGGGAGTAGAGGAAGCATACCTCAACATAATAAAGGTCATATATGAGAAACCTACAGCCAATATCATACTCAATCAGCAAGTCTAAAAATTTCCCCTTAAGATCAGGAACAAAACAAGGATGTCTGTTTTCACCACTTTTATTCAACATAGTATTGGAAGTTCTAGCCACAATGATCAGACACAAAAAAGAAATAAAGGGCATACCATTTGGAAAGGAGGAAGTAAAACTGTCATTATTTGTAGATGACATGATAGTGTACATAAAAATCCCTAAAGGCTCCACAAAAAAATCTACTTAACATAATAAGTGAATTTGGCAAAATAGAGGGATACAAAGTCAATATTAGGAACAAAGGCATTTTTGTACACCAACAATGAAATATCAGAAACAGAAATTAGGAAAAAAATTGCATTTACTGCAACAAGAGAAATAAAATTAACCAAGAGGAATAAACTTAACCAAGGAGGTAAGAGACCTGTACTAGGAGAACTACAGAACATTAAAGAAAGAAATTAAGGAAGACACAAATAAATGGAAACATATATTGTGTTCATGGATTGGAAGAATTAACATTATTAAATGTTCATACTACCCAAAGCAATCTATAGATTCAATACCTATCAAAATAGCAATGACATATTTCACAGATCTAGAATAAATATTTCAAAAATGTATATGAAACCATAAACAACCCTGAGTAACCTCAGCAAACTTGAGAAAGAAGAACAAAGTAGAACAAAGTAGAAGAACACCTGATATCAAACTATACTACAAGGCCACTGCAATCAAGAGTCTGGTATGTACTCAAGAACAGAGGCATGGATCAATGGAACAGAATAGAGAACCCAAAAATAGACCCATGGCTCAATGATAAATTAATATTTAAAAAAGGGGGCCGGACCAAAAATGGAGCAAACATAGCCTCTTCAATAAATAGTGTCAGGAGATCTGGACAGGTACATGAAAAAAAAATGAAACTTGACCACCAACACCATACGTCCAAATAAACCCAAGATGGATAAAAGATGTAAATATAAGTCATGACACCATAAACGTCCTAGAGGAAAACATAGACAGCAAAATTTCAGATAACCCATGCAGCAATATTTTCACCAATATATCTCTTAGGGCAATGGAGATAAAAAAATATAAACAAATGTCACTTATCAATCTAAACTGCTTCTGCATAGCTAAAGAAAACATAATCAAAATAAAAAGATGGGTTTTTCCCATATGGGTTTCCCAACCATATGGGAAAACATTTTTGCCAATGATACGTTGGAGAAAGGTTTGATATCCAAAATATATAAAAAACTCATGTTAGTCAACACCAGGAAGACAAAAAACCCAGTTAAAAAATGGACAAAGGACCTGAACAGACACTTCTTCAAGGTAGACATACAAAGGCCCCAAAGGCATATGAAAGGATGGTCATCATCACTAGCCATCAGAGAGATGTAAATTAAAACCACAATGTGATGCCACCTCACACCAATTAGAATGGCCACCATAAACAAGTCAAGAAACAAGTGTTGGCGAGGTTGTAGAGAAAAGGGAACCCTAGTGCAGTGTTGCTGGTTATATAAACTGGTGCAGACACTGTGGAAAATAGTATGTGATTTCCTCAAAGAACTAAAGATGGAACTGCCTTTTGACCTGGCAATCCCACTGCTGGGATTATACCTTATGAATTTATGAATGCTGAAGCAGTAATTCAAAAGAACCTATGCACCCCAGTGTTCATAGCAGTGTTATTTATAATAGCCAAGTGCTCGAAACAGCCTACTTGCCCATCAGTAAATACGTGGATCAAAAAACTGTGGTACATTTACGGTCCAAGGGTGTCCAATCTTTTGGTATCTCTGGGCCACAGTGGAAGAAGAGTTGTCTTGGGCCACACATTAAAGATACAAACACTAACAAAAACAAAAACAAAAATCTCATAATGTTTTAAGTAAATTAGTGATTTTGTGTCGGGCCACATTCATAGCCATCCCGGTCTGCATGCAGCATATAGGCCACGGGTTGCTCACTCATGATACGCAGTGGAATACTACGCAACAGAAAAAGAAAGAAGTCCTGTCTTTGTGACAGCTTGGCTGGAACTGGAGAATATTATGCTAAGTGAAATAAGCCAGTTGATGAAAAAAATACCATATGATCTCAACTATAAGAGGAGCCTAATGAGAAAAAACAAACTAACCAGCACAATAGAACTAGAGGTATGGAAACATGGATCAGTATGACAGTGACCAAAAGGGAGGAGGAAAAGGATAATGGTGGAAAGGAAGGGAATGGACTAGAGGAAGAACATGTACAAATGACCCAGGGACATGGACCACAGTGTGGGGGCCGACTGTGGGAGCATGGGTTGCACTGGGCAGAGGAACACAAAGGGAGAAAAATTGGGACCACTGTAATAGAATGACAATAAAATGTTTCTAAAATAAATTGAATGATTACCATTTTTACATATTGTACATTTTTTGTTCAAATCAGATAGATATTGTTAGATGCAGGTAGTTTTTAAAGAAGGTATGATTTGAAAAACTCTATCAATCATAGGATAATATTACTGGTACATATTTATAACAAAACTGATCTTTGATAATATTAAAGTTCATTTTTTATTTGACAGACAATGCTATTCAATTGGATCTAAGTACTACCTGTAGAAAACACTTCTAGTAACACTGTTCACTTGAAACAGGCAGCAGCTAAAAGCTTTAAAAATATGCCTAAATATTTTAGAAGTAAATTCCATTTGGTGGCCATATATATATATATATATATATATATATATATATATATATATATATATATTTACAGACTTCTCACTATTGATAATGTGTTTACAAATGCTATCTACATTACTTATTTCTCGATATTTATCTGTCTACCCATCTATATCCCTATTTATCTATATCTCTGGATGCAATGATGTGTCTGTGTCTATATGTCTTTGTCTATCAAGAGATCAATATAGCCATATATGTATATAACATATAAATAGAGGATTACCTATACTTATAAGTAATCTCTCTCTATATAGCTGTAAATAGATGTATATAGAGAGAATTTATCTATTTCGAGAGAAAGAGGGAGAAAGAGAGAGAGAAAAATGAGAGCTATCTATTCCCTATCCCTACCTAACTACAGGGGCAAGGAGGGCAAGGGGCAGAGAGTGTGTTTGGGGGAGGGGTAAGGGCAAGATAACATATTATTAGTTCAAGAACTAAAATCTATTTCTTTTCTTAATATCTTGATAGTACCTAAGACATGAGGAAACTAAAATTGATACATGTATTCTATGGAAAAAATACCACTCATCTGGTTGTAGTCATCTGACTTACAATCCAAATGTCATGACAAATATAGTCTCTCTTGAACTTTATGGAAAATCTGATCCTGGTGAGTAAGAGCAAATAAAAGAAAATATAACCTTTAATAGATTTGTTGAGAGCATTATTTAATTCTGTAACTAGAAATCCTTCATTCTAGCAATAATTGCAAATGAGGCAAAATAAATAAAATTAGCTATGTTAAACACTTTTGAGAGTCGCTTCCTTCTCTACTCAATTTTTGAGATCATGCAAATACCAAAAGAGAGAGAGAGATCTAACCAAGAAAAAGAATGGATACAGGAGAGAAAAAACACAACTCTAAATCAAACTTTAAGAAAATGAATGCTCCCTTTATTTAAGCATGCTCCACAAAGAAATTATGGGAAGATCTTTAAGAAAACTAAATTTCAAAATATTAACTCTATGAGAAGATTTTTGTAAACTAAATCCAAACTTTGTGTGACTAGAATGACTGCAGTAAAGACAATATTTCCTCTTTCAGCATAATCTGTAAATATTCTGCCCATGTCTTTGTAAGATTACTTAGAAAATCCTTCCGGGAAACACAGTTTCCTGAGTTATAACAGTGTTAATATCACCTGTGTCCCTACTTAGAATGCTTTAATTTAGTTAATCCTAAATATCAAAATCATGCTCATTACTCATTATCAGGGTTAAGTTAATCACATAATAATGAGGGATATCAAGATGTCAAAATCATTGAGAATTATTGAGGCTAATTGCACATGAAAAGGATCAAACTTATTCATCACAGTCCACTAAAGCACAATTAGGTACATATTACTATTTTCCCACAAGTTCCAGGCCCTATACCTAGAACCCTTCCCAGGTACATTGTATTTTTGAATTAATGCATTAATAAATGACTGTAGCAGGAGGTTTCACTTACACAAAAATGAATGAAGTCAGAAGATCAGTGAGCTTTCGCAGCCCTATTATTAAGTGTTTATCTTTTTACCAGAGCTTTGCATCAGACTTAAAGCTGCTTTTCATATGATGAATCATTCTCAATCATAGATAGCATGACCTTACACCAGAGCCCTAGGTGGCTAGAGTTGCCACTCAAACTTTCCGATTCATAGTTGTGAGCAATTCTACACTGCATCCTTTTCTACCACAGATAGTTCCAGGACAACGGATCTCATAAGTCAAATAAACCAACAGCTAGGGTCTTGCACAATGAAGCACCAATGTGCTGAACATCCTTCTTTTGTTCCGGCCCCATTTCAACTGAGAGAGTATCACCAAATCACTTCCTGAATGGGTCCAATCAATTTTCCAAAATGTGCTATGAACTTTCTCCAAAATTTAAAGAGGCTTAGTAAGTGTTGCTACACTTTTTCTGTAGGAGATATAAGGTACATTGTCTTTATGTTGAATGTTCCGGCATATCTAGGACAAATAGACCCCAAAATAAACATCCAAATAGCCCTCTGAGTCTTTGTAAGATTTATCTCCCATCTTCTCATGTACATCTATTTTACGAGGGCCTCCAGACTATTTTTCACTTCTTGCTTACCAGGTCCAGTTCATAGCATGTCATTAACAGAGGGGGCCTATGTGATTGTCTGTGAGATATCCATCCAATGAAAGTCAATTGGTACCACAAATATGTCCCTGGGCACTGTTGTTAACATGAACTACAGTCCATGTCGGATGAATGTGAAAAACTCCTGCTTCTCTGTCTCAGTAGGTATTGGAAGGAATGTATTTGCAAATCAATGGCAGTACACCATGTGCTAGAAAGTGTGCTGAACTATTCTGATTGATTATATTACCTGCAGCAGAACAACTGTTCTTATGGCCAAAGCCTGATTACTTTTATGATAGCCAGACAACTCCGTGATTCATGGATCAGCTTCCTGACATCTCAAGGGCTTAAAGTATTTATTAAGTGGATTGATACCTTTCTGCCAATATCTTTTTCATAATTCACATGGTTAATAACGTCTTAGGAACTGCAGTACTTCAACAAGCCACGGCTTTTCAATATCCCACTTAATGCCAGCAATGAATTCTTTACTACCATGTGGCCAGCAAATGATCTGATTCCTCCAATTCCATCCTCAGGGTCTATTCTTCCCATCTCTTTTGCTTTCAAGTTCCTTGATTCAGGTTATCCCGTAAACAGACCTAAGGTAACAAATATTTGAGTGCAATTTGTTTCTTCAAATGTGATGCAATAAAACATTGGTAGGGGAGTAGGGAAGTGATTATGGGAAGGATAAAAATAGAGTAATAAAGTGTGTACCTATAAATTAACTTCCCTGAAAGTACTCTGGGGACAGCACAATGTGAGCTCAGAGGTCTTCCAACTAAAGAGCAAGAATCATGTACTCTTTTTCCACCAAACCTGTAATATCAGTGGATGATGGTCTCTTCCTGGGCACTTATGCTCTAGTGCTCTGGCTTGCCCTAAACTTGAACCAGTGCATTCCTCCTAGAAAAAAAACACCTTCAGGCAAAACTCACATGTATTTTTAATAGGCAGCCTCCATCCTGGAAAGCAGAGACTTGATTGATAATAACCAGTTTTATTACTGCTACAGAATCTAGAAATGTGTACCAGGATAGCACACACAGAAACACTGATGTTAAGAACAATCTGACAGTAACCAGAGGGGAGGTGGGGGAGGGTAATGGGAGAAAAGGGTGGAAGGGATATCAGGAACAACTATAAAGGACACATGGACAAAACCAAGGTTGGGTGGAATCAGGGGAGGGAGGTGGGGATGGCTGGGGTGGCAGGGAGTGGTGGGGGGAAAGTGTAGACTACTGTACTTGAACAAGAATAAAATAATTAAAAACATAAAGTTTGCAAGCAATAAAATAATGGAGTAATTGGTATACAAAAGGAAATTAATGTCAGAAAAAATTGGAAAATTAGGGGAAAGGGCAATCAAGTGACTAGATCCAATGATGTGGGTAAAAGGACAGGAGTAGGAGGAATAACAGAATATTATGAATAGAAGGTCATTTTTACCTTCCAAGTCATACAGCACATAGACACTGTAGGTCCCCAGTTTACATACACCTCAGCCTTATATAGGTCTACAAAGACATGGGCTTTTCCTTCGCAACCCCAGTTGCTTTTGCTATAACAATCATCTGTGCTCATCACCCAACCACTGGGGAGGCAGTAGCCCCTTGGGAAGCTCCAGGTTGATGCTCAGCAACCAGAGGCAACTTTCTCAGACAGAGTTAATGAATAGCAGGTTTTTAAAGAAAGTACATTTTTATTTGATTTTTGTCTAGATTTATTTTTACGTATTTCAAATTTTACTTTGGTTTGAATTAACACTCCAATAAATTATTGTTTAAAAAAAATCCAGGGAGGAAGTCAACAGATACTGGATTAATGGACAGAAACTCATAGAAATGTATGAAATCTCCTCAGATGAGAGGGCTGAGTCCACAGGCACATGGCGGCTCTTTTCATCTAAATCCCCAGGCATGAGGCAATTTTGTAATGCCTTCTGTAGCAGCTCTGCCAAATATATATTCTATTGTTACATATTTCTAATGAAAGGGAACAAGTGACCTAACCACCACTAGAAGCATTTGATGTGTCCGTCACATTGCAAAACCTATATGAAAATAGACAACGTGAAATTGAAGGAGAAATTGATTCATGCTAGGACGACTTTGAAAAGTTCATGTAAGTATTGCATAGGATGTGGGCCTAGCAGAGTAAATAGCATTTAATGATAGAGGGTTAGTGAAAGTGGTACATACCCATTAGGAAGGAAAACAAAAACAGAACCATGGACTTGGAAAAGCATGTACAGGGATGAAAGAATACCTATGCTGGTTCAGTACTACGAGGAAGAGGGCGCCTACTAGAGAATGACTGAATAGGCAGCCTGGGGTCAGAATGCAAATGGGTTTGAAAGTCATAAGTGGTTTTGAATTCACTCTCTGGGAAATGACCAGTAACAGATGGATTTTAAATGAAGGGGTGGCATGGATAGAAATAAGAATGGTATTTATTTAGGCTTACAAGAAGGGAGAAAGAAGACACAATGAGATCATATAATCATCCCAGGATTATTTAGCCCTAAGATGAAGAGAGGAGGGGCTGTCAGAATGGGATAAGACAGAATATTTCAGAATAGTTGTTTTGAACTGGTCATTTTCATTACCATTTAAAATTATAAAATTAATCCAACAAAGGACACCATAAATGTTATTTCATCTTTCTGACCTACAAAGTCATGTCAAAATGGATCATGATTAAGATGCCATTAAGCCACAGATCTAGGAGTGTCTGACTGCCAAAATCTTGTTTTTCTCCATTATCCCTTCCTAGTAGATCCCAGAGATATCCCAGGAAGGCAATAGCCAAGCTCCTGAAGTATCTTAAAATTTATCCGAGGATTCACCCAGTACACTCTACCCTTCCATATGGAATGGTAATGGGTGGGGGTAGGGTAGGTGGATGCAGTATATTGAGGCTTCCTTCCCCTGAAGCCCGCCAATAGACTCTACCTCTATGGAAAACCCAAACCTTGATCATTGTCTCTGCATGGAGAGTCATGACACTAAAAGACACAAATCTTTAAATTTTCACAAAGAAAGTATTTGACATTTTACTAGTTCCCCTGAATATGTCCCTTAGTCCAAAGCCTGCCTCATTGTAGTCCCCTCAAAAAGAGGGATGGGACAACACTTTAGAAAGAGTAATCAAAAGGACTAAGTGAGTACCTAGAGTTACAGCCTCCAAAAGGAAAACAGAATTTGTTTTAGAAAATGTCATGCACATGGCTGTTTAATAAATGAATTTAATGATGTTATGTTACAGATCAGGACCAAGGGGGGTACGATATACTATTACTGGAAGTACCCCCACTAGGTTTGCATTGTCCGCCGCCAATGGAAAGATGTCTCTCAATGCCAGAGATTTGTGAAAAGGAAAGGAAATGTTTACTTAAAGCTATACAGACTTAAGGTAGTGACCTAATGTCTTCATTAAAATATTAAAGTCTTTTAAGATACCCACAGATGCACACTGTCCTTCCTTCTCCCTCTGCCCTTATCTGGGGTACCGTATCTTAGGAAAAGTTAGAAGAAGTCCGTGATTCAGGCTTCCGGCACCATCACCTGTGTTGCTGTCAGGATCTGCAATTAATCCAAAGCCATGTGGCACTTTCTTGTGGCCCACCAGCACTTTCACCCTTTTTCTTCCAGGCAAAGTCTCTCCTGTTTCCTAAGCCATGTGGCAAAAGGGAGCACCCCAAAGCCATGTGGTCCTCACTGTCACCAAAGCCGAGTGGGTACCCCCCTGCCAAAGCCACCTGGTTCTCCCAGCAAAGCTGTGGGGGTCCCCACTCTAGCCAGAACTGTGTGGTTCTCCCTATTGCCACAGTCATGTGGTCCTCTCAATGGCTGTTGCATCTGGGTTTAAATCCCCACACCAATCTTCCTCAGCAGCCCCATTTCCGACTCCTCCTACAATCAGTTACACCTTCCAGCACTCCCATACCCTTCCAGCTTTACTGGGCTGCCATAGTGAGTCTGGGCAGGCATAGCCCCATGACGTGGAGCCAATCATCTCCAAGCTCTTATGCAGGTGCTGTAACTGGGGGGGAGCTGCCTCCCAGTTACATCTTGGGTGGAAGTCACTTCCATCCCCCTGGCTCAAAGCCTGGCCACAGCTATTTAACATATCTATGCAACCAGTTAAAGGTTATAGATATGTTAAATGACCGGGCCAGAGGTTAGCTACAAAGCTGTGGCTGTACAAAACAGCTCTGCTTGTTTCTGCTCCATGTGTCCCTTCCCCCAACTCACACCTGGGTGGAAGGGGTGAGGTCATCCTTTATAGCTTTCTAATATCTCCTGGACACCTTGAGTTCTGGACCCCATTCCAAATGCCTATTTGCGGACCCCCTCTTGGCTGCACCTCGTATCAGTTAGATTGTAGCCATTGTAATTTTGAGTGTTCAGGTCATGGTTATTGAATCAGTCAGCTCACGAACTATGCCATGAGTATGAGGTGAACCATTTTATCTGTGGGTGATTTTTCATGCATTTATTAAAACAGTAATTGCATGTGTTATTTCAGTATCTTTAAGAATTCTAATTTATTCATACTGCAATATACTACTCTATAGATACACAAAACCAAGTTAATGCCTTGGGTTTGGGCATTATAAAGTTGCTACATTCTCACATATTCTAAGAATTTTATTATCTTTCTTTTTGTGTTTCCTATTTCAGACTTACCTTGGGAAATTACAAAATTAATGTACCAAACTATGGGAAAGTATCACTACTTTTTTCTAAAAATACATAGAAATATTGTTGAACGTTTTATGTGATCAGTGAAATACCCTGGAGATCAAATGTTAGGATATTCTTTCTAAAAGTAGAGTGAACTTTCTAAGTGCTCTGAAAGAAATTAAACTTTCCTTTCAATACTATGCTTTTGAAAATCCATTGCTTGCTGCACTCATTAATTCCTGGGCACAGTTTAATCATAGACTACTTTGTTAGTGTGCATAGCTGTGTGTGCGTGTGTGTATTTTTCAGGGTATGATGGCACGTTAGCTGCTGTTTAATATTTTTATCACTTATGTAAGCAGAATTATGCCATAACTGATGTCATATCTAACACTTAAACTGTTTTACATTTTAAAATAATTATAAACTAGAAGCTATGTGTGAAGGCAGAAGCTGAATATATTTTTATAAGTTGAAAAAACTCAGCAAGCTTATATCAGAAAATCGATTTTTAATATCTCAGGAAATGCATACAGTAAACAAACAAGAACAGGTAAGGAAAGTCATCAGCAATATTTTCAAATGAAAAAGATGAGTCTGATTTGAAAAATGATTCAAATATTAAGCAAGTTTAAGATAGTAAACTATAGGTGGTCAAAGAAAACTTCAAACTTTCTAACATGAACTGAAAAACAAAGAGCTAAAGAACAGAGTTATTCAAAGCTCTACTTTTAGCCCTGGCTGGTGTGGCTCAGTGGATTGAGCGCTGGACTGCGAAGCAAAGGATCGCTGGTTTGGTTCCCTCAGGGCACGTGACCTGAGCTGCAGGTAGGGTGGTGCATGAGAGACAACCACACATTAATACTTTTCTCCCTCTCTGTCTCTCTTCCTTCCCCTCGCTCTAAAAATAAATAAATAAAATCTTTTAAAAATAAAAGTTCTACTTTTATTTGTGGGGAAAATTTGAAGTATTTAGCTGAGTAATATAAATAAAATGGCAACTTAAAATTTTGGCAACATATAAATAAAATTATATGCTTGAGTGTATTTTATCAATGCAACTGATGTTTATGTATAATTATATACTGATAGATTAAAATTTAGTTGCATTAATATCTAGTACTATCTAAATAATGCTCCCTTTACTCATTAATGTAAATTGACTTAAAAATCTACTTGCTTTGGTAATTATAATTTTAGTTAAAGTGGGTTACACTTGTGTTCAAGACTTTCCAGCTGGCACCATCCTGCACCATCCCACAGATGGAAGGATTCTGTACGTTAATAACTGATGTTTGAAGGATTGCTTTGAACTGTGATTTGAGACTATGGTTATCTTGTTTTCTAGAAACTGAGTCTATTGTTATAGTATTATATACGCAAAAATAATGCATTATATTGTTTTTACCCCAAAAAACTGAGGTAGGAGTTTCTGATCACACCAAAACCAAAAACAAACTGCAAACTAAATATAATACACAGTTTCAATAAATATGATAACTTCTCCTTTATAACAAATGTAACCATAAGCTGCTAAAATGGGATCAATTCTATATATCTACTAAAAAAGTAATTGAGTGACATCATAATCACTCTTTCTTGCAGGGGTGTCCAACCTGCTGCCTGCTGGCCGCATGCAGCCCAGGATGGCTGTGAATTCAGCCAAAAACAAAATCGTGAATTTACTTACAATATTATGAGATTTTTTTTGTGATTACATGTCATGATGTATTTAATGTGTGGCCCAAGACAACTCTTCTTCAAGTGCGTCCCGGAGATGCCAAAAGTTTGGGCACCCCCAGGTGGAGCATAGCATGAGTGCCAGGAACCTATGCCCCTCCTTCCCCAACACAGGAGGTTCAGTAACTTTCAACAGAATAAGTTTATGACATGAAACTACTAAAATCCTCCAGCTTAACAAGGTCAGTCAGTCAGTCTCTTTCTGTCCATATGCTTTCTTTCTCAGAACTAAAGATATTGCAAAGGTTGAGGTGAAAACTTGTTATTAAATTATCATCTACTAAGTAGGCTAAGGTACAGAGAAAGGTCCATGTTCAAGATAAGGAAACATCTCTCTGAAGTGGTGACAGTTTGAGACACATGTGACTAAAGGTGAGGAAGAATACTATAAGAATATCATGGAAGAGGCTATTTCCAACAGACTGGAAAACAAATGCAAAGACTCCAATGACAGAGTGTGCCTTGCTGTCTAAGGAGCAGCGAGATGACCAGCGCATCAGAAGCGGAAGAACCCAGTGGCAGAGTAGGAGATGACAAGCTAGATTGTGTAGGGTGCCATAGGCAATGGAAAGGAACTTAGCTTTCATTCCCAGTGAGCTTGGAGTTTGGGAGGCTATCTTAAGGAAGAGAATAACATGATCTCATTAGCATTTTAAAAGATGCACTCTATTTGTTGTGTGCAAAATGGATTGCAATGAAGCACAAATAGAAACACGGAGACCATTTAGGAAGGTATTGCTCACACCTCCATCAGAGAGATTTTGGTTGGCCCCGGGTGGCAGTATATGAGGTGTGAAAAATGGTTAGATTCTGATTTTGTGAAATGTGATCAAACAAGATTTGCTGTCAGACTATGCTGAGATGTGAGAACAAAAGACAAGAGTAACGTTGAGTTTTGAGTTGTTGGCAGCTTGAAGAATGGCAGTATCATTTACTGAGTTAGCAAATGCTGGGAAAGATATACATGTGGGTTAAGTTCATGAGGTTTGAAATATCCAAGACAGTCAGATGTATGATTCTGGAGTGTGGGGAGGAGATAGATGTTTGAGGGATATCAATTTATCTGAGGTAGACTAATGCCATATTGCAAAAGGAGCTTAAATGGAGAAAAAAAATGGATGAGAATTCAATTTTGGGAGACACAAAACTTAGTAAGTGTGGGACTTAAAAAAAGGGAAGGCCTTATGAGGGAAGGATGAGAATAAAGTCTTCATGAGATATGAGAAAAATCAGGAGCATTTGGTATCTCAGAGAATTAACTCTTTCAAACTTCGTATCATTCTCACTACCCTGGATGAAAGAATAAATGGCTATCTTACTTATTAGAAACACACCTCAGATTCAGAAAGGCAGCTGACATTTTTCTTATTATAAAGTTAGTAAATAACAATGTGCCTAGAATAATGTCTTCTAGAACCTTGACCAAAAACCTCAACTGAAAAGAAAAATGTCTTGAAATAAAATTTAAAATCCTACAGAAGTAGTTTTTTAAATAGAGAAAATTATTTTATTTATCAGGAGACCACAGTAGAAGTGTAAATTTATAGTCTTTGAACAAAGTAGTTAAATTTTATTGATGATAGATGCTTTTCCCAGAAGAGAGAAGGGAGCTTAGAGCTCATATCTCTGTATTCCAGGGTCAACAGGTCTAAGATATTCCAGTTTGAAAAGTTGTAGTACTGTCGTAAACCCTAGTGTAATGAACAGAGCAGACAACAGCAGGGATACCTCTTTCATAGATCAAATTCCACGGGGTCTTGGAAGATAGCCCTAGTAATGTTAAAACTTTTTAAAAGTATGAGTAGGCCAGTAGAATTCCTAAGAATTATCCATATCTGATATAATTCAAAGGAGGAGAATTTAACTACAAAAGAAACTAAACTAAAAAACAAAAAAGAAAAATCTAAGTAGTTTTTTATCTTTAGCCATAATTATTTTCTCCTACAATATGAAATTGTAATGGAAAATAATTGAGTTTTCTATTATTATGTCTTTGAATTATATAGTTAAATTTTAAACAAATATTTAATTCAAATATGAAAAATAAGGTCATTAGAAATATAAATCTTTCATTACAGTTGATCTCATTTACAAATTTGTTCATTTTGTTTTATGCTCTTTTATATGGTATGCTTATGCTTCTTCTACTTTTAAAATATATCTTTGATAACAATTTTATAACTATAACTATAAATGAATATATGTACCAGTGCTATAATTTCAATCAAAGTTTACATTCCAAAGCTCATTTGATCTTAAATTGTCCTCAGTTTGTTAAGAAGAATAATACATGTACTTAGTTTCTGCATTTTAGAACTTCTATACATTGCCATAGTACTTGAACAAAAATAATTTATACAGAAGTAGGCAAAAGTTGTGAGTATGCAGAACACAGAGTTTGTTCTTGTATTAATATTTGCTAATTGTGGTATTATCTTCCATATGAAAACTGTAAACCTACTTTTATCCACCTTTGTATATTTCTTAGCCAACACAGTCATTCTTTCAATAGTTGTAGAACAGGTTTCATTGTGTGTGTGTGTGTGTGTGTGTGCGCGCGCGTGCATTGACTGGCATATGAGAAACCCAAGTCCAGTGTGTGAGGGTTTTTCTTTTTTTCTGCTGAGATATCTTGAATTTTTCTCTTCCTTCAGAGCTCAAAAAATTAGCTCTATGTATTTTAGAGTTTTTATGTCTTAATCAATTTTTCTTGTTGGAAAATGTTCTTTCCACTGGAAATAAAAATTTTCTCATTAGAGATAAATATTTCTCGTAGCATAGGTTTTAATTTTTTTGGTTCCTAATATAGCACTTCTGTAATTCATAAGTATTAATGTTTGTATTGTATTGATATTTTATGTCTTTGTTGGCTCTTATTTAAAAATAATTTGTTATGTTAGTTTAATTTTTGTTAAGATGCCCTGAGTTGCCCTGGGTAGCCCTGGCATGTGGTTCAGTTGGTTGGTGTATCATCCCATACCCAGAAGGTTGCAGGTTTGATTCTCAGTCAGGGCACATACCTGGGTTCTGGGTTCAGTCCCTGGTCCAGGTGCATATGGGAGGCAATCAATAGACATTTCTCCCTCACATCGATGTTTCTGTGTTTCTCTCTCTCCCTTCTTCTCTCTCTTTCTCTCTCTAAAAAAAATGCTCTTGGTACAACTTCTGGATTTTTGTTTCAAGTATATATTTCAGAGTAAATTAGGTTTTAAAATACTCCTCTAAAATACTTGAACTAGGTATGAAAAAGTAAATTTGGTCACCACTTGGCATAATGTACCTTAGGGGTCAATCAATAAATGGCATGCCATGAGCTTCAAAGTTAGTGACAATTGGAAAAAAATAAATTGCTGGTTAGAGTTGCATCTTTTACCAAGAATAACTAATTTCTCTATATACATGTTAAATATACGTCAATTATGAATTTCTACCAATACTCAGAATTTGAAAAGAAGAAAGTGATTATATTTCTCTTTCATTGTCTTCTAACAGTGTGGGTTTGTGTGAATTCTGTATGCGTGCTAGCACATATGTTACATGTGAGACTACAGGTCCACGTAACACTCGCAGAGTAAATGGGAACCATGGACTGCAGATGCCTAAGTTGCATGAGCAGAGCAATTTTATAACAATTTTTTCACAAATATAACTTTTATTGAACTGGATTAAAACTATAATATACAATATGTAATTGTAGTGTTTTTCAATTCCCTTTTCTTTTATGAATTAATTGGTTCTTTTAGAGTCAATATTTCTGATTGGTTGTTTTTATTACCTTCATTCTTCCCTTTATTCTGGTGGTCCTAAATTCTCCTAATCTTGATTATCTTTCCATATTTAGAAACAAAGGATCAATTTCATTAATGTTAATAGACATCATCCCTTCCTTTGCAAAAACTGAGCTCTCTCCTAGAATAACGGAAAGGAGTATAAACCTGAACATTTTCTCAGAATGTTCACAGATGGCTGCACGCACATTACCAGGCAGCAAGACAAGGCCAGTTCTATAACCGTTGCACACCCCGCTACCATAGAAACCCAGGCTCCTACTAACTAGGTTGATTGGGTTTCCTAGGAAGGTATGTATTTTACAGCTTCAAAAACTACTGCTGTATGTATAGGAGATATGCAATTGATAAGGCTAAACTGAATAGCATGTATGCAGGAAGTTCTTCTATAGTCGCTATATGTTACTATTAATAAAGCATTTAGTCTCTACATGTTACTGTTAATAAAGCATTTTAAAATTCCCTATAATTTTTACTAGTATATAGAAATATAGTTTTATATCGATTCTATAATGTAAAATGTTCCTCAAATTTTTATCAATTCTTAGTTATATTGTAAATTATTTTGAATTTTCTACATTAACAATCATTCAATTTGCAACTACAAGATTACTTCTTGGTTTTTTAAAACAGATGACATTAATTTTTTTCTTAATTTTTATTTTTGTAATTTTTCCTTAATTTCATTGTTCAAAATTCTGGGACAATGTAGAGTAGAAATGGTAGGGTAGAGTCTTAATGGGAAAATATTCAAGTTTTTCCATTAAATTAGATGTAAACTATAGACTTCTGGTAGGTTACACTTATTAGTTTGAAGAAATTGATCTCTAGTCTTCATTTGGTAAGAATATTTATGATTAATCAATGTGGAATTTGTTAATGACTGCTGTGGAAATGATCATGTGTTTTTTATTTTTTTATTTTACTAACATGAAGTATTACGTTAACTGATTTTCAGATGTTAAACCAAATTTTCATTCTTGGGATGAGTCTTATTTCACGATGCAGTTTAACTTTTTCTATATTACTGAATGCTTTCTTCTTACTATTTTGAGAGTACTTGTGTTCATATTCATAAGAGGTACTAATCAACAATTTTCATAATATCTTTTTTTAGCTTTGGTATCAGATTAATACTGGCCTTAATGAATAAATTGGAAAACGTCTTCTATTTTCTGAAAGCATTTGTGAAGGATCTACATGTTTTTGGTAGAACTCAATAATAAGCACAACAAAATAAAACCCTCAGGTCCCAGTCTTTAGTCCAAAATAAGTATTACTTTTTTTACTTTGAATAGGTCTGTTTAAGTTCTCTCTTCCTTCACTCAGTTTTGTAGTTTGCATTATTTTTTTAAATACAGGCCTTATCAAACTTATCATCAAAATGTTATTCACAAAATCTTTCCAATTCTGTAACATTAGTAGTGATGCTCTGTCTTTAATTCTTGGAATTTTTAAAATCTGTCTTATAAATATTTTCTTAGTTAGCAGATGATTTGTCAAATGTATCAATATGTCATGATATAAATGCCTAACTGTATAGCATTATGTAAGTTTTTTCATATCCTGCTATACAGTCTATCTTACTAATGCTGGTAGTTTACAGAAAATGGGTAAAATTTAACCAAATGTGTATATATATACAACATATGCACAAAGACCAAAGAAGAGATTTATAAAGTAGGTTGTGAAAATACACATGACTGTAGCTCATTTATTTATCCAAAAGTAAGTTAATTTTCCTTTTGAGTTTATCCCCATTGGTGACAAACACCAATTGAAATAGACAAAGTTAACTTACTGTCATCCAACTGAAATAACACAATACAGTTTTGAATATTATCATTTTAATCAACTTAAAATCTGACCTATCTGTATAAAAAGACTGTTCATCTCTTCCATACGGTCTTCATGCTATTTCTTATTCCAAAGTGCACTGGTCCTGGGTTCCTCTTAGATGTATTAACCTTTTGTGCCTGCTATACATTAGTAATATTTTGTGAAATTACCTTTAGAAGTCAGCCCCTATGCCTAATAAATGAACTTTTAAAGTTTTCAGAGCTGATGCTCCTCATGGCAAGCTATCTTATTAGGTCAGATTCTAGTGGTTTCCTTCTTAAAGACTTTTCCTGACCTCAGACCCCATTAGCACTATAGGTAATTTGATTCTTCATGCTGGCCTTTGGTTTAGGATTTCTACTTGCAATTTCTATGAATAGTTTATCTTACCCTTTCCTACATTTGTGCTACCAGGTTGCTGACCTCAAATTCAGATACCTGACACATCACACGCTGGGTTTATGTGGGGATTCTAGATTCTTTTTAAATCACATGACAAAAGAAGGTAAGGGTTTTTTTTTTTTTTGGTGAGAGGAGGGAGTTATCACTGATTGCTTCTTTTTTCTGAACACACTAGATCACTTTCTAAACATGACATACAGCCACATCAAGTGATTTGCTTCTATACACACTATCCATCACTTTTTAGGGTTTTTTTTAACCTAACATACACATATTGGTTTGTTGTTTCTTCCATGTATTCTAAAGGAAAGTGGCCACTCTTCTTTAAGATTCCACCTTAATACACATGATGTATCTGTATGTGACTACTTCCTCCCCCTGAGACTCATCCTCAAGGGAAATAAGTAGGATTGACCTTCCTCTCAATTCTCAATTTCATTCCCCACTCTAAAGATGGTTAATTCCCCTCCTTTTGAAGTACTACTAGCATAACCTTCCCTGGAGCATTAAGATCCAAGGCCTAAATGAAGGCAAAATGCTATCAGGGAAATAAAAACCACAAAATGCTTCTAAAAGCAAAATATTGCTTCAGGGCATTTCAAAATATTATTAACAATTATTATTAAAAATAATCATTATGTGAAAAAATCATTTGACAACTTATCATTGCCTACGTTGTGATAGAAGTGATTTACATATATTGTATCTTTATTCTCAGCTAAAAACACTGACTGGACCATGCGTAGTAAATTTTTGGCAAAATGTAACAGTAGCTATGTCATTGTGGGATGTAGAATTAAAGTTTATTCACCTATTCACTAGTAAAATTTAAAAACTATTTGGTATGCACACACACACACCATGAACAATTATTTCTGGGAGTTAATGGCCAAATGTCTTAAATTATCGTGATAGCTAAAGTAGAATTCAAAATGAAGATTTATATCATTCCATAAAGGGTTTTGAATATTTGGCTAAGGGTAACACATTTTTTTTCTTTAAGCCATTGCTTTTCTACTACAGTTTTATGGGTAATTTAATTTTTTAATGTAATTCTGAGCTGATTTGAGCTATCTTTATTTCACTTTTCTCTCATGTACTTTGATTCTATTGAGATTTCTTGAGTCAGAAACAAAAGGATAGAATGATAGCTAATATGCTGGGTTTTACGTGTAGTCTAAGTCTTAAAAATTGCAGTGTTCCCAGACTGGGAAACATTATTGGACATTGGTTGCTTTAATAAGGGTAGTTCCCAGGGGGTGTTGGAGACAAGAGAGAGGCCCAGTGAAAGAGGGATTGAAGGTTGATCAAAAAAATCAGCAAGGCTGAAGGATAATTTGAAGGGAGTCACAGTGAGAAGGAAGTAGTTAAAAAGTGTAATTTATTGTTTCTTTGAGGTAAATGGACACTTTGCTTATGACAAAAAAAGGCATGAACATATTTATATGATGAACAATGAAATCATACATATAATGAGTATGGAAAAAAGAAATGTAAAAAGTAAGCTTGCAGAAAATTATTCTTTGTGTTTCTAGTAATTTTCCTAAATGTGATTGATCAAAAGATTGTATTATGTATTAAAGTTGGTTTACACTACTTGAATATAAACTGTATTATGGAAAGACCATATCTACCATCTCTAGGTTATAAAGTTTTATATTGTCATTGTCTAGCATATTAGCTTTTAATGAATACTTGAGGAGATTTATGTAAGATTTGTAAAGAAACACAAAGAAAAGGCTAAGAACCATAAAATGAATAGATATTAATTTTAGACAAGTGAGACTACCATCTTCCACTAAAATCCAGGGCCAGAATGAAGAGAGTTCAAATAATTAGGAATTGGGATTGCTTTATATACCTATTAGACATTTCAAAGCTGATTGCATGACTTTTACTGTAGTTTAGAATACATGAACTCTATTAAGAAAAATTGAGAAGTTGCAAAGGTGATATAATTTAATGATGTAATGTAGTTTTTTATATATACATATGTGTGTGTATATGTGGCAGTCACCGGCCAGCGGTAACTACGGGCTCTGCAGATGCTCGAGATACGAGAGAAATACACACGGACTACGAGTCCTGTGGAGGAATAGGAACCGAACGGCCACTCCCTCAAGGAGGGAGCACCCCGAGCTGCCACCTGAGTAGGCTTTTTATTAGGTAGTACTGGGTAGGGGTACGGACACAGTTTATTGATTATAGTCTGGCAAGGAAGATCAAACCAGTAGGTAACTTTCAAAGACCTAAAAGGGCTCACACTGAGTTGGGGTCTTATCACCTAAAAACTACAGGACCTAGAAGGCTAGTTTCATTTCCTGCCCATGCCTTCATATTCTAATTTAAAAGCATCCTCCAGCAAAAGTGGCTTCACAAGATCTTGCATATTCTATGCTTCAAGCCAATTATCCCAGGGAGTCTGCTGGCTCTGGTCTGGACTGCACCGCCCCTTGATGTTGCTGCAGGCCTGAGTCCGACAGAGGAAACACAGGCAGCTGGGAGATTTGGACAGTCAGAATAAGAACTCAGGCTTGTCAAAGCCGAGGGGACAGGGGTCAATCACCCCCTCTTTTCCACAGCCCCCTGAGTCTCTACCTGAGGGCCTTCCCACGTGATCATGCCTATCTTAGGTCCATCCTCCTCTGAGGATTGTTACCCATCATTGACTAACCGACCAAGCAATGGGAGCCAGACATGGAGCAGGCAGCACTCACGCCAGGGAGACAGGCTGTCTCCTTAATGTCTCCTGGTTAGGAGGTCTCTCACTCAGCCTTAGCTATGGGGGGTTGCAGCTCCTGAAACCAGGCAGGGCGGATCCCAACATGTATATATGTGCTATATACGTGTATATTGTGTGT
>CM052540.1:178824033-178848458 GCA_028533065.1 Trachops cirrhosus | reverse complement strand
TCATTGACTAACCGACCAAGCAATGGGAGCCAGACATGGAGCAGGCAGCACTCACGCCAGGGAGACAGGCTGTCTCCTTAATGTCTCCTGGTTAGGAGGTCTCTCACTCAGCCTTAGCTATGGGGGGTTGCAGCTCCTGAAACCAGGCAGGGCGGATCCCAACATGTATATATGTGCTATATACGTGTATATTGTGTGTGTGTGTGGTAGGGAAAAAGAGTGACTATTCACTGAATAATACTCTGATCAGTCACACATTGAAATAAATAAAAATGTACAGTTTCAGATAATATTGGACCAGAGTAGGGGATGCTTTAAAAATACAGTTAAAGAAAACAAAACTGATTTGATAATTCAGTTACTTTCAATCATCATATGGCTATCAGTCAGGGCCCCTGCACACACCAATCATGCTGTTTGGGGATGGTTTACTGGAGGGAGAACTGAAGAGATATAATCAGTCAGGGTGGAGAAAGTACAAAGGATAACACAGTGGCTTGGGGCTAGCAAAAGCCAGCAAAAACAGGCCTCTGCTAACACTTCTAGCTCTCAGGAAGCACTTAGGGGAGCCAGGCTGGCACACGCTGATAAACCACATCAGGATGAGTCGTTGACAGCAGCTGTGTTTTGGATCGGGGCAGTAATTGGCCTGTAACTGTAACCCCATAGGTAGCAAGTCAAGGAGATAAATATCCACACTACCATTGTCATTCCCTGGAATGGCTGTCTGTTGCTCTGCTTTGGTTAAATCTAGAAGGAAAAAAAAGCCAGAGAAGTAACAGTCAGCCTCACTGATGGATTCCATATAGAGTAGGGAATATCCTTGCAGAAGCGCTAAGAATATATCCTGTGTAGTGTGGCAAGCGATTTATATTTCAACATAATTTTCAGGTGATGTTTGATTAAATCTGTAACACTCTCTCCTTTATATCCTTCTATTATATTGCTATCTATACTATTATATATACTGTTCCTTTTTGAGAAAAAATTATAGAGCTGCAGGTAGTGTGCTCATAATTACACATAACCTCTCAGCTGTCCTATTTTGTCACAGCTCATAATGAGATGGCTTCATATTAAGAACCATCAAGATTAAGATCATCTGGGGTGCTCTACTTGCCTGAAAACTCGTAGGGTTTGCTTTCCAAAATCCGTATGATCTATGTACATGAGTGTTATGCTTGTGACCTTAAGAAAAACATTCAAATTCTCCATGCATCCGTTTCATCATTTGTAAGTATCTATATAAAGAAGAAAGAACTAAATTACTAGAAAATGCTTTAGATTAATGGCCTTTACATCCAATAAATATTTGCTATTGTTATTAAGGAGAATAAGTTATATAAGTTTTATAGTTGATGAAATTTTTAACAAATAATTTTTATAATAAACATGAAAGGAAGTGACAAAGGCATTATAAATATTAATAGAATAAATGTTTAAGAGTTCAGTTTGTTAAGCAAAATTTTAAATTTAAGTGTGTGGAGATCATGAAAAATAGTATATTTGTTTCTTGTGTGTCCATGTTACATGATTTTATGAACCTTTTCACTGATGTCAAGATAATTTTTCTTCAGTATTCATTTAAATATTTTAATATTTCATGAATTTTACTACAAAATGTTCAGTCTAATGGTAAAATACCTTTATTATTTTTTAAAGTGCCACACATATAACTTGATTTGTGCCTGCAATGCTATTTTTGGCTTTGAACATCCAGGGAAAAAGAATATGATTAACTGCCTGAAGCTTCGGGAGTGGTACAACTTTGCTTTATTTCTAGTTTTCAGCGCATCTCCACATGTCTATCAACATTTTTCCACCACCACAGTGAAACTAGCCTCCAAGAAATATTGAAACCACCAATTCCAAGAGAGTAGCTCATGGAGGGATTCAGAATAAGTTTTTCCAAATTGTGCCACTTCAGCATAGAGATTATTTTGAGCTGAAGACAACTGAGGCCCAAAACACTCTGGAAGAGCTTTTGCTTCCCCTTAACTGCCTAAAAGAGTTTAGAAGGAGGGCTCGGTCCAGGAAGAGAGCTATTACTAGCAGCGATAACCACAAAGAACATGAGCGAGGTGGTAAGCTGTGGGAACTTAGCAAGGTCGGTCAGTTCACATCCCTCTCGGTCTCTCTTTGTCTCTGCACAGCACAGCAGGCATTTGTTTACTCAGCATTTGCTTCTCTACCTTTCTGTAAATTGTCTCCTCTACTTTAAGGTCCTAGACCCCTAGCCCCTTTTCCTTAACTCAGAATGACATACATGCCTTGCTTGCCTGTCATGGGCCTTATATTCTCATGTAGGCTCTGTAAGTATGAAATTACAGGTTTTTCTCTTGTTACTCTGTCACATGTCAATTTAATTCTTAGACCAGCCAGAAGAACTGAGAAAGATAGCAGAGAAATTTCTCTTTCCTCCTCAACACTCATATTGTTTCTAATTAGAGACCAGAATGTCAGGTCTATTGATGAGTGGAAAGAGCTGCACTACTCCTTGGGTTTGACCCATGGAATGATCTCACTTTTGAAGGATAGTTTGTACTCTATGTACAGGTTCCTAAATAAATTCAAATGCATTATTAGTCCTACAGTAATTATGATATCAATTAAAGTAAAACTATATGCACAAACATTACAGCTATCACTCACACCTTTTGCATCTACATCTGGAAAAGCTGCCAGTCCCTAAAATATCTACAAAGCACTGCCAAAGACCACTGATGGGAGGAGGGGACAGTATTTGAGTTTTGGTGTTCAATATGCTTTACACGCTCACTATATACGTGAGATGGAAAGGGACAGTCGGCTGTTAAACTACTAACTCAGCCCCAGAGGCCATCGCTCTTTAGGAGATCTCATGATTTTCCATTGTATGAGACAGCTTTTTTTGTTTTTTCAAATTTCCCTGCTAATTTTAATAATATTTGATATGAACACATTCAAGATATTTTTTTTTTGCAGAATTACACCCTCTCAATGTTGGTTCAGTTTCTTGTCAAGGAACGTGTATAAAGGACACATAGACAAAGCCAAAGGGGGGTAGGATTGAGGGTGGGAGGTGGGGGTGGGTGGTGCATGGGAAAGTGGTGGCAGTCAAATGGAGACAACTGTAGTTTAACAGCAATAAAAAACTAAAAAATATACAAAAGTTTCATATTTATGTTTATAAAGAGTTTTGAAATTTGTGTTTTCCAAACTTCCCTGATAATAACCACATGGTATATGATTATTTTAAGTTACAGGTGCTATACATATATCTTCTGCATTAGAATTTTTAAAGGAAGTATCTGGAAATCTGATGCTTAGGAAATAACTGAGGTGATCTTTACAATCATAATTATACAAACATGTAAAAATACTGTCTTTACTTGCTTTGCTTGTATTTGTTCACCTTGAAAAATTATTTGGCTAAGTTCGTTGTAGAAGATAATTTTATATTACTATGATGATAAACCCAACATTTTATGTTTTTTCATAAATTATCTTTTATACCGTTTACTTTTGTTGTATCAATTATAATGGGGGAATATTTTACTCATTTGCCATTATTATAAAGTTATTACTCCTTACATAAAACTTCCATTTGTTACATCAGAGGACAACAAAAATACCTTCCAATTTGGCAAATTTATACATTTCTACTATAAAATTTAGTTTTAAGCTACTAAAATATAACCATGTTATTTCATGAATCAAAACTATTTTAGAATATTTAGTCTTTTTTCATTGATTAGCAATTGTATATCATTTGTTTTTATTTAATTGTGTTCACACCTTCCAAAAATATATTGAAGTTCTAACTTCAGTATCCCAGTACCTCAAAATGTGAGTGGTTTTGAAAATAGGGTCGTTATGTGGGGAATGAAGTTAAAATCAGGTCATTAGGGTAGGCTCTAAGAGAGCCTAACAGTTCTCCTCAGTTTGATTAAATTTTCTTTTTTTAAAGATTTTACTTATTTATTTTTAGACAGAGGGGAAGGGAGGGAGAAAGGGACAGAGAGAAACATCAATGTGTTGTTGCTGCTTGCTGCCCCCTACTGGGCACCTGGGCCACAACCCAGGCATGTGCCCTGACTGGGGATAGAATGGGCAGCCTTTTGGTTCACGGGCCCGCAGCCAGTCCACTGAGCCACAGCAACCAAGGCTGATTAAACTTCAGACAGGTTTCTTTCTAAAAACACTAGGCCCCTAACCTCCATTTTTATAGAGTATTTACTTTAGAAAATTGCAACTATAAATTATTTCTCTACCCTTTGAGATGTAAATCTTCTCCCAGCCTCTTCCCAGTTTTATAGCCCAGGAATGTCTATCTCAAGGACATTAAGTGTAAGCATCAAAAAAGAGAGGAGTCCCTATCTCCCAGTCTCTCTGGGAGGGTAGGAGCTTGACTGGAATAAGCACCAATTAGCAAACACAGATGCACTAATCACATAGCCACCTTTCCCTTAACATCCTTCAGTACTTTTCCCACTAGCTCACACTTGAGCTTAACAATTCTCCTGCCATTTGTTTCAACAGAATTCAGTCCAATCTCTCTACTAATATAATAGTCCTGACCCTTTTTGCAACAGTATTAAATAAAATCTTTGCCTGTTCAACTTGTGCCATTTTCATTTAACAGCCACCCTAATCCAACATCACTAGAATCTTTAAAAGGGGGAAATTTGGACACAGAGTCAGGGACACGGGGGAAATGCCACATGGGGATGAAGGCAGAGACCTGGGTGGTCCAGCAGAAACCAAGAAGCATGACAGTTTCCCAACTACCAGAAGCTAGGAGAAGGGTGTGTGCTAGGTTCTCTTACAGTCTGCAGAAGGAAGCAATTCTGCTGACACTTTGATCATGGATTTCTAGCCTCCAGGACTGAAATAAAAAATATTTATTTTGTTTAAGCCACAGAGTTTGCAATATGTACAGTTATGGCAGTCCTATCAAACTAATGTATTATGTTATATAGAGAAAAAAATCACTGATTTATATTGTGTTGGCCAAAAAGTTCAATTAGATTTTTCCATAAAATAAAAGAAACATTTTTTCATTTTCATCAATGACTTTATTGATTTGGATATTTTAAGTCAACTATTTCCTGCATGATAGAATGTTGACTGTTCTCAATTGCTCTCTCAATTTGATCTCTACCAACTTCAACTGGTCTACTCAACCAACCTTGGAGCACCGTCCAATGAGAAATTTCCAGCACGAGAATTCGCAAACCACTTTTGACATGTTTGATCAATCACAGCACCCTCTCTATACACTGCACAAATATTTTCTTTGCATTTCAGTTGCAATTTTACCTTTCTTGAAATAATAAAACATGATATGCCAAAAGTGTTGCTTATCTCCTTCCATCTTCAATATTAAAATGGCTACACAAAAATTCATCAATTTGGTAAGTTTTTGTTCAATACATGCTGATATGACAGCTGTCACAATACAGTCTAACAAAATTGTTTTGAATAAATTTAAAGACAATTAAGCACTACTAGAACCATCTTATGAAAAAATCCAAACAATCTTTTCGGCCAAATTAATACTTAAGAATGCAAGTCCTCAAGACTCATTCTGTTGCTTATTGGGTTTGGAGACAGGTGAATCATTAAAGTTTGTAAATCTCCACATTTTTGTCTGCAACTGAAAGATTTAACATTTGATAGGAATTGGCTTGAATAGGGCTAAGTAAATGTTTTGTTATTTTAGTTTACTTATCAAAAAACAGATAATAATTGTCTAAAATTAAAACAGCAATAGTGAAAAATAGTTTCTAAAAACTGCAACCAGACCCTGGCTGGTGTGGCTCAGTGTATTGAGTGCTGGCTTGAGAACCAGAGCATCACTGGTTTGATTCCCATCAGGGCACATGCCTGGGTTGCAAACCAGGTCCTTAGTGGGGAGCACGCAAGAGGCAACCACACATTGGTCTTTCTCTCCCTGTCTTTCTCTCTCTTCCCCTCTCTCTAAAACTAAGTAAGTAAAAACTGCAACCAGAGCTAACAGATGAAAAAATCTTAGAATTTCAAAACGATGTCCTTTTGATTTCACTGTTTTATTAGCTTTTTCTATGGACACTCAATCACATTAAGCTTTGTCAATGCACAAACACCTTCTAAGTGTCTATTTCAACCCCAAGCTAGTTGATTTCCATGATACATAACAACATCATCTAACAAGCATAGAGATAAATGGCATTTCTGTTTTCATTATGATCATCTTTTGCAAGAGTGGGGTCTCAAAATTCCCCAAGTAAAAACACGTTTCTCTGTTTCTCTTTGCCTTGTTTAAGGGAGCAGAGTGACTTAGAAAGCTTACACAGGGCCACAATAAACCTCAGTTTTTTTTCTTTATCACCAGCATGTGCTTTTTAACATTACATTGTATTAATGTTGGTGCTTATAAAGTAATATGAGAGATAGTATAGCACTTCTTTGAACACTAGAGTTGATAAAAGCAAAGGATTTTATAATAAGAAGCTGGCAGTTTTATGACACTCTTATCTTTTGAGTCCTCACAAAGGGCTGAGCGAAAATAAAAAGGGATCCACACAATGCTTGGGTGATTGTCAGATTGACCCACGTCCATGTAAGTCAGCAGGGCATAATTTCTAATAAACTAGGTTAATCAAACATGAAACAAATAGTAATATCAAGAAATGATAAAAAAGTGAACTTTAGAGAAGAAAAACATTACCTGTTAAGAATAATCAGGTATCGAAGATGATTAAGAACAGAATTGTGTGGTTAACTGCTTTGTTGTCACTATTTAAATTGTATCAGGTTGGCCAAAAGGTTTGTTTGCTTTTTTCCATCAGGTGACTGTAGTAGTGCTTATTTGTTAATTTCATTTAAAATAATATTGTGACATAGTATTGTGACAGCTACCATATCAGTGGGTATTTAAAAAAAATCCCAAATTGGTGAAATTTTGTTTAGCCATTTTAATACTGAAGATAGAAGAAGATAAGCAACATTTTGGCATATTATGCTTTTTTATTTCAAGAAAAGTAAAAATACAACTGAAACACACACAAAAATATTTGTGCAATGTATGGGGAAGGTGCTATGGCTGATCAAATGTGTCAGAAGTGGTTTGTGAATTTTCATTCTGGGGATTTCTTGCTGGACAATGCTCCATGTGCTGGGTAAACCAGCTGAAGTTGATAGCGATCAAATTGAGACATGAATTGAGAACAATCAGCATTCTACCATGCAGGAGACAGCTGACTTACTCAAAATACCCAAATCAATAAAGTTTTTGATGAAAACAAAAGTGTGTCTTTTGTTTTATGGAAGAAACACTAAACAAACTTTTTGGCTTACCTAATATTTACTACAGGGAAAATCCTTTTAAAGGTAGTTAACATCAGTTAAGAATAATTTTGTTTTATGATTAATAGACCATACCACTGTCTGTATTTACAGATAAAAATGAACTAAATGCTTTTAGTGAAAATGCTAAACATTATCCATTAAACAATAGAAAGTTAGAAAGGTCATTGGACAGAGCGTGCATTCTTTTAAATACTAATTTTAATCTTACAGGTTATTTAGCAGCAGCCTCTTAAAATAATTATATTGTAATTGAACCAAGGTTTGGCAGCCTGCCACCTTGGAAGCCAAATTCATGAGACAGGTGCAAGGTCCCATCTTAACATCTCTGGTCAAGCCAATATAATTCTTATAGGAAGTTGGTGGGAATTTGGGAGGGGAAAATTCCAAGGTGGGCATGGACATACCTTTTCTCTTGGGAGTAAAGAGGTGGTACTGAAAGGGGAATAAGGCAGCTTCTTCCTAAACTCACTCCCTTCTTCAGTGTTATCTTTCTGTTTGCATTAGCATTTTCCCTTCCCTGAACACTTGTTGTTTATGGCTGGCACCAGCATATTTTGCAAGTGCAATGAGAACTGGAGCACATGGTTGATGAAACGTTTTGATTTGTTACAGAATGCATACTAGCTAAGAGATACTAAATTATGATTAAAACTTAACATCTTAGTGCAGGCAGATGTTTTTATGAGGAGGGAGGAGAGGGAAAGCAGAACAAAGAGATCAGGGGTAAGAAGTCATGAGCTGTTGATTCATGTAATATGAACACGTGCATATAAGCAAGTCAAAAAAGAATACATATGCACCAAATGATTAATTTATATAAAACACTGGAAATTACAAACTAATTTACAGTAGCACAAAATAGATCTGCAGGGGAGTAGGGTCAGGGATTGTGGAGAGGAAGGAGGGATGGATTACAAAAAAGCATGAGGAAATATTGGGAAGTAATAGATTTGTCCATCATCTTCACTGTTTCCATGCATAGCCATATGTCAAAAATCTATCAAGTTTTACACACTAAATGCATGCAGTTTATTGTAAGTCCATCATAACTAACCAAAGCTGACTAGTAGTCCAGTAATCTTGGCATATTATTCATTCATTCATCTATTGTAGGACAATTGGGTTGCTTTCAATTTGGGGCTATTATAAATAAAGTTGGTATGTTTATTCTTAGAGAGATAGAGAGAGAGAGAGAGAGAGAGAGAGAGAGAGAGCCAGCACACTATGAGGGGGAGGGGCTGTGGACACACAGGCAGTGTTTTTGCTGGTCCTGATATGGGTCTTTTTGGTCAGCATCCTTGAGGTGGTGGGACTCTGGGGTCAGACTCTTTTGTGGTTTATACATGACCTGAACCTGTTGATTCTAGTAAAGTATACTTAGGAAAGACACTTTTAATATGTAAATTCTAGCTTTGAGAGAAAAATCAGGTTAGAGTAACAAGCTGGGTTAATAGTTACTAAGATTAATATGAGTAACTTAATATAAGTATGTTCATTCCCCATTATAGTACCAGCCCTTTAATGTAGCAATTACAACAAGTGTGCTCCAAGAATTTTTAAAACCTGCAGTACCTGATTAATTTAGTCAGGGGCACTGACTTCTTTTTTCCTTAGATTATCTAATTTTTAAAATGACAACTGCCAACACAATAGCTGTCCATTGTGAATTATTCACAATTATATCTATTTTTTAGAATTCCAGTTTGGCAAAAAATGCAATGTCTTTTTTTGGTGTGTGCTGCAGAATTTTAGTAATTAGTTTATGTGTGTCATGAGATGAAAAAGCATGAAACTTGCTGCTTTAATGCATAGAGCAAATTTGAATGTGTCAGTAAGGTTTGGATGTAATCACCAAGAAGACTGATGGTAATGAAAGCAATTTCAGCTGCAGGAGATAAAAAGAAAAACATTCCTCTTTTACCTTCTCAGTGGACTACCTGCAAAGACTGTATTATCTCTCTGATCCATTACCGTGAAAACTGCTGGCTTCAGCTATTTTGGCTTGTATTTAGTTACACATATTTGGCACAGAAAGTTTTCTATGCTCTATTGGACATCACAGTAAGATGCATAAAGCATGAGGAGATCACAGTCCTGTGATTTGTAGCGAAGGAGTAACGGTGGCTTGGAGTCAGGAGGGAGCAGGAGTTCAATGATGCCTTCCAACAAATTAATATCAAAAATAGGACTTTGAAAGGGAAGCCCGTTGGGGGCACAGAAATGTCTGGGTGGGAAATAGAATGATAACAGAGATATTGATATAAGGTCGTTGCAATAGAAATGATGAGAATAATTTAAAATTGTGGCAAAGATGTTGGAAGAATAAAGCCAGGTTTAAGAGATTTGGATACCAGATGGACATGGAAAAGGAAAGTTATCAGTAAAGAATATAAATTAAAAGGACAGATAAATAATAAAGACATTCACAAAGATTAAGAGTACACATAGGTGTCAATACAGATGGAAAGAGAATACAGTTTGCTCAGTACCAGGGATGAATTTCAGAAATGAGTTGGATATAAGATAGATCAATAAAAATTGATCTTCAGCTTTCAAAAAAAAAATCCTGGTGGTAAAGATAATAGGACTAGTAGAACTTATTCAGAGTGTAGACGTTGAAGAGGACATATTAAATATATTTTTAAACTTAGAAGATAAAATGTCAGTTACATTAGGCACTTGAAAAAGATTGATCAGAAAACATTAAATATATGTGTCCTTCTCTCCATTTTTGAGAAGCGCCTGGCAGAGTTGCTGGAACACACACACTATATTTCTTTTTCTTGCTTTATAATTGAGGTGCTTGGTTGCCATAAGTTCTCCACCACTGAATACAGAGAAATAGAAGCAAGAAAGAAAACCATGCAACAAAATTTTGCATTACCTTCACTGTATTAGTTTTTATGAGGGGGTACCCCAAAAAACTGGAGTTACCTTCTGGAGGGCCAGCCTCTTGTAGTACAGGCTTCCCTCACTAGGTGAGTGTTCTAGGAACCCATCCATATCAGTGCACCAGCTGGCGTTGTTGTGAGAACCTGCATTTGGCTTCAGTGAAAGTGTTATGAAGACTCTTTAAAGTGTTTGCCCACTTCATGACGGGTGATTTACAAGCGCACCTGCCCACACCACACTGAGTGTTCAGCAGTTTTTGACCAAAAACAGCCTGACTCCTACACCCCACACTTTTTATTCACCTGATCTTAAATGGAGTGACTTTTTTTTCATTTTCCTGGATGAAAAAAGTTCTCAAAATGAAAACATTTTGCCTATATAGAATCAGTAAAACAAAAAAATGTCAGAAGCACTAAAAGGCATCAAAATCCATAAGTTCAAAAACTGTTTTGAATAGTGGGAAAATGTCTCAAAAGGTGTATTGCATCAAATGGAGAGTACTTTGAAGGTGACTGAAGTTTAAACATGTAAGAATAAATACATTTCACTTTGGGGGTGTCCCCCTTGTATTGCTGCTATAACAAATTATGGCACACCTATTGGATTAAAACCACACAAATTTACTCTCTTTATGTGTTCTGTCTGTTGCACATGTTCTCAGGCTAAAACCAAGATATTGGTAGGGCTGTGATCTTTTCTGGATGTTCTAAGGGAGAGACACTTTATGGCGGGTTGAGTTCTTTTCAGTTCATATTGCTCCACTGTCTGCCTCACCTTAAACTTTTAAGGATCCCTGTGATTACATTATGCTCACCTGCATCATTCAACAGTCTCTGTTTTAAGGTCACATGATTAGTTACTTTAATTTGTCTGCAACTTTAGTCCCTCTTTGCCGAGTAGTGTTACATTTTCCCCTGCTCTGTGGATTGGGGCATATACGTCTTCGGGGGACCATTGCTCTGCCTTTCACATTGACAGTTTTAGCTCATTAAAATCTTGTCATTCTCATTAGATAAATATGCTCTGTATTAATGCTCAGCCTTTAATTTTGTTTTTACGTAATGCTCCAAGTGTAAGTGGGATTGAGGCTCTGTGGTTTATGTAACCTTATATTGCAGCTAGAAGGCAGGATTCCTCAGATTTTATCAGTAACAACCAAATTCCCCCTGCTTTCAGACATAGATCTGTGCTTATCTGCCCTTGATTGGACGTCTGTTCAGCATAATTAGTACAGCCTGGCTTAAGCAGTGCTATACTATCACTAAAATCCATGACTCGTGTTAGATCAAAGTTTCCATCCATAGTAACTCTTTTGTGCTGATTGTTTTAACCTCTGCCATTCATTGCTGTTCCTGGCATTTTTGTGCCCAAAGATAAAACAAAGAAAATGCTAGACCCACTAAATATAGAGGTCAAGTGGATGCAATAGTTCTGCTTCAAGTCCATCTGGCTATCTTTCCCATCACCAAACATGCCAGCTCTCTACACTGAGGCTGCACTCCAGGACCTCCTGTTATTCAAACTCCTGATCATGCCGTGTCAGGATTCTTCATTCATTTGTGGCTTCTCCTAAAATTCCAAATCCCACCTTGTGGTTTGGTTTTGAGATAGCAGAAATAATAAAACTGGCCTGTGTATCTTCAATCTCCTTCTCCCTCGATATCACCAGGTCAGAAAGGATAGTCATTGTAACAGTGGGGAATTGTAATCTTCCCCACCATTCTTTTGGCATTTTTGTAAATGTTGACTCTGATTAATATGCAGATTATCAATAAACAGCATGCTTACATAAATATTCCAGAAACTAACTTCAAAAGATACAGCCTCTGACCTTTGATCATCCCAGCTTGAGGAGATTTGCTGACCTTCAGACATAAACCTAGAGTAACATAACAGCAGGATGAAGGGAAATAAGAATGATGCACACCATACCATTGCTTGGCCAGTTCTACGGTCCTTGTCAGAAGATACTGTGCTGGTCTGCATGCAGAAAATTCTTCAACCCCCATCCTTTGATTTCTTTGTTTTGCTTTCCCTCTCCCTTCGTAAAAACCTCTGCTTGCACTTAGATGTTGAGATGGGCTTTGAGATGAGGATCCTCCACCTTCTCAAGTCACCAGCACTCGGATAAAACACTTTTTTTCTCACCAGCACCTGCCCCATGAGTTTGGCTTTTGTTAAAGCAAGCAGATGGACCTGTGTTCAGTTACAGCTTCTGGTGACTCCACCGGGGACACTGTAGACCCTGGTAAGACCCAGAAAACCCAGGCTGGAGTCACAGCTGCTTATGGCAGGGCTGACCTCATTGCAGGGCTTGTGGGAATTTCCCAACAGGTGCCAAGATGCTCTCTGTTCTCCCACTCAGGGCCTCAGCTGCCTGAAACTCTTTGCTGGTGAAAGGGAATGAGTTACCGGTGAGCTGATGAGCCTGAGACAGGGCGAGTCCCTGGAGTGCATAACTAAAAGCCCTCTGCCCCACCATCTGGGTTCTTTGAACCAGTCTGGGATTCCATAACAGTCATTTGCTAAGTACGTGCCACTCCGCCAGAGGCAAGGCTTTGTGATGTAAAAGTCCCGGTTACCTGGCATGGGGTTTGGTAGAATACTCATTTTGGTCTAGTTACATAGATTTTGGGTACTAAATGCTTTCTTAGTTGCTTATGTGTGGTTGGGTGTTCTTAACACTGTGTTTTTGACACTGGATACAATTGTTTAGAAAAATTTGTGTAGAAACAATATTGCCCTTTGACTGTCTGTTAGTGTCATTTCTCAGTACTAACCCCAGTTCCTCCTCCTGAGCAAGTCAGTTTCTACTTGAGAGTTATCATCTGTTCTGTTTGACAGCCCCTGAGAGCTCTTGTCTATTTGAAATGAAACTTTGTTTCTCTCATCTGTCTCAACTCAGACTTTGGTTACAGTTATTCTTTGATTGCCTTCTTAGCTTTTGGGGACTGGGTTTGATCTTCCCTGTTTTGTACACACTGGGAATCCTCTTTCTAGACTTTGGGCTTTGTGCCATTTTGACCTTGTCAGGGGCATTTGAGGTACCGGTTGGTGGGAGATAAAATTTAACTTTTAGACATTAAAATTGAACATTTTTATGCTAACAGTTTTGCAAACATATTAAGTTAATAAATTCCCTGAACAAATCAATTTGACTGAGTTGTAAAAAACAAGAACATTTAAATAGATATTTAACTACAGAGGATGTAAATCAGTAACTTCTAATTTTTCAAAACAATAATCAAATAGATTTAGAGTGAATTTCTTTCTAAATGATTATGGAAAGATAAGTCCAATCAACTCCATATCTTTGAAAAAATGGAAGAAACAAAAAATGTTAAATTCCCAAAAATAAAAAATGGTAAAAATATAAGCAAAAATCAAGAATACATATTAAAAGATAATATAATATTGCGTAATGAATCATTTTGTTTTTTCCCTAGAAATTCTAGATTAATTTGACAACAGCTTATTGATCAATATGATTTACATGTTAACAGATTAAAGACAGGAACCTGCTTGGTTGTGACAGTACTTCCAGAAAACATGGCCAGTGTCATCACACATCATCTCACGATTAGAAAGTCATTATAAATTAGGAAATCTTTTAGCCTAGCACTGACAATGTGCAGAAAATTATAAGATGTCAGATACTAGAAATAATACATGAAGTATCTTTTTTCGAATCTAATAAAATGGTTTTTACTGGAAACACAAAACTTTATTTAAAATGTTAAAGAAGGCCTCTAAACTTAATAGAAATATGACCTTATTAGTTTACTAAGAGTTCAGATGTGACTACATTTCCAAAGCTGACCTACATATTTAATTTAATCGAAGTCTGAAACGGAACAGAACTGTGCTCATGTGTATGTGGTCATCAAATGCATGGCCGTGTGAGACACCCTTGGGGAAAGGTGGGCTGACACACGGACATGTGCACATAGTTACCATTACAGGAAAAGCAGGTGAACACTTACCTCACAATCTAAACAACAATTGGTTCCAGATTTATCTTTGACTTAAGTATAAAAGTGAAAGTATACATATGTTTTAAAAATATTATGAGAACAGTTTCTTAAACAAGGTTTACTACATGTAGAAAAGAAGGAAGTCAGAGCTGAATGGAGTGAATTTGAGAACTCCTGTTCCTCCACTAGACCCCATGAATAAGATGATAATGCAAAATGGAAGATATTTGCCACAAACAAAATGCACAAAGAACTATGGTAGTATCGGGAGAGACTTCCCGTGGCACCTAAGTGAGTAAATAAGTGAATGGGTGCAGATGTGTGTGTGCGTGTGTGTTCATGTATGTCAAAAAAACACTCACAAAAATCCTAAATTGGTAAAGACATATGAACAAGGATTTCAGAAAAGATGGCATAAGGATAATGAAGGGATGTGAGAGAGCAGAGAAATGTGAATTAAAACTAGTGATCATGACCCGACTGGGTAGCTAACCTGTCTAGAGCATTGTCCCCATATGCCAAGTTTGTGGGTTCAATCCCTAGTTAAGGTACATATATGAATCAACCAATGAGATCATAAATAAGGGGAGCAACAAATCAATGTTCCTCTCTCTCTCCCTTCCTGTCTAAAATTGAAGAAAAAATGCAGCGATTGTTTTGGTAAGCATTCTAAGTTTAGACAACAGCAATCATTGGGGGAAATATAGAACAAGGGACACCTTCATGAACTGCTTAGCAACTGCTTGTCGTATTACACACTGAACATCCACTTTGGAAAATAATTAGGCTTTTAATATAGTTGACTATATTGGCATGTTTTATGCCTGGGTTTTTTATGACCCAGCAATCTCATTACTTGGTAAATACTCTAGAGACAATCTTGTACATGTGCTTCTACAGACATAAAGTGAAAATCTTCCTACCAACCTTGTTCATAATAGTAAGATACTGGAAAACACCCACATGTCCATCAATAGTGGAATAGACTGCAGCTACAAGCATCAGATTGGATGAATCTCAAAGGCATCAACTTGACTGAGAAAAGCAAGGGTCCCCAACATCTATAATAAATTTACATTTATAAATTGAAAGTGCAGATAATAGCTATGCATATAGTTATTGGTTTGTCTGGGAAAAACCCAGCCACTGTTGATATAATGAGATCAATTTGTACAACATCCATGTAAACCTGCCAGCCAAGGAGAGTAGACTGGAATGTGCATGTGTGAACAATGATGACTTCACTGTAATAGTCGGCAAAGGAGGTAGATGTTGTTGAGTGAGTGTGTGTACTGTGTGGCTGTTTCATTCAAAGTGACTGAGCAAGTAGAGCCACAAATCTGCATCAAATTTTGTGTTAGGCTTGAACATTCCTCCACAGAAAGTATTTGTATGATTCAGAAGGCTGCAGCTATGGGTAAATGGTGATTGGTGGCTTCATCTTGACAGTGGCAACCACTCAGACATCAAGTCTTGTGCAGACAATTTTGGTGACAGCAAATCACCTAGGTGACTCAGCCCCCACTACAACCCAGATTTGGTGCCTTGCTACTTTTGGCTTTTCCCCAAACTAAAATTCTCTTTGAAAGGGAAGAGATTTTAGACCATTGATGAGATTCAGGAAAATATAAGGAAGTTGATGGGAACTGGGGAAACTGTGTGAGGTCCCGAGGTGCCTACTTTGAAGGGGTCATAGGCATCATTGTCCTGTGTACTATGTTTCTTGTATCATATATCTTTTTCAATAAATGTCTCTATTTTTATGTTGTATGGCCAAATGCCTTCTGGGGAGACCTTGTATTTATGCATATATAAGTTTTAAAATAAAGAGATTTAATAATACATAATTCAGGATAAGTGGTTGCTTCTCTTGGTTTAATTAAGTCAACAGGGAGCAAACAAAGGTTGTGAATGTATCAAACTGGCTTGTGAATACATTGTTTTGTTATGATGATTTAATTGTACATCTAAGTTATATACCACCATTGTATATATATTTCACAATTTAAAGTTATAAAAATAATGCTGTGCTAATAATGTGCTATATTCACAAACACCAGAGACGTTGTGGACCATCCAAAGAGCAGAGAGTTGGGAATTAGGAAAAATCAGGGTTGGATAGTTACTAGGTATACTCACTCACTAGGCTTGTGACCTGCACGTTTTCAAAAAAGGAGATAGTGATATCCATCTTGTAGGGCTGCCCAGGAATAAATGAAATAATGAATGCAAAATGCCAGCAGAATGCCTGGCACATAGATGCCCAAATAGAGAATCAGCATGAAGGAAATTAACTCTCCTTTACTGACAGCAGTTTCAACAGAAGACAAGTGTTTTGTTCACTGCAGAAACTACATTGTAAGAAGAATTGTCAAATTGTGAGTGAAAAATGCAGTGGAGTAACAGCTTCCCATAAATAACACTGTAAGGGGATAGAGTTTCATCCTACTCAGGCATGCATATACATAGGCAGAGAAGGTCGGGATAGAAGTTGTTCTCTTCTCGCTGAGACTCTTTCACCCTCAGATGATCTGTCATTGTATGCAGAACACAGTGGCAGATTTATCCCCACGACTCGGGCTGCTCAGTAATGGTTCAGATGAAAGCATTTCAGTGTGCCATAAAGTGGGAACTCATAAATGACAGTCTATTACTGGGTGACAAGCCCCAGCCTGGTGACTTTGTTTGTGACTTTGTGTAGACTCTGCACAAATAATTCCATTGTCATGAGCTTCAGGAGAAAAAAAAATGAAATAACACTGGTCAGCACATTTAACCGCCTGATACTATTAAAAAACACCTCATGTGGTCTGAAAGGCTATACAGTTTACAATAACTGGCGTGATGCAGAGCACTTGTGTACACTGATGCAACCCCTAAGTTGGCGAGAGCTGGGCATGTTTTATAGTTGCCTGATGATTACAAATTAACTATTGTTTCCATATTTTGAATAAACCCTCTGAATTTTGACTCTGCTTTCATTTTGTATTATATTCTGAGTGATGATTAATGTTGTGTTCCTCTCCAATTAAATTATTGGCCAAAAGAAAAATATGGGCCAATAGCAAATACCTATGATTATTATTCTTGGTAGGAATTGTTTTAAGGAGGATGGGGTGAGGGTTGGTGTAAGGCAATGCTTTGGCTCATATAATAGTGACTCATGAAATGGACCCTTTAGTATCAGTCATAATGGGACCTGGATACTTCATATGTTTCTATATGTAAACTTTAACTCTTTTTTGGTGTTGGAAAAATAATGATGCTGTTTCTATACAATTATCAATATTACAGGCAATATTAAAATTTTAGAACCAATCTATACACACTTTAACTCTGTTTTCATTAATATTTCTGCTACTATTTCATGAGATTTCTCTTTAATGTTAACCTCAAATAATCCAGTTGACATTCTTTATCTTGTGTTTTCTGATACACGGGCAAGTACTTGCCCCATCACTTGAACTAACCTCAAAATTTATGTTAAATAACATTTCATATTTCCCTTAAGACAAAATTCTTTTTCATTTTTCTGTCAGGTATTAATCAATTTAGGTAAAAGCAGGAGTCAAAACCATGGGTCCAAATACCTATAAATCATTAGTGATATGCCTTGATAAACCAGAAATAATGCTTGCCACATAACAGGGCTTATGTATACATTTTTATATGCATCAAATCATTTTTAAATGATGAGACAGAAATAAGCACAATGGCACAGAAATAAGAGAAACTAATTGTGGAGAATTTTAAAGGAATTGGTTAAAGAAGAATTTCTTAGAATTAACATTAAATAGAGCTTTACATTATTATTTCAATTTTGCCACATTCAGATTTAAACCAATATATAACGAGATAGGCAGATTTTGAGTTAGATATCTCCAAAGTTGAGAAAAACATTTAAAAAACACACATATAGCTCATTCAAAGAGATAAAAAATGAGGTTTTATATAATCATATATCCATTGAAAAAAATGAATTCTGATTAAATAAACTTCCACATGAAGATCAGTGTCTTTCTTAGGTGAATTTTTGAAACTTGCAGGGTGAAAAGAACATGAATCTTACATAAACTGCCAAGATAAAAACAAAAGAACTGCTTGCTAACCTCAGTCACTCTTTCTTATAAATGGGTTTGCCTAAATCCTAAATATAATATTTTGAACAATATATGAGGTTTGTCTAGAAAAAGTGTAGCCATTTTTAATATAATGAGACCAGTTTGCATAGCATCCATGTAACTTGCCAGTCAGGAAGGGTGGGCTGGAATACACATGTGTGAACAATGATGATTTCACTGTATTAGTCAGTGGGGACAGTAGATGCCAATGAATGAGCATGTGTACTGTGTGGCTGTCACATTCAGAATGACTGAGCCAATAGAGCAACGAATCTGCATTAAATTTTGCATTAAGTTTGAGCATTCCTCCACAGAAACTATTGGGCTGATTCAGAAGGCTGCAGCTATGGGCAACTGGTAAATGGCAGCTTCATCACCACAACACACCCACTCATGCATCATGTCTCATGCAGAGTTTTTTGACTAAACATCAAGTCATCGAGCTGGCTCAGCCCCTCTACAGCCCAAATTTGGTTCCCTGGGACTTCTGGCTTTTCCCACACTAAAATCACCTTTGAAAGGGAAAAGATTTCAGACTGTCAATGAGTTTCAGGAAAATACAACATGGCAGCTGATGGCAATTAGGAGGACTGTGTGAGGTCCCAAGGTGCCTACTTTGAAGGGGACTGGGGCGTCATTGTCCTATGTACACTATTTCTTGTATCTTGTATCTTTTTCAATAAAGGTCTCTATTTCTTATATTACATGGCTGGATACCTTCTGGACAGTCCACATATATGAATGACAATTCATCATGAACACATTGGATGTATTCCATGAATTAAGGGGCCCTTTGAAATTCAAAACTTTGCTAATATAATCTCACTATGATGACTGCATCAGAAGAAAACACATGTGATCATAACATTAAACACCACTGAAACTTAGATAAAATGTATTTGCCAATCTAAATAAAAATAAACTAGTTAACAGATAAGAATTTCCATAACCTGAAAAAAAGATGTTCACAAATCTAAGAAAAAATAATACTAATATACAGAAAATATTTTATCTTTAAACAAAAGAAGACAAGGAAACCTGTTACCACTTTCTCTAAAAGACTTGTGTTTAGAATACATGGGCAGTGAAACAAGGTAAAAAATTAGAAGTAAGCAATAAAATATTATTCAGGTATATAAGATTGAAGAAAATTAAAATAAACTATTGATATACCAGTAGATTTATAAAGCAGAGTTATCAATGTTCTGAATATGAGACTGATTGGAAAAAATCAATTGTATATCTGTATTCTGTATACTATTGTACTAGAAACAAATCATAAAGAAGGATGATATCATTGACAGTGAAATCAAGAAGCATGAAATATATTCACATTAATGTATAAGTTCTCTGCACTAAAGACTATAAAGTTTATTGATATATATTTGAAAAGATCTAAATAAATGAAGAACAATATCATATTCCTGCAATTAATGATCCAATATTGTTATGTGTAAATTGACTCAGATTGCTCTAAACATTCAGTTCGATCACAGACAAAATGGCAACGGGGTTCTTTTTGTGGACATTGTAAAATATACATGAAAATATAAAGGAAAAATAATGCAAAGGCAATCATTTAAAAGAATTAAAATGTTAGTGGGTTATTCTAACAGCTATCACATTTATTGAAAAATAAATCAGAAAGACATGTTTTAGACTAAGGATAAGCACAGGAATCAGTGGTACAGAATAGGCAGTCCAGACACAGATTCACGTACATATGGAAGTATGATAAATAACAGTAGGGGAAGTGTGGTTTATTTAAAAAAGATATTGTGTCAATTAATCAAAAACATGTACATCTCTATCTGAATCTCTGTCTACCTCTATCTATCTCTGTCTCTGTCTTTATCTCTATTTCTATCCATCTATAAACATTCAAGCCACAAACTGAGAAATGATATTTGTAAAACATATAATAAATGTTCATATCAAGAAAAATACATAAAGCCCTACAAATCAAGTAGCAAATATAGAGAATCCCATATGCAATGGACAAGATGCTTAATGTGGCCCTGAAATGAAAATGATACCCAAGTCCCTAAAAATGGAGAAAAAAAGTTTTCAATAATCATGAGGGAAATACAAGACATAGTCATCATAAGAAAAACATCCTCAAGGAGATAACACTACATACCCACCAGGTTGTTGAAATTAATAGGACTGAAAGCTATGTATTTCTGATGGAGATAGAATACAGTAGAAAAATGGAAAGTTGGCATTATTTGTTGTTGATACCCATGACCCAACAATTTCTTTCAATAGTATATGAATATTATACTTTAAGATAATTTTTCAGTACAAATGAAAAGTTTTCATTTCCCACATAAAGTAGCAGGGCTTTGAAAGTGATAAATTATAATTATAGCATAGAATAGATTAAACTATAGAATGAAAAGAACTGTAAAATTTTTCTTAGTTTTGTGTTCATTGTTTTTGTCATGTCTATTTTAGACTGTTTCTAGCCTCATCTTGCATTTATTTAAGACAAAATGAGCTTCAGATAATACCATTTCAATAACACATTTTTCTTCTTAAAAACAGAAAATAAAGAATATTTTACTGCAAAATTCCACTTAAAATTTTTTTAAAAAGATGTGTAACTGAGTCTGAAATTTGTCTTTAACTTTGTTTTTATTTAAAGACCTGCTATAATTCTTTGAGAGACCTATAAAAGTCTGCTCAGAAACATTACAATGCAAAATGGACAGAGAAGGACAATGAGATCTTTAATTTACCATGGCAAAGTGATTGCTGTGACGAATGGATAATATATTATCAATAGTAATATATAGGGAAATGATACAGGTGAATAGCAGAGACAATAATTTTTTTTTTTGCCACAAGACCTGTCCTTCATTTCTCTTATAATAAATAAAATAATATTAGGCCACATGGAACCAGTTTGAAAATCCCTTGTTTACAGCAATATACGTCAGTTATGATTCAAACAACATAGCTCATTTCAAAAACCTGCAACAAGAAGATAAATCTTCAGGGGCATCACTATTCATAACAAAGGGCAATTTTTGTCTTTATTGATTATCTGTATTGGAAGTCCTGTATTTGATCTCTTCTTCCACTTTATAAAGGCAATATTGTAGAGATGAGCGTGTGTCCTACTCAGGTAAGTCCTCTCATGTACTTTTTCAGCATGAACTTTTCCACATACTAGAAAATAAGAAAGCAGACAAAAATGACAGAATCTATTTTTTCTAATCTGGTTTCACTCCTGAGCACCAGAAGTGGAACAGAAGTAAGGAAGAGGGAACTTTCTCTGCATCGTGCTGTATCACATGTGTACACACACACTCCAGTCTCTATCCCTTCCCACGCCCCAGTCTTCCCAGGACCACGTGATAAACTGCTCAGGGCACTAGAAATCCGAAAGTGCACCCTGTACCTGCTGGGAGCTTACTTGGGGTACACATTACTGCAAAATGTGCAGTGAGCACTTTGTTCTGGGAACAAAGACTCGTGTTCCTGGGAAGCACGGTGATTTTATATCCACTGCTTTTCCTTATTATTTAAATTTCCATCTTCTGAAGTTACTTCCATACCCCAAATGCCTTTATTATTTTTATTTTCATCTTTTTTTTTTTTTTTACATTTCTAACATCTATTAAGAGGGCCTGGTAATTTTCTATCATTTATAAGTTCCCCTTGCACCAAACTAAGATATATAATATTATATTAATTGCAACAAATACCTGCATATACAACAATGTTATTCTATTTGGTCTTTGTCAAAGCCAAACCCTAATACAGGTACACTAACAAACCTACTAACATGAACAAGAAATAACACTGTTCTATTGAATCACATAATCTAGTAGGTGAAAAGGGAAAAAATGATTTTTAAAACAAAATTAAAATTTCAGGTAGCAAAAGTACAACTCAAGAATAAAGTATACTAGAGATAATTTTTATTTTTTGACAAATGACTACTGGTATGTATATATATGTATATATATGTATATATATACAGGATTCCTTACATATGTATGTTAGCACTAATATTTAGCTTTCTGAGCTCAGGGAATTAGTGGATGTACACACAATTGGCTGTCAATATATAATTCATACTTTCACAACATCTTTACAAAAACAGTCAATTTTTACATGAAAATAATGTATTTAGTGAACTATGATTACTTTTGCATATCCCTATTACTACAACATATTCAGATTCATGATTTAATTAAGTTTTTACAAAAATATAATCTTGGACCATATTGTTTAGAGAGTAGTATTAATGTATTTATGTATAAATCCACTCTATAGCTAACATTTATTTTCTATCATGGACAATGATATTTTCTTTTGTTAAAAATAATCAGAATTAACTAATACTGAAGCTTTTAAATTATTTTTCAGATCACAATGGCCGTATATGGTTTAGAATGATATATGTATATATGCATGTATATATACCTATATTTCAATTTATTAGTGAGTTTTCTATGTATTTCATTTTGATATTCTATTTTAATTAAATTCCACAAAGCCTTTTATTAGGTGAGTTATACACTGGAATTCAATCTTATCTGCAATTGTTATGGTTTATTTTCCTTTTGTAAGAAATCAATGCAGTTTTATTAAGCATTATAATTCTGTATTTTTATTTTGAAAGTCATTTGATGTTCTCACCTATTAAAAATTTAAGGTATATTTCTAACAGTATCTTTCAATGAATTAAGACTACTTCTTTCTACATGAACTCTTGCTTGAATTATGGAGTCACCAAAAGTGATGCTCATATTCAGCAATGGAACTAAAAATAAATGAAAATGACTTATACATTGAAAATGAGCAAAGGATGCATTATGAAATCAACATACATAATTCCATGCACTTCTCAAATAAGAAATAGCAAATACAATAAGAATAGAGGAAATAAAGAAATCTCAGTCACTCAACTGACTTTATTTTTTAGTGATACAAAATCTGAATTATTCAACCTGAAGCTATTAAATATTCAGAGTGCTTCATATTTTAAAGTTATTGATTAATGTCTTTGGTAAAGAACAGTATTATCTCTGATTACATCAAGGTCATCCTGAGGAACAGGACCAAGGCACAAAGTTTTATATATGGAAATATGAGAAGCTAATACATAATTCATTCTTAACAGATAACATAAAGGTTAACCCCTTGGAGAATCTGAAGATAATACTCATGTTCTGACAATTCTTTATACTGGCAATTTGGAAAATGCCAGTGTTTTATTACTACCTATTCTTGTACTATGACATGAATTAATGCATACCTGCCTCTCTATTCCTAAGGGCAAAAAGGAATTTGAATTATGTACAGGAGAGAAATTTTATAAAATTAAATGAGCCAAAATACTTTCCCTATGTATACTCATTAGAAATACCATGAGAGTAGTAAGTCCCTTCTGCTTTTAGAGAAAATTGGTACTTCGCTGTACCTTCTAACAGATATATGTTAAACTTTCCATGCCCACTGAACAAATAAAGATATTTGGGGTCAATTCACATTTTGGAATCCTGTACATGCTAACCATAGTGAAATATATCAACTTTAACTTGATCCAGCAAGCAAAAGTATTTGTCACATTTTATCCTTTTATAAATATTATCTATCCTTTTTGTGGAGAAAATAAATCTAAGATCTTGGCTTCCAGAATTTCTTTCTTTTTCTCTTTCCACTCACTGCCCTATCACATTTAGTTAGTAAATCTGTCAATGAGATTAGACTGGATGATTATGTTCCAAACCCATATGTTGTTTCCTCTGTTCAAATACCACTTTAAAACCATGAAAATGAGCTCTGGTTACAAAATGGGATTTTCCTTTAGCCACAGTTTCACTACTATTATTTATCACATCCCTATATTATTTAAAAGTATGACAATTTTGAACATTGAACCAATGAGATTGCTCGGTTCCCAAAACATGGAGTCGTTTTCCTTCACACCTCAGAACCTATTCATCATTCCTCCCCACTGATCTCCAAAACACAGTGACATTCTGACCACTTTTTTGCTGGGTCCACTGCTGGCATGGTGATGCTCGCTGCTACTGTTGATCATCTGGGTTATTTCACTGGCCTGCAAACAGGTGTCTACGATGCTGCA
>CM052540.1:178784095-178823933 GCA_028533065.1 Trachops cirrhosus | reverse complement strand
TTCTGTTAATGGCGAGATCATATGGTATTTGTCTTTCACTGCCTGACTTATTTCACTTAGCATAATGCTTTCCAGCTCCATCCATGTTGTTGCAAAGGGTATGAGCTCCTTCTTTCTTTCTGCTGCATAGAATTCCATTGTGTAAATGCACCATAGTTTTTTGATCCATTCATTTACTGATGGGCACCTAGGTTGTTTCCAGCACTTAGCTATTGTAAATTGTGCTGCTATGAACACTGGGGTGCATAAGTTCTTTTGGAATGGAGTTACAGGATTCTTAGGATATAGTCCCAACAGTGGAATTGCTGGGTCAAAAGGCAGATCCATTTTTAGTTTTCTGAGGAAGTTCCAACTGTTTTCCATAGTGGTCTTACAAGACCACTATGCAATCCCACCAACAGTGTACTAGGGTCCCTTTTTCTCCACAACCTCTCCAGCACTTTTTGTTTGTTGTTTTGTTTATGATGACCATTCTGACTGGTGTGAAGTGATATCTCATTGTGATTTTAATTTGCATCTCTCTGATAGCTAGCGATACTGAGCATATTTTCATGTGTCTCTGGATCTTCTGCATGTCCTCCTTGGTGAAGTGTCTATTCAAGTCCTTTGCCCATTTTTTGATTTTTTGTACACCAACAATGAAACAGCAGAAGAAGAAACCAAGAAAAACATCCCATTCGATATAGCAAAAAGAAAAATAAAATACCTAGGAATAAACCTAACCAAAGAGGTAAAAGACCTGTATTCAGAAAACTACATAACACTGAAGAAAGGAATCAAGGAAGACACAAACAAATGGAAACATACACCGTGTTCATGGATTGGAAGCATTAACATCATCAAAATGTCCATATTACCCAAAGCAATTTACACATTCAATGCAATCCTTATTAAAGTACCAATGGCATATTTCACAGACATAGAACAAACACTTCAAAAATTTATATGGAACCAGAAACGACCCTGAATAGTTGCTGCAATTTTGAGAAAGAAGAGTAAAGTAGGAGGGATCACAATACCTGATACTAAACTATATTACAAGGCCACTGTAATCAAAACAGCCTGGTATTGGCATAAAAATAAGCACATAGACCAATGGAACAGAACAGAGAGCCCAAAAATATCCCCAAATCTCTATGGCCAATTAATATTTGACAAAGGGGGCAGCAACATAAAATGGAGTAACAATGGCCTCTTCAACAAATGGTGTTGGGAGAACTGGACAGCTACATGCAAAAAAATGAAACTCGAACACCAACTTACACCATACACAAAGATAAATTCAAGGTGGATAAAAGACTTAAATATAAACCGTGACACAATCAAAGTCCTAGAGAACATAGGCAAGAAAATCTCAGATATCTCATGCAGAAACTTTTTTACCGACACGTCCCCTAGAGCAAGGGACATAAAGGAAAGAATAAACAAATGGGATCTCATCAAAATAAAAAGCTTCTGCATGGCTAAAGAGAACAGTATTAAAATAAAAAGAGAACCAACTGTATGAGAAAACATATTTGCCAATGATACCTCAGACAAGGGTTTAATCTCCAAAATATATAAAGAACTTACATGTCTCCACTCTAAGAAGACAAGCAACCCTTCAGCATATTCTTAAACAGCACTTTAAAACAGAAATCAGATCATGAACTTCTTTGGCATAAAATTCTCAAATTTACACTCATTTCACTTATAAAAGTCACAATTTGTGCAAATGCTTATACATCTATATCATAAGGAATTTCCAATTTTTCACTGAACTTTTCTCCAGCTTCTGTGTCAATTCTTCATTCAGTTTCAGTTGCTGTCGACTCTAAAATTACTGACTATGGCAATAGATTTAGTTTGTCCTTTTCCTTCTTTGCGTCTTTTGTCCGATACCATCTTCCCTGTAAGGCTGTCCATGGTCACTTTATGAAAACGTTCAAACCCTCTGTGCTCTGGAGACACTTGCCACGCTTGGCTTTTTACCACAATACTGACTGCCATCTCACACAGGGTACATTTTGCATGTTTGCATATTATGTTGTGTCTTGATTAGGATATTAGTTTTGTGAGGACAGAGCTTTCTATTAGTATTTTTGGCAATGCATTCCAAAAGCTTAGAACACTGCCTGGCTGAATTCATATGTTTTGAAAGTCTTCCCAGCTTAAGATCTTTCCAAATGCTGTTTCCTTGGCCAGAACTTTGTCTACTCCTTCAAAATGACTCCTTATTCTTTAAATTTCTGTTTTAATATTGCTTCTCAGGGAAACTCTTATTTGAATTAGTTATTCTTGCCTTCACCCCATTATTTCTTATAATACTTTCTGGGTGTGTGTATATAGTCCTGATCGCAATCTGAATACTTTTATATCTTTTCAGGTTATTTAAATTACCTCCTGTCTACTAGATTGCATAAAACTATGGCCCGTGTCTGTTTCCTTTTGCTCCTCTAATGGTTTGCTGCAGAGAACATTCTCAGTACGTGTGAATAGCTAGGTGTGTTACCCACACACCCCGTCTCAGTGCCCATTTTAGATAACCCCACACTGTGATGCATAATGACCTACACAGGACCACCTGGTGAGGGGTGATTTTTTTTATATTGTGTATAAGTGGAGGTCCACCAACTTGTAGATATGCTCCCGTTAAGAGATGATTTTGTTAAAACTAAACTGTAGGGTGTATTTATTATCTAAAAACAAAACAAAACAAAACTCTTTTCTTGATTTCTGCCATATATTGGCTTGGCCAAAAAGTCCATTTAACATTTTTTTCATAAAATAAAAGGCACACTTTACATTTTCACCAATAACTTTATTGAGTTGGATATTTTGAGTATGTTGACTATATCCTGCTATTGGCTTCTAGTGGGTAGAGGCCAGGGTGGTTACTAAACATCTTCCAATGCATAAGACAGCCCCACAGCAAAGAATTATTTGGTCAACATGTCAATAGTGCTAAGAGACTTCGTAAACAACTTTTGACACATTTGATCAGTCACTGCACATTTTTTTGAGTTTCAGTTGTATTTTTATCTTTCTGGAAATAATAAAGCATAACACCCCCAAAATGTTACATATTGTCTTCCATCTTCAATAGTAAAATGGCTGCACAAAGTTCACCAATTTTGATTATTTTTTAAAGGCCCAAAGCAGTCTTTATTTCCTGCCTTAGGCCTTCTTGGACTATATTGTGTGAATTGCTGAATAAATTTTATTTGATACTCCCATGTGTACCATCATCTACCATCTGGGTTAGTTACCACCCATGGGGGCAACTGTTGAATAATGGAACCCCAGAGCTGATGGGCGCACATTCCTCTCTTCGTTTCAGTTTAGTGAATGGTCCTAGGGTATCTAATTACCTACCTTGATAATGTGTTCTAGTTTTGACTCTCGCTTCCCCTGGTACATCCATCCTGTTCCTCACCCCTCATCCATGGTCACATTCCAAAATAAGTTACTTACAGTTTGTGTTCTTGGTGGGATCGTGAAGGTGATCACAGAGTAGCATAACATATGTACTTCCTTTTTTTTGTCTAAAGTAATTGTACTTATTTACACTCTCTCCAGTAATTCAAAGAATCCTTCCTTGTAGCGAAGATGTGGCATGTGACTCCAAAATTTCTATTTCTAACTGATATCTCTTCTCTGAACACACAACTCCTTTGCAGCTGCCTTGAATAGCACATAAGCATCTCACCAATAACAAAGCAAACAGAATCATTGATCTGTATCTTCCCAGTCTGGCTTCCATTCCAGTGACTTCCCACTTAGTAATTTGTACGGTCTCTAACCCATTTCCTAAGGCTATAAAACATGGAGTCAGCACCAGCTTTTATATACCCCATTCCAATGTACTAAAACTCTATTCTGCTTCACCTTCAAATATATTGCAAGTTTGACTATCATGTCTTTCATGAACTACTAAACTACCTTCTTACTTCTTCAGTCCACTGACATTATTGATCCTTCTCCCAATTTCTTCACAAAGCAGCCAAAGCCATCTTTTTACAAGTGAATTCAGATCATGGAAGTCTTATTTCTCCTGTACATTTCCCATCACATGTTATGAGCACCACAGATGTAATCTGGCCCCAAGTTACCTCACTGCCTTGTCTCTTGTCAGGCCCCTGCCTTGACTAATCTGCCCTGCGACACCATCCTGTTTCCTGTGACACAGCCTTTGTCCTTGGTGCCCCACTTGTGGGAAACACACTGCTACAGGAATTCTCTTCTCTCAAGTGCCTTTCTGATCAACCAATAAATATTTCAGTGGCATTTCAACCTGATTTGACTGTAGAGCAATTATCACCACCGTGATATCATATACTACACATTTAACTTATTTTTCAAATTATTTACTGTCTAACTGCAAATCTTCAGGTAGAATAAAGGTCAAGGGTGTAGTCCTGGGGCTAGCATGAGGTCAGGAATATGCATGGTATACAATTAATGGCTGTTTGAGGGTTGAGTAAAAATAACTATAAACTTGGGATCCATTCTTGTGATGACAATGAATGATCCTGGGAATACCAGGCCCATAGGTCCCACTAGTTGACCAGGTGATCCTGTGTCGGGGAGAGGAGACTCTCTTGCTAATCCAGTTCCAGTTCAATGTAGTTAGACTCAGAAGGAGTCAGGGTGTGAGTGGGATGGGATGATGTACCACAGTAAGTTGAGGAGGACATGGGGACACCACCTCTCAGGATGACTGTGTGAGCAAAGAACGCTGCTCCAAAAGGTGCCTAAGCTCTGCTGTTGTCTGTGTGGAAGGGCTTGCCAGCAGCCCCCAGGGCAGGACTCCTGGGGGAGGAGGGGGTGGAGAATATGGCAAGGGTGGAGGGGCAGCCCATTGGACCTTGCAGATAAGGGGAGGGATGGCAAAAGCCAGAGAATGAGGATGCTCTTGGATATGAGCATGCTCACTTAGCATTGGCAATAATAGCTATTTTCTGTGCTACAGATGCAAATTAATGTGGCTTGCTTTATGCATAAAGGTAAGAATCTATATGGGTGGTGCCAAGGAAACTCTTTACATTATTTAATAAAAAGTAAATTCATTTAAAAATCATCAGACATCATACATACCCTCATATTTATACCATTTACACATGGTACAAAAGCAAGGTATATTATAGTTATATAGAAATACTATAACAACAAATAATAAGCCCTCGTAACACTTAAAATTAAAATATTTAGATTATACATTTTAAAATATTCAGCTATTGTTATGTAACAATGTACATTCTAAAGAATAATATACATACATACAGAGTCCAGCAGAAGTAACGCCTGTTTGAGTGTAGTTGATTGGGGAATAATTTGTATGTAATAATTTGTCATTTTAATTTTAACATTTCACCTAAAATGTCATATGATATGCTTGGGTGTGATACTGTTGTGTTACAGAATTCCATGCTTATGATTTTGTAAAAAAATATTTTGTAATAAAAAGGCATTACTCATTCCAAACCCTGCATATATGTGTGTGTGTGTGTGTGTATGTGTGTGTATTTAAGTGAGTGATTCACCTTTTTTCTACCAATAAAAATGAACATTTATTGACTTAATCCCATTTTAATTGCCTTTTTCTTTTCATTTCACATGTATGAGTTTTTTATATCTTTTGGTATAAAGCAAAAGACTTTTCCATAATTATTCAATTTACATTTGAGACACATCTAATTAGACCTCATGGTGGATGCTTGTCTCACAGTGCACCCCATAAGTCTCAATGCATCTCTGTAAAGACACAGAGCTGGACTGACCCACGAAAGCAAGTATGACCATATTTTAATACTTTGGTAAACATTAATGTACTGGTGATGATGTGAAGTATCATCCATATGGATCAATATAACCACTTTATCTAACAGTCACAAAACTAGGGTTGCTCATGCTCTCTACGTGGGCAGTTTCCTTCTTAGCCAAACGTTCATGTCAGTACGTGTATAACAATACTCGTAACAGAGCTTCTAACAATGACAAGATCTGGGGAAAAAACATAGCTCTTAGCAATAAAGCTTATGACTGAAGAGTGCTTACTTGATAGAATATCAGCAAAAATATTAAAAATATACAGCCCAATACCAAACGAAACTAAACCATATTTCTGTATAAAAACTTAGAGAATGGAATTGTAAAGACTTGCAGGAAAAATATGCCAGACCCTTTAGAGGCACTGGGGAGCAAATGTGTGTCCTGATGTTCACATTATCCATGTGTCTTATTCAGTCTTTATGAGATGAAATGATGACAGATAGAAAGATCGAAAACAATGCTTACACAGGATGAAGAATTGTGTACATTTATTTATTGAGTTTATATGTGTTATACAACATAAATCATTTTCTTGTGTTTTTCACTTTTTTATGAACTGTGGAGCACAGATCCTTTTGGATTTTATCCATGTTTGTTTTCAATATTCAACATTTGGATTTTGAGAAATATTAATTCTAATATAAACTCAGTGTTGTCTTTTCATGAGTCCCGTTCCACCATAGATTGTCGAAATGATTCATTCATTATTTATCTTTGCTTATTCAGGGTAACATCATTGAATCAATAGTATGCTTTGAATCAAGAGACTAACTTCTAGACATTGAGAATCCACTGTGAGGTCTTCAAAACATGACTTGTGAATTAATAAACATTATATTACTTGTTAAAAATATTGTGCTAGACATCTTTAAAGAGTTTTTCAAATTGTGGTTTTATTGACCTAATAGAGACTCCTGAATTCAGTTTAGGGAAATTTTCCAGTACTGCCAACTAGAGTTATCAAATATCATGGCAGTGAATGTAATAGTTTTATATTGTTGTTTTGGCTAGAATTTTAGAAATATCAATACATATTCATAAATCTACATTTAAATATGTCATAACTAAAATGCAATTTAAACAATTGACTCTTGTGATTATATAAATAAATAATAATAATTAGGCTAATCATTTTTCATTTAAGATATTAAACTTATTGCTTTCTACAAGGAAAAATTATTAACAAAAAGATTTCCATCGGTGCAAAGTAAAATTTGATGGTTACAAATTCAGATAGAAGCTTAACTGTGTGGCTGATTCCTTACCATGGTTCACCTTGCCATGCTTTTCACTCTGCCCAACTGGAGCATGCCAACTTTGATATTTATAAGTCTTCTGCAGACATTCTGTGCTCTGTGTTGTTTGGCTATCTCGTCACTGAAATCCTTAATCGTTCTACAAATACTGTTCACAGCTCTTTCCCAAATGTTATTCGGCTTTTTTTTGTCAGACACTATCCTACTTTTTACAATTTCTCCCAATTTTTATTTCCTCCATTTAAAAAGATTACCTAGATTTCAGTCTCAAGCTTGAATCTTATTTGTGCTCTCCTCAACTCCACATATTTCTTAACTAAATTTAATATGAAAATAAAAACTAAAAGAAACCCTAGAAATCCTATAGATCAATAGCTCCGATTTACAAATAAACAAAAAAACATACTGAATCACACTCATAACTCACATATGTTGCAGTGAGTTATATTTTGTGCCTATGGTTTTTAGCTGTTACATAAAAAATGGATATCAAGAGTTCTATTATTTGTGTCCTTTCATATTAAATAATTTTCTGTAAAAGTCATGTAGAGTTTGTTTTAGCAATGTAATAATAAATATTAGAAGCCTTCAAAATGTACTAACAACCTTTACATACTTTTAATTATAATAACCACTCTGTATAGGAGAAAGGCCAGATAGTTCTAGTGTGACAATTAAAAAGTAGAAGCAATCTAGCACAGTGAATGGTTCAGTCACTTGTAATGGGTATAAATATACTTGTAATTACATAATGTGTAAGTATTCTGGTGAGAACTAGCATCGAATTTGATTTCCAAACTTCGAGTTGAAGTTAGGAAAGTCAGTCACTACTACAAGGTGCGGCCTAACTATGTTTGCAGAATGGGTGTACGTGTGTGCTTTTACATGATTTTTCTCATTCTTGTTTATTACTAAGCAAACTTATACTACGATTATACTTAAAGCCTTATTGATGCTTTAGAATCAATTATAGGATAAGTCATGATAACAAGGCACATAATACTTAGGTGCCGAATATAAACAAACTGTAGAGTAGCATAAAACATAAGCACAAAAGTGATAAAAAGAGCAAGATTTAGAGGCTCTAGTACAAGAGAGATATATAGTTCCAACTGTAGTAATTTCAAAAATTTATATCCTAAAATGTGCAGACTTGATCTTATTTTCAGCCAGTGTGTTCTGTATGGAAGATGAACATCCTCGTGACAATGGAGTGTGATTTAGAAAACTAGATCCCGCACAGAGTAGTAAAAAATGTGCTTCATCCCGTACTTCGGTGAAAAATGTTAAACAGAATTTAATCAATCATTTTGAAACCTAGATACATTTGTGGAACAATGACATCATTTTTAAATTATGTGTAGTTTGTAAATGCAGAAATGTCTGCTGTGTACATGTATTACTTCGGGAAGAAGCTGCCGAGAACTAGATTATCAGACCAAAGAGTGTTTGAAAATTTGTGTGCTACAGGAGAATTTGTCACTTCATTTTAATGGAATGTTCCATACTGAAAATGTCTAACTGCTCAGAAGAGGAATAGAAGTGTAAATTTATTATCTGAGAAAAGAAAATTAATTGATACAGGCCAAGAATGTAATGGAATTAGACCCGAGTGAAATAACTGAGAACTTCAGTAACTCTAGGCTCCAAGGAATGATAAAATTATATGCACAAAAACTGAAATATATCATTTTGGAACAAGCCTGAGGATTTCTCAAAGAAATGCCATGTAAAATGTTAAAGCTTCTTTATCTCCAAGACAATCTAGTCTTAGAACAAAATGGAACATGCCATTTGAGGTACAAATATTGTTATTTTTTTGGTGTTTTTGTTTTGAGTAAATACTACAAAAAAGAGTGTTGAAAAGAAAAGAGTGCTGGAAGTTAATGAGATAAAGTTTAAAAAAATGATTTAGAGATCAAGGCAGGATGTAAAAAATTTATTCAGCACAGAATCATTAATTTAACTTTTACTATGTTTTTGGTAGGCCATGTTCAAAGAACTGAGGAAACAGGCAAGACAACTATTCAAAATGGAAAATTTGATGAGATTGATAACAGGGAAGTAATTTGATACAAAAGAGGTGGTTAGTGTATAATAGCTGCACATAGTAAAGACATGATGAAAATCAAGCATTAAAGAATAGCGACGACAAAGTCATGGTGTATTAACATGTAATAATATTGGTGAGGAGGGCAGAGTCCCAGAAGGATATGCAGTGATGGGAATGTGATATGCCTTGTGGTTCAGAGAAGCATTCAGTGGTTTTCAATCACAGTGTTGCTTATATAAGTGTAGACTGAATTTTATTTCTGCAATATCACCTATGCTGTGATTAATTAGATTACTGGGTTGGAAAGAACCATCTCAGCCTATCTATGCTTTCTATTGCTTTATCTTGTGATGATGTTGACTTGTGAACCTGTGATTTGTTTTGTTTTTATTCAAAGTTCACAATTTCTGAAATAATGTCCCTGGGAATAGAAATAGGTTTACTACCTCACTAAGCCAACATTATTGCCTCCAGATAAATGTCTAAAGAATTAGAATTTGGAGAACTTACTTGGGAATGTCCATTTACACTTACCAGTATTCTAACAACATAGGAATAGTGTCAATCCTGTCAGCACTTCAATGGGTGATAATCACGAGAACTTGAGGACAGAATTTGATCCATCAATTTAGAGATTGATGGCAGATCAAAGATGAACCCAGAAAGAGCCTCGCTGGTGGAGAACTCTTATTACTTTGGTCCAATGCAGGATGATAAGAGCTCCTGCAATTTATGTTCCTTACAGTCACAAGCTGAGAGTGCTAAGATCGGGTTGGGAGACGTGGCCTTTGTTCCAAAGACTCTATTTTTTCCAAGCACACCATGTTGTCCCCAAATAATAATGAAAACAAAAACACTATTACTTTTTACAAAGCACTTAAATATATACTCACACACACACACACACACACACACACACACACACACACACATACATACATATACTGGATCCCTTTGGAACTGGGGCTTTCAGCTTTGGAAGGTTATTAATTATTGACTTGAATTATTTAACGTAGCAAAGACTATTCAATCTACCTATTTATTCTGGGGTGACTTTTGGCTGATAGTGTTTTTCAAAGAAGTACTCCACATTATTTAGGTTATCAAACTTGAAGTAACGGTATTGGTCACTACATTCTTTTATTATCTTTTTAATGTCTATGGTATCAGTAGAAATGGACCCTCTTTTCATTTCTGATATCAGTTAGTCATTTGTGACTTCTCTCTTCTTAATTTATCTGGCTGCAGACTTATTAGTTTTCACCATGTCTAAGAACCAGGTTTTGATTTCATCAATTTTTATTTCTTCACTTCTGCTTAGTTGATTTTTATTTCTCCTTTTTCTAGAATGTAGAAATTTAGGTTATTAATTTTATATCTTTTATCTTTATAATATATGAACTCATCAATAACTATACATTTCCCTCTAAGCAGCTTTCACTGCATCCCACAAATTTGGAAGGTGTATTTAGTTTAAAGTATTTTTAAATTTATCTTGTGATTTTTTCTTTGGCCCATGTATTATTTAGAAAATTGTAGTTTAACCTGCAAATATTTTGGAGGTTTTCAGGTATTTTCTGTTATTGATTTTTAGTTTAATTCCTTTGTGCTGTGAGAACAAACTTTTTGTGATATCTATTCTTTTAAATTTGTTAAGATGCATTTTAATGACAAGACTGTGGTCTATGTCAGTAAATTTTCCACTAGAGCTTGAAAATAATGTGCATCCAGTTTTGTTGAATGAAGTATTCTATAAATGTTAATTAATCCACTTCATTGAAAGTGTCCTTCAACTATGACTTGACTGATTTTCTGCTTGCTGGATATTTTTGTTACTGGTAGTAATACAGAGACATCTAATCAGATCACTGGGGAGGTCCTGAGAAGGGCCATAGGAGGAGGTTGCTCAAGGCAATGGTAAACAGTCTAGCAGGGGATTGGCTGAGAAGTTGAACAACTCCACAGTGCATGGAATTATGGGCCAGAACATTTCAAATAAAGGGGAGGCAGAGACTGGCTCTCCTCCTTTAGGACCCTTGGGTGATTGTGTTGCAACTGCCTTGGTTTCCCAAAGTACAGCATTTTGGATGAATTTTAGATGAGAGAAGAAACTCAAGGCTCAGCCTAGGGCCAGGCTGGCCTGGCAGGGAGTGTCAGGGTTATTCTTCTTTGGGTGTTCCAGAAGGGATGGTCTCTGAGGCAGAAGCCTGTCATTCTTCCAAAATGGTATAGCTTTTGTATCTTACATCATTTTAATTGGTAAACTAATCCTATAGAAACAAGCTAATTAAAAACAAATGGGGGAATTATAGGGGAACTCTATAGGTAGGTATTAAAGAATTTAGCTTTAGGAAGCTCAGAGAACCCTTAAGAAGTTGGACCCAAGGAGGAACGCACCAAGGCACATCATAATTACACTAGCCAAGATTAAAATGAAGGAGAGAATCCTAGAAGCAGCAAGAGATAAGGAGACAGTAATCTACAAAGGAGTCCCCATCAGACTGTCAGCTGATTTCTCAAAAGAGACCTTGAGGCAAGAAGGGACTGGAAAGAAGTATTCCAAGTCATGAAAGCCAAGGACTTACATCCAAGATTGCTCTATCCAGCAAAGCTTTTATTTAGAAAGGAAGGGCAGATAAAGTGCTTCTCAGATAAGGTCAAGTTAAAGGAGTTCATAATCACCAAGCCCTTATTATATGAAATATTAAAGGAACTTATCCAAGAAAAAGAAGATCAAAAACTATGAACAGTAAAATGATGACAAACTCACAATTATGAACGACACCTAAAACAAAAACAAAAATAAACTAAGCAATCAACTAGAACAGGAACAGAACCACAGAAATGGAGATCACATGGAGTGTTAGCAACAGGGGAGTGGGAGGAGGAGCGGGGGGAAGGTACAGAGAATAAGAAGCATAGACAGTAGGTAGAAAATAGACAGGGGGAAGGCAAGAGTAGTATGGGAAATATAGAAACAAAAGAATTTATGACACATGAACATGAACTAAAGGGGGGTAATGTGAGTGGGAGAGGGTATGTAGGGTGGAGGGGGATGAAGGGGGGGAAATGGGACAACTATAATAACATAATCAATAAAATATATTTTAATAAAAGAATCTAGCTTTAATTGATAGGCTTAAGTGATTAACGCATGTGAAAAACTGTTATTCCAAAACTGTGTAGCTTTTGAATAAAGACTCTTTTCCTTTATCACCAAACCTTCGCCTTCAGAGTTTTGCCTAGGGGCTGGCGGTGGGCAGCAGGACCCCACTTGCTGTTCAGTGACACTGTGTCCTTCTTTTGTTTCCACTATTGTTTTGTCTTTGGATTTGCCTAAACGCTTTTTTGTAAACAATAAAGTCTAAGACAGGGGTGTCCAACTTGCAGCCTACAAGCTGCATGTGTCCCAGGATGGCTATGCATACAACCCAACATGAAATCATAAATTTACTTAAAACATTATGAGATTTTTTTGTGATTATGTGTCACAATGTATTGAATGTGTAGCCCAAGGCAACTCTTCTTCTTTCAGTGTGGCCCAGAGATGCCAAAAGTTTGGACACCCCTGGCCTAAAATATTATTTTTTTTGTCTTGTGTTCCTTGTTATTACACAGCAGCCCTATTGATTTGGTGCTCAGGTATGGGGAAGGGGAACATACTGTAGTCCTGTAATGGGGTCTAAGTCTTCATCGGGTTTTTATGCCCCTGCAGCTGAAAGCAGGTCCAACTGCCTGCTGATATGAAAGCTAATACTCCAGAGACATGGGCTGATGTAAAGGAAAGTGGTTTATTTTTAGGTGTCGGCCACCTGGAAGATTCGTGACTCATCTCAAAGCCCATCTCCAAGAAGACGGGGCACTCAGGTCACAAAGCCGATCTCTACCCCTCAGTACAGGCAGACGTCTTTATAAGGAGGGAGAGGGGGACAGACAAAGAGATCAAGGGGGAGGATTGCAAAGTTCTCTACATGCAGACGAGCACAGGCCATTCTGATCGAGCAAGTGAAGATCAGGTGTGCACTCCCTGGCTTAGTCACCCTGGCTTCATGCCCTCCTGAAGCTGGTTCACTGTTGAAGGTCAGCAAATCTTCTGGAACTGGGATGCTAAAAGGTTGGGTTCTTGATCTTTTAGAGTTTGTTCCTAGAATTCTCATACAGACATACTGTTCTTCTGAAGCAACATATTAGTCAGAATTAACACTTGCAGAAACTACGTCAAAAGAGTGGTGAGGTGGGTTACGATTTCTCACTTCACAGTTTTCCACGGTCACACCCCTGGGCTATGACCTGCGCAGATGCCTCTGGGTTTCTCCTTCCTCAGGTGAGACAGGAAGGCCCGAGCTGTGGTTTGGTGTTTCCCTTCTCCCCTGTGCAAAGCTGGAGTGGGCTGGAGTTGAGTACTTTCCTTCCTCCACATTGCTTAGGTTGTACTATTGGTAAAATAGTTTTCTTTAGGGAAAAATCTTAAGAAGACTAGGTTGTTATTAGCATATTTCAAAATCGCTACTTTACTTTCCACACACGTGCCCAGCTGGAACCATGTGGGGACTTTGCTCCAATCTGCCAGGTTCTTACCATGAAGATTGGAGAAAAGTCCCCAAACTGTGGTTAGTTTTACCCCTGATGTAGGTCCCCTTTGGAACTTTTAACTGTCCAAGCTAGTCCCTACTGAAACACCAGCAATTCGTCAATCATAGCTAGTTTTTCGGCCTCATTACTAATTCCAGCTAAAATTCAGCTTCTGAGCTGCTGTGATCCTCTCTACATTTACACGTCTATCTCCAATATTGGGTGCTGTGGTTTGCACTACGACTTCAATGTTTTGAAAGATGTAAGAAGAATGGCTGGTTTTCATTTTGTTCAGCTTTTTTTCTTTTGTCAGTGTGGGATGACAAATTCTTTGCTCATGACATGCCAGACCAGAAACCGAAAGTCATGTATGGCTTTTTAAAAGCCATTATGCTGAGCCTAAACCCCTAAATTTCTGATTTATTTTGTAGGCTACAACCCATGAATTTTTTATTTTTAACAAATTCCAATGTAACATTGAGGACACTGGTCTAGGAACAACATTTTTAGAGCCACCGAATTAGAACATATTTTTTCAGTGAAGTGCACTCTTCAATAACTTCTTTAAAGAGAAATAATTGTAAACAAATTTCCTGAGTTATTCTCTTTTTCATAACTTATTCTTCACTTTGCTACATATAAATAACTAAGTATAGATTTCTCTGCTTTGAATTCTTGGAAACTTTACTGTATTTTGGTATATCTTTATTCAGTGTGCTAAACTTTTGGAAGATTCTTTCAACCTTTTAATCTAGACCTCTATGCTTTTAATTTCTGGAGATATTTACTTAATTGTTTTCTTTTGATGATTTCCCCTGTCCATATTCTTGTTGATATTTCCCTAGTCTTTTTCTTTGTTGTAATTTGCCTTTCCATGTTAATCACCTCAATTTCTTAATGTTTTTCTCATCTCTTTATCTTTGAGATCCATTTTCTTTAAGATTTCCTTGGCTTTATCTTAAATCTTTTCATTAAGCAATTAATATAGATTTGGCTATTATATTTCTTCTCAGTCTCTCTGTCTCGCCAAACATTTTGTCATTATCCAGTTTTTATGTGACTTTGAAATTTTGCATTTTGTCCAGCAATGTTAAAATTACCAATCAAAATTAAAATCATCACTAGACTATCTGGACTGGAATTGACTTGTTAGAGAGGAGGAGAAAAAGTTGTGTTCAAACTGTTTCCTAGAGACTGTTACACATTTTCCTACCTATATAGAGAGACTGGAAGTGAATGGGCCAATGGAAAGAAAGACAGTTAAATATCAAATCTCTGCTTTCTAAGCTCATTGGGAATAATCAATTGGAATATGCACTAGGGTTTCAAAAAATAAATCAAGGTTTTGAACTCCTTTAAAATAATCAAATAATTTCTTTTCTTTGAGAACCATGAAAAGAAATAATGCACTGGTGTCTAAAGGGAACAAAACAAAGACTGAAAAGGAGGTAAAACACTGATAACTCAAAGATTTTCTTTTTTTTTCTCTTAATTTGTAACTTTCAATATTCCAATGGTCAACCTGGTCCTTGGATAGATGTCCCACTAACTGCCACAGGTATATGGGGAACTGTATTTTAATTTCACCTCATTAAGCTGGGCATTTGTTTGGAGATTTACAGAGGTAAGAACTGGGTATATCTAAGTTGGAAATAATGAATTAAGGGTAGGTCTAAATCAGAAGTAGATTTTTAAGCCACAATCTTTTAGGAATAAATCTTTTCATGTGGAAGCTGTTCTGCTGAAAGAATGGGTATAATGAGAGAAGAGAAAAAAGAACAATAATATGAAAATTGCCTGTAAAGATGTTAGACATAATAAAACAAATGTAAACTAGAGATATTGATATAGTTGGTTTACATTCAGCAGGTTGTTGGGAGGGAACCCCAAAAGTCTAAATCAATTATTGAATCTGAGGGGCTGGCATGTAGCCTTATTCAAAGTCCTAAGAGCTTTAATAAGAGAAACTTACACAAATGGGCAAAGCAGCTGCTTCCAGTGGTGGCTGGCAGGGAAAATCTGCCCCCTCCTAGGACAGAATCCTTCTTTTTCCTCACCTGAGGCCATTTTTTTTCATTGCTTTTAGAGAGAGAGAAAGAGAGAGGGAGAAATATCAACGTGAGAGAGAAACATCAGTAGGTTGCTTTCTCATGCACACCTCAAAGAGGATCAAACCTGCAGCCCAGGTACGTGCCCTGACCAGGAATCCAACCTGCGACCTTTTAGTCTGCAGAACAATGCTCCAACCAGCCAAGCCCTGCTGGCCAGGGCGGGATCCTTTTCTATAGGAAGTTAATAGTAAAACCTCATGTTGGGTAATCACATAGACCACCAGAAAGAACAATGCATTCCTAAGTTAAAGTCAGGCAGTTTTCACACTCTATACACTATACACTTATTTACCTCCTTTCTGGGGGCAAGATGTTTATTTGTGGACCTCATTCTGGCTTTCTGGATTAGTCAGCCAAGCCTTAAGCAACAGAGAGGTAAACAGTCAGAGAAGGTTAAACAGAGAGTCCAGCATTACCCAGATGCCTTTCCTGTTGGAGCCATATTGCACATCTGAGTTCCCCTTCACATGTCTGTAAGCCATACTCATCCTAAGATTTGTATATGAATGTGCATATCTGAAAATCAAATATGCAAGCTCTTGTGAAGATTCTTTGTTGAGGAACTAAAGAATCTGCTAGGAAACTTCAGTTTAAAGAATATGATAGTATCAAGAGATGAAATAATTTAAGTTCAGCATGATTTCTGTCATTCATATTGTCCTTCTGTGCTCATGCTTATGACCTAGGCTTAGATGCTATGGGGAACAGACATTTGCTTCCTCAGCAAGGGAACACTGATGTGCTTGATTTAACCCTAATTTACTAGAGCAGAGATGGGATGCTGGTTCAAGTGTTCCAATGAGAACATTTTCTAAAATTTTGATTTAGGACATGGAAAGAGCCTGAACACACATAATTAAGAAAGTATCAGTGTAGATAATCCACTACATGTAGATGAAATGACAGCACTGAAAATTTAGGCCACACAACCAATAGAAAATGTAAAACGTGAGGCATAGAGAAAGGCCTGATGACTACAGGACTCTGCTTCTGATTGTACTTGAAAGAACCCGCTGCATCCTAGCTCTCCTCCAGGGCTTTACTCTGCAATTCGTCCTACCTGTGCATGACAAATGAATTCTCTTTTGCTTAGACATATGGCTTTTTTTGTCTATTGCATCTAAATGATTTCTAACTAAAACAGGTTTGCAGCAAAATAAAAAATATTTATACATATAAAGAAAGAAAACTGGACTAAGTCAATGGTAATAAAAACCTCAACTACCTTGCTTGCAAAAACATTGATATTGATGGCAATTTGTGTTCTCCATGGTCCCCCCAAAACATCCATATCCTTGCAATTTATATTAGCAGACAACATCAACAGTGGTGATACTTCCTCTTGGGAGGTAACTATATTGGTTAAAAAGTATCTTCATTAGATAAATCCTGGGAGCACATTTTCTTGGGAAAAATGCTAGCATTGCAGAGATCAGGAATCCACATTGCACACAGCCTTGGGTGTTGTTTAATATTCACTAGCTCCTTGGGGAACAGTAGCAGCAGCCCCATTAGCAACAACACCTTTATTAATATGGGTGGTGGACCATCAGTAATTAGAGCTTTGCAATTAAGAAAGAAATTTTTTAAATTTGTTGTGAACATCCTTAGCAGAAGAAAACAAAATACTGAATTTCAACTCTTTATCAAGAGAACTATTTTGGGATTGTTATCATTATCCAATCATCCCCTGGGGTACTGTGGCACAATAAATACGACTAACAATGAGGCGGTTAAGCATTGTAAGTGGCTATTTGGAGGTGTATAAACATTAGATAGCTTGAGATTCAAGATAGCAAAAATAAATTTGAGTGCATTCCATTTAAGAAGACTAAAGGCATATTTTTCTCAATTGAATCTTCAGAAAACAAAATATTTTTAGATTGTGTATAATTCCTAGTAGGTAGAATCAAATTTGTAAAATAATAATTTCCAAAAGAGGTATAGCAATTTATTTTTAAAAATAATATTAATTGTGCAGTTTCTTCCATGATTTTTGTGACCTTAATAAATAAATGTAAAAGGTTAATACATTTTTGTTTGTTTAGTTGTTTTTAACATATAGAGAAAGGCAGAAAGAAAGAGCTGAATTTTTAGCAGTTATCAAAATTTCTCCTTGATCAAAGTTACAAACTAGCTGTTTGATTTATTATAATCAGTTAAAATTTTCTGACCTTTTATCTCAGTAGTTCTGACAGTATGGAATCAGCATCTTGTTTGTCTGAAAGTGAAGACTTTTTAAAAATCTAGTTTTCCTTATCATTTTAATCATTTATATTCCAAGGTTATGAATAATGCCTTTAAAAGGGAATGGCATATTGATTTTTAAATGACATGTAGTATACATATTATCATATGAATAAACCAAATTTAATTATATGACTTGTTGCAAGCAATTATATTGTTTTATGAATTACATTTATATGCAATAGAATATGAACTTTTTTGAAAGGTTTGATAGTTATGTATACGCCAATAAAGAATCATCACTGTTATATTAAGAAAGAAACCCAAAATGGAAGACAGTGTCGTTATAAAAATGCACAAGTACGTATGTAGACACAGGTGCGGAGGATATCTGGGAGGGCCACTCAGAATCTGTTGACAGGGATAACCTTTCTAGTAGAGAAAACATTTCTTTTATTTTTCCACTTTTATATTAAAAATGTTATGTGTGTGCAGAGATTGAACAAAAACTGTAGAGCGCAGCAACATGTCACAGGCTAGTACCTGTAAGTCCAGCACTCAGGTCAGGAAATAGAGCGGCCAGCACACAAGACTCTGGCAAGCTCCCCTGCCCGTTCACCACCTACTTCCTTTCCTCCTGAATTAACTGCTGACCTGAACTTACAGTAATCTGTTTCGGGAATTTTATACCCACACATGTATTCCTAAACACAGCACTTAGGTATCGCCTAATTTTTTTAACTTCCTGTGAATGAAATCATATGGGACACATGGTTCGTGTCGGTGAACAATAACAGGTAGCTAACAATATTCCCACTAATTCTCAGCTACTTTTGCCATGGGAAGCCTAGCTCATCTGAGCTATTTTGGTGTTTTATTTGATAACAGCTCTTTCAATTTTCATTGTACATTTAGATTTACCTTCTGTGTAGTCTCTTCTAGTTTTTTTTTGCTACTGTATTTTTCAATTTCCTATTTATTTTAAATATATATTAGATAAAATACTGTATCAGTTATATATGTTAAAAATAGCTTCTGTTTTATTAACTGCTGGTTCACTAACTTTATGGTAACTTTTAATAAATATTGATGGCTAATTATAATGTAATTTAATTCAATTATTCTCAACTAGGAATGGTTGTGTCACCTTTGGTTAATGTAACTGGTGGGGTGTTAGTGACATCATGTGGGTAGAGACCATGGACTCTACTAAGCATACTACAATATTTGGTTAGCCCAAGCATGAGAAAGACTTATCTGGTCCAAAATGTGTAGATTGCACTATTTAGTGTATATCTAGATAGATATATAGATATATATAGATATAGATATACTTATCTATCTATCTATACTATATATAATACACTATAGGGTTTATAGTGTATATTATATAGTATATGACATATATACTATATGTAATATATAGTATATTAAGTACCAGTATATACAGTATATTAAATATCAGTATATTAAGTATATATAGTATATCATAGTATGTACTTATATAAGTATCGATACTTATATTTATATAAGTATACTTACATCTGTATAAGATATAGATATAAGTATATATGCTATATATCTATAGATCTATATATACTTATATACATATCTATATAATTTATCTCTCTCTATATATATACTTACACTTCTTAAAGATATTTTCCAATATGAACATGTACAAGGTTTTGTGGTATGTCTGGTTCATATGTAGAGTCCACTGACACTGATTTCTGTACATTGAATGTGCAGGGATATGATATCCATTTATTTCACTATGTGGATATCAAAAAAGGACATGGTCATTTATTAGAAAGGCCGTCATTTCAACTCTTCTCTGAAATATTTACTGTGTATCAAGCATTATCATATGCATAATTCTGCTTTGTTACAAGTTGTGTCTAGACTAGAAATTATTTTTGTGTACTAGAGAGAGATGACATGAAATAAATTTAAATGCCCCTCAATATTTTTCTACAATAATAATTCTGACATAATTTTCCATGTAAAGCATGTTATATTCTGTGATATTTTAAGATACAAAGATTTCTTACGCCCAAACATCTAGAGTCTGGTGTCATACCTTCAGCTTTCATGACTTTTCAGCAGGGCACATCAAGCCCTAACTTTCTTGGTAATGCTGAGTTCCTGAAATGAACTTTTCATTTTCCTTCTAAGTGCACGCGAAGAACATCTAAACTTCCATTTTTATCTGCTCCGCTTGCTATAGCAGGATGCCGTAGTCTGGATGGGTCAAACAACAGACATCTATTATTTGCCAGTCTGGAGTCTGGGAAATCCCGTGTTAGGATGCCAGCGGGGTCAGATTCTTGATAAGGGCCTTTGTTCTGGCTCGCAGATGGTTATCTTCTTACTATTTCCTCACCGGACACACAGAGAAAGAAACAAAATACTAATCCCACCATGGGGTCACGCACTCATGACCTCATATAATCTAATTACCATTTATGTCGTGTGTAAAAACGCTCCCGTGTATAGAGCACACCCACGTTTTTGGCCCAAATTCTCAGGTAAAAAAACTTTTGTTTTAATTTTTTAAATCTATTTATTTATTTATTTGTATTAAGATACTTGATTTTTGTATTATAAAGGAATTTTAGCATTTATTTTTGTTCATGATACTGGAAATTTTATGCAACAAATACTTGCAAAACACAAGAACAGATGCAAGGTATTTCAGGTACTATTGGTGTATAATGTGCATTCTTATTTTTCCCTCAAAAGTTTGGACAAAAAAAGTGTGCATTATATACCATGAAATACGTACTTCTCAAATGTCCCACCTTCAACTACCACCAGATTGAAGGTTAGAGATTCAACAGAAGAATCTGTGGCAACATGAATTCAGAGAAGAACTTCTGTTCTTTATTCAGAGAATACATCTCAGCACTGAAACTGGCAGATATACTGGGTGGTGAAGTGATTGCTGATATAGAGTTAAACTAGTTTTTCTCTCTTCTTTCTTTTGCTTCTTAAAAACCTAATTGTCTTTGTTTTTCTCCCACAGCTCCATCTTCTTTCTTGTTTGTTTCTTTTTGTGTTTAATTGAGCTTTCCTAATTATTTTCAATGGGAGGGTTAATTTAATACAAACTACTCTATCAAAATGAAAAGTGGAAATCTTATTATGATGCGAAGTTGCCTTCCCTTAGTTAATAATAAAGTTGAACTCTTTTCATGTACTTATTAGTCACATAGATTCCTCTTTTTATAAAATCGTACATGCAACTCTCTTGCCTATTATTTAATTGATTTTAATAATTTTTCTTACTGATTTGTAGGATTTTCTCTCCCTCTCTCTCTCTCTGTCTCCCTCCCCTTTCTTTTATTTTTTAAAGATTTTATATATTTATTTTTAGAGAGAGGAGAAAGAGAGGGAAACATCAATGTGTGATTGCCTCTTGCATGCCCCCTACCTGGGACCCTGCCTGCCACCCAGGCATGTGCCTTGACTGGGAATAGAACCAACAAACCTTTGGGTCAGAGGCCACTGTTCAATCCACCAAGCCACACCAACCAGAGCTCTTTTTGGTTATGTTTTTCTTTTTTGCATTTTAATTTGTGGCTTATTTTTTTTAAATTTTATTCTAATCATTGTTGAAGTACAGTTTTCTGTCCTTTACTCCCATTCCAGCCCACCTACCCATCCCTCCCTTCTTCCCTCCCATTTCCAACCCCCCTAGTTTTGTCCATGTGTCCTCTATATTGGTTCCTGTAAACCCTTCCCATTCTCCCCTGAAATTCCCCTGAAATTCCCTCCCCTCTCCCTGCTGATCACTGTAAGCCTGTCCTCTATTTCAGTGTCTTTGGCTATATTTTGCTTGTTTCTTTGTTTTGTTGTTTAGGTTCCTGTTAAAGGAGAGATCATATGGTATTTGTCTTTCAATGCCTGGCTTATTTCACTTAGCATAATGCTTTCCAGCTCCATCCATGCTGTTGCAAAGGGTATGAGCTCCTTCTTTCTTTTTGCTGCGTAGTATTCCATTGTGTAAATGTACCATAGTTTTTTTATCCATTCATTTACTGATGGGCACCTAGGTTGCTTTTAGCACTTAGCTATTGTAAATTAGGGCTTATTTTTTAATTCATATTGATACCTTTTGATAAACAGATATCTTCAACTTCAATGGAGTTATTTGTAGTTATTACAGTACTTTTTTACTATTAAAAATATTTTACTACCCAAACAGCAATCTTATTTTTGTATATTTTCATTCTAGTTTTTTCTTTTATATATTAAAATAAGAAAGGTGAAACTATATAATAAAGTACATATTTATATATAATTCGTTGTTACTCACATGTATGTTTATTTGTCTAAACACACTTATTTGGAAAATAGAATTCTTTTCCTACTGCTCTGAAGTATTTTCTTTATTATAAACCACACTTTCATATATGTGTAATCTGTTTTAGTCACAATCATTTAATTTCTTTGGTCTGTCTTTCCTTTATTCAATACCATGCATTATTTTGTTTTGTAGATTTGTAAATCATATTAGTTGATAAGTCATTCTATGCTGTTCATTTTATAGACTATGTTGGTTATTGTTTTATTTTTCAAGTATATTTTAGAATTCATTCATCTAATTATGAAAAATTTTTCTAATGAGATTTTGACTGTTAATATGATAACTGATATATTTAGAATATTGAATTTTCCAGAATGTGAGCGAGCATCACATACTTCTTAATTTATTTATGATATATTTAATAAGTGTCACTAATATCTCCTAATTTTCTTTGCAGAAGTCTTATACATAATTGTTTATGTTTATTTTTAGGTCTTGATATTTTGTGACGTTATGGTAGTGGTAACTTTTAAAAATTATTTTCTACATGTTTGTTCTTGCTATTTGTAAATGTGATTACAAAATATTAACTCCATTTACTGGTGTTATTTACATACAGTACATTTCACCTTTTAAAGTGTATAGTTTTACATATGTATACACATAAAGCCACCACCACAATGAAAATGAGAATATTTCTAGCTCAGCTAAAAAATATTTTTTTTTGCCACTTGTTACAATTCCTTTTTCCTCTCCCCAGTTTGTGACAACCACTCTTTTATTTCTCTATAATTTTATTTTTCCAAGAATGTCACATAAAGAGAATTCAAGTGTAGGTGACTTTTTAAGTCTGGCTTCTTTTACTTAGTAAATTAATTTTGGATCTCGTCCATGTGATGTTTACTGACTGACACTTGTGTTCACTGTCTGTACCTTTCTTACTGTTGACCAGTGCTCTCTGTGTGTATATACCACACAGTGTTTATCCATTTATCAGGATGGACATTTGTTTTGCTTTTGTGCTATAAGAAGTTCTTAAACCTAGAATTGAAACATCAGAGTTTTGTGAAGATGCCATTAGTTACAGAGAGACAAATAAGGATGATAAATGAGTAGGACTGTGGTTATTTGTAAGAGATACACATACACATCATTTAGAAAATTGGACAAGTACTTATTTTTAAGGTATAAATTTTTAACAAATTCATTTTGGTATATTCTACATCATAAAATTCACCTAAAGTGACTGAACAATGCAATGTTTAGTGAATTTACATAATATTCCACCCATCAATATAATCATGACTTTGGCTATGAAAATTTTCTTAGGTATTACACCAAAAACACAGTCCATAAAATGAAGGAAAATAATGTTTTAAACTTCATCAATATTAAAAAGATACTTTTGTGCTTTAAAGAAAATCATTAATCAAATGCAAAGACAAGCCATGGGAATATTTACAAATCATATAGCTCATATAAGACTTGTATCCAGAATATGTAAAGAACTCAATAGTTCACAGATAAAATGGCATATAAAACTATTCAACTATTGGCATGAAATTTGAATAGATATTTCATCAAAATGATATAGAAATGATTAACAAGCACAACAGAAATTGCTCAAGACCATCACTCATTGGAAAAATACAAGTTTAGACCACAACAATGTACTACTTCATACTTAATAGGGTATTTATATTTAAAAGACAGACAATACCAACAGTAACGAGTGCCAGCAAGGATATGGAGAAGATGGGATCCTTACAAATTGAAGCTCAAATTTTAATTTATAGAGACATTACACAAAATAGTTTGGAAATGTTAAAAATAAATTATTAATAAGCTTATCAAACGTTTGGCAGTTTCTATAATTAAAACCACAAAATGATAACATTATATACGTGTCAGAATAGTGATCCTTCTAAGACTATCCATGCCAATGTTTGTAAGAATGTTAAGAAACTGAGGTTCTTGAACACTGCTGGTCTGACTGTAAAATGGTACAAACAGAAAAACAGTTTATTGTCATTAATGCATACTAAAACAGTTTTACAGTGTCTTAAAAATTAAAATTATACCAATGGCTATGAATTAATGGTTTCCAGACTCATGGATAGGGTATGTGTGTCTACAAAAAGACAAAGCAAGAGATTCTTGCAGTGACTGAACTGTTCTCTGTGAGCACTGCACCAGTGTCAGTATTCCAGTTCTGATACTGCACTATAGTTTGGCAAGACCATACCACTGGGACAAAATAGGGAATCAGCATCCAGGACCTCGCTGCATTATCGATTTCAGCTACACGTGATTGCAATTAACTCAAAATTAAAAGTTTATTGAAAGGAAGATATAAACATTATGTGATTGATCCATCCCACACCTAGTTATTTGCATCAGAGAAAATAACACATGTATCATATGATATATTGCACATGAATATTCTTATTATACCATCTCAAAACCACAAATTACCCAAAGGTTTATAAACAGGTGAATAGAAGAACAAACTGTTGCACGTACATCAATCAGAACACTAGGAAGCAATAAAAATGAATAAAATATGAATGCAACAATGTGGATGAGGCTTACAATGATTATGTCAAGCTAAAATATGCACACAAAAACAGTACATTCTGAATGATTTTATTTAGATAAAATTCTAGAAAATAACAAAATGATCTGTAGTGATAGAAAGCAAGCCTGTGATCGCCTGGGTTGATGGTGCAGGGCACTGGGAAAGGATGGCAGGAGGGACTACAGAGAGCATTAAGGGAACTGTGGGGTGGGCTGGCTGTGTTCACCTTCTGGATTGGGATAATGGTTTCAAAGGTGTAAGGACATGCCCAATATATAAAACTTAACACTGAAGAAGTTATATTCATGCTATTGAATACTACTTATCAGTGAAAGGAATTAAGTACTGATCCATGTTACAATATGGATGGATTTAGAAAACATGCTAAGCGAAAGAAGCAAGACTCAATAAACCACATATTATGTGACTCCATCTATGTGAAAGACTCAGAATACAGACATCCTCAAAGAGAAAAAAATGTATCAGCACTTTCCAGAAGACGGGAGAATGGGGGAATAATGAATGAGTGCTAATTTCTTTATGTAGTGATGACATTTTATTAAATTAGATATTTATGATGGTTGCATACGTCTGCACTTAGTCTCAAAACCACTCCATTGTACACTTTAAAGGAGTAATCTTATGATATATAAATTGTATCTCAATACATGTTTCTAAAAAAATACAGGAATCGATTGTTGGCAGAATTTGTAAATGCAGAAATTCACTAATTACTAATAGATCCTCAAATTTATTTAAGGTTTTATATTTAAATCCATGCAAGTTTTCACCTCCAGAGTATCAGTGCATTTCATAGTTCCCCAGAGGCATGTATACAACTCTTTTTTAGTATGAACATTCTAAAATCAATATTGCAAAAGTTCTGTAAACATTTGAGGATTCTTGGCTTAGTATGGATGAGAGAACATGTGGTAGAAAATAAGAGCTACTAAATGTTTAAAAACCATTCCACGGAAACGCTTTCTGTGTAGGTCCAGAAGGGAGCCCTAGAATCAGAGTGTGACAATTATAAGACAATTTTAATTTACTTTCTTGCTTACCATATGTTGTCAACTGATTACAAAAATGGCAGCAAGCTTCCATCCCTCAACCACTCACTCATTCTCTTTGCAATGTGACTTTTCACTTCCTCCGCACAAGCAAAAAGTGTTTTTTTTTCCCCTCCTACGTTTACATGCTGGACTGACCTCAGAATCAAACAGCTGAGGCTTCAAACAGCTTCGTAGTTTTTTTTCAGCCATTCCTGTTTGATCCTTGTCCCTATCCTAACCCACTGTTAGAGCCCTGGAGGATCACTGAGAACAGGATCACTGAGACACAAGATTCTCAGTAAGGTCTTCGCTACACAAGTCTAGATCAGCCGAATCTTGCTCTTATCAGCAGAAATACCAAGGTAACCAATGGCATCACGAGAAATAGTAAATAATTGTTTAAAGCTGCTAAGTTTTGGTGTGGTTTGTTATTCAGCCACAGTTCATTGATACAGTATATCTCATTGATTCCTTTTGGATTTTTTTTTGTCTGAATACTTTTTCCAAGAGTTATTACATATCTGAAAATAGAAAATGACACTTACTATCATATTTCATATGGTTAACTGGTGTGGAAATCATAAATAGATTTGTTGCATTCTATATCCAACACATTTATATGCTGTATAATACATAATAGATTGTCAAACTGTTAAATATTGTATCTAATGGTATATTGCATAGGTTTCTTGCACTTTGTATATTATTCTCAGTCTGAATCTGCTGTAGATCTGTTTTTGTTTTTTTCTGAAAACTTACCATTTTTCTTTCATATTTTTAATTTTAATATAAAAATACAGAAGTATTTTGTTATTGATTGTTATTTTATTGCAATCCATTGTGATTTTTCAGCATGTCAAGTTACATTTTAAGATATAATTTTTTCAATTTTTAAATCTGAGACTTCTAAAAGATGAGTTTTTCAACATTCTCTATATCTTCTTATTTACTATGATATTATCAATCAGTATACTTTCCCATACCTTCTAGATGATTTTTCTATTTGACCTTCAGTTCATTATTTATTCTTTCATATCCTTTCTACTTTCACCTTACTATTTTTTCAATGATATATTAGATATACAGGGTCTAGCACAAATAGCTACCCCTTTTTATCACAAAATCTTTTATTACAAAATCATAAGTATGTAATTCTGTAACATAACAATATCACACTCAAGAATACCATATGACATTTTAGGTGAAGTGTTTAAATTAAACCTGTAAATTATTACACCCATATTATTCCCCTACCAACCACACTCAAGTGGGCATTACTTTTGCTGGACCCTGTATATCAGTGAAGCAGGATTTCCTCTCAGTAAGATTTTCCTGAGCATTAATGCAGGGTAGGGAGATGCATCTATGAACCTGAAGCTTATACAATTAAAAAAGAGGTGCATAAAATAAATACATCTAAAAATGTGAAGCTCATACAATTAAGGGAGAAGTACATGTAATAAATGCAAAATACCTTATCTTTGCAAATTAATCATTTATGTACATTATGTAATCCCTTTGTTAGTGTACCGTTGGTCCTTAGAAAAATCTAACCCAAATTATGGACCTAGTAGTGTCCACTTTGCTTGAACCACATGTGTTTCTAACCTCACACGGTCTTGGGGCTCATATTTTTCCTCTCCTCCAGTCTCTAAACATGTCATTCTCTAAAGTTTTCTCACAGTTTGTTCCGAATGCTGAGTATGTTCCCTGTATTCTCCCCACCTCCATACTCTAGGCAGCATATTAATATTCAATTTTGAATTGATGAGAATTAAACCCTTGCAGTGTTTTTCAAACAGCACATACTTGCTGAAAACAATGGGCGCCTTCACTCACTTGTCTCCCCTCTCTATATGGATTGTTTTCCTGCTGAGGCAAAGTTACTAATGAGTGGTGTTGTTTTAGCTCGTGTATTTTGGAGCAGAAAACTAACTTCAGAGCTACTGGAATGGAAATCACCTTCATTTAGGGCAGTAAATAAATAAAAATAAATAAACTTGCTGTTAATGTGCGAACACCAGTGCATTATGAGAACTGAGGAGGAGGATCTCAAAGGCCTTAGAGATCCTGAAATTTACTAGACAAATCAATTTATTAAAGATAATGCAAAAAAAGACCATGCAAAATTAAGGAGGTTAAAACAGTGATTTATTTTCTGATCCGTGGCATTTATATCAAATACCAAATGTAGAAATCTTGATCCTGGTATTTCTAAACTTGTGTCTTTCCTTTGAAGTTCACAACTGCTAGGCGTCCTAACAGAATGCCAATATTTTACTATTAGTAAGTTTTGATTCTTATACTCTAATGTGTAATCCTGGCTTCGATGAATTAGGCTGGGTCACATGTGAGCATTAAACTCTCATATCTGCAAAATACAAAATTAAGTGGACTAGAGAAAAGCAGGGAAAGTGGCTTTCTTGCCTCATGCTCTAGGTCAGGACCTGACTTTGCTTGCTCCCCTGTATCTTCTTACAAAAACAATAAGTACATTGAAGAGCAAGTCCAAAGAACACTACTAAAGAAGGAAAACGTTTCATAGAAGTTGCCCAAGTTACCTTCTCAGAATTGCCTGGGTGGAATCCTTCCCAAATAATAGCAATCTCAGTCTCATTTCATAGTCCCAACTGCAAAAGGGCATAGAAACTCCCGTGCATGCGCATGCTGAGCACACAAACGCTGCAGAGATGCACAATGAGATGATGGACCAATGAATGACTTGGAAAAGCAAAGAAGCAGCAAAGATTTTTAACTTAAAAGGTCCAAAAGATCTTCCGATACACCACAGCTTCTACAAGCTTTCAAAACTTTTTAAAGCTACATATTTCTTCTCCTAGTGCCACATGAACCAACTGCGAACTTGATTTTGAGAAAGTTTGAGACCTTTGTTAAGTTTGATTATAACTCCTTGGATTTGGGAAAGGGTAAACTTTCTTTCAAACTAACCAGTTTTCTTCCTGGTTCTTTGTGAACTTGTGCTGGACCCTCCCCCATCCATTCCCCTTTCTGGCTCTTCCAGGGGGCTGGGCCTGTGTCTTATCAGATCCTTTTCCCAAATTTTCCCAGGTTAGACTCCTCCCCTTTATGGTTGCCATTTTGGCTCCTACTGCCTTTGCCTCAAAGGTCTGCTTTGTCCTCTGGCTTCTATTGCTCATGGGCTTAGTAGAGGGACATACCCTTTGCCACCTTGTCTTCTGCTGTGCACGTGCCTAGCAAAGGAATTTCCCCTTTATTGTTTAACGCCCCACACTCCACCCACCTCCCTGGTAATTTGGGCTAGAGGACTGGTTTTCCCCTGGGAGATTGGAAAGTCAGTCTTTCCTGTCTGCCGGGGGTGGGGGATGGATTAAGGTCCCTTTGGCAGGGGACACAGCCTTCTCCTGGGGTGTCTGTGAAGCAGCCTCCTAGTTAATCTGGCTTAATTAGATGTCTGACTCCCTTCTTTTTTGTTAATACAGAATTAGCTGCCTACAGCAACAAATTAAACAAAGCAAGTTAGCAGAAAATCTTAGACAGTATTAGTATTTCAGAAGTTCATGGTGAATTTGTAGTTTGGTAGATCTACTGTCCAAATATATTCACATATATACACACACATATATGTTAGCAGTTATGTGAATGGTCATAAAAGAAATTGAAATAATTAAGGGAACTTGCCTGTTTTGAAAGAGTCCAATTAAAACAAAATTTCCCTGTTAAATTTGCTGATCAAATTAAGAAACAACAGCAGGGTAAGAAGGTGAAACACACACACACAAACATAGACATAATTACTATAAAAACCACATGCAACACCTCAGCTGGTGTGACAGCTGACCAGGTCTACTCACTCTATAACTAACTTCCCCAAAGTGCAGGTCTTATAGCAGCTTGCCTGAGATAAATGTGAATTTAAAAGAACACACTAGCCCAGGTCACCCCCTCTGATTGGATTAGTGCAGGAGAAAGGAGTGAAGGAGTAGAGGTATCTCAAGAGTTTCCCGTTAAGAACTGATAACATTGTCAGTTACTCCCCAAGCAGTAAATCCACCTAACTAGAGTGAAGAGAAGTAAAAATTACAGGCAGAAGGCAGATGCGAACAAATAATCTGTCCTTATGAAAACTGGAAAATGGAATTACCTTCTGAAAAAATGCATAGAAGACAATAGTCACAGGCAAATAGAATCATCATTTAAAAAATCTTAACAATCAGAAATAGCACACTCTTCTTTTAAAATTACTATTTCTTCCTGAAGCCCTAAGTAAGTAAATGTGTGAAGCAATAGGAGTAACTACTGGCAATATAGGAGAAGAGCGTTGGGTTCTCTCATTGAAATGAGTAGTGATCATTCTTCCAAAATACAGTGAATAAAAATAAGAAAAATAGTTATACTGAAGGAGTGACTTTATAATGATTCAAAAAATATATATGTATATGTTTAATCTAAATGAAATACTGTATTTTTCAGACCATAATACACACCTAGGTTTTAGAGAAAAATAGGAAAATAATTTGAAGCAAAAAAGTGGCAAAATATTTAATAACACAAATAACATAATATTTCACCAATGTAAATGTAAACAAAACTCAACAGCAGCTTTAACAACCATTATTTCTCCCAAATGTGGAGGGGGAAAGTGCATCTGATAGTCTGAAAAATACAGTAAATTAAAACTTATTAGGATGTAAATTGTCACTTGTCTTTTGCAAAATAAACTGGATTTTGTAGAAAGTAAATAATTAGTAAATGTTTCATTGCAGAAAAGTACTTCTGAGTATGCTCTAGCTCTAAATAAGGTATATGCAGTAATTTTGCAATACTAGAAAGCTGGTGATTTTTACCTTCAATATAGTCAGACATTAGACTTTCCTTACTTCCGAAGAATATACAAGTAAAACTTGGAGAGAATGTAACTCTGGAAAATACAACAATTATTTGCTGAACAATAAGCACAGAAGATTTCATATAAAATAACTAAATTTAAAACTGCACAATATCGGTAACCTAAAGATGCCTATTTACTTTTCTTATATAAAGAAAAAGTTGAAGCAAGTGAAAAGCCATCCATCTCATGATCAAATGAAAATGTTTGATGTGGAGAAAATGTTCCCTGACTTTAAACCTTATAAATTCCACAGCTAGACTTATTTCAACAATCATCTTATCCTGCTTTCTGAACCCATGCGTATGCTGCCTAATAGAACATAAGTATTTCATCTTGAAGACTGATCAAGGTTTTTAGTTTAAACATTTACCGCAGAAACATTGTTACAGATGCATAACATTATCAGATGGTGACGCATGGGAAGAAGCGTGTTCCTGTTAGAGGCAGGAATGCGTTGCTGCCCTCACCACAGTAACCCGAAAGAGTCCACATGCACAAAACGTGCGACGGACAGAGAAAAGTTTCCTCCAGGTTAGGCATAGCCCTAAATTCAGTGTATGCTGTGAATTAAGAATTTGTCTTAGAAATCGCTCTTTCAAATTTCAGTTCAGATTTTTGCCTATCCAGACATATTTCCAATTCTGGGTTCCATTGCAGCTTCATAAAAGCTTACTGAGATACAATGGACAAACCCCCAAAATCATCTTTTTAAAAATATACTAATCAGTGGTCTCTAGTGTATTCATGGTGCTGTGTGACAGCACCACCATCCAATTCCAGAATATTCTCATCACGTGAGAGGAGAAGTCCCAGGCCTTCCACTAGACCCAGGCGGACAATAACATGTTGCTGTCTCCCCTACTTTGACATTCCATGTAGATGATTCATAAATTATCTGGCCTTTTTGTCTCTATCATTTAGCATAATTTTGTCATGGTTTATCTGGGCTGTAGAATGTATCTGAACTTTATACTTTCTATTGCTGAATTGTATTTTATTACATCAATAATACCACATTTCTATAACCATTTTAATGGGTGATAGATATTTGGGTTGTTTACACATGGCACTATTATTAATAATGCTGACATTGACATTTGTACAAAATTTTTGTGTGAATATATATTTTCAGTTCTCAGGGGTATATAACCAGGGGTAGAATTTCTGGATCATATTGTAGAAACATGTTTAATTTTTTGATGAACAGGCATATTGTTTTCCTGATGCAGACTCCAGCCCATATTGTCTGCGTCATTATGGATGAAATGAGACATTCACATGGACTACCAAGTCTAGTGGAAGAAAAGGGACAGCATGGCTTTTCTCTTTAGAAGAACAAAAGCTGTGGCCTCCACCATGTCAGGCCTTTATTTCTATCTCTTGGCACATTACATTATGGTCCTCATTTACTATGCACAAGTTTGCTTTAGGTGGTTACCTTTTACAGAAAACAAAGGAGCCAATGCTGCTAATCACATCACAGAAGAGGGATATTTGCAAATGAAATGGCAAAAGTGGTTGAACAGTCACACTCATCCCTGGAAGGTTTAGCATGGATTTTAGGAAGTTACTTTGCAGTAAATGTCCTCAATTCAGGGTGAGGGAGTTTTAGCAAGAGCAAGACTCAAAGCGGCCTAGGCACATTGCAGGCCTGATTCCCCATGGGAGAACCTATCTGTGGGCGTGGATCCTGTGTGTCTCTGAGTGGGATCTGGGCCCACGCCTTGCAGAACAGTCTCCTACATTTTCCAAAGTGACTGAAACATTTTATATTCCCACCACACACTGTTTCAGGGAAAGGCGCCCTTACCCAAACTCATTCTTCCTTTTTGGTTCTAGCCATCCTGGGAATTGTGAAGTAATATTTCATTGTGGATTCATTTGCACTTCCCTAAACAGTGATGTGGAATGCCTTTTCATATGTTTATTGTCCATGTTTATATCTTTATTTACAAAGACCTATGTTTACATTCTTTGTCAATTTTTTCTTGAAATAGGACTCTATTTTTAAATCATAAGAGTTCTTTTCATAGCTCAATACAAGTCTCGTCATATGAGATTTGTCCAGAAAATATCCATCCATGCAATATGAAAAATAGAGCCATTACTTGAAGATACAAGATACAAGAAATATTGTACATAAGACAATGATACCTCAGTCACCTTCAAAGCATGCACCTTGGGACCTCACCCAGTTCTACTAATCACCATCAGCTGCCTCATCATATTTTCCTGAATGTCATAGAGAATCTGAAATCTCTTCCCTTTAGAAGGTGATTTTAGTTTGGGGAAAAGCCAGAAGTAAAAGACTGCCAAATCTGGGCTGCAGAGGGGGCTGAGTCACCTGGGTGATTTGATGTTTTGCCAAAAATTTCTGCAGGAGATGTGATGTGTGAGCAGGTGCCATTGTGGTGATGAAGCTGCCAATCACCAGTTGCCTATAAGTGCAGCCTTCTGAATCATCCAAATAGTTTCCAAAGAGGAATGTTCAAGCTTGACACAAAATTTGATGCAGAATCATGGCTCTACTTGCTCAGTCACTTTGAATGTGATGGCCACACAGTACACATGCTCACTCAGCATTGTCTACTGCCATCTCTGACTAGTACAGTGAAGTCGTCATTGTTCATGCATGCACATTCCAGTCCACTCTCCTTGGCTACCTGTTTACATCAATGTCATACAAACCGTTCTCATTATATTAACAACAGTTAGACATTTTCCAGACAGACCTTGTATATACAGTTTGGAAATACATTGTATTCACATCAGTTCTTTGAGTTGTCTTTTCAATTTCCTGATGGTGTTTTTAAAGAAAAGCAAATTTTTTTCTTTACATTTGACTAGGCCTAAATATTTTCTTCTGTCATTTGTGCTTTGGATATCATATTTAAAGATCATTGTTTAATTCAATATCATGAAAATTTATGTTTTATTCTAAGGGTTGCATAATTTAACTCTTAAATTTATGTATTCAATATATGATGCCTTTGAATTAATTTTGTGATAAGGTGAGGTTATGGATCTTCATCCTTTTGAACGTGGAAAATCAGTGGTACCAACACCATTGTTAAAATGGCATTTCTTCTCCTCATTGGATTGCCATTTTGCCATTGTCAAAAGTAAATTGACCACAAATATAATGACTTTTATTTGGACTCCCAATTGTACTCAATTGATATATAACAATATCTTTATTAAAGTACCACACTTTTGGAGAAGATGAAGCAAGGTGTTAGAGTAAAAGGTCCTAGCCCTCATCCACCCCATGAACATAATGATTTAAAAAACTGCTCATGAAAGAATAGACAGAATTCTTGGAGAGCTCTGTTGTTCAATTAAGAAGCCTCAGCAACCCAGTGGAGGGCAATAAATGAGAAAGGCTGCAGAGAGAGGTGTAGGAACAATTTCACCTGAGTCACCTGATCCCTCAGGCTGAAACAGCTTGGCACCAGGATGGAACCACTCAGCCATGGTTTCCAGCGTGAGGGAAAAAAAGAGCAAAAGGGCACCCGCAGTTTTTGCCCTCAAGGGCGCCCATAGATGTTGGTGACAATGACACAAGTGCTCTGAGCTGCCTGCAGTCCATGTGGATGAGCCCGCTGAAGCCTGAGCCACTGCTGTGCCAACTGAAAACTGGAGTTACCGTTGTGACCTGAGGAACAGGAGCTACTGCTGTGCACCACCATCAGAGTGCAGTGGATTCAGCAGAAACCTCATAGGCCAGGGGAGAGCGGAATGATGTACTACAAGTAGGGATGGGGTGCGAAAGTACTGCCAGCCAAGAACATGATACCAGTGAAACGATTCTTTAAAAATGAATGAAAAAACAAAAACTAACTTGCCTTATAAGAAATGCTTATGGCAACTGAATAAAAACATACAAAACAAAAACATGAAAGCATAAATTTTATAGATAAAGGTAAATATATAGACAAATAAAGAACAATGTAACACTGTAATGTTGATGCATAAATTATTTAACAGTATAAAAGTTTAAAAAGTGTTGATATTTACATAATAAAAAATCAAGTTCTCAATAAAAGAACACACAGTGCTAGAGATAAGGAGTAAAAGCGTTAAGTTTTGTGTGCGATTCAATTTAAGTTTCCAACTTACAGATATTGTAAGTATAAGATAATTTTATGCAAGAATGGAGGTAACCACAAATTTATAATAGATACACAAAAGATAAAGAGAAAAGGACAAAATAAATCACTTTGAAAAATTTGTCAAGTAACAAAGACAGCAAGAGGCAAATAAAGGAATGAAACAACTGTAAAGCATATGAAACAATCAACAAAATGTTAATAGGAAATTCTGGCCTGTAAAAAATTACCTTAAATTTATATGAATTAAAGTCCATAACAAAAGGCATAGAATACCTGAATGAATTTTTTAAAAAAAATTCCAAGACCCCATTATATGCTGTCCACAAAAGATTGATTTTCAATTTAAGTACAAAGGCTGTATTTTCAAATTTAAATACAAAGGCTGAAAGTGAAAATTGAAAAAAAATATTCCATGCAAGTGATAACAAGAGAAAGTAGGGGTAGCTACACGTATATCACATAAAATAGATTTCAGGTCAAAAGTTTTTGTAGAGATGAAGAAAGTTATTATATAACAAAATGGTCAATTCAATGGGCAGCTATATCAATTATAAATATATATTAATCTAATATCTGAAAACCTAAATATATTGAAAAAAATTGACAGATCTGAAGGGAGAATTTGACAGTAATACAACATTGCAGGAGACTTCAATAAAGGATAGAACACTTTAAATAATGGATTGAACATCCAGACAGAAAATCAATAAACAGCTGACATGAAAAACACTGTAGACCAAATTGACCTAACAGACACATTCAGAACCATCCAACCAACAGCAGAATAGACATTTTTCTTAAGGGTACATGAAATATTGTCTGGCATAGATCATATTTAGATCACAAAACATGGCATAACAAATTTTAGAAGATCAAAACTATTCTATGTATCTTTTCTAATCACAATGAAATAAAACTAGAAATCAATACCATTAAGAAAATGGTAAAATTCACAGATATGTAAAAATTAAATACACTTTTGAACAACTGATAGGTCAAAGAAATCAAAAGGTAATTTAAAGTGTCACAAGACAAATGAAAATGAAAACTGCACACTCAAAACTCATTCAATGTAGCAAAAGCAGTACTAAGAGCAAAGTTTATAGAAACAAATGTTTACATCAAAATAAAACAAAGATCTCAAATAAATAACCTCATTTCACAGCTCAAGAAGCTAGAAAAAGAAGCCCAAAGTCAGTAAATAAATAAATATTTAAATAAATGAATAAATAAATAAATGCAGAGAAAAGAAAAACTATAGGAAAAAAACCAACCAAACCAACAGTTGGTTTTTGAAAAATAAGTTCAACAAACCCTTAACTATATTAACTAAGAAACAAAAATAGAAGACTCAACTAAAATAAGAAGTGAATGAGGACACATAAAACCAATGCTTTAGAAATAAAAAAGACCATAAAGAACTTGTATAATTATATGCCAACAAATTGAACAACCTAAAAGAAATAAATAAAGTCCTGGAAATATACAACTTACCAAAACTGAATCAAGAAGTAATGGAAAAGCTGAACATGCCAATAAAAAATAATGAGATTGAATCAGTAATCAAAAACCTTCCCAAAAGAAAAGCCTAAGATTAGATGGCTTCCTGGGTGAATTCTACTAAATATTCAAAGAATGTAATAAAACATTGCAGCTCCGGAAATGAGATTATTTTTTTCTCACTCTTCTCAGGCTTTTTTGTTTTGTATCTTTACATATCTAGTTAACACTGTGCGGGGGGAGGGGGTTCTAAAGACAGTAACCTCTCCGGGTGACCTGGTCATAAATTACTACCTTGGCAGTCAGTGGTGGGCTGTCTCTCTTCAGGCATATAAAAGGTTTGTCTTTGCCTTTTTACTCCTTGCTCATTGTTTGTTTTTTTAAATTTTTTGTTTGTTTGTTTGCTTGGGATTGTTTTGCTCCTAGGTAAACACACCTTCGAAATAAGCATAATTATTCTCAAGAAAGCACACAATCTTGTTACCTATCCTGTAATCCAGTCCCCACCTAGCTTCCCACCTTTGAGTAATCTTCCTTATGTTCCTTTCTTAATTCCAAATGCAGAAAAGAAACTGCAAACTGCTATTCTGGGAAGCATTCCTCCCAGTCTATTGAGATCTTGCCTCCAGGTATATCCTCTGTTTGGCTCAAATAGATCTTTTAAACATTATCTACTGGTTTGAAAATTGGTACACTGACAACATTTCAAGGGTAGCAACTTTGAAGTCACCTCTCCCCCACCTTCATCATCAGGGTTTCATGCTGTTATTTGTTATCTTTATTGGTAGTTGTTCATTTAGTGCCTTTTCTGGACAAGTTATGTAGAGTATGTTTATCTGTTGTGCGAAGTCTTTGCTCTAAAGTCACTGAACACTCTGGTCCGTTCACTTAATGGTCACTTGAGGAATTTTCTTACATTCTTTCAACCAGTAAGTCTTCTAGCTTTCGCCACTGGAATCTGTTTGATTATGTATATGTTTTTAATGCTCTGCCAGGCAGTTTTCATGTCTACCTTAGGTTTCACTTTCTGTTCACATACAGTCTTAAGGTCAGCCAAAGTTCAGCACTTTCTTAGGTTTTTCCTGGACATGTGCAATGTCTTGGATATGTACACATGTATGAATATGTGTATGTATATGTATATATATATATATATATATATATATATATATATATACAGTTTTCCAGAATCACACAGTAAGTCAGAAGTTTTCAAAGTTCTCCATGAATATCTTGTAACTAAACACAGCTCCAACTGCTCGCTGCAATGAATGCCAAACTTTTGAGACAGGTGCTCACGAAGAGTGGTTTATTTCCGATGCTGGCAATCTGCAAGATGGGAAACTCTTGTCCAAAAGCCCATCTTTCTGTCTCGGGTCTGGCCAGCAATTCTTACAGGAAGCTGGTGGGAATTCAGGAGTGGGAAACCCACCAGGGAGAGTGTGGACGTGCAGGTGCTGGTGAGAGAAGAAAGTGTGAGCAAGGGGAGGGGCCATGGACATGCAGGAAGTGTCCTTGTTGGTCCTGATAACAGACATTCATGGTCAGTGTCCTTGAGTTGGCCTTTTGTCAGTTGGATTTCTGAGCCAGTATGACAGGTAGGTACAGGTAACCAGATTCTTAGTGATCAGGAATAGTGAATTGAACTGAACACACAGAGAATTTATAGCAGAGAGAAATAGCAGATTTATTAAATGAGAGCACACGTCACAGAATATGGGAGCAGGCCAACTCCAAGCAGAGGTTAACGGTCAGTGGCTGGAGGGATTCTAGTCTTACTGGGTGGATATTTCCTGGCTAGTTTTGGTGGGATTTCATTGTGCATGTACAAGTAGTTACAGTACTTTTTAGCTACTGTGCATGCCATGGATTTCCTTGAATGACCACCAGGGAAGGGTGTCTCACAGTGCTAACTTGTTATAATGCTATTATAATGAAGCAGGGTTCACGTAGCACCTTCTGCACAGGTACAGTTGTGACTCACCATGATTCACCATTTTGCCAGAAAGCAGGGATAACTCATCTTAGAACAGGGTTTCTGAGAACAGGGTCTCTGTTCTTTATCAATTCCCTTTGTCTTACTCCTGGGGAGCCTCTGTAGTTTCCTCCCTCCTATTTCCTGCCTCACCAGGACCTTGAGGTCAGGCTGCTCCTTAGGTTCACACAGGAACTGTCACTGCTGAGCTGTAAACTTTACTTAGAAAAGAAGCTTTTAACGTGCAAGCTCTACTTTTGAGGGAAAAAAATCAGGTTACAGCAGCAAGCTGCGTTTAATATTTACTAAGATTAATATGGGTAGCTTTATATAACTGTGGTGTATTCATCCCCTGTTACAATCTCATTCCTCATTTTTTTCTTTTAATTTTTTTTGTCAGACTTTTATTGCCCTCAACACCTATTACCACCTCAGGCATCTGTATTGTTAAACAATCACCACTGTTTGTTTTGAAAAGTGCCCTGAGGGTAGGGCTGTTTGTAAGGAACAGCTCTGTGTCACATCACATACAGAAAAGCCCAGAGAATCAAGCCTTTCACGGAACTGTCAGACAAGTCAAATCATGACAATTCACTGGCAAAAGCTCTTGGCTTTTTCTTTTGGATATCCAAAACTTCTGTGACCTCCACAGGCTATAAGTTTGATGTTTTGTGTGTGTGTGTGTGTTTTTTCACAGCTGTTATAGTTAGGAGGGTGTTGCTTTGCAAGGCTACTAGGAATCTGGGTGACAACAGCATGGAATTATGGTAGGTTAAAAAGTGCCACACAGTTTGCTGTTCTTACCCAGATTAAACAGTTTTTCTTAAATAAACAGCGTTTAGATTGTTGGAAGGTTTTATTTAATTTTTTTGAGTTTTGACAACATCGGTTTTGACAGATATTTTCTCCCTCCAGCATTCTCATCGTTTGTATGCTGGCGTGGATTTTTAAATGTGCTTATGTTATCAATGGAAGTGGAATTCTTAGGGTATCGCAAGAAAAAGAATTTCCAAAGCCTGGCACTGGAGAATGGGTCTATATGGTAGGCTATATCGATGATGTCTAATTAAGGGGGTTTCCCTTTTGGCTTCCCAGTGTCCCACCTTCATCCACCTCATCATGGAGTAGGTGAACCGTTTCTTCAGTAGGGCCAGTGTAACGGCCACCGCCCAGAGTTTCTGGTCCACATTGAAGTCCAGTCAAGCCTTTGCTGGTGTTACTCTGCTGGTCTGAATGTGTCCCCTACACCAAAAGGGGGCGAGTTTGATTCCTAGCCAGGGACTTGCCTAGCTTGCAGGTTTGGTCTCAGGTTGGGGCATGTATGGAAGGCAACTGGTCAATGTTACTCTCTTTCATTAATGTTTCTTTTTCTCTCTTTCCCTTACTCTTTCTCTCTCTAAAATCAATAAACATATTAAAAATAGAATAAAGTACAGTCTCATTCAGCAT
>CM052540.1:178726718-178783995 GCA_028533065.1 Trachops cirrhosus | reverse complement strand
GAGGGGAGGGGAGGGGAGGGGAGGGGAGGAGAAGGGAAGAGAAGGGAAGAGAGGAGGGGGAGGGAAGGGGGAAAAGATAGGTGAAGGGAGGGAAGGGGAGAAGAGAGGGGAGAGCACTTCTTTGTTCCCTTGAGATTATATTAACTTTCCAAGTTTTTGTGAGCTTTGGAGGGATTTACATCTCCCATGTAGGCTGACGGGCCTCTTTGGTCCAGCACCTCCCCCTGTACCTTCCAGCAGCCCAGTACTGGAGGGGGAGGGAGGAGTGTTAATTGCCTTGGCAGAGCAATGCTGTAATCCCCTGGAGCATGAAGCTGTTTCTTCCTGATGAAGCAAGTAGGTTTATGCTCCCCAGTTTATTAAATTTAATGTCTAGTTCCCTTTGCTCTTTTCTTATTAATAATTAGTTAAATACCAACAGTAACACTTACTCTATCATTTAAAAAATGTCCTCTAGGATACATTTTAAAGAAATTTTCTCTCAGTTAACATATTATCCTTAAATACTAATATATATTAAGTGGTGGTGTTTTTAGGATTTTTTTGTGGTACAATCACAAAGCATATGCACTATTCCATTTTCTGATTCTATAATTCCCCCGTCCCTTGCAAAGCCAACAGGCTCATCTGGTCAATGAAAACTATGCAGAAGTCACATGTCACTGGCAATTGTCAAGGCAGTTTATGGAGGAGATAATTTGAGCTAGAAGTAAAACTACCAGTTCTTTGTCAAGTCATTTTTAAAAGTAAAAATCTGTTACATGGAATACCTAAGGCCAACTCTAGCAGTGTGCTTTGCAAGAAAAAAAATGCTTTATTTCCCCCATGTTTAACTAGTTATGGAGAGTTTACATTCATATTCTATTGTTCCAGAGTTAAAAATGCAAATGGTTATACACACCTATGTATAAAGGGAAGATTCTTAGAATTGGATTCATATGAGTGCCTCTACCACTAATCTGCACTACTTAGTTTTCTTAGTTACAAAGGGCAGATTCACAGAACCATCTTTTAATATGCAACCATTGGATATTCTCTGAATCAGGTTTTATTCTTCAGGGCAGACCAACCCTGAGTTATGTGTTTTGAGAATTATAAGTTGTTATAAATTGTATAAGAGTTATAAGATATGCTAATTGCATACTACCTAGTGTGGTACAATGTATTCTAAGGTCTCTTTAAATGATAGCTAGCTTACTTCAAATCAAAGATCCTAGTGATGGGCAATTTACTACATACAGTAACTCTTCTTGTGGTTGGCACCTCTAATTCTCAAGAGCCTTTCTTATGTTTGTAAACATCCCTGTTTTACCTCCCCACCCTGCTTTCTAGTCATTGGCAAATTTCCTACAGTGGATGTGGAATAGACCAAAAGTCTTTTCATTATACTTTAACCATTCCTGAATTTGCATTTAATAGCCAACTAAAATGTTAATTAAGAAAATAGGTTGTACTTAATCTTGACAGTATTACTTAGGACTACTTAAAAAATAAAGCTATTATTTCCCTAGAGAATTCTAATAGCCTCACAATTCTAGCAAAATTTTGTACAATTTGTGGAAAAAATTGCTTTCAAAAATTTAAAGGTAATGTTTCCTCCAAAAAAATGTATCTTCAGAGGAAATAGTGAGGATACAGGATGATAGCATGCATTTAATGATATTAAATGTCCTCTGCTGAAATATTGAATGTTCTGAATTTTTATAACTAAGGAAGCTTCTATAATATTGTTAGACTATATTAAATAGAAAAGGCCAATGGGTGAAAATAAATAAACAAAAACCACATTAAAATGGCTTATAGAATTAGATTTGCAATAAAGAAAAGCAGTACTAGTGAGGAAAAAATAAGCAAACAAAATATTAACCAATGTGCAAAAATATATTTTTCAGTAGTACTAGATACCTAACCTCAGTTAAATGAATAGGAATATTAAACACTGAACCATCTTTGTTATCACGTCCAGAAAGGTAAATGGATGAGCATTAAGATAAGCACTTATAAGACACTATTAATTACATAGTCTCCCTGGAGTGTACTAGTTTTCTACTGCTTCCTAACAAATTAGCACAAATACAGTAGCTTGAAACAATTCCAGATCACCACCTGACAGTGATTCACAGCATCTTTACCTATGAATCTTATATTCTGGTCCCAGGAATCATTGACGCAGTAGGCAAAGATCTGTAATTATCAAGCACAGGGAACAAAGGTGCTCACAGCCAGCCTCGGGAGAAGCATATTCTTGAGTACGCATGCCCTGGAAAACTAATCTCATTTATTTGACTGCAAAGCTTTCTAGTTGGAGATATTCACTTACGCTGATAAGAATTCTTTTCCTATTCTCATCGTGTTGAGCTACAGCAGGTTGCACAGATCAACACTCTCAAGCCCAAGACCTGTGTTAGTCATTCTTTGACTGTTGTCGGGTTTGACAGTTCTGCTTGTGAGCCCTTCAGTAAGAGAATGCTGAAATGCAGTATATTATTAGATTAGAGGGCATATTAGTAGTATATTAGAGCAGTGTATTAGGAGGAAGTCTCTGAAAGACAAGAGTGGAGAAAAGTTAAATGCTTTTATACCTTAAAATCATGTTAATCTGATCTAGAAAATACAGCATCTCATACACAGCAGTTGCTATCAGGGATACTACTCAGCTGATCTTGGGGTAGCCTTTAATTCATTTTTCAGGATACTTTTCTTCACTGGCCAGATGGTGAATAACATGGGGGTATAATAGGTATTACTGTTCCTGAATTGTTAAGATCTCTAAGACTAGCACTTCTTCTCTACTCCACCCAGGATATTATTTGTAATTTGCTATATTGGTTGGTTGACTGTGATGAGTTGGTCAGATTCAGAGATTTTTAACTTCCTCTTTCCCACTGTAACAACTTTTATTCCCCAATCTAAGGACAAATGTGAGAAGTCCTACAATTGCCAATTGTTACTCAATTATACCTTTGAAAACTTGGAAGATGCAGTCTAAAAATGACTTAAGCCAAGAATCCTTTTATTACCTATTCTTTGTATGGTCTCTTTTGAACAGGGAGAGACATCTGAGGAAAGATCATGGTATTAATACTTGTGGTCCCCATAGCTATCTGCTAACATATTCCTGGTGCATGTGTGAAGCTTCCAGCTTTCCAACAGGGGCGCAGAGTTAGGCATTGCAGACCTGCATAAACTGAAGGGTCAATAGTCTAAAAAACTCAGGAACTCCAACTAGCAAATCCTGGGTTTGGTCTTTAGATTTTTACCTCCCATTTCAAAAGATAAGAGCTTTTTGCAAGCTACCAGGGATACAATTTTTGTTCACATTTAGTTGTCAATGAGAGAGTAGGGTAACAGTCCCAACTAATTTTATAATGCATCAGTGCATTTTATCAATGCTTTTACTAATTCTACAGTGAATAAATGAAAGTTAATAACAGCTAACCAATCCCATTGCTCCTGTATATATGATTCTCCACAGAATAATATATGCTTTTACTAGTAAATGCATCTAGTAAATATTATTCTGTGGAGGATAAATAATATATGATTTTGCTAGTAAAATGCATCATATCAATGCATTATATCAATGCTTTTACTAATCCTGTAGTGTATCAATGAAAGTTAATAACTAACCAATCCCGTTGCTCTTATATATATTATTCTCCACCCTTTACTCTTCAATGACTGAATCATTGTAACAGCCTGGACCTTCCTCTCCATGGAAACATAATCAAATAGACCCAGGTGAAAGTTTCAAAAATTGGCTTGCAGTCTTGTAGCAGAGACTAGCCATACTCCACACACCTGATGAGATCAGGTCTTCATTGTCACCCAGGCAGTGAGAGCTCCAGTCCTAAATTTTCATCTTACCAACTACATTTTCATCTTTGAACCAAGCCTCTTACCAGCCATACTAGTTTGGCTTTCTGAGAAGCAGAAAATGAGAGATAATTAAGAATGTTGACATTTTATTATGAAAAATAAAAGGGAGAGGAAGAATAATTATGCACGAAAAAGCTTTTAGACCACAAATCTGAAACCTTAAAAGAAAGTGGGGCAAACGTGGTATCGGTCAAGAGATCCACTGACTGTGAAACAGATTTAACAGACTCCTCAGGACACTCACAGAGAATTCTGAAATAAAGTTGGCTGTTGAGGAGTCTTATATTGAACCGAAATAGCCATGCACTGGAACCCTTGCACCAGTCAATCATCAGCTGACAGTTATCTTGGAAACTGAGGCCAATCTTGAAATTACTGCAGCTAGAGATAAACCACTATTTTTTTGCTAGCAGCTGAACAAATTATTTCTTAAAGGGAGATGCGAGCATCACACCGTTATGGTTACCATAATACACAATCCATATGATTATTATCAACTTTGCTGCTAATTTTTTTTAAATTTCATTTTTAAGGAGAACACTTTTCAAAATCTATAGACAGTTATTTTCTAAATATCAGTGAATGAATATGGCACAAAAGCCATGAGGTAAGAAATAATATATACTATAAAGGAACTTCTTCATTTGTTAACAGCCAATTCACAACTTTCTCTCTGTGGAAGCTACCATAATTTTTATTTTTCATAAGCCCTTCCAGAAAAATTCTATGCGCAACATATTTGTATGTGTATATGAAGAAATGAAAACAATTGATTTGTGGTCCATTTCCGACTCTTTATGGAGTGTGCTCCTGGTAAAGAAAGAAGGCGGGGAGCCTGATCAATATCCACATAAGCATGTTGACCATTGATCTACTAGTAAGAAGGATAGTGCTAATTGCTAGGAGGATAGTCCATATCTAGATAATTCTTGTAACATCATACCCTGCTTTATGATGGCTGATGGTAAGCAAAATTTCAATTTATAGATTTATAAGGAATACATCTTCATGAATGTGAACTATGCTATATAACATTCTGAGGGTATTAAATAGAGATATTTTATAACATAGATGCTTTGCATTATATATGGTAGCTCATGTGCCTCACTAGAGATCTCATTCACTATAGGCAAGAGAGTCCATGTGCAATGATAAAAAGACAGGGCCTGGGGATATCTAAGGCTGGTTTATAGTTATATTTGATATCTTGTAATCTTAAAATTATTAGTAATTAGGGCAAGGTCCTTAATTCACAAGAGTTGACAATCCAATTCATTATGTTAGCTCAACATGTATTTTGTGAATTTTCATATTTTTCAGATTACTTAATAAAATATTTTGGCAAAATTTCCAGATAGTATGCTATAAGAATATCTAATTTTTCCATGCTGTTTCCCACAGTGGCTGTACCAGTCTGCATTCCCACCAACAGTGTATTAGGCTTCCCTCGTCTCCACAATCTTGCCAGCACTTGTTGTTTGTTGATTTGTTTATGATGGCCATTGTGACCAGTGTGAAGTGGTATCTCATTGTGGTTTTAATTTGCATCTCTCTGATGGCTAGTGATGTTGAGTATTCTCTGATTTGTCTATAGGCCCCCTGTATGTCCTCCTTGGAGAAGTGCCTGTTCAAGTTTTTTGCCCATTTTTTAATTGTATTGTTGTCTCCCTGGTGTTGAGTTGTATGAGTTCTTTTATACATTTTGGAGATCAAACCCTTGTCTGAGGTATCATTGGCAAATATGTTTTCCCATATGGTTGATTCCCTTTTCATTTTGCTAATGTATTCTTTGGCCATGCAGAAGCTTTTTAATTTGATGTAGTCCCATTTGTTTATTCTTTCCTTTATATACCTTGTTCTAGGGAACATATCATTGAAAATATTGCTGCATGGAGTATCTGAGATTTTCCTGCCTATCTTTTCCTCTAGGACTTTTATGGTGTCACAGTGTATATTTAAGTCTTTTATCCGCCTTGAATTTATTTTTGTGCATGTTATATATTAGTGGTCTCGTTTCATGTTTTTACATGTACCTGTCCAGCTCTATAAGCATCATTTATCAAAGAGGCTATTTTTACTCCATTTTATGTTTCTTGCCCCTTTTGTTGAATATTAATTGACCATAGAGACATGAGTTTCTTTCTAGGCTCTCTATTCTGTTCCATTGATCCATGTGTCTGTTCTTATGCCAGTACCAGACTGTTTTGATTACAGTGGCATTGTAATATTATTTGATATTAGGTATTGTGATCCCTCCTACTTTGTTCTTCTTTCTCAAAATTGCTCAGGCTCTTTGGGGCTGTTTATGGTTTCACATATATTTTTAAAATATTTGTTCTATATCTGTGAAATATGTCAATATACATGGAACTGTTTTTTGACCCAGAAATTCCACTACTTGGAGTATACCCTAAGAATCCTAAAACACCAATTCAAAAGAACTTATGCACCCCAATGTTCATAACAACCTAATTTACAATAGCTAAGTGATGGAAACAGCCAGAATGCCTCTCAGTAAATGAGCAGATCAAAAAACTATAGTACATTTACACAATGGAATACTATGTAGCAGAAAGAAAGAACTCCTGCCCTTTGTGGCAGCATGAATGGAACTGGAGAATATTATGCTAAGTGAAATAAGCCAGGCAATGAAAGCATATAACAAATACCATATCAGCTCACCTATAAGTGGAACTTAATCAACAAAACAAAGAAATGAGCAAAATAAAACAAAGACATGGAAATAAGGAAAAAACTGACAGTGACCAGAGGGGAAGGGGAAGAAGGATAACAGTGGAAAGAAAGGGAAGGGTCTAGTCAAGGAACATGTATAAAGAACTCATGGTAATGGACAACAGGGTGGAGACTAACTGAGGAGATGGGGAGGGGTAGACAGGGACGGGGTAGGGGATACCAAGAGGGGAAAAATTAGGACAACTGCAATTAAACAACAATAGAAAAGAGAATATCTAGTTTTCTTCTTATTATGTACAGTATTTTATACTATGATTTCAAAAAATGTCAGCAGATTTTGGAGTCTTTGATCTCTTCAATTAAAGTATTATATAAATCACTAGAATAATAACTCTCTGCCATTTTAATTGTAAATTCTAGTAAGTCTTGATTTCCAATTGAGTAAATTCTTGAACTTTGTCATTTGAAATTGTCCCATCCATTTTAAATATTTTGTATTTATTAAAAATTTTTAAATCAGCTTGTCATTTTTCATAAAATCTGCCAGTATTTCAAAAGATATTCCACTAAATCTATAATTTAATTTGGAGTGAATTGACATCTTTATAATACTGAACTGAGTGCTATAATCAATTAATATCATATATCTCAATTTATTTTTTTTAAAGAATGTTTTTAATATTTTACTAGAGGGATTTTGTACATCCTTCATTTGTATTGTGGGTATTTTTTTCTTCTTCTAAATTATATATAAAATCACTTCTATGGCTTTGCTAGTGTTTAGAAAGACCTGGGTTTTTTTGTCTATTAACTTTGTATTGATCAACCTTAATTCATTTATTTGCTCATTGTTTCTGATTGATTTGTACATTTTCTGTTTACACAACTATGTTATCTGTAAACAATGAGAGTTTTAATTTTCCTTTCAATCTCTATATATTTTATTTATTTTTTGATGCCTTATTCACTAGATAAGACTTCCTGTAAATTCTTGAAAACTAAATACTGAATGACACTTCAGAACATTTATCTATAATTTTATGAGTATTGATCCTTGCCCTACTGTTTAGATGAAAGCAGTGCAACAGCCATTAAATGGGTCAGGAAATGAAGCTCTGGAGTTGCTTTCACTTTCTCAAAGTCAGATTGTGTGGGCAGACACTAGAAACTGTTAGGAAACTGTACTTCTGATAGGCTTCCTTTCTTTATTTGTATCACAATACCTAATTTCAAATTCAATTGGAAGTACCTTTTTCTTCTCATGCTCTTAGTACATCTCCTTTTACTATTGATTGAGAATTCCCTGCATAATCAGGTTAATAGAAAATCAATTTTTCCTACTAAAGGCTACATCTAGAGTAGCCAGACACATTTGATTCTTCACGTCTCAAAATGTGTGTATACTCAGCACTTATCTCCATAGTACTTTGTATGTACATGTGTAACATTAACCTGGGTGAAATTTTATGGAATATTGTTAACACATCTATCCTGAGAGCCTTTGATTATTATATTAACAGCTATTTTTCACAAGATTAGGTATTGCTATTCCTAATTCTAGTGTGTATAAGCCACATAACTATCCCTTTTAGCTCTCTGTTTCAATGTTTCCATGTCCAACCTGAAAAAGTTAAATACCAAGTGTCAAATAGCTCATCTAATTTTTACTATATACAAAAAGAATAATAAAATATAATTTAGGTAAAATTACCATACTTCCATATGATCTGTCTGAGCACATTTTTAACTACCTGCATGAGCCCAGCTGAGCCATTTTTGATGCTTTATATGGAAATGATTATAGAAGCCATTTGATGTTATTAAATTGTAGGAAAAAACTCTACATTTTTCTAGTTGATGAATCTCACTCCTGAGTTTCATTTTATTAAACTATAATTATTAGATACTCTAATATTCATAAAGGAAAAGCCTGTATCAAATTTTGAGCTCAAAACTAAGCAGTGAGAAGATGAAGTGTAATGGGACAGAGAACTAAAATAGCTATAGGAGTTTCTTTTCATAAGTATCAGTCCATTTAATATCCAAAGCTAGAGACATAAAATGAAGTTCTAATATAGAGGCTTTATCATGCACATTGAAGTTGACTTTCTAAAAGGTATGATCCTCAGTTCCATATATATCACATAAATTATGATATATGTATATATACATGTATATGTACACACACACACAGCCATACAGAGGTCTGGCACAAATAACACCCCTTTTTATTACATCTTTTATTACAAAATCACAAACATGTAATCCTATAACATAACAATATCACACTCAAGCACACCATATGACATTTCAGGTGAAATGTTCACATTAAAACTGTAAATTATTATACCCACATCATTACCCCACCAACCACACTCAAGCTAGCCCCTGTAGCTTCTGCTAGCCCCTGTATATATTTGCATATATACACATACATATTGCAGTTGAAGTGGTTGGTATCTGATACTGTTTCCTGTTATTCTGCATTTAGAATTGGACTCCTTAATACCATTTAGGTACCTCAATGAACCCCAAAGGGTAAGGAGTATTTTTTATCATTGGACACAGATAAGTTATAGTCAATTGCCTATTCAGATTCCAAAATTGTACACACATCCATCTAGAGCTCTGAATAGTTCATAGACAGTAAAATCCCAGAGAGAATATAGCAAAGTAAAAAAAATTAAGGACTACAAAACTGTTCATTGCTTAAAATGTGTTATATATATTAAGTCAATATTGTTTGTCAAACATTATTTTGTACACAGAAAATATAGGGATGGAAAGTAAAATTAGAGTTTTTGCCTTATGGGATTTATATATTTTTAAAAAGAGAGACAGATATGAATCAACCACACATAGACATAAAGGATACTTTCTTTTTTCTCATGCATGCTAAGAATAAGAATGTGAGGTGATATGCTGACGAGAGACTGATGAGGGATTTCACCTTTAGATATAGTGTTGTCAGGAAAGTGAAGCCATAAATGATGACAAAGAGGGAGCAGTGACAATATCCTGAAGAAGAATGTTCTAAGCAGAAAGAGCACAACAGAAAAAGGCCCTAGTTCAGAATGGACCGGCAATCGGTATTATCAAGACCTCAATTCCTCACTGTCATTTTTTACCCATTTCAGTTTAGAATTGTAATGGTTTCCAGGTTATATTTATTCTGTGAGAAATAAATCTTAAAATTTTTAAAATAAACTTACTTGAAGCTAGATTATTTATAAAATGATAACACATAAAAAGTCCTTATAATTATATACTAAAATACTGTTCTGCAACACCCATCTTTTAAAGAAATTATACATTTTCTGTTTTATGAAGTTCTGATAATTTGCAGATGTTCAGGACATTTTGATAGTCTGCCGGGAAGCATATACAGAATGAAAAGAAGGAAGCCACATGCTATGAACACCAACTGTGCCCATCCAATCACCATGTGGGCCTTATTTTGTCCAGCCTTTGCAATAACAACGTTGTCAAAATTGTTTTGTGGTTTTTACCAAGGAATCTGCTTTCCAGAGGGAATGTGACCAAGTTAACAGCTTGGATGAGCAATCGTGTGCAGACACACATTCAACACGACTCCGAAGCGGGTGGTCTCTGACTTACATTACAGCCTCAGAAAACCAGGATGCGGTGGGGGAAAGACGCTCGAGTCCTAGTCCCCATCGGGGTCTCTTGTCTGTTTCTGATGACACATTGTTGCCTCTTCTACTTTCGTGACTGGCTCCTTCTTTTTTCAGACTTTTTCTTTAAGGGTTTTAGAAGAAACACTATGATTGTGACATTTACCAAAAAGAGAAAGCACCAAGACAGTTAAGTTTCAATGTGTACACAGATTTCAAATTTAAATATTTTCCTCTCTCCCAACAAAATTATCTGGCTTTTGAAAAATGCCAATTTCTTAAGAGTGAGACATCCTTGTATTATGTGCAAGTGGATCTTTTAAATTTGTGAAAATTCAATAATTTGTTGAATATTTTAAAAGTAATAAAACAAAATAAATATATATCTTTTACCTAATCCAAGTTTAGAGATGTTCAAGATCTCAACTATGTTTTTATTTAAAAAGACAAAGAGGCCAAAATGAATATACTATAAACATTGACTACTTAAATATAACACATAATGTGCTAAATAAATGTTTAATATACTCAGTGAATAAATAAATAAAATGGAATAAATAGCTATGGGGATATAATAAATTATACCTGTTTATATTTAATGCCAAACACTGGAATTTGAAATTGCTAATTAAAAACATTAGTGAATGTCAATACAGCACTATTTTAATGACTCCAGGATAATCCCACAGCAATTAATTTAGATCAGAATGAGTTTATTGTAAAGTGCCAAAGGTGGAAAAAATGCTTCCTTTGCATTATAAAGCTACAATTTCTCTAATGAATAATGCCTGGTCAAAACTTAACTATATAAATACTTAATTTGCATTTACTAAAGAAACATAATAACTGAGAAGATAGCTCTTTGGGGAATGACCTGTGTTAACAGTTGATTTAGATAAACATAGTTTTATCTTAACTTCTGAATATACAAGAATATTAATGATACTCACAAATCAGAATAATAACAGCAGCAAAACCCAACAATAACAAAGTACAATAAAATTTATTTGACAGAAAGCTGGTGGCAATTTCATGCTTGATATATGTAGAAAAATTACCAATCTTTAATAGAGAGGTACTTTTACCAATGAATTAAGTAAGAGTATAAGCTTCAGGTCTTATATTTTAATACCTGGTTTTCCTAGAAGCAGGAGAAGAGTGTCTATTTTCTATCTGCACTTATAAAAGTGAAGACAAGAATAAACAAATTCAGTCAGAGTCAGTGTGGCTCAGATGGTTGGAGCGCCATCCTGTCCCCGAGGGCTGCAGGCTTGTTTCCTGGTCAGGACGCAAGCCTGGGTTATGGGTTCCATCCCTGCTATGGGTGCCTGGGATCCTCAGCCTGGGTGCCTGCGGGAACCAGTCAGCTGGTGCTTCCCTCTTACATCATTTTCACTCCTTCTTTCCTCGATCCCTTCCTCTCTAAATGCAATGAAAAAAAATGTTCTTGGGTGAGGATAAAAAAATAATAAAAAAATGAATGAATTCCTGAGAACTTGCTTGTTCCCATGTTATTCCAAAAACATATGAATGTTGTGCATCCCCTTCATAATGCTGAAAGGAAAAATGCCTGAGAAATTACACTTAAGTCAAATATTCCTCTTTCATATAATGACTGGCTTAATCTGGCAGGGTTCTTTTGGACCACCGTGCTGTCAGCTGGAGATTCTTACAACAAAGGCAGAAACTACAATAGAGTTCTGAGCTGAGCTTGGAGGTGATTTAGAGTCCTAATAGGTCACAGGGTTGTCTAACGTTCTGTGACAATTAAAATGTCCAAAGCCAATATGAAAGTTAGTGAGGAGAAATGAGAATTGTAAAAATATGCAAGGAAAATGTAGTAGATTTCAAAAAGGGAGACTTTGTAGATCCTCCCATTAGAAGTATCCATTTTCCCACCCTTTGCATCAAGGCCGGCTAGTAGTGGGTTTGACCAGTAGCATACAGGGTAAAGGATGCCGTGTCAGTAGAAAGCATACAGTTCAAGGGGTCTTGCAGATTTTGCTTTCATGCCTTACAGTTTTATTGCCATGTGAACCAGGCCCCAATGGTTTGTTAAACATCCCAGTCACCACCGTCACTTCAGTAGAAACCTTGCCATTGGCCAACATATGAAACTGACCATCTAGATACAGGGGTGCCCAATCCATGGCCCACAGGCTCCTTGTAGCTCAGGATGGCTAAGAATTTGGCCCAACACAAATTAGCAAGTTTAGCCCAAACTTTTTTTTTTGCTCATCAGTTTTTGTTAGTGTTTGTGTATTTAATGTGTGGTCCAGAGATGCCAAAAGGTTCCACACCCATGAAAGATGCCATTCATCAGTAAAACTTCTAAATGTCTGCAGATATATGAATGAATACACTGATATCTACTAAGCCCAGACCATTAAAAACTAGCAGAGTTTTTAACTAATTAAAATTTTTTAAGATACCAAGGGATAAAAAAATAAAAGGAATATCTGAATAGTCCAATAACCAGTAAGTAGATTGAATCAGTATTTAAAACTCTCCTAACAAAGAAAGCCCAAGACCAGATGGTTTCCATGGTTAATTCTCCCAAACACTTAAAAAAGTAAGGGGTCCATATTAATGCCAATCTTTCACAAACTCTTCCAAAAACTTGAAGAGGGACAATTCTAGACTTATTTTATGAGGCCAGAATTACCCTGACATCAAAGTCAGACAAAACACTACAAGAAAAGAAAATTGTAGCCCAATACCCCTAATGAAGAGAGATGCAAAAATTTCTGAACACAATATCAGCATACCACATTCAACAGAACTTTCAAGGAATTATACAGCATGATCAAGTGGAATTTATCCCTGGGACCTAAGGATTGTTCAGTACATACAAGTCAATACATGTGATATACCACATTAATAGGATGTAAGACAAAAATCACATAGTCATCTCAATAGGTGCAGAAAAACATTTGATGAATTTAAATGTTTTCGTGATGACCACTCTCAACAAATTGGGTAGAGAAGGAACATACCTCAACGTGATTAACATCCTACATAAAAAGCCCACAGCTAACATTACACTTAGTGGTGAAAATTTAACAGTTTCTTTTCTAAGATCAGGAACGAGAAAAGGGTGTGTACTCTCACCACTGGAATGTAATATAACATATGAAGTAACATATGATTTTATAATGTATGATATATCTCATATAATATTTAAAATTATATCTAATATCTGATATCATATTATATATTTCTTTTATATCTTGCTATATTTTCTCAACATATAATGTGATGCATCTAGAATAGAATACAATATATAAGTTACATAACAATATAAAAGTTATTGTTTGGGTACGTAGTAGTGTATGCAGACATACACATACACATACAGAACGTGCACACACACATACATGCATTCATGTGTGCATTCTTCAGTTGGGATGGGGAAGAAAACAAATGTCTATCCATTAGTTTCTTGAGGATATTCACAGTGAGAATTTCTGAATCTTAACATTATATACTATCACGTTTCAATAAACATTAGTATAGACTCATATCTAAAGCAAATTAGACTATCTCCTTTCAACCTTATTGAGGAAAATTTTCTTAGCAAAACATTAGTGTTCTTTCTGTGTTAAGTTTGTAAAACTGAATGCTTTATATTTGATGCAGTTATTCATAAAAACTGTTTCAGGTAAAATGCAACTTAAGGGAACAACATTGGTACATCCTTTAGGGGAAAAAATACTATAGTGTAAAAGACTTGAGAAAACTTCATTTACCCATTCATTTATACATTCACGGATTCTTTCATCAACATTTTCTTGATCATGCAAAGTAAGCACCATGTTGAGAGACCTTTCTCTGGAGGAGCTTTTGAGATAATGGGTCAGAGACACATGTGTTTGTAATATGAGAATAGTTGGTATAAGGCCAAAAACACAAAGTAAATAGCATTTTCTAAAAATCTGGGTTTGATGCAAAAATAATGCATAGAGGAAATCCCAACACTGGGTTTAAACTTAAAATGGCAACATTTCTCATATGAGTAGAATGGGGAGAGGACTTGCCAGGCAGAAACAATGTTGCAAGCTCTTGCTTCCACAGAAACCCTTCAAATATAGTATTTTAAGAAGAGTCCTAATTAAGCCATTAACACAAATTTTCCATTTACTGTTTAAAACATTATTTAAAATGCACGTTGGTAAATATATAAAGTGACAAACATTTCTGATTGGAAGTGGCATGAACATAAGCTAGAAAAAAGTCTGTATATTAATTCTAAGAAAGAGAAAGTGAGGGAGAGACAAAATGAATTCAAGAAAGTCTGTAGGTACAGAAGAGAGTTAAGGTTTCTAGATATTGTTACAATTCTATTATACTTCAGTAAAACACTTATGAGTTATATTTCCAAAAACAACATACAGAGTAAACTTTACATATTTTCTTGCTTCAGCACTGATTTTTCAAATTACTTCTGTCAAAAATTGAAAATAAATACAAAAACAATGTTATACAGAGAAAAAAACAGACAATTTTTATAGTTAAAATATAATCATTTTCTCTGTCCAGTGATTAAATGTTAGGTCTCCTTAAATTTAAGTTAAACGCAAACTTGCTGTTTGCTGAACAATGTAGACAGAGGGAAAGGAAAATATTTGTGGCTCACGGGGAAAATAATTACAGTTATAATCCACATGTCTGCAGTTGTGATAACAAAATGCAGCTTTAAAATTTTTAGCTCTAAAATCTTAATGAGCATCAAAGCAGGGCTCAAACATCTTTCTATTATTTCCTTATTTTCGTATTTTGGTGAGGCATCGTGTGTCTGTCTGATTCTGTGTTTCCTTTGTTTTAATGAGGTTGTGTATTACTGTGCTTGTGTATGCATTTCGAGTTCAGCTCTTATTTTCCACCCATCTTTAGTATTATAATCACAACTTTTACTGCTTCCCTTTTAAACTGTTGTTCTTTCTGCTTTAATAGCTTTCTAAACCATGTTCTTTCCACATAATTGGCCATAGTATTCAACTGAAATAAGCCTTTGTTTTTTTCTCAGCTTGGTAAAAAAGAGATATTTGTTAATCCTATTATTAAAGAATAAGTGAGCCATATGTTTTATATATCTCTCTGAAATATATTTGCATTTTATAAATGCGGATCTTTACTTTTGAAGGTTCATTGGTCTTCAGTAGAAAATAAAAACTGAAATAGTAAGATAAATATTTCTTACAAAGAACTGACAAAATAACACTTTATCATAAAACATGTAGAATTTTCAGATATCAGATATTATTTCTAAAATCAGCATTTAAAAGTTTAATATTACATACCAACAATACAGACACTTTTTTAGTGTTTACATATTTATCATATTTATTGAAATATAATTAACATACAAAAAGTGCATATATATTAAGTGTGCAGTTTGATGACTTCAGATATAGGTATGTATCTATGAAATTAAAACCACAATAAAAAATAACCATAATCACTCTTACCCTTCACGACAGCATGGATGGATCTGGAGAGCATTATGCCAAGTGAAATAAGCCAGGTGGTAAAAGACAAATACCATATGATCTCACCTATAAGTGGAACCTAATCAACCAAACAAATGAGCAAAACAGAACCAGAAACCAGGAAATAAAGGACAAACTGACCGTGACCAGAGGGCAGGAGGATAACAGAAGGAAGAAGGGGAAGGGACAAGTCAAGGAACATGAAGAGCGGACTCATGTGGGGTGGGGATTGGCTTTGGGAGTGGGGGGGACGGAGTAGGGGAGAGCAATGAGGAAAATGGTGGGACAACTGAAATTAAATAAAAATAAAACATATAATAATAAAAATTAACATAACTACCATGCCCAATTGTTTTCTAGTACGGGTTTTGTAATCTTTCCCATCCATACACCTAGAACTTTTTAGATTTTACATAGTTAGAAACTTACAGCATGTACTATTATTTCCCCAATTTCTATCAGTCAACACAACTACTCTGAATCCATATTGTAGAATATATCAGTAATCTATTACTTTGTATTGTAAATAGTAGTCCCTTGTATAGAACACATAATAGATACACACTTAAATTTTTTTATTTTATTTTTGTTCATGTACAGCTGTCTGCATTTCTCCCCAGTACTCCCACCCCCACCCCCACCCCAGCCATTCCCACCTCCTTCCCCTGATTCTACCCCCCACTTGGTTTTGTCAATTTTGTCCACGTGTCTTTTACAGTTGTTTCTGAAATCCCTTCTCCCCTTTCCCCCCATTATCCTCTTAAATTTTTAGGAAACTGCCACATTATTTTCCAATATGGTCTTACCAATTTACATTCTTATCAGTAGTGTGTAAGTATAGGTTTTTTATAGCTGTTGTATATGGTTGATAATATTCCTTTTTATTTCTATTTTGCTTGGATTTTATTTTTATTGCTGGAAGCAACCTTAGTGCCCATCAGTAAATTAGTGAATCAAAACATTGTGGTACAATTACACAATGGAACATTACACAGCAGAAAGAAAGAAGGAGCTTCCACCCTTCATGACAGCATGGATGGAACTGGAGAGTAGGCAGTAAAAGACAAACACCATAATATCTCACCTATAAGTGGACCATAATCAAGAAAATGAACAAACAAGCAAAATATAACCAGAGATATTGAAATTAAGAACAAACTGACTGTAACTAGAAGGGAGAGGGGAGAGGGATAATGGGGGAGAATAGGGGAAAGGCCATCAGGGAACATGTATATAGGATCATGGACAAAGTCAAAGGGGGTAGGTTTGAAGGTAGAAGGTGGGGATGGGTGGGTTGGGGGAAGTTTGGTTGGAGGAAATGGAGACAACTGTACTTGAACACATTTACAAAAATAATAAAGAACTGAGTTGAAAAATATTCTTCTTTTAAAAAATATTTACTTATTTATTTTTAGGCAGAGGGGAAGGGAGGGAGAGTGAGAGGGAGAGAAACATCAGTGTGTGGTTGCCTCTCAAACGCCCCCTACTAGGGACCTGGCCTGCAACCTAGGCATGTGCCCTGAAGGGGAATTGAACCAGTGACCCTTTGGTTTGCAGTCCTGCACTCAATCCACTGAGCCACACCATCCAGGGCAGTTGTTTTTTGCTTTAAAGATATTTAATATAGACATCACAAGATATAGTTACTCTCTATTTCATAATTGCCCGTGTTGTGTTAAACTTTAAAAATATTGAAATTATATGAGTATATAATGTGATATAGCCTTTTTTCTGTACATCTTTTTAAACTAGTGCATTCTTTTCTAAACTCTGATATTGGGCATTGTTGAAAAATCTACATTTTTGGTTGTTACATTTTTTTCTCTATTCTTTCTTACACATGTAATTTATTTTATCTCTCAATAGTTTAAATGTGATTTAACTTTTTAAATTAATGTTTCAAGATAGGAAATGCAAGAAATAAATTAAGAGAGGTCAGTTCTTTGAATTAAATAAAATTAACTAGGGAAAAATCATAAATCTTTCATGGTGGCTGAATACAGAGTGTTTAACTCTGTATTAATTTGTAGATGTAATTGAAAATAATGAATAATGCTTTTTGCAGACCTGAATATACATTTTACGGGTAAAGTAAGATTTTTCCTTAGTTGAAATACAGGTCTTAAAATTTTCTTTCTTCTTCTTTTTTTTGAAAATATTCCTTGTTCTATGTGCTCTGTTAGTACTTGTCAGTTACATTTAGATGAACCATCTTGAGTACAGTGATCCACTATGCAGTGAGCCTCAGGAAAAGGTGGTGACTAGGTCTTCAGAACTATCATCTCTTATTTTTCTTTCTTTGTTTCCCCTTATGTTTTATTTCACAATGAGAATTCCTTTTCTTTTTTGAATTTATGTGAATAAAAATTCTGAGATTGGCCTATATTTTCCCACTCCAAATTTATAGTAAAAAGAAAATGTGGACATTTTAGTTTAGGTACGCCAAATACCTCTCTCTGGTTTTCTCATATAAGTCAGTAACCACAGATGCACAGTATGCTCCCGGCTACTGGAGAAATACATGTGTTCCCCAGAGGTATAGTCCTTGGAATCATCTGAACTGAACAGTTGCCACCAAAGTTAACCAGCATTCAAGTAACAAAACGATTTCCCAGGAATGGATTCTCCACTCTGCCTCTGTTGCCTTTCAAAATGGGGCTTTTTCATGGGATCAAGAGAAAAGCATTTCACTAACACATGCACAGAAGATTGTGGTGTGGCAAGATTTATTCAGGTGGAAGGCAAGCCCTGTGCCCCATCTCTGTCCTGTTTGCTGTGGAAAAAAGTCCAAACATGTCTTCAGAGAAGCCAAAACAAAAGTCATTGTTCAGAGTCACTGTGCCATGTTAAAACTTAACTCAGTCCAGCCTTTCTCACCATCTGGGTAGCTTAGCTTGTTGTCCTGGTTGCGATCTGCTGCTGGTCTGTGGTTTCCAGGTTCCCACCTGGAGCCTGCATTTGGAGTCTGCACAGCCATCAGCCACGTGGCTACTAGGGCCACATGGCTATGGAGAGAGAAGATATGAGTGTATGGGGCGAATATGGGTCAGACACACACACACAGAAACACATACACACACACGCACAGAGGGAGAGAGAGAGAGAGAGAGAGATGGCACTCATCTTTGCTCCTGGAATTATTTTAAGTTGAGTAGGGGATGGAACAGGACTTTTTTCAAAATAACCAATCAACTTCCCAAGCTTTTGCAGGCTTCTGATGTGTCCATCCCCCCAGACAATTGACTTCCTTCCCTGGGTAGGCTGACAGGCCTCTATGGCCAAGCACCTACCTCCTGCTGTGCCATTTTTTTAATATATTTTTTTATTTTAGATTATTCAGTACAGTTTCTATCTTTTATTCCCATTCCAGCCCACCCACCCATCCCTCCCCACCTCCCTTCCATTTCCAAGCCCCGTAGTTTTGTCCATGTGTCCTCTATATTTGTTCCTGTAAACGCTTCCCTTCTCCCCTGAAATTCCCTCTGGTGTGCCATTTTGACTTCTATTGTACATGTGCTTACCTCTCTCAGCTCCCCCAGCAATCTGGTGCTGGAGCACAGAGAGGTGTTAATCCTTAGCAGGGCAATGCTATGATCCCCTGGAGTGTGTGAAACTATAGCTTCCTGGCTAAGCAAACTGGTTCCCTTGCCTCTTAGGCTCAACAATGTCCAAAAACCCTTGCTTTCTTCCTTATTAATAATTAGCTAACTATCTATAGTAACACCTCTTCTAAAATGGTTCAGCTCTTTAAATTAGAAATTAAAACAACAATGCTTTCTCATGACTTCACTAATTTGTACAGACTACTTGCTTTTCCTATAATGTTTTCCTGCAGTTCTTTAGTCCTCATTTCACCAGTTTCTTCACTATCATTCCCCCATTCCTGCTGATCTAAGTCAGATGCTGGGTCTGTTCAAATATCTCACATTCACCCTATTCTTACTTTGTGTTTCTCTTTTTAACATGGCATACAGTTTATATTGTAAATTATCAACCATTAATTTTTTTTATTCACTATCCTTGGTACTTCATGAGTCAAGTCCTATTTTGTTTCATTTTTGATAACTTGCATTGAAAGCCTGCAAGAATAAACATTAAAAAGATGAATGAATGAACATTTACTGAGTAATATTTTGTACTTAAATAAATGTTGTTAGATAAGAAATTCACCAATACTTAATAGAACATACTTTTGAAAAACAAAATAAAGTTTAAATAATTATCTAAAAGAAGCAGAAGCAATTATGGTAAATACATACAAACATGTTCATGTCTTCCCGGATTAGTTTTCATGAATGAGAGATTGATTTGAAACTTTCTTGAAGAGATTCTCCCATCCATTTAAAAAATGACAGTGTGGCTAAAAAAAAAAATGCCCCTGTGTAGGATTTAAAGTTATAGACCAATAATTTATGAAAATAGGCTCTCATCAGATGCCACATATTTTCTCAGATTGCTTATTAATCAACATCATAGAATTTGTAATATACATGGAAAATTGGAAAAAAATAAATGCCATACCTCTGATGTACTAAATCTAAATAGTTCTAAAACTGAACTTTTCAAATAAAATTTCAACTGCAATTATCAGGAAGTTTTCTATTAAAAAAAGGAGCGTGATTGCTTCTGTTTCATTCTCCTAATAATAGAATTGTAACTCAGGAAATCCATCTATAAAAAATTATTATGTTGGATATTATATAAAACCTAAACCCAGGTATAATATTTTTAAATGTTCATTAAAAAGTATTTATTAAGAATGGTTACTCTACAGACTCTGTCAATTAAATTGTAAAATATGGTACTAAGATTCAATAAATATGACAAAATTGGATGATCTTCTGTGTGTACATTTTAATATAATGTGTATCATATTGTATATGTATCATCCATGTAGCTAACATGTAACAACTTGTTTTAAACAAATCCTTATGGTCCTTGAACTTACTAAATGTTGCCTTTTAAAAAATGAGACATACTCTTTAAAAGGTGTTATACTATGGATGTGACAGGTTTTTTTTTTTTCTGCTCTCCACTCTCATTTAGAAGCAACCAATACATTTAATAGCTGTAGTAAAATAGCCTTGATGAGTGTGGCTCGGTTAGTTGGGTCTCACAAAGTGAAAGGTGACCAGTTCCATTCCCATTTAGAGCAGGTCCTGGGGTGTGGGTGGTCCCGTTTGGGTTGTGTGAGAGAGGTGATCGATCAAAGTTTCTCTCCCTCATTGATGTTTCTCTCCCTCTCTTTCTCCCTTCCTTCCCTGCTCTGTAAAAATAAATGAATAAATATTTAAAAATAGATAAGTAATATATGTGACAAAAAACTTATTTCATAATAAGTGATGCTAATCAGAAAGTGAAGTTTGTGTAAAAATGACGTGGTCTGAATTCCCTTATTAAGGTATCATATATAAGTTAACGTATTCTACTTGATTTTAAAATATACTCTGTTGTAAGCATTCGTTTAGCACAACAGTCTGCTCCTTCATCCTCTGGAAGCATGACAGGATGCTACTTCTCCGCCTGCCTGAGGTCAGATGAGGCCACACTACTTTGGCGATGACATGTGAAGGCAATGGCCTGTGACATGTCCTGCCACAAGCTTTAAGATAGTGTATATCCTCTAATTTTCTCTCCTCTCTGCCATGGTGCCCATTAATGGCACAGATAGCGACTGCTTCATTTATATGTGCCTCTGCTAAGGATCATGCTGAACCTGCAAAAAGAATGAGAACTATAACATTTATCTGTGTTATCAAAGTGGAGGGAAATGTGTTATAATATCACACATTCCCTTCATTTACTTTGAAATAAATTTTATACTGAAATAAAACATATTCCCATAGTAAATAGTTGTAACGAAATACTTGTGCCAGGACTAAAAATTAAACTGGAATGTTTGTACATTTATGAAACAAGGTCTTATTTATAACATGAAGGATAATATGTAAGTTTAGATACTAAGGTCTTACAGTTTGCTTAAATCTTGAAGTGTATAAAATATTTATCCATTGATTCACTGGTTCAAAGTATTCATTAATTTTATATGAGCTAATATGTATAAAGCACTTCACACAAGGTTTACAACATATAAGAGCTATGAAAGTATAAGCTGTTATTAATATTTTTCACTTGATAACTACAAATAAACCTATTTAATGTCAAGTATTGTTCTAGGCATTGGTAATAGAGCACAGAATGAAACAGAACAAAATTCTGAGAATTTTTATTCAGTTAGAATCAGATGATTCAGAAAGAGATAACTTAAACAGAGTCATTATGAAATAAAGGGGAGCAGGTGGGAGGAGTGGTAAGTCTGTACTCTGAAGAAGGGCGTTCAATTTTAAATAGCATAGAAAGGGATGGGGTGGTTCACTGAGAAGATAAAATCTGGCCAGCATCTGGGTACCAGAATCAAAGATAGAGAACCAGAAGCTACTGCAGGTCAGATCCTAGAGGGAATCTGAGGTGATTCCAAGAATTTAGATTTCAGCCTGTGTGAGACAGGAAGTCTTTAGATGGCTACAGCAGGGAGGATACTGATGTGGCTCATATTCTGGAAGGTTCACTCTCATTGTTTTTGCTGAGTAGAACAGAAGAGGGTAAAGCCTCGGAGAGAGACAGAATCAAAGGTTATTACAGAAGCTCCAACAAAGTAGTACCAAAGTGGTGAGAAGTCACCTTTTGTTACAGCTTGAAGATAAAACCAACAACATCTGCTGATGGACTGAATGCAGAAAATGTGGGGAAGAAAGAGTCACAGATATTCATTAAGTGAGATGGGATACATTACGAGAGGAAAGGGCTTGACAGAGAAATATCAGCTTGTACTAACTACTTCCTTAACAGCTTTTCTGTTTGATACACTAATTATAGATGTAGTTTCAGTGACTGGAGGCATAGAGCATGTCGTCTTGGCTAAAATGAACATTTGCAGGACCAGAAAAAGGAAGCTACTGTGGATTATCTTTTGCTATGACTCTCACCTGTCTTTTCAAGGTATCACCAACCACCCAGGACACTGACATATGTGCTTCGTCCCCTCTTTACAGCGATTCACTTCCTGCTGACATTAGATGACCTGACCAAGTAAAGATCATTTCGGAGAGTTCTTTTTGAATTCATCTTTCATCTGTTTTTTTCAACTGTAGTTTACTTTTTATAATGAATTAAGTCCTAGATGAATCAAATATTTAACATATACAAATAAAGCTACAGATATATTGAAAGAAAGTTATATAACTGAGTAATTCTCTCAGCTTTGAAGGTGAAGGGTATAACAGCATATAAAGGAAAAATAAGTAATTTTGAGTACAGAATTTATTTTAAAAAATCTTTGTATCCTGAATTTCTGCTGGCTCTCATAGTAGGTCTCTGTCCTCTTCTATTAGCATTTTAGAGAATCTCCGTAGGTCAAGGCTGTAAACTACAGCCATCATTTAATAGCTATTTATCCCTATCTACTTTCTACATGTTACACTTTTTAATTGCTACAGCCCACTATCAGAGTTTAGTATTTATGCAATGGTTAGAATTTCTGATGGATCCCAAATATCCTTTGAGCCCAGAGAAGTGCTGTGTTCCAATCAAATCTTGTCATGGACAAGATTTTGCTTCACACTCTTAGCTACACATCACTAACGCCTCAGAGTAATTCTACTTATGCCCAGTCACACAAAGAATCTCTGGAACTGTCCCGTCATAACTGACTCTCATTTATCTCTCTTTGGATGCTTCACATCAGTCTAAAAAGACTTGTGTGGGTGAGAAGAGTCATTTAAAACCCTCCGTTCTTATTTTCTTTTTAGCTTGATCTATTGCAGAGCACTATGCTCATCTCCCAATGCTAAATATAAATAAAGAGGTAAAGAAGAGTCTTTGTTTATTAAGGCAAGCATATTTGCACATGTAAACTGTTTTCCTCTAAAATTTAGGAGGCATTTACAAACACCTGGATATAATGTTTTTGTTATTTTTTGATTATTTTCATTAAAGTATACTTTGCATACAATATTATATTAGTTTCAGCTGTACAATATTTTTATGCTTTGTTTTGTTTTCAAAGGATTCTTTTTGAATTGTATTTTTCCATCACCATTTGTCATCCTTACACAGCCCCTGCAACTACCACCCCTTGCCCGTGTCCCTGAGTCCTTCTTCCTTTTGGCTTGGTTCCCTCCAGCTCCTAGACATCTCCCGGAGCTGTCAGCCTGCTCTCTCTGGATCTGTCTCTGTTTTCCTTGTTAGCTCAGTTTGTTCATTAGATTTCACATATGAGTAAGATCAGATGGTATTTGGCTTTCTCTGACTGGCTTATTTCACTTAGCACAATGTTCTCTAGGTTCATCCATGAGGCCATAAAGGGCAAAATTTTCTTCTTCTTCTTCATTTTTTTACAGCTGAGTAGTATCCCATTGTAAAAATATCCCATAGTTGTTTTATTCACGCATCTCTTGATGGACACTTGGGCTGCTTCCATATCTTTGTGATTGTAAATAAAGCTGTAATGAACATAGAGGTGCTTATGTTCTTTTGAATTAGTGTTTTGGGTTTCTTTGGATATATTCCCAAAAGTGGTATCACTGGGTCAAATGGCAACTCCATTTTTAATTTTTTAAGTTATCTCCATTCTATTTTTCACAGTAACTACACCAATCTGTATTCTCATCAACAGTGTAAAAGGATTCTCCTTTCTCCACATCTTCGCCAGAACATGTTTTTTGTTGATTTATTGATGATAGACATTTTGATAGGTGTGAGGTGATATCTCATTGTGGTTTTAATTTGCATTTCTCTGATGATTAGTGACATTGAGCATCTTTTCATATACATATTGGCCATCTGTACGTCCCCTTTGAAGAAGTGTCCATTCAGGTCCTTTGCTTATTTTTTAATTGAGTGGTTTGGGGTCTTTTGGGGTATAGAGTTTTATATTTTCTTCATAAATTTTGGATATTAACCCCTCATCAGATATATTGGCAAATATGTACTCCCATTCTGTAAGTTGTCTTTTTATTTTGTTGATGATTTTCTTTGCTCTGCAAACTTTTTAGTTTAATGTAGTTCCATTTGTTTATTTTTTCTTTTGTGTCCCCTGCCTGGGGACATAGACCTGATAAGTGAATTCAGTAAAGTAGCAGTTAACACAAAATTAATATCCAGAAATAAGGTGCATTTTTATATGCCAATAACAAACTAAGAGAAAGGGAAATAAGAAAACAATCCCATTCATAATTGCTTCAAAAAGATAAAATACCTAAGAATAAACCTAACTAAGAATGTAAAAGACCTGGACTGAAAAAATTATAAGACACTGAAGAAAGAAATAGAAGATACAAGTAAGTGGAAATATTCCGTGTTCATGGAGAGGAAGAATTAACATCATTAAAATGTCCATACATCCCAAAGCAATTTACAGATTTAACTCCATTCCTTTCAAGATCCCAATGACATATTTCACAGAGCTAGAACAAATATTTTAAAAATTTATATGAAACAATAAAAAGCCTTGCATAGTGAGGCCTCCATCAGTGATCCTGGGAAAGAACAAAGTTGAAGGAATCACACTACTTAATATCAAACTATACTATAAGGTCATAGTAATCAAAACAGCTTGGTACTGGAAGAAAAAGAGACACTTAATCAGTGGAACAGAATAGAGAACACAGAAATAAACCCACACCTTTATAGTCCATCAATATTTGAGAGAAAGCAAGGACATAGAATGGGCTAGAGATAGTTTATTCAATAAATAGTGTTGTGAAAATTGGAACAATGCATGCAGAAAAGTGAACCAGACCTCATTCTTACACCATAAACAAGAATAAATTCAAAATGAGCATCTATATACATTATGATGTTGATCACAAAATAAATCTAGTACCATTCTGTCACCACACAAAGTTATTCCAACATTATTGAATATTTTCTCTGTGCTGCACATTTCATCCTGGTTATTTATTTAATGACTATAGTTTGTATTTCTTATTTATATTAGTATCCTGATTTTCCCCTTACCAATCCTAGTATCTGATATGGTACTGAAGTTCCAGTGGCATGAGTTTTCATGTTCAAAGACACATTAATTAACTGAGTTGGGATTTGAACTGATGCCTCTCTAACGCCAAAGCGGATATCCTCCTCCTATAGCCTGTCGCCAACTAAACAAACAAGAAAGAGACATTTACATATCAACCTATTAATGAAATTGTAGAAGTAATTCAAACTCACACAAAAGAAAATATAGATGTTTAATAAATACAAACAAAGTCACAGTCCTGTAAAATTCAAATGAATCGCTATGAAAAGAATAATAAAAGATATCTGGCACTTATCAAGGTGGCTGACATTAACAAGTTTTAGCAATATTGTGATAAAACAGAAATTCTCGTACACTGAAGGACAAAATAAAGAATAGCATTAAATTTTTGGAACAACTTAACAATTTTCTTAATGACCTTAAAGTATTTCATGTTATTTGATCTAACAATCCAATATTTTGTTTGAGGAGTTTGATTTAGGGAATAATCAGAAAGGTATCTAACCAAATTTGTGCAGATACACCAATAACTGCATTGCAGTAACATAAAACCAGGATTGAATAAATAAAATGAAGGTAAAAATACTTAGTCAAACAGCTGATATTATGGCAACTGGATCCCATAGGTAGTAAATCCAGTTTTATGCTTTAAATATGAGCCATGGCAGCTTTCCAAGTTGCCTGATTTGTGGTAATGTGACTATATCCGAGCAAAAATTTTTTTTGAATTGAGGAGGTAACACTACCTTTCTTCCTTGGCTGCCAAGAAAATCACCAAACTTCACTATTTCCAGGAATCAAATGTATGGATTCCATATTTTAAAAATAACTCTTTACTGGATATTAAATTTGAGGAGAAAATTATTCCACATTCTAAAAGAACTTAGGACTGGGTGGAGGTGGGGTAAAGGAGAAAAAGTGGGGATGACCGTAACAACATAAACAATAAAAATAAAATTAAAAACAAAACAAAATAACTTAGGAAAATTGACTGGTTATTCATGGGAGATCACTTACTTCTTGACTTCTATACAATCTAATTTAGAAATAATCTATAATAGATTGTTTCTAAATTAAGACAAAACCAATGTAAAGTGCATCCCTTATCTTACAGAAATGAATTAGCAAGATCTTCTGAAAACTGTTTTTAGCAATCTTTAATTGCTTTTCTCCTTTTTGCTCCCTGCAAGGTATCTAATGATAACTTTTGACTCAATTAGAATTTGTACTTTTTACGCTGTCACAGACACTGGTGATTGAATCCAGAAAGAATACACATTATTTATTTCTGTAACTCAGAGACATTTGTCTATGACTTTAACTTATATTGAACTGGTAGTTTGAAATTGGTTGAAATATTGGAGACATGCTGCTTAAGCAATCCAATATTTGTAAAAATAAGTAACATTATTTTTTTTAGTAATAACAGTTTCTAAAAATATATTTAAGGAATGGGCAAAAGATAACCTAGCAAGATTACTAGTATTATGTTTCTGAAGAAAAAATGCATTTAAATTAAAAGACAAGTTTGGTGGAACTGCCTTTTGATCCTGAGATCTCACTCCTGGGATTGTAGGCTAAGAATCTTGAGTCACCAATTCAAAAGAACCTATGCACCCCAATGTTCATAGCAGCATTATTTACAATAGCCAAGTGCTGGAAGCAACCCAAGTGCCCATCAATAAATGAGTGGATCAAAAACTGATACATTTACACAATGGAATACCACACAGCAGAAATAAAGAACGAGTTCCTACCCTTCATGACAGCATGAATGGAACTGGAGAGCATTATGCTAAGTGAAATAAGCCAGACGGTGAAAGACAAATACCATATGATCTCACCTATAAGTGGAACCTAATCAACAAAACAAACAAGCAAGCAAAATAGAGCCAGAAACTTGGAAATAAACAACAAACTGACAGTGACCAGAAGGGAGGAGCGAAGGGATATAGAAAGGGAAAGAGAGGAAGGGGTAAAGAAAGGAGCACAAACAGAAGACTCATGGGCGTGGACAATGGGGGAAGTGACTGTGGGAGTGGGCAGGGTGGGGTAGGGCTGAGCAATGGGGAAAAAGTGGGACAACTGTAACTGAGCAATTAAAAGTTTGTAACAACAAATCAGCAGAAATTAATAAAGCAATGCTTTCTAAAGTAAACAAACAAGTGAATAAATAAATAAAATTTAAAGACTTATGTGTTGCAGAATTCATAGACTACACAGATGTCTGCATGTGTCTATATGTTTCACGTGGTCTATATTATTTTACTTAATGTGTAGGCAATAGAGGAAGAGTTTTCAGAGCACAAGTTCTGGTATCAAATGCACCTTTGAGTACTGGTTCCTTAATTTACTTTCTGGCTGACCTTGGGTAACTTGTTTAAAAACTCAAAGCTACAGTTTTCTGATGTAAAATGTTCAGGTAATAAGGCAAACTATGTTCAAAAGAGTTTCTCAAGAATGAATTGGGTAATTCATATGGAGAGTGTAGTAACCTTATGAAACCTTGTAAAATTTAAAACTGTGGAGCTATGATAGTAAGATCAGCACAGTGATGATATTGATACAGGACAAGTAAAAAGAAATATTCAGGGATCTACACAAACATAAGAATTCTAGCGTATACTGAAAAATATTTACAAAAGTCATGTAAAAAGGTAAACAAATTTTACTTTTTGGACATATTCATTCATTTTTAAATGTTTATAATTTTTATATGCAAGATAAAATTTTATGTACTAATTGGTAATATAAGAAATAAATATAATATTTTTTCAATAAACTTGAAGAGTACTTTTATAAAGAATACCAGTATATTAAAATATAATTTATAGCCCTGGATGGTGTGGCTGAGTGGATTGAGTGCCACACTGTGAAGCAGAGGGTTGCTAGTTCGATTCCCAATCAGAGCACATGCCTGGGTTGCAGGTCAGGTTCCTGGTGTGGAGAGTGCAAGAGGCAACCATATACTGATGTTTCTCTCCCTCTTTCTCCTTCCCTTCCCCTCTGTCTAAAAATAAATTTAAAAAATCTTAAAAATAAAATACAATATAATTTATATATCATAAAGGCCATTGTTTTAAAGTAAACTACTTAGTGATTTTTAGTGTAATTCCAGGATGTTTACCTGACCACAATAAATTAATATAACAAATTATAAGGTCTTATCCATTATATGTTACTCCCTATATCCCCCTCGTCTGCTCCTCAAGACCCTGACAAACATTAACTTAATTTCTCTCTTTATAGATTTGTCTGTTTTTTGTTCAATATTTCATAAGAGAGACATGTTTCTCAAAAGAAGCTGTCCAATCATAGAATATATCCCCATTTTCTTATGGTGGTCAAGCAGTTATTTTTCAGCCATGGAAAACAAAAACTGATGGGCATAACTTCCAGGATTAAACCTTTAGAGATCAGTGTTCCTATTTCACACACAGTACTCCATTGCGCTAGCTGGTCATAAAGAGACCTGGAGGGTTGACCAATCCATCACAAGCAACCCGGACTCCAGAAGCTCGCTATGATAGAAAGGCGTTTGCTTAGGTACAGCAGCCTTACAATGCTATGTGGACAGAGATAAAGTTCCTGTTTTTAAACTACTGAATTTAAACAGTTATCTGGTATAGAAGTATACATTATGTTAACTAATGCAATATGTAAAGTCTATTTGCTATATAACTTTGCTGTTTTATTTTAATATAGGTGTACAATATCTTATGTGATCCTCATAGATGGATATGCTTTGGGTTTCAGAATAGTTTAGGTTTTGGGAGATTATTAATACTTTATAATGAGTAACCTTTACTAGGAACCTGTGGAAGCACACTCAATTAAGAACAATTTCCTTAGGGAAATATGTAAATATTAATACCAAGTAATACAAAAATTATAGTTTAATTCATGTTTATGTCAAATTTTCCCTTAAAATGTGTTTTGGCTCAGAGCTTACATAGATGTTGGATTTTGAAAAATCAACTTAGCGAGTTGAACTTGGGTTTAATACTTAAACGAATGGTAATATAAATATATTATCTCATTTATAAAGTTTAAAAATATGTTAAAGGTAACTGTGGTAATGTGGGAGGGTAAATTTTTACAACTGACATAACTAGATTTTCCAAGTGCTTATGCATTAGCAAAATGTCAAGAGCTATAGAAACCAAATGTACAGCCCTTTAAAAAAAGTAACTGGATTTATGACTCATAAGATTAAGAGCTAATTAATGATTTTTTAGAAACCAACTAAGATTGATTCAGCAAATCAAAACTCAGCAAAACAAAGTCATCCTTTTACACTAACATAATGTTTCCAACCATATGCCACTTACATTTGAAATTTTAAAGGTTGTAAAAATATATTTATTGACATTTACATTCTTCTGCCACACAAAGCTTACTTTTCATTACATGATGTTTTGTATTGTGCAATACAAGGTGCATGATCCAGACACTAAAAAATAACAAATAATTTCCCCTTAATTAGAATTTTCATATGTTAGGAAACAGTAGAAATAATTCTGGAAGGGTATGTTCTAAATGCATTTACATAAAGGAAAAATCCTGCTAAGTACTAAGCATTACATCATAAATTTGAGAACTCTCTTGAAGCTTGATGATGTTAAAATGTTTATATACCTCAGCCTTGGCTGCTGTGGCTCAGTGGATTGAGTGTCGGCCTACAGCAAAGGGTTGTGGGTTCAATTCTTTGTCTAGGGCACATATTTGCGTTATGGACCAGGTCCCTAATAAGGGGTGCTCAGGAGGCAACCACATATTGACATTTCCCTCCCTCTTTTTCTCCCTCCTTTTCCCTCTCTCTAAAAATAAATAAATAAATAAATAAAACCTTAAAAAATAAAATATTTACATAACTCAAGTATTTTTGAATATATTTTGTTAAAACTTTGTGAAAATATTTAAAAATCATGTAATTCTAAAAATTACAGTGATTGAAATAGTTCGAAAAATATTTTTTAACCTCATATGGTTAAAATATTGAACAAGTATATAAATAGAAATTCAATGATATTAGAAAATATCTGTTTTTTAGAAGACTTTAATTATTTATTTTTAGATAGAGGGGAAGGAAGGAAGAAAAAAAGGGAGAGAAACATCAATGGTGGTTGCCTCCCATGTGCCCCCTACTGGGGACATGATGTGCAACCCAGGCATATGCTCTCACTGGGAACTGAACCACCAACCTTTGGTTTGCAGGCTGATGCTCAATCCACTGAGCCACACCAGCCAGGGAGAAAATATCTATTTTTATGTTTATGTAATTATTTCTCATTTCATTCTTTGATTTTTTAATATAATAAAGTGTTCATTTTAAGCAATTGCTTTTAGACAAAAAATTATCGGCAGTACATATTTAAAACTATGAAATAGGCACTAATGTAGCACAGGACAAAATTAAACAAGTTCTAGTTTGGCTGCTGAAAGAAGAGTATCCCGAAATAAACTTTCTAAATTGACTTAAGATGATTTTTTGGAATAGCAATTACCAATATCTTCTTATATTACATTTCTTATCCTTTGAATGTCTTTCTGTCTTACGAAGTTTAGCTTATTCTTTACATATTTTTTGCTAAATATCCTTGCTTCTGAGAAACTCAGTTTTGTTTCTACTGTTGGGTGGTATTCTATCCCAATTTTATACACAAATCAAATTAAATTCCTTTCAACTTTCATGATAATAACTAAGTTGGACCACGTTTTATCAGGGTGTTTGGCAGTTTAACCATAAGAAATATAATTCATACAAAACTAATGCTGAATGTGGATAAAGTATTAATATCTAGGCTTTTCATTTCTATCCTTTAAATTATATCTCAAAATGATATTTGATATTTCCTACCTGATACAATTTTATGTGCTCCTATTAAGACTATCATAATATACAAATAATCATTTTTAAATATTAAATTTTATGCCTTAATCTCTAGATATATCATGATTATGTAGGCCTTGTTATAATAACATATATTATGAATATTTTTCATTGCAGTATTCTTATTTGAAAGTTTATACCTTTATCATATAACTAACATCATTTGTCTTATCAAATATAAGTAGTAAGAGCATACTGAAATACTCTTACAGTAACAAATGAAGCTATTGCATAGAAGAGTACTGTTTTTAAGAAATCATTTTATATGTACATTGATAGTTATAAATATATTTTATATTTAACATATATGAAGTTATTTGCCAACCAAAAATTAACCAAATATTTAAGATTTATATCTAAAACTTATTGGTTTTGATTAGAGCCTATCTAATTTTAGTCAAATGTAAAATGATTAAGAAATAATCATCTTAATTTAATTCACTTTTCAAGGTTAAAAGGGCATGATTAATTTTAAATGAAAATGTTGAATGAAATTGCTCATAGAAATATTATTCATAATCACAAAAGAAAGATCAATTTTATATTATGCATCAAAGTTACCTCATATATATCCTTTCCAAGAAGTGAAAGATTTAAAGTCAGTGTTTTGTTAATCTTAATTATTTTAAATTAAATTAAAATCGGCTACATACTTAAGCAAAATAAAAATAAAATGTCTTAAATAAAATCAACACACTACAGAGGGAAAAACTTTAGAAAGATAAGTAAAGTCTATTAGCAAACATTGGAAAATACTGGAACATTATCTCTGCTATGTCCTCTCAGTGCTTAAAAAACTGTAATTATGGAGAGTCCGTTTTCAGGTAAATTACAATTGTAGTACTGCATGCTTATGAACTGGTTATGAACCCATGATAAAGAAGAGAAATCAAGGTCCTAAATTATCAGATAAGTTCCCTCTGAGTAAAAACAAATAAATAAATGAGCTAATCTAAAAATAATTATATTTTCTTCAGATTAAAATGAATGAAATTAACATGTTACAATTAACCTATTTCATCTTAAATTGTTTAACTACATTCCTTAACAGTAATTTACTATGTTGCTTATGTTTTTTTTCACCTTGATGATCTTAAGGGCATTATTCAGAATCATGTACTAATATAATCAATTTTATGTTTCACTCTGCAAAGTATATATGCAAAGCATTTTAAGCCAAATGCAATCTATGTGAATTTTTATAATACATCAGCTTGAATACAATAAAAGGATAATAAAGGCACCTTCTTATGATCTCATCCATATTATTAATGTCCTTCTGCAAATGGTTAATTTCTGCATTTGTTTTATATAACCATTTATATTAACATTACATCCTGTTATTTTTAAAGTTATATACCTTATTCATAAATCATATACATTATCTGTGTTCTCTATCTCATAATAATTATATTAATATTTATGCTATACAAATTTTAATAAAGGCTCATTTACACAAGGTGAAAAAAATAGAAACATGAATCATGGCATATATTGTAACAATTCAGAAGAAGCTACAACATGGAAGTAAACAAGCATTATTTCTTGACCAGACTCAGCTAAATGGTTCTCACCTGAGGTTTTTCACATGTTCGTTCAGATGGCAGCTGGACTATACCATCCTGAAGCTCTACCTGGCTGGATCAAGGTGGTTAAGTCACATGGCTGGCAGGGACTGACTTTTGGCTGGGAACTCATTTGGGCTATTTACCAAGTAGTCTACTTCTGACTTCTGCATTTACTTTGGTTTTATCAAGGCATAGTAACTATTTCTTGGTAGGTAGTACCCAAAAAAAAAAAGCAGCCCAAAACAAAAGATTTAGGCCGATGCAGCAAGGCTTTTATGACCCCATATACCATTTTTATGGCACGTACACCGAAGGAGAGTCACTTGAATTTGATTACGTGAGGGAGTAAATACCGGGATGTTTGTCTCATTCCAGGGTCCTGCTTAGAAACTTAACTTCCTTAGAATAGAATATATGTAGTTGGTCTAAAAATACTTTCCCTGTGCTTGGAGCTGTCAGAGTGTGGAGGCCAAAACCTTTTTTGGTTAGTATGCACATGGCCTTAAGACATTGGAGTGGATTGCTTGATTTAGACTGTAAATAATAGAGATGTCTCAAAAATAGTTTTGTTATTACCGTTGTGTTGCTTTGCTTTGTTTTGAACAGATAGAATTACAATAAAGATGTCCTATTAACATGGTCGTCTTTAATTACCTGGTGTCGAGTTTCTTTAAAGGCTTGAGGAAAAAAGAGTGGTTTTCCTAAACAGAACTGAATTAACCTTGATGGTGTGCTATCTCTGAGAAACCGCTAAAGATATATTTAATTAACTGTAATTCTGAAAATATGTCGATGTGGATCTTCTTGCACATGAATGTTGCTGAAAATAGTCATCCATTTTACATATTATTATAGACTAAAAATAGAATAAAGCAAATTCTTCAAAACTATGATTACATTGTATAAAAAGAAAGCTATATAACAGTTTAAAGGCAATAATAATTTAAGAAAAACATGACAAAATATATTAAACATTTGGTAACTTAAAGTAGGCTCAAGACTGTAAACTTATGCCAGTTCTAGTATCATTGGTGAGTGGTGAGTTTAGCTATATTTTCTTTGCCCACATAATATGTAGGGGAAATGAGTTCTTATTACTCTGAAGTATGCATATTATTAAGCTATTTTAAAATATTGAATTGTTTTAATATTTTCATGAAAATATATATAAATCTTGAAAAGATTGAGCAAAAGCTGAGATACAAAAATATTAACAATATGATACCATTTAAGTAGATTGCAAAATTCATCAGTAAATATGTTTTCAAATATGTCCATGAAGATATAACAGCTTAGAGCTAGGGTGGTGTAGGTAAAAGTTTCAAATAAAACATTTTTCAGATAAGTAGATAATTAAAGTATCTTGGAAACAAAAGAAAGAAGAAAAGTTGGTAAAACATATAGAAAGGAAGGATGGTCAAGGGCCATATATAAAGGACCCAAGGACAAAGACAACTGGAGGGTGAGTGGGGGACTGAATGTGGAACATGGGGGTGGGTAGGTCAGGAGACAGTAATAGGGGAGAAATGGGGACAACTTTAATTGTATGACAAAAAAAGGGAAAAAAGCTACTTAATATTCAAACTATGAAAAAAATATAACATAATAAGCACCATGTTTTTAGGTAACAAGCAGCAATGAGGCCGGATGTGAAGCAGTCAGTGAGGGACGTGGAATCTAGGGCAGCGTGGAAATGTGCAGATCTGGGGAAACGGGGTTTCAAGAGCAGAGGCAAAAAGTACTGGGAGCCCTGATCGAAATAGATGATGACAGTGATGCAGCATTTTGATAGGATGATGCAGTTCAAAGAAAAGTAGGAGGAGCGATTTAGAGGTGGCAAGTATAAACAATTAGGTTTGGATTTTAGTGGAAGCCAAAGAATGGAATATTACAGGAAAGAAAGTGGGTTGAAATGGCTTTTTGTTTTTATTTTTATTTTTTCAGGATGTAAAATAAGACAAAATGCCTTTCTTGTGACTGCAGGGAGTAACAAATGACTGAGAAATGTAAAAAATTATTTTTTAATTCCAAAATTTAAAAGTATGTCAGAGATTGTCAACAGATTAAATTAAGAATGCCTGCCACACATTTAATTTTGAAGAAATTGCATAACAGCCAACACATTATTGAATTAAACATTATATACATACATATACACAAATATATATTCATATGTAATATGAATATATAATATGTATAAATAAAATTACTAATTTAACTTTAACTTCACCTATTACTTAACAGATTTTAAAGTTTTGTCATGTGGATGTAACCTTAGGTTTAAAAGTTGGTTGATTTGGAATAGTGCATACGCTTTTACAGATGTCAGTCTAACACAGCCTATATTGCTTACTTTTTGGATCCAAAAGTCACTGGGTTTACCATTTTATTTTTCTTTTTTTCAAAATGCATTTGCAATATTATTCAGACTTTGAGAGCACCCCAGGTCCTCTTCAATTGCTTAAGTTGAAGCTTCAATTGCTTTTGCTTCATAATATTTACTACGTGGTGCTACATCTTGTTCAATATTTAATAAAAATAAATGCACCTGAAAATTTTTGCAATGTCCCTAAACCAAGGTTCTTTTGCAATTTGCTTTGGCTCAAATCCTTTTTTTTAATTTTGATTCTGAAAAAATTGTATGTATTTGCAGTAGAAAGTACCCAAATTTGTTGTACTCATCCATTGAAAGAAAATCTGGAGAGCCCTGTTAGAAATCATTTGCAGATAACAAGATCTTCTGAAGAGCCAAGTGCCTCCTCAATTGTAGGCTGCGAATATAGTAGCCAATTTTATGTTATTTCACTTCTCAAAGAAGATGCAGCATGATTCTGAAAAAGTAAAAGTGCTTTACCCTGACCAGTGAAAAACTTTCAGAAGGAATTCCAAACAGCACTGGTGTGTTGGTATAAGAGGGGACTCTCTCCCTCTTTACATCACCATTAGGGGAGCAGAGATAAAGGTCTCTGATGTACTCTAACCAAAAAATGATTGCTACATGAAATGCATTGCCAGAGAACAGTTTATTCAGTAAACCAAGACATTTAACAGGAATGTGTTGAATACTTTTATTTCTGCATTATAAATTTGGGGAAAGTTAAATTTTAGACTAAATATAGTAATTGGCACTAGGGGGGAAATAGTTATGATATTTATTCATAAAGAACTCCTGATTTACTATATCAATAAATATGTTTATTATTACTTACAATCAAGAGTTATCTATATAAATCCTACTAAGTTGTTTTTTAATAGCTAGTTATTGTCATTATGGTGGTGAAAATGTATTAAAACCCAACAAGAAAGGTTCAGTGGGAAAAGGTAGAGAAGATACAGCATCTGAGATCTAAAACCATTTACAATTCCTTTTGTCCTGTGCTTATTTTATTCAAAAATACTCTTATTTCAAAAGTTTAAATTTTGGAAACACACAGGTAAACTCATGATTTTTCTGAATGTTCTCTTCAGCACACCTAATACGTACATATTTTTAATTTTATTATCTCTCATGTTGCCTTGTATAGAAGTGCCACATTGTTTCAATAAATATTTCATTAAGTGGGCGATGATACAACAACAATGATATGGTAATAAATTAGCTCATTTTTTAAGTAAAAAAAGAAAGAATGCCTCTATTCCAGGGCAGTTCCCTCAAGATAATTGAACATGCTTTCATGAATAGTGGGTACTTCATCTGAAAAAAAAAAACACAAACAAAAACACATAAAACATTTAGACTAATATGAAAATATGGAAAACAGTCCTACTTTACTTCCCAGCAAATTAATTTTCTATTAGGTAAAATGTTTTTCAGCATTTCTCTCCTAATATATTTTCTAATACCTCCTACTTTCTTTTCTTTTTTAACCAATGACCATGCTCAATAACTCACAAAGAAAAGAGATAAAATTGCAAGTGATAGCATCAGCTTCCACTTCACCAGGCCCCATACTAAGTCTGCAGATGGGAGCTTTTTTCCTTAGGAATGTGTGATTCCCAGGAAAAATATGTACAATGAAATCTTTCTATGTAATGTTCAGCATGCACCTTCCCTTTTTCATATTCTAGTTCTCACACCATGTATTCCACCAATGATAAAAGAGAGTGATATGGATTAAACTCCAAACTCAGAAGTATTTCTTCTTGCCACAACTAGGTTCAACTTTCAAGAATGCTAGTTGGGTAATGCAAATAAATTCATGATGTTTAACTCATTGCCTTTTGTTTTTGTTGTACTGTGAATTCTCTGGTCTGACACAATATTGTGCTTTATAAAATATTGGTGATTGAATAATTTCATAATCAAAGAAGGTTCTGAAAGATGCAATGGCTACAGAGAAAACAAATATAAACTGTAAAAAAAAAATGTGTGTTGTCAAAACCATAGCCAAGTGCTGGAAGCAACCTAGGTGCCCATAGGTCAATGAATGGATCAAAAAACTATGATACATTTACACAATGAAATTCTATGCAGCAGAAAGAAAGAAGGAGTTTCTAACCTTTGCAGCAGCATGGATGGAACTGGAAAGCATTATGCTAAGCAAAATAAGCTAGGCAGTGAAAGACAAATACCATATGATCTCACCTTTAACAGGAACCTAATCAACAAAACAAACAAACAACCAATGTTGTTTATTTTAAATAACCAATACAGGGTCATGGGGTGTGTGTGTGTGTGTGTGTGTGTGTGTGTGTGTGTGTTTTAAATGGAATCAACAGAAGTCTACTTCTGGATGGTTAGATCATACTGACTTTATGTCAGCTTTGATAAGGAGAAGATCCTATTACATTCCTTATCAAAGAAACAACCAATGGACAACCATAGAAATGAGTTTATCTGATAATGAAAAGATCTACTTGAATACCGGGATCCTGCTCCACTGAACTTTTACTAAGCTTTTATCTCATGAGACTCGTGCTTTTGACCCATTCTAGGGGATAATTGCCACATCACTCTCCCAAAACATTTTATCTTCATTACCCAATATTATTTCTTGTAAGCCCTGATAACTCTAACAATCCATGAACTGATGCTAATAAGAATTCTTAATTTATATCTCAGAAATTAAAATCTTCAGTTGATTACTCATAGGCAGAGGTTGGTGAACTTTTTCTACATAAGGCCAGATAGTAAATATTGTAGGCTCTCCAAGGCCCAGAGAGTCTCTCACAAGTACTCAGCTCTGCCATTGCAGTCTGAAACCAGCCACAGGCAATATGTAAACTACATATAGTTGCTATGTTCCGATAGAAATTTAATAAAAGAAACAAAATACTGGATGACTGAATTTGGTTACAGGCCATAGTTTACCATGATCTAAGATTTGATTGCCTTCTGCTCTGGCCAAGAAAGTATACTACAAGGGGAAATAAAGGAATCCTGTTCAGCATATTTGAAGTTCTTGGCATTAAAATATATTAAATATATTAGATGTATTAAATGTATTAGATCCAGTATTGCATTGCATTTGTCATTTTATAGAAGATGTAGCTTTAGATGGTTCCTCCTTCATTGCTTCTATTCCAAATACCAATATAATATAAGCCAATAAGCTGATATGGATATTAGGAAACTTTCTTTGTACAACTGCAGATATATTTTGAAACAATAATAGAACGTGTTCTTATTCTAGCAGAAACTCCATGAAGAAGACTCACATCAGAACTATAAATATTACTTTACCTCCTAAAACTCACATTTTAAAAAATAGAACACAATGGAATTCAGAGTCTTAAAAGCCTGCATCTAATAAAGTTTTGTTTTTTATCTTAATTTACAGAAACTTTATTCAATGGCTATAAGCAATTTTAAGATAATACTGTAGGCTGAATTGTGTTCCTTCAAAACTCATATGTTAAAATGCCCAGTGAAACATAATTTGGAGAGGAGATAGTTACTTACATAATAAGGATAGATAATTAATTTAAAAAAATCGAAAACTGGGTTGTTAATTATATTGTGTGCTTATGTTCTGAACATAAGTATGTATGCTACATGAAATACATATGTGCACATGTGCTACATGCATACATATACAGGGGGCTTCCTATGAGTTCACTAAAATGTCTACTATCTGTTGATGCCACAAAGTCAAGAAAAAGCTAAGAAAGTTTATTCTGCAAATGTATTAATCGCAACATCTGCTCAGTTTACAAGCTCACAAGGAGTCTGCTTAGACCAATAGTGTTGTCCCACGCAGAGCTGTTCCTCACTGTACCAGCTGTCTATCCCTGCCTTCGGTGCCACCACCAGCTGATGCTGAATCGCAGACTCCTTTCACTTGCCTTAAGATGTTCTATTTCGGATTCCAATTTTTGTATTAGTAAGTTTGTTTTTTTTTTAATTTTAAGCACTAAAATTCTGTCAATTGAACTGAAGCATAATAAAAAAAGACAATGGGTAAATCACAAAATTTGGGGGCTACCTAAAGAGTCATTTTTAGAAGATAAACAACCTGGAATTGTTCCCAAATCCCTCTACAAAACTGGTTTCGCAGGCAAACCGCGGCCCCGTGGTCGGCAGTCTGGATATTGCAGTGGGCAGCACGGTCAGCGCGCTGTTAGCGCAGTCGGCCCTTCACTGTGAAAGCTGCTGCTAGCACGACTTCTACGGGTGCTTAGGAAACTCAGACTCAGTACAGCTGCCTCTGCTGCCAGAGAGGATAATCTGCCATTGCTGTTGATTCTTTTGACCATAATCTCTTAAACCGAAATTAAGGGCCAGTGTTCCTAGTTGCAAAATGTTAGTTCTGTGCCTACGCAATCCGTGCAAGTTAGCCAGCGAAATTGACTGTCATTTGTGTATGTTATGATGGGTACCAGGCATTGCATTGTTTAAGACACAAACATGACAAAGTTTTTGATGCCCTATAGCCGAAATAATAACAATATCATTATATACTTATTAAAGATTCCACCCCTTCCTAAAAATACTTATCAATAAATAGCTCATAATACACTTAGACAAAAAATGTTATACATATCTGTGATACATCTTGCCCTTACACTGTACACCAGTTCAAAAGAAAGTCTTCTAAATCTATTTCAAAAGATATCTAAACCTGGTAACTTACACCACTACGAACCTTCTTCAAGGCACCGACATTCAGACTCCAGACACAGTATCCTGTCAGGTCCCCTCGCCTCTCATCTTGCTACCCCGCAAATAAACTACTGCACAGTAGCCAGGGCGATCTTTCACAGGCTCAAAAACATCAAGTTGTCTCCCTGTTTAAAACTCCCCCTCCCAAACAAAATGAAACTTTCTAATTTCTTACCGTGACTATTGTACAAATTCCTGTGTGATCTACTCCCTGCCATGCTCTCTGCCCTGATTTAATACCAACGTTGTACTTCCCCACAATACTACCCTTTCTGTTTCTCAGGTCATTTGTGTTGATTCCATATTTTCTACTAACAATCTACTAAAACGCACTATATTAGCCTTTTATTTTAGATGGGAACATCAGAACTGGATAACAAAAGTGCTAGTTGGGTACTTGTTTTCTTAGCATCCTGGGTGACTCTGAGCAGGTTTGTAAAGATCATTTTTGTCATATGCTAAATCACTTTCCATTCTTTGAAAACATATAAAAATATTTAGTTACAAAACATCTAGATGACAGCTAATTAGAATACATTTAAATATAATAAATTATACAAATAATCAAATAGGTATACAATTGGAAGATTGTCTTGACTCTGGCAAGATTCAATTTAGCAAGGATGAATTAAAAAAAAGCAAAACTTGGAGATTAAGGGAATCACAAGGCAAACATGAATATACACAATTGAGGAAACATATTTTAAAGATGAAATGGAGTCTTTACACTAATATGAGTTTTTGTGTAAGCTACTGACAATAACATTATCAGACATAACTATGGACTTACCACACTGAGGATACCTTTCCACAACAATGACAATGAATCTTAGAATAAATGTTTGACTAAATAAACTATCCAGAGGAGGACAAACACACTGGGAGGAATCTTAATGCACACGAGGAATGCTTGAACAAATGACTCACCTGATCCAGAGATAATTAAGAGGAGGTGGTGTGATATTCTAGGCATCTTTTTAAGAACTATGATATAAAATGAAAATTTCTTATGTGTATGCAACTCAAGAGGTCAGAACAAGCACCACCGTATGTGAAGTTGGCAGGAAGGAGGGTTCAGTCCAATAAAACAAAACCTGGAGCACTGTATTGTCCAACACTGAAACTGACCTCCCAGTGGGGTTCTGTCCCTTTGAGGCCAAGTGGTCAGAGAAGTCCTTTCTGCACCTAGAAATGAGCCAAACTAGAATTCCTGGGCCACCCTACGATTGTATTGCCATCTGGCACATATTTGCAATAGAATTAAAAAAATAAAAAAGAGGCATGGATAGACAATAATATAACTTACAGTGTAAAATCATGTTTGGGAAATATTTCAATACAACAATGTGTTCCCCGAAGCTTTAGATGAACAGATATGAACTTTGAAAGATCTGATTACATTCTGAATAGAACCATTTCCTAACTAGGTGGTGGCTGGGGAATGCCATTATTTAATTGTGTGTAGGAGTGTGGAGATAGGCTGCTGAGTGGAAATATGCTTTTCCTCAGGAAGAGAGAACACATAAAAATGTGACAGTTTTTGTAGTTTATCTCAGTGTGTGATGAGGGTTATAGTACTGGCATGGAAGCTAAAATGAAATAAAATGATCATTTCCTTCAATTAACTAAAATTCTGTGAGGTAATGCTCTCTTGAAAGGGAGACATCTTTAATTTATAAATAAAGGCCATAAAACAGTAAGTTTTAATGCTGGATTTTATGTTCTCTTAGAAGAGCACAGGATCAGTTCAGAAGGCAAGAATTTTCTTGTCTAAGTTTGAATGTTTGCAAGGAGTTAACATGCTCTTCTCGCTCCGTATTCCAAATTACTTGTGAAAGTAATATCCATATTGTACCTTGAAGAAAGGCCTAAGCAGTAAACTTTAATGGCTGCCTGAGTTGGCAATCATTTCATAGAGACAAGACACGGCACTGGAAATTGCCCTATAAATAAGATCCCTTACAAAAAAAATAAAATGGAATTCATGTTATTGATGTTCACTAGCAGCCATAAGAAGCATAAGAGAACCAGGAAGTGGCACTTGTTTCAAATGGGTCTCCCAGGCACTTGAAGGACGGACACCCTCAAAGTCAGCTTTGATCAATGGCGATAAGTAGTTTGTCCAGCATTCAGAGTGGGCTGTCATGTATTAGGAAACCTTGAGGAATTTGCCTACAGAATAGAAATGATCCAGACATTAGTTGCCCTGCAACAAATTTTTCTGTTCACTGTCCATTAATTCACTAGTGCTCACAGTTCTTGCAGAATAAGGTCTTTTTCCTTCCTGGCCAGACCTCTAACTCCTCATCCCTGCCCCCGATTGTTTACTTTTGCATTTTGGTTCACATTCAGGCCTCCTAGTCCCTGAAAGTTTTCCGGATTTTTGACTGGAGGGTGACAGACCTACAATGCTGCTATTACTACTAATTATACAAACACTCTTTGCTAGATGTATATTCAGATGTGAAACCTGAGACATAAGACCACAATGTCTAGATCACACAGAGTTTCTATGTGTCATGACTGTTTGTTGTAATGTACTGTAGTAAATTAAGTTGCCCACATTAGAAAAGAAATACTCATGTGAAAGTATAAATGCTTAACCTATAAATCCAAGCAAAACAGACAGAATAAAGGGGAGACCAGAGGGGAGAGCAATGATGGGGGAAGGGCAGTGAATGTTAGGCTGAGAGAGATAGAAAGGGCAGAAAAGAAATTGGAAAGACAAAGCAATTGGAAAAAGTAAGGAAACTAGAAATGCACAAAGCTACAAGAAAATCTTCTGTGCTAGATATCAAACTTATATAGGGAGAATGCAAACTGAATTACAAATACTAACATAAAGAAAAACAGTGTTAATGGAAACTCATTTTGATTATTTCAGTAGAACTGAAAAAATTGTTTCCCTTTTCTGCCGAAAATACTATGATAATCACTAGAAAATGAAAATTAATGTGAAATAGAACAAAAACTACTTATTTTAGAGTTCAGCAAATTCTACTTCTTACCAACTGTTGGTGTTCTGAAGAATATTCATCCTTGGTTCTTTTACCTGTGAAAATATAATTCCAGGGTAAATATATAATTTGCAGAAACTTTAAATCATTTTATGCAATTGCTTAACATGATAGAATCTCAATAATAATTATCATAATTATTACTATGGTATTAATTTCAATATGTTATATTTTGTGGCTAGATTCATTAAACAGATAAAGAATATGAGTTAAGATTATAATAAACTGAGTTTAGGTCAAAAATGTAATCACAAACTGAAAAGTTATTGCACAGTAAAGGAAATCATCAACAAAATAAGAAGACAGCCCACAGAATGGGAGAACATATTCTCTGATACATCTCATAAGGGCTTAGTGTCCTAAAAAGATAAAGTACTTACAAAACTCAAAACCAAAACCAAACAACCCAATTTAAAAAATGTGCAAAAGGGCTGAATAAATACTTCTCCAAAGAGAACATACAGGTGGCCAATAGATATATAAAAAGATGCTCAACATTACTAATCATCAAGGAAATGCAAATTAAAACCACAATGAGATACCATCTCACACCTGCTAGAATGGCTGTCATCAATAAATAACAAACAACAAGTGCTGGTGAGGATGTGGAGGAAGGGGGACCCTTTTGCACTGTTGGTGGGAATGCAGACCTATGCAACCACTGTGGAAAGCAGTATGGCGATGCCTTAAAAAATTAAAAATGGATCTGCCTGTTGACCCAGTGATCCCACTTCTGGGAAAATATCTGACGAAACCCAAAACACTAATATGAAAGAACATAATCACCCGTATGTTCATTATTGCATTATTTACAATCACCAAGATATGGAAACAGCCCAAGTGCCTACCAATAGATGAGTAGATAAAACATCTAAGGGACATTCACACAATGGAATTCTACTTGTGAGAAAATTTTGCCCTTTGCAGCAGTGTGGATAGACGTGGAGAACAGTATGCTAAGTGAAATAAGCCAGTCAGAAAAAGACAAATACCATATGATATCACTCATATGTGGAATCTAATGGCAAACTGATCTAACACGTAAAACAGGGACAGACTCATAGATGGACAGCAGATGACAGCTAGTGGTGGGGCGGGTGGAAGGGATTGAGTAAAAGGGAAAAAGGACTCAGGGACATGACAACAGTGTGATGATTGCTGACAGAGAGGTGGGTTTAGGGGACTAACTGACAATGACAAAATATAATAAAGATTGAATAAAAATGTAATCCATTATTGAATCCAGAGTTATCACCTATGTGACTTTTGACGATACATAATTTATGTGAAATTGAAGTAGCTTATCTGTAAAATAAACTACAGGCTGGACTTTAGGCTGGACTTGCTTATCACCTATGTATTGGCTGAATGTGGCTTCTCTAAGTCAGCTGCACTCGGGTGGGTGGCTGTGCTTCGCTTGTCGCCACAGCTTTTCTATGGGACCAGTGAGCCAGTTTAGAGACAGTCACTTCATGGTAGTGGTAGAGGTGTGAAGAACCTACAGAAAAATCAGTCGCTTCTTATGCCTTTGTTCAGAAGTAGCATTTTATACTTTTGCTTCATTCAATTGGCCAAAGCAAGTCACATAGCAGAACCCAAATCAAGGAGTGGGGAAATATTACGCACTCCCTTCAACTCCCCACCCCCATGCACACCTCTTTAGTGGAAGGAATGAAAAGTTGTGTATCGATGAGTGAGTAATCAGGTCCCAATAGTGTGATCACCCACAGGATTAGTCTATGGAAATCTGTATCATAGATATATTAAGATATTTGTGTATTTATATAAATATATATCACCCATTGAATAAATTAGCTCTCCTAAAATAGAATTGATTCTCTAATTTATTGAAATTTAATAGTGATTTTAATTGATAAATTTCAGTTTTCGGGAATTCAACAGGAAGCAGTTTCATTATTTGTTTTGTAGTTGAACAATTTTAGTTGGGTGTAATTTGCATAACTTTGGTCCTTATTTAATCAAAGTCTATGGTAAAGGAAGTTATATTGGTATTTCCTAGGTGGAGTTATAGATAAAGCTATATATATAGGTCTGTGTGGAAAATGTGCTCTTACTTATTTTATATGTTATTCTCTTTATATTTGATACTCCCTTCACTTAAGCCATGCTTAATTAGCGGCAACCAAAACAACATGAAGTTTTTGACATCTCAGTATATAGTATATTCTGGAGTTATTTTGTTGTCTCAGTCACGTGCCTTGAAAAGCTGTCACTTCATACACATGAAATGGAACAAACTATCTTAGCAAAGCCTTTGGACGTTATTAAAGAATACTGCCATCCACAGCACTTCTTTCATTTTTTTTTCTATTTGCTCTTTTGAGTCAAGAATAGAATCGCTAGCCTAAGACGTTCAGGGGTGAACTACTTTTATGCTGTAACTTTGCTCTCAGGATGACTCGGGGCGGCACTACTTGAAATACACTTTGATTTGCTTCAGTGGATGAGAGGAAAGGTCAAGGAATTGCTTCACAACTAGTTGGGCACCCAAAAATATGTTTACTTCAGGCTAAAGTTTTTTTTGAGGTTGTCCAGCACTCCTACAAACTGTGAATAACGTGCACAAAGAAGACAAACCTCTGAAAGCCTCTACATGGTCCAGAAAGTCTAATGACCTCTCAACAGACTCTTAAAAACACAGATGCATCTGGGTCATGAAGAACAGAAAATAATATCAGAGGGTATTTTATAACACGCATTTCTCCAAGGGTTAGTGATCCAATCACCATTGGAGCTATGTGGAAAGGGCCTTTCACTTATCTGTAGCCAGTATAATTTGAAATGCCCATTTCAGTTTAGTTCATCATGTTTATACCAAAAAATGTCTTGCCTATGGTTTCTCATGTGATGATGTGTAGAATAATAGAAAAAGTTTGAAAACATAAAAATACAGTGCAGCGTAGTCACTAAATTTAAAAGACAAAGTAAAGCAACATAGGCTGAACCTATTAACTTTGCTCTTACAAATATCCTATGCGTGCCAATATTTATACAAGACAGGTTGCTCTAAGCTGGTCTGTGTGTGGCGTACAATACAAATCACTCTCACTCCTTTATTTTATTAGACGTCACTACCTCTGTAGGGAGGTGAAACTTTAAAGGGTGCTGGTGGTGTAAAAGGTGACACACAAGAGCAAATTCACACAGTAAAACTGGGGATCTCCCCTTTCTTTCAATTAATATCAACTTAATTTCAATAAAATTGGAAAGAAAAGTTCATACTGGTTCTAACATTGAGACATTTATGCATGTTTACAGACCACAATGTTTACATACATCTTTCCTTCCTAACCTGAGGCATTTCTGTATCACAGATTGAATTTGTTGACACAGAAGTGAATTATTCTCAGATTATTGAACTTCAAGGCCATATTGTCATGATTAGTGCACTGTTTTTCATTTGGAGTGACTATAGCATTATCAGGGACTCTATATAATCTTGTTTCTGGCATTGGCTACTTTACCTGATGGATTATACTGAGTACCTGCAAACTATATAGAGAAGGGTAGAGAGTGTTTAGTAATCTAATAAGAAAGGTAAGATATATTCACAACAAATCAAATATAGTACCATAATGTTTCAGTGTCCTCAAGTGAAACATTTCCTACTAAGCTAAAATTCAAATAAAGAACAGTAGCATGTGCCCTTGGTTTTTTTAAAAATGACTTTCTTCTTCAATTATATGTTTAATAATACAACCTGGAATAGGCAGAGCGGGTTTAGGTGGAAAACAGACTTTGTGAAATGATTTTTAAGCAGATTTCTGAAACATGCATTGAAGTCATGTTGAAATGATGAAAAACAGAGTTAGGTAATCACTACAGTCAGATAGACCAGCTATACAGGGACCTTGAGTTCTATTCTTCCTAAGTGGTTTTTCTTCTTCTTCATCTCACATTTACCTAGGATTTCATTTTTAACTTTTTTCTCTTCTCACTCTATTTACTCTCTCCCTCTCTGAACAAGTACTTCCACTGTAGACACATACACACACATTCTCTAAGGCATTTCTTTTTGATGCCCTATGGTAATCTAAAACACACAACATTCTATAGAATGATAATACTATTTATAAGAGTTCAGAACCAAACTCCCACCTATTTTTTCCTTTTCATATATCAGTGAATGACTCTCAGTCCTATATTTACAAATGATTACCATTTCTTTGAATTTTGCCTTTGTACTTGTTGAATTAGCACACGTCCTCTCTATCTGCACTATAACACACCAAAGGCACGACTTCAATTACTCCTATCATGTTTTCAATGTTTTCTAGTACTTAGAATCATAAACTCCAATCTGATACCAGTAGAAAGCAGAATCTTCCATGGGATCACAAGGAAAGCATTCCAAGGACTCCGACACAAGATATTGTAATGTAGTGAGGTTTATTCAGGTGAAAATCTGCCCCAGGTTTTCAATTTCCCATCTCCCTTTATCCCATTATAGATGGTGTCACACCATGGCTTCAATAAGGCCAAAACAGAAGCCAGTGTTTAGAGTTTCTACTTCACAGTAAAGCTTAGTGCTTTGGAGCCCACATAGTTGGCCTCAAGCCCAGATAGGTGTTAGACTCAATAGTTGCATGCTGCTGGGAAAGAGAGAATGCATAAATGAACAGGACGAGTGTAGATCATTGAGAAGGGAAGAGAGGGAAAGAGAGAAATAGACAAAGACAGAGAGAGAGATAATAGAGATGGGGGGGGGAATAGAGAGCTAGTGAGCTTTTTTGTTACCCTGAAATTGTATTAGCTTGGGTTTGGAAAGAACCTGGTGCTTTTTCAAAATAACCAATCAACTTCCCAAGCCTTTGCAGGCCCTTGATAGATCCAAACTCCTAGTTAGACTGACAGGACTCTGCAGTCATGCACCTCCCTCTGCACCCCCTGACAATCTGGTACTGGAGTAGGGAGGGGAGGAATGTTAATCCCCTTGGCAGACAATGCTATGATCCCCTGGAGTGTGAAGCTGTAGTTCCCTGGTGAAGCAAACAGGCTTATGCTCCTCAGTTTATTAAGCTCAATGTCTAATTTCCTTTTTCTTCTTTTCTGTATTAATATCAGGTTAACTAACTATGGTAATTTACCCCCTGAAGAAGTTGAACCTTATCATCTTACAAGGGTAAATGGATGAAGGTCTCCTGTAGCTGCTTCTTGCTGTCAAAGGACAGAGCCCTGCCCATCCCCAGGCTCAGAGGGACCTCCTATCTGCTAAAGGAGAAAAGGAGCAAAAGGGAGAAAGAGGGGCTTTCATGCAGGGAAGAGTGATTTTGCAAGGGCTAGATCAGTTGACTTTTGATGGGTGGTGGCATAATGTGATGTCCAGAGGCTGGTTTTGCCTAGGTGGGAGCCCCAACCACAGCCAGAATGTCCACCTGAGTCTTGCAGCTCTCACTTACACATGCAGGAGCCTGGGAAATCCCAGCTTGTCCTGCAATCACAGCTGCTGGTCTATGCATGTAGGGCCCCAGACTCACTGCTCTCACTAATGCTTCTACAGGTATACAATAACTGAGAAGACTCAGAGGTAAATGCTCACTGATCTAGGAGACTAAATGTTTATTAATCTCTCCCTAGAGAAAGCCAATAGGATTTATTCCAAGGGGCCAGGGTGTTAAATCTGCCTGGGGAGGTTAATAGGGAACACCCTCTCTCCTCCTAGGGGAAGGCTGGCTCACTTTACTAAGCTTCTTGAAAGACCAAGGCTATTGGGAATATGAAAGGAATGATAACATGTTGCTTTCCCACTACCAAAGGCCAGAGGCCATCAGAATTGCCCATTGGGAGTTAAATAAACCCCAACAGCACAGTGCCTCATCACCACTGACTGTTGGTAAGGCTCCCCATCTAGACAATTTTATGTCTATTTTTGGAAGGCCTCAGATTCTGGCTTGGGTGGGGTGAGACACCAAGCCTCAAGAGGCTGAGGATAGCAGTCAGGCTCATGTACTGTTCCTAGGCTCTGGTGACATGACAGCAGAGCTAGGGAACAAGGAGGATGCTCATGCCTCTCTTAACTACCCACTATCTCCCTCTTTTACAATGATGAAAGTTTTTCTCTCTCTTTTATGAGGATGAAACTTTTTCCTCCCTGAAGACAACAGGCAATATATTCTTCATCCCCAGTGTCTCAAGAGTGCAGTTTCAGGGTGCATATTTGTCAACAGGCAGAAATTTAACTTGGGGATTCTCAAAAAAGGGCATAAGTCTACCTTTGAAATTCAGATACATGGTCTCCAAGAACTCTTATCTGAGCCATATTTTAAAATGCAAATTTCTGGCAGATAGATCTTATCAAGAGAGAAAAACCTTAGCCAGCTGAGCAAGTCAATTTGACTTAATCCAGCTGTGACTTTCTAAATCAGTGAGTTTTACTGTACAATACTTGTCCTGTCTCATGAAAGTGTGGCTCTCAAATGTGTGTGTTTACTAGTAGAGGAGCCTATGTTTCCGAAGGCTATGGAATGTGGTTTTAATCTAAGAATGCTAATTGGTGTCTAATGCAGAGTTGTAGTTTGGTGCCGTAGATGGGACAATGCTTTTCCTTTTGCTTCATATTTTTCTCCTTAAGTGATTTGTCAAGAATTTGGTAATTTATAATAAATGAATCATGACAATACACATCTTTGCATAAATCAAGTAAGACTAGTTTCAAATTATAGTTTTACTAATCAAGACTTTGACTGGAAAGTCATGTCTAACGAAGACATGCCTGGACTCTGGATGTCACCAGAAAGCCTGAAGGAACTGAGATTGAGTTTTGAAGCTAACAAAGCATCCACTGCAGAGATAGTCTCATGCCTGGCTTTCTTATGTGGTTCATGGCAATCTTTCCAGGTAAGAAACAGACGTCGCATTCCTGAGAGGTAGCAAGAAAGAAACCTTAAGACATTTTTGGGACCTCAAGAACCTGAGGAATTTACTGACGGTAACTGTGCGGCTTGGCTTCTTTGTCCTGAGGGGCTAACTAAAGCCCAGTCTGAAGATTCCTTGTGAAACTCCTGCAAAGCAGATTTTAAAAGGCATTATGTGAACACTGTTAAAACGCCTATGTGATCAATTGCCATTCATGTTGTGTTTATGCAATAATGAGTCCAAATTAAAACTGGACTTAATGCAGTCTTTTTGATGACAGTTAGGGTGATTTTAAGGAGAGAAATTTAGTTTCAATGGAAATCACAATGCCCAGTTGTAGATGTTGAACTCTAGTGCAGTTATTGCCTTTAAAGTTTTGTTTTCAGTTATAAGCTGAACTGGTTTTTAAATTCTTCTAGCTTCGTTCAACTTTCCAAGCTAATGTTTCATTTTTTCTTATCCCTGGACTAGGAATTACTGGGAGCTAAACTTCGTCCTAAGGCTGTTTCATTATAAGCCACACAGAATTTGTCTTAGCACCTGATGACATCACTGAAGACTTTCAATTGACAGACAAGAAGGATCTGTCAAACTGACACTGTTTAATTTTATTCCAGCAAAAGCCTTGTATTGTTAAGTTTTCTCAACTGACAATCTTTCAAATTCAAACTGGTCTATGATTTGCTGTGCTCATTAACCTTTGTGTACTTCCTTCTATTTTCACAGGGGGTATGTCTATGACTTTATTTACCTGGTTGCTTCTTAAGAGTAGAGACCTCACTTAAAAACCCATCTAGATCACCACCTCCTGAAATGGACTCAGTGGTTTGGCTGGATTGCTTGTCTAGAGTAGATGTCTGAGTCAGTAATGTATGAGGCAATCTGTCAACTTGGCTTGAAACTGCTTTCCTTTTTCTGTCGAAATGGTTTAGACAGAAGAAGCTCATAGTTCTTCAGGGAGAGGATCTTAGAATGTTTCCCTCAGCATAATTTCAGTTAAGTGTCGTAAACAGTTAACTGGAACTTCACATAGGTGTGACACATCTTTGTCTAGGGAATCCACTCCTCCAACTTACTCTGGGACACTGTAGATTTAGCCACTCCCTCTCTCATTTAGTTCTTACCTCTTACTAGCTTTAGTTGTTATAATTCTCCTTATTTGTGGACTATGGTTTTTCAATCTTTTTGTCAAATTTATGACCTCTAGAATACAACAAGGATGCCAGCTTGTCCAACATCGCCATCCTCTAGACAAGGCCATTCTCAAAACATTATGTGTACCACCTCCTACGGACAGTCAACTGATCTGGACTTTTCAAAATCCCTCTTCCTTACATGAAGATTCTATGCCCCCTTTTCTCCTTTCTTCCTTTCACAGATTGGAAGATCACCTGCGCCTGCAGATCGGCAGGATTGCACCCCTTTGACACTATGGAACAGGTACAGAAGATGAGACATTCATCCATTTACCCTTGTAAGATTATAAGGATCAAGATCTTCAGAGGGGAATGTTACCATAGGTAGGTAGCTAATTATTAATAAGGAAAGAGAACAAAGGGAATTAGATACTGAACTTAATAAAATTGGGAACATGAGCCTCTGCATCACCAGGAGGCTAGAGCTTCACAGCCCATTGCTCCCCCAAGGGAATTACCACTGCTCCCTTTTCCACTCCTCTATCAGATTATTGCAGGGTGCAAAGGGAAGGACTTGACCACAGAGGCCTTTCAGTGTAACTAGAGGGTTGACCCATCAAATAGCCCACAGAATCTTGGGACGTTGATTGGTTATTTTGAAAAGGCTCTTAGTTAAAACCCAGGGGAACAAATAGCTCTCTTGCTAGTCACCCACAGTGCCCTCATGCACTTTCTTGTCCTCTCTCCATAGCCATGTGCCCCTAGCAGATGCACTGGAGATGGCTGTGCAGACTTTGCACTCGGGCTCTAGGCAAGAGCCTGAATACCTTAGCACAGCAACACATTGGACCTGGGAACTTCATTAAACTAGCTGGATGGTGGACTGGACCAAACTTTAACATGGCAGAAGATTTCTGGACATTGATCTATTTCTGGCCCTGATGGTCCATGGCTGGATGGACAGAGATGCAACATTTGAGGGGCATTTTGATTTTATTTTCCAAATAAATCTTACCATCAGAATTTATCCTCTTTTGTGGGTCACTGAAAATGCTTTTCCTGCCACACATCAAGAATCCCACTTACACCAGAAACAAATCCATTTTCCAATATAAGTGAGTTTTTATTATAACTATTAGTATGATGCTAAGTCATGTTTTTGAGAAAGAGGGGATTAGTCATTATCCCACTGTTTCTGTAGGGAGGAATACACACAGTCTTCAATTAAAATAAATAAATTTTGAAGAAAATAGATGTTCCCTTTTGCCTGTTATGTCTCTTCTATTCTAAACTCTTGAGTTTTAGAAACACTTTTTTTCTTCTTCTTCCCAATCTCTATAGAAAATGGTTATAGGCAACAAATAATCCAACATCTCTCTCTCATTCTCATAAACACTTTCCCCATGGTTGAGGGTGTTTTTCCCCTATGTTTCTCCATATATTATTATTATTTGGAGTTATTATATTTTCTGTAAAAGATAAAACCAAAAAATTCCATATAGACCTAAACCATTATGCCTCACTGGGACAATTGTCCATAAATCAAGGAATCAGACTTTTTATGTTTTACAGCTGTCTGTCTTTATTATATTGCACCTAAGGTTACCAAGAAGGGGATCAAGAATGAGGGCTTAGACGTGGACATATTTAATGAGCTAGGCCTATAGGCCTTACAAATCACTTCTCTTCACGTTATTTTACTTGAAATCTAGTCATGTGACCATGCCTAATTGTAAAGGAGGCAAAAATATATATATTCTAACTGCATGATCAGGAAGAAGGGGAAATATATCTCATAAATAACTTTACAAGCAAACCTATTGGTGCAAAGTCTGTCTTAGTGGATAATTGTTTAAAAGTAGTCTTTTCTGTCTTAGAATGGGTGAACAATCAACTCATTGGACAGCAGTAATAAAACATATTAGACTAATATGCAATTAGTTACTCCATTTCATTTCACTAATATAAATCTGATAGCATTCATCAGTTTGCTTTTCAGTAGCTTTCTCCTTATTTTAGTATGTATTTATATGTCTTAAATGTATAATAAAAGTTGTTTATTTCTCCTGCTTCTTTTTCCTTCACACCCTCTCCCTTGTAAAAAGTATTTTATTTCCTTTAGCTGTGCAGATGCTTTTTATTTTGATGAGATCCCATTTGTTTATTCTTTTCTTTATGTCCCTTGTTCTAAGGGACATATCAGTGAAAATATTGCTGCATGGAATATCTGAGATTTTCATGCCTATGTTCTCCTGAAGGGTTTTTATGGTGTCACAACTTATACCTAAGTCTTTTATTCACCTTGAATTTATTTTTGTGTATGGTATAAGTTGATGATCAAGTTTCATTTTGTTGCATGTAGCTGTCCAGCTCTCCCAATACCATTTCCTTTAATATTTAAATACACTCCAAATATCTAAGATTATTCCTGCCGTAGCCATCACCATGTCTTTGCACACTCTCCTGTGCAGGAATTACTCCGTATCTCCTTTCTGTCTAAAATCTACTTACATCATTATGGTCTCTATTCAGACATATACTACCTCAGGAAGCCTTATTTGACTTCTGGTAGTCTCAGTTGTGCCATTTAGCACTGCAAAACATCCCATAATAACACATAATACAATGCCTTATAGTCATCTGCTTAATTGTCTATCATTCTCAGTAGAATTTAGAATTCCGATCTTGCCTTCTATTGAATTTCCAGAGATGATTAGCATAATGCTTGTATATTCGTTTCTGAAGGCAGATGTAACAAAATACTACACCTACGTTCATTGCAGAATTATTTATGATGGCCAAGATGTGGGAAAAACTCAAGTGTCCTTAGATTGATTTGATAAAAAAGGTGTGGTACATATATACAACGGACTACTACTCAGCCGTATGAAAAGATGAAATACTGTCATTTGCGACAACATGAAAGGGTCTTGAAAATATAATGCTAAGCAAAACAAGTCAAGTAAAAGAATCATGAACCATATGATTGTACTCACATGAGGGATATAAAACTGAAAGCAACAAACAAACAAGACCAACAAACTCATAGTCAACAAACAAGAGTTTGGTGGTTACCAGAGAGAAGGGGGTCTGGGGGAGAGGTATTAAAGGGGGTCAAATACATAGCGATGGAGGAGACTTGACTTTGGGTGGTGAACACACAATGCAATATTCAGATGATATATTATGGAATTTTAAACTTGAAACCTCTATCACATATAGGTTTATCATATATATATTATGTATAATTTTATTTATCAATGTCATCCTAAAAAATTTAATCAATTAAAACAAAACAAATGACTAACATCATAAAAGAAAAGACCAGATGAAGACACAGACACAGAGGGGAAGACTCCAGGTAAATATTAGAGGCACAGAGTAGAGTGACAACCCAAAGAACATCAGAGAGTGCTGTAACCCCTAGTGCTGGGAAGTGAGCATGGAAAAGATCTCTCCTAGAGGCTTTGGAGGGAGCATATCCCTGCCAGCACTTTGATACTAGACTTCTAGGCTCCAAAATTGTAAAACAATACATTCCTGATGTTTTGACGACACAAATCAATTTTTTCAAATTTTGAGGTAGATACCCTGAAGAGGAATTGCTGGGTCATATGGTAATTCTATTTTTAATAGAATTAATTTTATGCGGCACCTCCACACTGTTTTACATAATGGTTGTACCAGTTTATATTCCCCTGAATTGTGTATGAGGGTTCCTTCTCCACAACTTCTCCAACACTAATTTCTTGTCGATAAAGACCATTCAAACAGGTGTGAGGTGGTATCTCATTGTGGGTTGGCCTTCTTGAAAGGATACCAGTCATTGAATTTAGGGTCTACCTTAATCCAGTATAAATTCATTTCAACAGAAAAGTCAAATGCAAAAGGCCAAACATCATTTCTTAATTTTACCGACTTGCACTGGCTCTTCATGGTCCACATAGCTACACGACTAGCAAACACCGTACTTGTTTCGTTTTGTATTTTTAATTTGTATTTAGCTACTTTAATAGATATAATTTTATAGCAAATACAATAAAGACATATATAATACTACATGTATTTTATACAATTATTTTATCTTCTTTGTGAAATTATTTATCATCTGTAATGCAACTGAATTGAGAATATATGGTAATTGTGAATTGGATAATGGCATTTCCCATTATAAGTGCTAAAAAAGTATATCTTGATGAAAAATGACTTGATTGCTTTTATACGAATAACATGTAGTATTTAAACATATTGTGTGTGAGACTACATTGCTAGAATTCGTGAAATGTGAGCATAGTAATAAAATTTTTTGCATATTCATGTTAACATATTTTTAGTTACAAATTTGTTGGTAAGTGGCATAGCAAGTAACTAAAGGAGATGAATCATTAAACCATTGTCATGCCCCTGGCATTAAATGCCCCATGTCCAGTAATTTTTCACTTTCTCTCTTAGAACCAGAATGTAACTGACCTTTCCCCCCAAAGACCATATCCTACTCTGATCTGCCGCTGACTTCTCCTTGTCCCAAGCAGGATACATTATACTGCACATTCAATCTGTTGATATCTGAAAACACCTCTGACCTGCCATAACCCAGACTGGCCAAGAACCCTGGGTAAATCTCTGTACACGCTCAAGGAGCAGAGCATCTTCTTTCCTGTGTTGCCCAGCATGCTGAAACACCTTGCAAAGAGACTGTAGTTCTGTTTCAGTGTAAATTGTGACAGATGAACCATCCATGGAACAAATAAACTTGAAAAATGCCACAAGACCTAAACCTGTGTGACTTATGGTGTGTGTGGGGGGGTTGTTCATAAATCAGGAACCCAGTTTCTGTCATTTTGTAGAATTAATACATTTTTAAAGCAATAACAGTACCCCATTTGATAGCCATTTTTTTGGCAAGTGAACAATTCCCAAATGCAGTGCCAGTGCCAATGAGCAGTTAATATTTAATAGTAAGAAAAAACTCTCAGTGAATCTCTGGAAAATTTAAGTAACTATAAAGGTATATTCCATGTAAATTAATATGTCAAGAGAGAGAAAAAATAAGACTACTTTTCCTTATAAATAGCTTAGTTCTTTTCTTTAAAAAAGCCAAAGAACTCTTAAAAATAGGCATATTGATTATTTTATTTGTATTACAAAAAGAAGATGAGAACCATAATGACAATAAAAGCTAATAATTACCATCAGAGGCATATATCACATGCAGTTCCTGGCACTGTTCATTAGTAAATTAGGGGATGTCCATTAGTAAACATGAAACAATACAAAGAGTACTGTAGATGCGTTTGATGGGTTTCAAAAAGGTGAGGGAGAGACACTTGAAACTGAATGCAGACATTATATACAATCTATTATAGCCACAAATGAACTACCATGAGCCCAGGAGAACAATTTAAAATTGTAAATAAAATGTTATTTATGAGCCACAAAACCATGATGACCAAAACGTAAGAAGACAATTTATGGCTAAAAAAATTCCCCAGTGGTCTATTAACAAGAATTAAATGTTAAATATAACACATTTCTATTTAGGCCCAGATGGTTTAAATGGTTTAATTTATTTATGTTAAAAATGCTAATTACTAAAGGGTATGTGGCTTATTTCATAGAGTAAGTTCAATTATTCTCCAATCCTTGTTTGTTCATGTGAAATTCTGGGTTTGAAGAGTTTTTTGAAATATTGCTTAAAGCAGTGTATGACCTAAATAATTGACATTTGAAAAACAATGATCTATATGTTGGCTAGTTGCTGGTGATGTTAATAAAAAGAATGCTTTAAAAGAAGTTCACGAGGGAGAGAAGATGGCAGCGTGGTAGGATGCAGCAGATTCTACTCTCCCACAACCAGGGAAAAAAAATCTGAGTCATTTTACGTAGGTACAGAGCAAAGAGCCAACATTATCACGCCATAAATGAAAATAGGAGATCGCAAATTGTAGC
>CM052540.1:178622211-178726218 GCA_028533065.1 Trachops cirrhosus | reverse complement strand
AATTAAAAAAAAAAAAAAAAAAAAGAAGTTCACTATAGTATGGTTATTATATTACACTGTTAATGTCTTCAAAAAGTATTTCATCACTTGAAAAATAACTTTGTCATAAATAGAAAGTGATATAGAAAATGCCATAAATAAAAATATCTCACACATTATACATTTAATGTTGGCTTTTCTTCAAGATAAGATAAGTTTCAGGACCATATTTTGAGAAGTATAAATACATACCTCTAGATGATCATAATGATTCTGAAGATTAAGATTATGTATGGTGCTCTGTGCTCTATCTTGGGGAGAAGTAAGAATCTATAAAGGATTTCTATACTCTACATTTAGAGGTACAAATGAAGAATGCGTTCTGATATTTTCTTTATTCATCTTTCTTATTCTGCTCCTATAATTATTCCTCAAAGAACCAGTAGCTCTAAATCTTGTCCAGTATCTTAAAATAACAATTGCATTTATGTGTTTATATAAATATACCATGATTCAGTTTATTTATAGGTAGGGTTCACATGAGAAGTTCTATCTCAAGGTTCCCCAGGTGACAGCAATCAAGCAGTGCTGTAGCTGAAGCAGATGTGGAGTGGGCTGTCATCTATCTTAATGTTGTGTCAGGTGGAAGGAGCCAACTCAAGATGTTTAAGCCTTGTCCTGAAAAAAGTTCCTCCTCCAAGGACTAGTCAATGAGTGCTAGAAATTCCCAGCTCTCCTTCCTGAATTAGGGTGACCTCTGAAAGCCCACCCAGCTTCAAAGCTTCCTCTGGGATGTCCTGTGTCCTCTTCCAATTTCCCCGCAGATGAAATTGTATCTCTGCCCAGTCCTGCATCCTCACTACTTTATAGGCATTCTCTCAGTGCACAACAAACTTCTGCAGGCAGATCTTCAGCTCAGGGTCTGTTTCCACAATACAGCACTCAGCTTAAGCATCCAACTGAAAACAGCTTGAACATTCATTTTGATAACACAGAGGAGCAGATTGTCATATTAGACATCAGCGAACTACAGATCTTACCTGTTTTCAAGTTTATAATTACTTTAAGAATACAAATAAACAAAATGCACAGACAAAGAAGGCAGAAATCCAAGGGCTCCTGCAAGACTTCCTAGGTCCTGATTTCTAATGTTGAATATACTCAAGCTTTGGAAAGCAGCTGAAGTGTCTGAATAAAGTAAGAGGTAAACTCACACGAATGTAGCCATTTAGGTCCTAAAACATTGACATTTTATACTCAGATAGTTACACAGCTTATGTGACATTGTGAAAGGAAGCCATGTCCTATAAATCCATAGACCCCATGTGTGTTAACAGTAAGAAATCCTAGATAAGCAGGCAATCTGTTAAAACTATTTCATAGATAAGAACTCTCTTGCCAGAAAAAAAAAATTTTTCCCCAGGAGATCTGCTATTTTTACATTTACAAGATTAGGTTGAGACACCTGTCTTCTTTCCAGAGGAAAGGGAGACAACAGATCACAAACCTAATGCTTAACTCCTTACTTTCCATTTATTACCGAGCGGGTTAACAAATGGTGTTGTAGTCACAAAACAAGCTATCAAAAAGTGAAGAAAATGAATGAAATACAACTATTCAGCAACCTAGATGAAAGCAGTGTATGACCTAAATAGTGTATGCCTAAACTCATAGGCATAAAATTAGGTAAAAGAAATATGATGCAAATAATATGTACTGATTTATTTCATTTGTCTATATATTTTTATTTTATTTTATTTTTTTATGGAACACTTCATGAATTTGTGTGTCATCCTTGTGCAGGGGCCATGCTAATCTTCTCTGTATCATTCCAGTTTAAGTGTGTGTGCTGCTGAAGCGAGCACCATCTATACACTTTTAGACACAGGCAATGTTTATATGTTAATAGTCAATATAATACTAACCTTTGGAAAGATGACATGCAATATGATTGGAAGTTAGTACAAATAGTTTTTGGGGTGCTGTTCTATGAGTTGGGTGTAGCTCTTAGATGAGTTTTTACTATGTACAAATTCACTGAGGTACGTGTTTATGTTTTGTGAAATTTTCATTTCCCAGAAGAACAGTCATGTTTAACGATATAGGGAGAATACCTGATTTGAGCATTAACATTTCTATTGTACATGTTTCTATTAACATGTTCTATTATACATTTAACCACTGAAATAAAATCATGCTTAAGGAATTTTACAATACAGTGTTACCCAATATTCAAGAAATAGCTAATTCCAATATCAAAAAACCTCCTCCAGAAAATTGGGACAGAATGCACACAGGAATATATTGTAAATACAACTTAACATATATATTAAAATTTAATACAGATATGAGAACAAATATAATTTCATGTTAATATTATTCTATCTTTATTTATATATTTATATACATCAGTTTCAAATGTTTCTGAGAGGTTTTTTTTAGTGTTTATGAACACTGTAAAAAATTATTGGGTTGGCCAAAAAGTTTGTTTAGTTTTTCCAGTTCTAATAATGAATTGTTGTCTTTAACTTCACTCAAAACAATTTTGATAGATGGTATTGTGGCAGCTGTCATATCAGTGTGCATTAAAAAAATCAGAATTCATGAATTTTTGTGCAACCATTTTAATATTGAAGATGGAAGAAAGAATGAAACATCTTATGCTTTATTATTTCAAGAAAGGTGAAACAACTGAAAGCAAAAAAAAAAGATTTGTGCAGTGTATGGAGAAGTTGCTGTGACTGCTAGAACATGTCAAAACTGGTCTGCAAAGTTTCTTGGTACTGTTGACCTTTGGCCAAATCATCCTTTGCTGTGGGGCTGTCTTAATGCACTGGAAGGTGTTTAGCAGTACCCCTGGCCTCTACCCACTCACTAGAAGCCAACAGCAGGAGATAGCCAAAATACTCAAAATATCCAAATCAATAAAGTTATTGATAAAAATGAAACACTTGTCTTTTATTCATCACATATGGACTCTTGGGCCAACCCAATACATCTTTATTAATTTCCAGAAGAAGTGGATTGTCATAATTGTGAAATATAATGCTTAAAATCTTCATGCTTGAAATCTAATGCTTGAAAATATATGTGGTTCTCTAACTTAGAAGTCAGAATTTTCTGACAAATGACCAGATGGTAGATGTTTTAAAGTAAAGACAAAGGGACAAGGTGATATACCTTCATGTACATATACCTTTATGTAAAAGACAAAACAAGTCCCCACAAACTACTAAATGCAGTTTTTTCTAATAAATATCTATTATTGGGAATAATGAAATTTTTAATATTTTTCTTTCTTTTTGTTTAATTGGGATTCAAAATTTGTGTCCATCCCATCAAAATGTTTTGCAAGTATTCATTTATCAATGTTGATTTGTGATGAGAATTTATTTATTTGCTCTATGAAAATCTTTTCTCATGGAAATAGATAATGCCAACTACTGGTATCAGTCCACAAGCATATGTTTTTAATTGAGTTTATTTATAAAAACACATTAGATTATTTCCTTAATATTTGCTTTTTATCATGCCATTATATTGCCAATAATCACTTACAATTAATGGTTATAGAAGTTCCTTCACTTTATGATTAAATGCATCTTAAAATACAGAAAGTTTCTTTCAACTTTCATTGACTTTGCAAACATTGTTGCAATGGTAGTTTGAACTCACAAAATATACAAACTGAAAAGTCGTGAGCATGCGTAAATTTTAGTTTTTGTCTTAACTGTTGCAGCACAGTGTGTAAAGCAGTATGATGACTCATGATTCAAGCACGTTATTAAAAGTTATTTCAACATATTTATTGAAATAGTTATTAAATAGTAATTAAAAGTTATTTCAACATGTTTATGTTTCTATTACAAGCACTACTTAATGAATGTGACCAAATCTGCAGCAGGAACTGATTTTTAAAGCTATTTAGTGTTTTTTTCACTTGAAATCTATATAATTTTATTGACCAATCCAACACTGAGAAATTCAATAATTTTTTTAAAGTCTACTAAATCAAAATAACTCAATTAAACAAAACACAAAGCTCTTCATAGATACACTTTTTAAATATTTTGGTTTTTGATGATCATGAAAAGAAATTTCAGAGAATTAAAATCTTGAATAGGACTATACATACCTATGTTCTTACATAGTATCATGAATATGGTTTTTTCTAATAATTTATTTATTTACTTTTTGCATTTTTGAGCATTTTAAAATATTTACATTTTCTTGACAAACTTAGAAGTGGTTCAGATTACAATTTTTTTTGAAATTTCATAGAGAATAGATCTTTATTTTTTCATTTTAAAATCATTTTTATTGTTATTTTATTACAGTTGTCTCAGTTTTTTCCCTTCGCCTTCCTCTTCCAATCGCAACCCTGACTCCACGGTCAATTCCCACACTGTTGTCCATGTCCATGGGTCATTCGTACATGTTCTTTCTCTAGTCCTTTCCCCTTCTTTCCACCACAGTCACCCTCCCTCCTCACTCTCATCACTTTAAGTCTGTTCCACGTTTCCATGCCTGTGGTTCTATTTGGTTCATTAGTTCACTTTGTTCATTAGATTCCACTTATAGGTGAGATCATATGGTATTTGTCTTTCACCGCCTGGTCTATTTCTCTCAGCATAATGCACTCCAGATCCATCCATGCTGTCACAAAGGGTCGGAATTCCTTCTTTCCTTCTGTTTCATAATATTCCATTGTGTAAACATACCACAGTTTTTTGATCCACAAATTTACTGATGGGCACTTAGGCTGTTTCAGCACTTGGTTATTATAAATACTGCTGCTATGAACATCGGGGTGCATTGGTTCTTTTGAATTGGTATTTTAGGGAAATTCTGATGCAAAGAATTCTTAGCATATTATTAGTATCATCTTAACAAACACATTTCCCCTATTCTTTATTTCATTCCACTGTCTCCATCTGACCCTCCTTCATGTTGCAGATTTTCTATAATTACTATTTATATTTTTCATACATAGCCCTAGATATGTAATCTTGGAAAAATGATATAAAATTCTGTTTAAATTTTTTAATGAAATAAATAGTATTATGCTGTATCCCAGCCTTCCGTTTAGTCAAGTCCTTGTTTTTGATTGCATTTTTCTTATATTTAAATGAAGCATATTACTTCCAAGTGCTCTGTAGTAACCTATCATATGTGCACATCATACTCATTCATTTTCTTATTGATAATTAGCTACCTTGTTACAAATAACATCCTGTAAAAATATCTATTGCTTGTCCCTTTTTTGAACCCTTGCATGACAATAAGCACTCAAATAAATGCAAAATAACTACTTTATCCATTTTCTGGTTATAGAACATTTGCATATTTAATTTCTATAAAAATTACCAGAGTGTTTTCCAGAATGTCTTAGCAAGTTTAAAGTCCCAAAACAAACACAAAAATTGTTTCTGTTTTTTACTCATCCTCACCCATACTTGGCTGTATTATGTTTTAAAATTTTAGCAATAAAATTTTTGTAAATTTTAATTTCATTGTTTTTATTACTATTTTAATATTATTGTATCACTACAATGTTATTATAAATCAGTGAAAGAGGATTTTTTTTCATTTTCTATTGACACTTGTAGGCAAAATAAGCATATTAGGTCACAGACTGAGACAAGCAATTTGCATTATCTAATATCAGCAAGGGAATGCCACCTCATAAGTACTAATAACTTTCAATCAACAAGAAATAAAATAAATACAATAAAATTTGAGCAAAAGGTATGTATTGACAATTGGTGGAAAGAAAAATCTGAATAGCATATATATATATATAGTATATTTTCTGTTACATGTTTAAACTTCAGTCATCTTCAAAGTACTCTTGATTTGATACAATATACTTATCAAGATTGTTTTCCACTGCTCAAAACAGTTTTTCATGCCTTTTAGTGTTTCTGCCATTTTTTGTTTCAGCTCTTCCACAATGGTAAAATGTTTCCCCTTGAGAAATTTTTTCATCTTGGGAAAACAACAACAACAAAAACATTTGCTTTGGGTAAGATCAAATGAATAGGTAAGGTGGGGCCCAAGGGTCATGCCATTTTTAGTCAAAACTGCCAGACACTCGGCGCAGTGTGGGCAGGTGAGTTAGTAACTCGCCCATAATGAAATAAGCAAACACGCTAAAAGAGTCTTCCAAAAAAGAAATCAATGAAGCCAAACACAGCCTCTCCCAACAACGCCAGCTGGCACACCGATACAGATGGGTTCCTAGAACACTCACCTATGAAGGGAGGCCTGTACTACAATGGGCCCACCCTCTGGAAGATTATATATTTCATATATATATAATATAATGCTCCACTTCATTAGTGGACAGCAACATGCCAATTAAAACAAATAATTCAGTTTGTTCATAGAAAGAGTTGGCAAATTCTCAATCTCTTAAAGTAATAATATAGTTAAAACATCAATAAAGTATAACAATGTTATATTATGTTCTAAGACTTTTTGCAAAATCATTATCTAAATCTGAGATTAGTTGCTTCCAGTATTGCTACTCTTGGTAATATAATATAAAGTAAATGCTTAAGTTGATTATTATTGTCCAATTAAGAAGTAATGCCAAGGTCTCTGCTTTTCTTTTCCTTTGCGATGCATAAAACCTGCCACACGTCTACCTGCATTAAAAATGTTTAAGTGTATAGGTACTCTGATAAGAGCACAAAAATAACTTTCAGAGACATTTTATTGGTAATGTGTATGTCAAAGCACTGATGTACATTCATTTGAATCCCTTCTGAGTGCATTTTTCTCCTCACTGTCATCAAATTACTCTGATTTATTTCAGTTGATTCTGACTCAGCAGCTTGCTCAGTTATTGCTGTTATCTGCAAACCACAATAACGGTAATGAGATTTAGGAAATAAAAAATCTGACAGAAATCAGTGTTGAAACATGCTTCCGGGGCAATATTTTGTTTCTTTTTAGTCTTAATTATAAATTTCTGGGGAACTTTTTGTTTTCACTTAAAAACCGACATGCATGATGGAAAAAGACACCTAGGAAGTCCTTTAACAAATGGTGTTGTGTCATCTATTTTGTTAGATCCTTGGGCAGACACTATTACATATTACCAAACTGAGTGACAGCTTTCTAATTATTGCCATCTCTAGGGGAGGACAACCGATGCCCACCCCAGGGTGAAACCACCGGGGCAAATTTTATCTTGTGTAACAGTCCTGTGAGTCACTCACTGCTGAACATTGGAGTCCCTGGCGGTCACCTCTCTGCATTCTCATCCCCGTGCTTTTTAAAGCTCCCTTTTTGAAACACCGCTGCCACCATTACCTTTATATACAAATTACATTACACATTCTTCTCTACTATCCCCAAACTCGCTCAACTTCGACTCAGAAAAAAATGTACTCTCCATAAAGGACACCTGAGTGATTTTTAAAAAGTAAATATAGAAAATTATCACAGAAGGACCGTGACCTTTAAAAAATATCTATTATTGCAACTGTACAATCTATAGTTCACTCTATGACTTATCAAATTTCAAGCATGTTAACTAAACTATAAGGTTCATTTCTAATTTTTTATGAAGTGCAAATATATGTTACTAATTTTACGATGATGTATTCAAACTATGAGGTACCTATTTTATAACATGACTGCTCATTAACACAAATGTGTGGTTAATGTTACAGTGTTAGAGACCTATGTACTCATAACTAGAGGACAGTTTCATCATTTTTCATCTATATAGTTATGTGTGATCTTTATTGAAAGATACTGCTGTAGCTGATATTAATTTCCATTTTTAAAAGGTTTTATCCTTAGATTAACAGAAGGGGAAAATTCAAGATGAATTTTAAATGCTTACATATGTCAAAATTTATTTCAGGGCTATTCTATAAAAGAGAGGAAGTGGGGAAAATAGAAGGAAGTGTGATGAAATATGTGGGAGGCACAAGACAGAAGGGAGGGCGGGACCATACTCCCTCCTCCTGACCCTGCGCGTGACCTGCACCGCCTTGGGACTGTTGATGGGCGTATCCCACACAATTAAGCAGGAAAATGGCTTTTGATTATGACCACCTTTATGTGACCCCCAGAAGGGTCTTCAAAAGGCTGGTAGGTAGATTTTGTGGGCTATTTTTGTTTTGTTTTATTTTGTTTGGTGCTGCAACATTTTGTTTTTAGAGAGAGATTTTGTTCTGATATATTGTTGTTTTGCAATACCTGCAAAGAAATTTACAGTCCAGGGAAAACAAATGTATGGCTCTGAGAGGAATATCAAAGGCTTAAAAGGTTACGGACAATATTTGCTCTCACAGGGCGATGCGAATGTTGGAACAAATTCTGTGGTCTCTATTTATAAAGCACAGACAGGGAATCTGCTCTCAGCCACGTCCTTCCGTGATGGAGGGGGACATGCCCTGAGCAAGGATGAGCTGCAGCTGGAGGTTTTGTTGTGGGCTGAGCCGGCCCCACAGAAGCAGCAGGTGTAAGCTTACCTGACAGCATCTCTTCCCTGACCAACACTGTTTCCCCTTGATTCTTGGATTTAAAACCCGAGAGGCAGATGGGAGGAATGACTTCACCTCTTTACTGTTCCAGCCTAATCTAGCCATGTTCTCCATTTCTTTACCTTTATTTTGCATTAAAAAAATCACCTGTTGTCCTCTCCTCAACACCCTAAATGATTTACTGCTATGATTAAGGTAGCAAAAATGCTGTACTATTTTCCAAAATCAAGAGAAAAAAATTAGAAGGAGAAAAAGAGCAAATGTTATTCCACCCACATCCTTCCTTTTTTGAAACAACTAATGGTGTTCTCTGAGAAGGAGAAAATTCCATATTAGACAGTGCTATAGTTTGTTAAATTCAATTCTGCATCTCACATATCTCTCACTGTCTGAAACCCAAAGGCCAAAAGGGTGCCAAAGGACTTTGCCCCAAATATAGTAATACAGAGCTCTCAAGAGAGGGTCCAGGAGGGTTGGCTTTGTTCAGTGGTATTTATGTTCTCCAGTGCTGCCTCTGCCAATAGAATGAGACGCCTTGGGGCATTTAAGGTTTTCTCAAGTTACTCAGCTTTAAAGTCATTACACTCCCCTGCCTGGCTCAGCAGATGGCAGCTTCTTTTGATCTCAAAGTGCCAGGGCAGCGATTTTCTCTTTCATTCTCTGGAGGATGACCTCACTTCCTGTACCGCAGTTACATTGGCGAGCTTTCGCTAGCTAATTTCACATAAGAAGCATCTTCAGCCTTCCACTGTTCTTTCAAACTAGGTCACTATCAATCATTTTGAAAGTTAACTTCCTCTGAATCATGTAGATGAGGGTGAAACAACTTCAGCTATATCTTTTTCTTTTCCTGCCTTGAGATGAATTGAAACCAAGACTTAACTGTATAAGCTATGGCAAAAATTTTTATGGCTTGACCTAATATAATATTTCAAGAGTTCTTAGATTGCTATTCCACAGACTGAGCTAGAACAGAGACTTACCTGTACAGATAAAATTAATGTGCACAGTTATTATTTCTAACTTTTGCCCTTAAGTTCATCTTTCTTCCATTGTCTTACTCTCTCCCCCGCTGTTAACTCAGAAAGAAGTTTAAACTAAAAGAGAAATAAAGGTATTTATTAGAAGTCAAAGGTTGCAACCAGGATACACACAGATTTAGTTAACTGTGTGCACCACAGGGAAAAAAGGAAGGTGAGGTTTTCAAAGGCTTAGTGGGCAGGATGTGTGAATGAATGGTTCTGGCTAGGTTAATAAGGGTTGGCAGAGTCCAACATGCACGTGAAGGCTGCTGGTGGGAAAACAGACTGGATCCTCTCTCAGTGAGGACCACAGATGGTCTGAGTGCCATGATAAGGAAGAAACAAGATCCAGGCATTAGCCAGTAAGTTCAAAAGTTCATGGAGAAGCATGCTGAAAGGAATGTGTGTTAGATAAACTTTTTCACGGCTCTCTAGCTCCACATAAGTGGCTGCATCTTGGCAGTCTCTGTTCACACCCTAAAGTAAAGAGACTTCATTCATGACTACTACATACTATCCACGACTGTCTCCCAGTAGCCTGTATCTGCTGAATGGTAACCTAAGCTGAGCGAAAAGCACTGTGGGCAAAAAAAAGTCTGAAAAGTGATTTTTGAAGAGAAACTTGATGAATATACATAACATTATGTCCTCAGTTTCTATTTTGGGATGTTTGTTAGAGGTAATAAAAAAGTAAAGAAATAAGCTTATTTTAGCATAGATGTAGCAGACTCAAAAATATAAATATATGCTATTTTGCCTTAGAAATATTATCTTTATCATTGTTATTAATATGCAGGTTTCTTATCTGTACACCAATTAATGCATATTCACTGACAAATTTTTAAAAGATTTTATTTATTTATGTTCAGAGAGAGGGCAAAGGGAGAAGGAGAGAGAGAGAAACATCAGTGTGTTGTTATGCATTCCCTACTGGGGACCTGGTCTGCAATCCAGGCATGGGCCCTGACTGGGAATCGAACCAGCAAGCCTTTGGCTGGCAGGTCCATGCTCAGTCCACTGAGCCACACTAGCCAGGGCCACTATACATTTTTATAGCACCCTGGAAATGACAGAAATATCAAATATGCTAATAAAATTGGCCAAAGTGTAAAGGCATAAAAGATGACAAATTTCTCTATTATTTACCATTAATTATAAGACAGAAGCAAAATTACTATTTGTAAATGTTCCTAATACTATGTTAATAAAACAATTAAAATATCAATAGGAACAAAATTCTAAGTGGAGCTGTGGCTTATTGGAATTATTATTATAGCATAATATTTGGTTTCCTTATTTAGTGCTTAATAACTTTATGGAACTCCACAAATTGGAACTTTCAATCACCATAATAACTGGAGGAGTTTGATAATGCCCAAACACATTTCTATAAAATCATCTCATAAAAATTTTAAAATAGGTTAATTTTAAAATTTTTGTTAATGTGTAAAAATTTATAGTAATAATTTCTTCTCCACATACTTTTCCCATGTTCTTAGTAGTAGGTGAAATATATTTAATATGTAATTCTAAAACAGTTCTTTGCTAAAAGTAGCATTGATGGTTTGCCATTTACTTGTGACAACAGACAGTTTTCATGTTTATGTCTGTGTTCTAAGTAAGCATTGAAACTAACTCGCAAGGTAGTCTTGAAAGCATCTTTATTACAATTTAAGATATAGAATAACTTGAGCAAGTGTCCATTCCTTTGCTTAATACATTTTAAGCTACCTAAATTTCCTGGTGTAACAACTTCCCAATTTTTTTGGATCATTAAACTTTATATAAAGAGATATAATGTATTCCCATTTTCTAAGCCCATACCCCCACCTAAAAATATGATATATTACTTTTTCCAAGTGTTCTTACGGTATACTTTTTCCAATTTCTGATTGGCTTCCTAGTATACAAATATTTTCCCCACATTTAGATGTTACTTTAGGTGGGTTGTTTTAAATGTAAGTACTATGTTTAAAAATAATGACTATAATATCTACAGAAATGAATCTGGAGTAATGCAGTTTTGATAAACTTGGCATGTTTGTGTACATGTATATGTGTACATGTATGTGTGCACATCATTGCTGTGTACATCATTGCTGTGTACATCATAGTAGAGTGCGATTGCTTTGTCATTCTATGCCAATACACCACATTTTATTCTTTATTGTATGTGTTTACAGTGGTGGTCTTGTTTAATGTATGCAACTTCATAATATTAGCCTGTACATGGCTGCATTAAGGATACGGAATTAACAAGGCAAATTATACCTATCATTTCAATTTATATGATTCAGGTGTTCTAATCACTAACAGAAGATTCAAAACAACATACTAAGTCACTCTGGAACTCTTAAGATTGATTAAATAAATCAAAACACTGTGAGTCAGTCTCTCTATAATTTTTCAATCTGAGAAATGAGCTATAAATGTATGGCTGTTACGTGACTAAGCTATTTTGGTTTGTGCAACCGATATAGAAATAAAGTTTTATTAACATATCTATAACTGTGACAGCACTCTTATTAACACATTGAAGAAAAAGATGTGGCTAAATTGTTGGCTGTCGTTCTTAGTAAAAGCGAAGCAGATAAAACATGTAGTCAGTGTATCTCTTGACCATTCTTTATAATGGGTACCTTTGGATAAATGCCTATAACTTTATTAAAATTACTTGTGTTCCTATAATTAAATTTCAAAAATACACATAGTTAAAGCATTGGGTCAGATTTTATTCAGTTAATAACCACTGCAACAGGAAAGACAGACCAGAGAGAACTGAATGCAAACTTCACCAAAGCAGAAGGTAGGGAACATAACACATAGACCTGGACAAGTGTGGTGATAACCAGAGGGAAAGGGGGGTGAGGCAGGTGGGGCGGAACGGGGATGAACAGAGACCATTGTTTGGGGCAGTGGGAGCAGGTGTCCTGTGCAGAGGGTGTTTGATTGAGTTGTACACTTGAAACTCATATATCAACCTAAAAACTTAATAATATATAAAAATAAATAAAAATAGAATCGTCAAGCAAAAATACCAAAGGTTAGGGTGTGCCAGAAGAAATGCATTCGGGTAAAAACAGGGGTTTGGTTCAGGTGGGCAGGTCATCTGGGTTCGCTAATTGGCACTTATCTGGAGGAGGAATAACCCTGTGGGTATGTACATTGGAGCACAGCATCCCCAGGTTAGGCCCTGAGCCTTCCACAGGACCAGGAGAGTAAAAATCACCTACCTGAATATTTGCATTTTAAAAAGACGGCTCTCAAGTCATTGAGGACACAGTTCTGAGTGATAGATTTACATCTCAAAGATCCAAAGGTTGCTGGTGGAAGAGGGGCTATTTCAGAGGATCCAGAGAGAAGCATCTCACTGACCCCGCAGGGAGATTGCAGTGTGGCAAGATTTATTCAGGCAGAAGGTAACCTCTGTGTCCATCTGCATCAGTCCAGCCATGGAAAAAGTACAACCATGTCTCCTGCAGGGTCAAAACACCGGCCACCGTCCAGAGGTTTTGTTTCACATTAAAGCTTGGTCTAGTTCGGTCTTACTCGACACACAGCTAGCTTAGCTTTTGTTTCCAGCTGCAATCTGTTGCTGTGCTGTGATATTCAGGTTCCCGCTTGAAGCCTGTGTTTGGAGTCTGCAGGGTCACTGGCCCTAACCATGGGCTAGGACCACATGGTTATGAAGAGAGAACACGCCAGCACGTGGGGCAAGTGTGGTTCAGAGAGAGAGAGAGAGAGAGAGAGAGAGAGAGAGAGAGAGAGAGAGAGAGAGAGGGAGAGGGAGAGAGAGAGAGAGAGAGAGAGAGAGAGAGAGAAACACCTTTTCTTTGCTCCCTGGAATTATATTATTTTGGGTTTGGAAAGGACCAGGAACTTTTCCAAATACCCAGTGGACTTTCTAAGCTTCTGAGGGCTTCTGATGGTCCCACGAACTAGCCAATTGATCCCTTTCCCAGGTCAGGCTGACAGGCGTCTCTGGTCAAGCACCAGCTGAGAAGCTGTTTTGAGTTTTATTGTGCCTGTGCTTACCGCCCTCTCTTCCCCCCAACAATCCAGTACCAGAGGAGGGAAAGGAAGTGCCTTAATCCTTGGCAGGGCAATGCTGTAATACCTTGGAGTGTAGTTCTAGCTTCCTGGTGAAACAAACAGGCTTCTGTTCCCTGGTTGATTATGCTCAGCAGTGTTTTATTCCCTTTGTTTCCTTCCTAATTAAAATTAGTTAACTATATACAGTGGCAAAATTTTTGTAATTGCCAACTATCTAAATTAACTGCTCTCGGAAGGAATTAAGGGGCCTATCTGTTATCACCATGACTTGGCTGAAAAGTCAATCCCCTTGGTGTTTCTCAGGTAAATGTTTTATCAAGACTAGATTATTTTAAGATACGGCTTTAAACGGGTGGAAACCATGCTAAACTTTAGTCAAGTCTTAGTGCAGGGGTTTGAATAGACTCTTAATGTACCAAGAATTCTGCATTTCTCATGACTAATTATCTGATCTTTACTTAGATTCCAATGCATATTACCCTGGGAAGATTATGTGTTAGCCAAGTAATTTAAATATTTTGGCAGATTCATTTCTAAATTATATTACTAAATCAGTATTCAAATATTCTGTGATATTTGAAAACAACTTCTTGCATAGGCTAGTTTATACATCTTATATGAAAATACTCATGTTAACTTTCAAAACATTCACCCAGCAAATAGTGAAACTAAGATGATGTCCCAAGGCCCACACGAGCTGATAAAATTGAATTGATAAACTCCCAGGCCTGTTCTTGGTCATCTGTCTGGGGAGAAAAAGTCTACTTGTCTTTCATTATGATTGACTGCTTTCTAATTCCATAAGAATTTTTACCAACTAAAAAACTAATGCTATTATTGAAGTTTCCTGAAAATCAGGGGCCAAAAATATTTTTTTTTACAATTGAGTCTGCACTTTAAGATGTGTAAGGCCCACGGGCTCTGCAGCAGGAACTTAACATTCCCATTAGCAGAGGCCTTGTGGGACCAGCGTTCATGTGTTTCACCTGAACGGGATGTAATTTTATCTCATGTCCTTTGAGGCTCAGTAGATGAAACAATGTTATGCACCAAAGTTGTGGGAAAAGTGCTACATTCACACTGCCCTCCAGCTACAGGTGTTGCGGAAACAATGGACTTATTCCTAAGGACCAAGAATAACTTGAATGCCAATGTCCATTAACACACTGATTCAGACAAATTTTGGAATGAAGAAGAAATGAAGAAGGGAAAGAAAGAAAGGTACAAGGGAAAATGAAGGAAGGAAGGAAGGAAGGAAGGAAGGAAGGAAGGAAGGAAGGAAGGACAAAGGAAGGAAGGAAAAAGGAAGGAAGGTATGGTTGGAAGGATGCAGAGAGAGGAAGGAACATAAAAAAATATTGTACGTAAGTACAAAGAAAGTAACAACCTGAAGATTCAGAAAATCTTAGTCCCCAAAATGTGCACTATATAACCTAAGGAAAAATATTTGTACGGAAGACTTCTTTGATACATGAGTAAAAATTAGTGAACACAAAATAAATGAAATAAAAAAACAACAATGAAATTCATTAGAAATGATTAGTTTGAAAAGCATTGCATAAAAGGGGCAAAAATAAAATAATATTGTAAACAATATAGAAGATAATTTAAATATAATACAAAAATGTACTAACATACATGGCAAATATGAGAAGCCATCTTAGATTTGAGAAAATAAATAGACATAGACTATGTGATATAGATGCCACACAGTAATGTGTCCTTAATAGAGGCATACCTTGCTGCATTACGCTTTGCTCCATTGCACTTTGCAGGAGCGGCCTTTTTAATAAATTGCAGGTCTATGGATCCCTGTGACGAGCAAATCTGTTGGTGCCATTTTTCCAGCAGCATTTGTTCACTTCATGTGTCTGTGTTACATATTGGTAATTTTCACAATATTTCAAACTTTTTCTTATCATTATTATATTTGTTATGGTGTTCTGTGATCAGTGACCTTTGACATTATTATTGCAATTGTGCTGGGGCATCATGAACTGCACCCTTATAAGACATGGAATTTAATAAATGAATGTGTTCTGCCTGCTCCATAGACTGGCCGTTCCCCATCTCTCTCCTCCTCCTCAGTAGGAGGCCTTCCTGTTCCCGGAGAAACAACAATATTTAAATTAGGCCTATTAATATCCCTACAGTAGCCTCTAGGTATCAAGTGAAAGGAAGAATTGCACATCTCTCACTTTAAGCAAAAGCTAGAAATGATTAAGCTCAGAGAGGAAGGCACATTGAAAAGCAAGATAGGCCAAGAGCCAAACAGATAGTCAGGTTGTGAATGCAAAGAGAAAGTTCCTGAAGGAAATTAAAAGTGCTACTCCAGTGAACACACAAACGATAAGAAAGCAGTACAGCCTTATTGCTTATAAGGAGAAGGTTTTAGTAGCCTGAATAGAAGATCAAACAGCCACATTTCTTCAAACCAAAGACTAGTCCAGAGCAAGGCCCTCTTTTCAATTATACGGAGTCCGAGAGAGGTGAGCAAGCTGCAGAAGAATACTTTGAAGCTAGCAGAGGGTGGTTCAGGAGGCTTAAGAAAAGAAAATGTCTTAGTAATATAAAAGTGCCAGGTAAAACAGCAAGTGCTGAGGTAGAAATGGCAATAAGTTATCCAAAAGATCTAGTTAAGGTAATTAATGCAGTTAACTATATTAAACCACAATTTTTCAATGTAGATGAAAAAGCCTTATATTGGCAAGATATCCCATCTAGGACTTTAATAGAAGAACTCAATGCCTTGCTTCCAAGCTTTACAACAGGACAGGCTGACCCTCCTGTTATGGTTAATATAGCTGGTGACGTCAGGTTGAATCCAATGCTCAGGCACCATTCTTTCTAAATTCACTTTGCTTCTGTCCTATAGGAACAACAAGGCCTGGATGATGGCACATCCGTTTAAAACATGATTTACTGAATGCCTTAAGCATACCGTTGAGACCTACTGCTCAGAAAAAAAAATATCCCTTTCAAAATGTTACTGCTCAATGACAATGCACCTGGTCACCCAACAGCTCTGCTGGAGATGTCCAAGATTAATGTTGTTTCCTGCCTGCTAACACAACATCTATTCTGCAGCCAAGAAGTCGTTTTGACTTTCAAGTCTTGTTATTTCAGAAATACATTTTGTGTGTCTGTGGCTGCCATAAATAGAGATTCCTAAGATGGATTTGGGCAAAGAAAATTGAAAACCTTCTGGAAAAGATGAGCATTTGTGATTCATGGAAAGAGGTCAAAATACCAACATGAACAGGAGTTTGGAAGAAGTTGATGCCAACCCTCAAGGATGACTTTCAGGGGTTCCAGACTTCAATGGATGAAGTAACTGGAGATGTGGTGGAAACAATGAGATAACTAGAATTAAAAACGGAGCTTGAAGATGTGACTGAGTTGTTACAAACTCATGATAAAACTTTAAAGGATGAGGACTTGCTTCTTATGCATGAGCAAGGAAAATGGTTTCTCTAGCTGGAATCTACTCCTTGTGAAGATTCTGTGCAGATTGTTGAAATGACAAGAGGGTATTTAGAATACTATATAAACTTAATTGATAAAACAGCAGCAGGGTTTGAGAGGACCGACTCCAATTCTAAATGAAGTTCTGTTGTGAGCAAAATGTTGTCAAACAACATTACATGCTACAGAGAAAACATTCGTGAAAGGAAGATTCAACCAGTGCAGTAAACTTCACCGCTTTCTTATTGTAAGAAGCTGACACAGCTACTACAACCTTTACAACAACCACGCTGATGAGTCAGCAGCCAGTGATCTCAAAGCAGCACCCTCCACCAGCAAAGTAAATTATGATTTACTAAAGGCTTAAATAATGGTTAGCATATTTAGCAATAAAGAACTTTTAATTAAGATATGCACCTTAACTTTTAGACCTAATGCTATTGCATGCTTAATAGACTACAGTATATTGTAAACATTACTTTCACATGTCCTGGGAAATCAAAACTTTGTGACTTGCTTTATTGCAAGGCTCATTTTACTGTGGTAGTCTTGAACTTAACCCACAATATCTCTGAGGTATGCTGGTATATACATTAGAAAAATGAACAGAAGCTGGATTTAAGGAATGATAGAAGATGATTTTTGGAGCTGGAAAAAATAATTTTGAATTATAAATTTGTATTTTGAAAGAACTTATAATCTTCAAGAATGGCCATTGAAAATAAACCCATTTCTTTGAAATTACAGGAAAGAAAGGACACACTGTTATAAAAAAATTATACACTAAAGGCCCTAAATCTCTAACAGTACTTTATTATTTTATTTTATTTATTTTACTTCAAATAGCTTCTGTTTAATTTTATTTTTTAATTGGGAGAGTAAGAGTTGTATTTCTTAATTTGAGTAACAATGGAAGGGGTAGTTGAGGGAGAACTTTGGGACAATCATTACAGTTGATGTACATATGGATTTTAATTTAATTCCACTGCTTTGACCTCATTTCATTCTTGCTCATGAGTTTAGAATGTTGATTTCTGTCATGCTTCTTGCTATTCCCTCAGTTGAAAATTTTATATATTTTTGGTTGCTGATTACTTTCTTCAATAACCCCCACAGATCTTTAAATACCCAAGAAGTATTACAATGTATCACAGCCAAAAATGAATAGTTGCTGCAAAGTACCTTTCAAGCAAAAGGTTTGGATGGTTACTAAAACTCATATGGAGAGATGGAGTATAAGCTTCACATAGAAAAAATTTCAGTTCTGGAAAAAGAGCAAAGAACATTTTGTTTACCTCACTTTACTTTCAAAGATCACTGGAAAGAAAATCAAGTTATTCGTGTCTCCAATTTCTTTCAATTTGGTGGGAAAAGAAAATATGATTTATTAAATTTGATTTGTGGCAACGTTTAGGAGGCTGACTGTGCTCTAAGACATGGGCTTATATTTGTGGAAATTTAAAATCTATAAAAATTTAAGAGACATTTTGCTTGTGGGGAAAAATAAATTACATACTGTCCTTTATTGAACCATTCGTACTTATAAATTAGGTCATGTACATGAGGAAATCTTTTCCAAAAATATTTTCCTATTTGGAGCCTAGTGATTACTGTTGCAGCAGGAATGATAAGTGAGAGAGTAAACTACTGATGTATCTTTATGCCCTGGTAATATCCTTAAGGTTGCTGTTCTCCACACCAAGGTACTAATGCTAATATCACACGTTGTATGTCCCACTTATAGTTCTAAATATAGCCGATTGTATTAAAGGTCTTTTTTAAGTGCATTAAGGAAACACCAAGGTATTTTATGTGTGTGTGTGTGTGTGTGTGTGTGTATGGTTTTAAATGGTTGGATTAAATTTTATATTACTGATATGATTACATCCTCTCAGGATTAAATCTCCATTCTTCATACCATGACTGCTAATAATGCCAGTTTTAAAATAAGCATGCTATATAAAAACACACTTTTTATATAGCAAGCTTTTGTTTTGTAAAGTGAGTTTTAAAATAAGATTTTACTTTGAAAGCCAATGATTGTAAATTTAGACTTTAAAGGATTGGTGCTCAGTTTAGGGTTTTATTACTCTATTGTCTCTTCACAAGTACTAAAATACGCCATATGGTGTTAACATTGATGCTAACATCTGTCACTTAGCCAATTCCTGATTAAATCACTTGGAGTTCCATGGCACATGGGGAGTTAAAAGAGATTTGGTTACATGTTTATACATGTTTGGTTTGAAGCTGTCCTTTAATCTAAGGCAATTTCCCCCTCCCCTCATCCATGGGGAATATGTTCCAATACGCCCAGTGGAAACCTCAAACTGCAGACACTGCCGAATCCTGGGCCCACTACATTTTGATTATACATACATACATACATATGATAAAGTTTAATATCAAATTGGCACAGCGAGAGATAAACAATAGCAAGAGTAAAAGAGAACAATAAGAGGGTCTGGCACAAATAATGCCATTTTTATTGCAAACTATTTTCTTACAAAATCATAAGCATGTAATTCCGGAACATAACAATATCACATTCAAGCACACCCTATGACATCTTAGGTAAAATGTTCAAATTAAAACTATAAATTATTACACCCGTATTATTACCCTTCCAGCTACACTCACGCAAACCTTACTTCTGCTGGTTCCTGTACTATAACAGAAGTTAGGTGAATGTGGTTTCTCTCTTTCAAAGTATCTTATAGTGTACTCACCCTTCTTTTAGTGATGATGTAAGAAGATAAAATGCTTTATTATGTCAAGAACTTTCACTTAAAAGAAGCAACTTAGGGCTTCCCTTGGCATATCTGAATCACCAGCATTACTGTCTTTACACTTTGGGGCCATAAATAAAGGATTACTCGAACACAGATATTATGATGCCACTGCAGTCCATGTGATAGCTTAGATGGTTACCAAGTGACCCACAGGTGGAGACGCTGGGCAAAAAGAGGATTCACCACAGGACTCGCGAGATTTCATCATGCTGTGCACTATTTAAAACTTGTAACTTGTTTATTTCTGGAATTTTCTATGTAATCTTTTTAGACCATGGTTGGCCACAGGTAACTGAAAACACAGAAAGCAAAACCTCAGGTGAGAGGAGACTAGCACAGAAGTGAAATGAAACAACTATTTAAAGAAGTAACTTTTTTTTCTCACAGGAGAAATGTTTCTCAGTTCCCTGCATTTATATATTGAATCTTAACAATAACTTAAACATATATAAAGGTCATATAATTTTATTTTGTCTATTTGAATATTTTTGGTATATTAAAATGTAATATTGTTACTTTTCACACTTGGTGATTTTAATTGGCAGCAAAAAAGATGATATTCCACAAAAGTAAAGGTTTTTGTTCTGTTTTTTTTTTTTATTTGCTTATAGTCTTTTTTTTCAAATTGCTCCAATTTCCAATAATTTCAAAATAAATGTTTTTGGTTTATAGATACCTGGTTAGCTTACAAGAGTTGTTGTATGTATTACAGTCCATGGGCCTACTCACCAAAGTAATATTTTTATATTTGCCATGCATTTTAACATTATAATCATACTCAAGTACCCTAATGTCCAACTGCAAGTAAAAACCAAATCAAATACATTCTAGCTACCAAACATGATAAGTCTTAAATCTTAATTATATTCTGTGTGTATAGAATTTATGAGAAATAAGACACATTTATATATTATCTAGGTAATATTGTGTGGCTTTTGTCAGTACTATTATGAAAATAAGAAAATTTGATTATTAGGTTTTTATGACCATAAATTCAACTGTTTATTGAAGATCAGCAGATATGTCCTACATATTTGTTATTGCCAATGATGTGAACTAAGATAATATCCCATTACAGTTTTTAAAGCAATGTACGTATTACATTTCTGGAGAATGCATGGCCTGTGCTGACATTCAGGCAACAATATGACTTTAATTAACTTTCAGGATATTATTGATTTGCAAATAATAATGATAGGGAAAAGTAATATATGCATCTAAATATGATTTAAAAGGGAATAGGAAAACAGTTGTTATTAGCAAGCGATTTTTAAATAGTTGTTAAAAATATCCTAAAGACAGAAAATTGACTAAGATCTTAGGTATTATCTTAAAGGTGTGTTTAAGGTAAATCATTAGTAGAAAACAAAGAATATACTTCCATTTTTGGAAATACTGCTAACTGTGAAATAGGCATAGGTTTTAGATGCGGGGAGAGCATTTTTTAAATTAAATATTGGAAAAGCTTTTTATGCTAACCCATGCCCCCAAATGTTTTACCTCCCATATGATTCTAATTTTTTTCTGAGTAATGTTTTAAAAGAAAATTATTTTACTAACTAGTACTTTTCAAAGATAGATATTAAAAACTTTGATAGATATTAAAAATTTTGTGATAAAACATTTGTCTCTAGGAATAATTATCATGTTGTTAAGTGCTCTAAACTTTATTCTTTATATTTCGTCAGGATTGCAATAAATAATGTCTTATTTAAAAACAACTTATTCAGTAAAACATTTTATTGTAATTTTTCCTGCTTGTCATATATTCACTACTTTATTTTTTATAATAAATGACATATTGACTATGATCAGCTTAGTTTTTAAATTTTAATTACCATAATCCAAATTGTATTTAATATCATATATTGCTCTTTAGAAATGTTATTTACCTGATTTGTGTTCTAAAAAACAGTTCAGTTAACTGAAGGTGTCATAAAAATCAGGTTGAGATAGGTTGGACATAATCAATACCTTCTGGAAGATATACTGTAATAATTTTTATGCCATTTAAAACTTGATCGAGAACACATAATTTAAATATCACTTACATCAAAATTTTCATTTTCAGATTCAGGTTTAATTTATTTTTATGATTACTATACATAAACCAAGCAGCATGCTTAAATTACCTAAATAAAATAAAACTCAAAGCCATTTATAAGGCTAACAAATGCATTGTCTTGGTATGTGTGAGCTACTATAATAAAAATGCCATGGACCAGGTGGCTCAAGAAACACCATTTATTTCTCATGACGTCTGAGCCTGAGAAGCACCCCGAGATGGAGGCACCAGCAGACTCAGTGTCTGGTGAGGTCCTGCTCCCTCATGCACAGACAGCTGTCTTCTGGCTCTGGCCTCACAGGTTGAGGACATTTTGGTTGCAAAAAGAATTAAGTGAATTAAGTGAATTTTATGTAGTGGGAAAAGTAGTATGAAATTCAGCCTGTGGGACAAAGGCTTTAAAGATATTTGAACATTTGCAAAGCCCGCATTTGATCTGGGATCGTCTGCATAACCTTGCCCATTCATATGCAAGCACTGGTGTGCCAGACCTGGCTCAAAATGGCCCATGAAAGCTGACTGTCAAGAGTCCGACATTATTTTGATATTTCATTGCTGACAGATTTTAGCCTCACCAACCACCCTTCTTTGCCCCACATCTGGGTAAGCTGATTAAAACACACACACAAAACAAAAACTATCTGGGTGCTCACTTCTTTTGCACTGGAGAAAAATTCAAATAATGTAATCCCTGGGCTGTGTAAGGGAGTCTCACATTACCCCAGCCCCAGCCCAAGTGCATGATCAGTGATATGACCTTGGTAGCTTGAAATCAGCCTGGATGGGAGGACACTGCAGGGAAAATTGGCAAATGGCAGAGATCATGGATGGTTTTGTTATTATTGCTAATTGTCTAGATTTAAGTGGTGAAGAGAATGTTTATGGTAAAGATTAGAAAAGTGTCTATATCTGTTACATTGTAAACAGCACAAGCACAACTAAGGAAATATTCCTCAAAAAATTTGAAAATTATTATCCAGTTCACTAAAAAAGTCATTGAGAAATTCATGAAGATCTGATATAGATCTTTGCTGTTTAACATTCACTTTATTTGTCAACATAACCAAGACATAACTGAAAATGGCTAAAATTGTGAGTACTAGATGTGGCTATCTTTTTTTTTGCTCTATTACATCCAATTTAAAAAAGGTTTTCAAAACATCATACTGTTTTATGAATGTCAGCAAGGCTTCCTCAAGGCCATTGCAATGTTTGCTTTCCCAATGATTCTGTAAACAGAGTGATGGTGTCAGTGGGTAGGCACAAATCACCCTCTCCAATTCTAGTCAGTTTGCTACCACTGCTAAACCATCCAGCTTCCAAGGACGTGAACCAATGTTGAACACTCAGTAGGACAGCATTTCTCAGGGAGATCATCACCATGCCTGGCAGCCTCCATTATCCCAGAGACAGAAATAACTTGATCTTTCTGAGAAACAATGCATAATCTGTGTATGGTTTGCCTTTCCTCCTTGTATTAGTTTTCTAGTACTGCTTTAACAATTTGTCATCAAACTACTGGTTTAAAACAGCACCAGTTTATCATCATAAAGTTCCGTAACTCAGGTAGGATGCAGTAATTTAGTCTGCACTGGGTTAAAATCGAGGTGTGGCAGAGCTGCGTGTCTTTCTGTGGCCTCTAGAGAAGGGCCCAGTTCTTTGGTCATTCAGGTTGCTGGCAGAATCCTGCTCTTTGTGCCTGTCAGCTTGACATCTCTGTTTCCTTGCTGACTATAACCAATCACATTCGTACATCTCCCCTCTCTTCACAGCCAGCAACCATAGGTCAAGTCCCTATTGAACTTTGAATCTTTATTCCTTCTATTTCTGTCTCATGTCTCTGACCGAGTCAGGAAAGATTTTCCACTTTTAAGAAGTTGGACCCAAAGAAGCACGTACCAAGGCACATCATAACTACATTACCCAAGATTAAAGATAAGGAGAGAATCTTAAAAGCAGCAAGAGAAAAGGAGACCGTTACCTACAAAGGAGCACCTGTAAGATTATCAGCTGATTTCTCAAAAGAAACTTTGCAGGCAATAAAGGGCTGGAAAAAGTATTCAAAGGGATGAAAGGCAAGGACCTACATCCAAGATGATTCTATCCAGCAAAGCTATCATTTAGAATGGAAGGGCAGATAAAGTGCTTCCCAGATAAGGGCAAGTTAAAGGCATTCATCATCACCAAGCCCTTATTAAATGAAATATTAAAAAAGTTTATCTAAGAAAAAGAAGAAGATCAAACCATGAATAGTAAAATGACAAAAAACTCACAATTATCAACAACTGAACCTAAAATAAAAACAAAAAGAAAAATGAGCTAAGCAAACAACTAGAACAGGAACAGATTCACAGAAACGGAGATCACATGGAGGGTTATCAGCAGGGTTGGGGAGGAGGGAGAATGGAGAAAAAGGTAAAGGGAATAAGAAGCAAAAATAGTAGGCACAAAATAGACAGGAGGAGGTTAAGAATAGTATGGGAAATGGCGAAGCCAAAGAACTTATATGTGCAACCCATGGACTTGAATTAAGAGAGGGAATGCTGGTGGTGGTGGGGTGCAGGGCAGAGAGGAATAAAGGGGAGAAAAAATGGGACAACTGTAATAGCATAATCAATAAAATATACTTTTATAAAGAGAAATCAATTAACCTGGGATAATATCTCCATCTCAAGTCCTTAATCACAGATGCAAAGTTCTGTTTGCCAATGTAAGAAACATATGTATGTTTTGAGGATTAGGACACAGCATCTTTGGGGAGGAGTATAGTTCTGTCTTCATATGTCAGCAGGGCCTCATCAGCATCTCCACAAGTGTGCCTACAGAATTCATGAACTACCATATAGTATCGCACAAAAAATATCCAAGGATGAAGTGACCACTAACTGAATCAGATTTTATAAGCTTTGAAGTCTGGGATGTATGGAGTCTCACTTACCAGATCTATTGAAAGCAACAGATGCATCAGTGAACTCTAGATGATTCTAAGTGAGCCAAAACTCAAAAAATTTAAACAAGTCTTACTGGCTTTATGAGGCCACATGTATAGTCTATTTTATGCAATAGAAAACTTATTCCCAGTGAAATATGAATAATCATATCAGTAGCTCATAGACTTTATGTTGTAAATAGGTTCTTAAGGGACTGGTTGCTTATTTTTTGTATATTATAAATGTAAGTGCATTTATTTTATTTTATCAATATAAGTTTTTGAATTTATCCAAATAATTGGAACAGTCAAGGTCAACATGAAATCTGAAGCTCCAATGTATCTTTAATTTGTTTTTACTCTTGGCTAGGTGATGAAACTTCCAAATTTTAATAATAAGTGTTGCTATTGAGAGACTGAGACAATAGATTCAGCATAATTTTTGTTAATATAGGACTTAGTTGATGCAACATGACAGACCGAAATTTTTAAAAATGTGGGAAGTGCCGTGCTTGAGACAAATTTTTATGAATCACAACCAGGGCCCATTTCATTTTTTAATTTTTGTGTGTAGTGTATGTGTGTGTGAATGAAGAGTTTATTGAAGAAGACACAAGGTCAAGGTCTCCCAACCCTGGCCCTCCCCCAGAACAGACCCCAACAAGAAAAGAATGGCACTCATTCTCAGGGTGACATTGACCAGGATTATTTTAGAGGCAAGCACCAGGAATGGAAGATCAGGCTGTAGGAGCTGGTCTAATGTAGGTGTTTCATTGTGTAGCAAAACAAAAACAAAAAAAACAGGATGATGGAAGAGGGCTTCTTGTGAGGAAGAAGAGGTAGAAACTAAACTTGGTGATGAAAAAGTCAGAGAGAGAATGACAGAGTTTAAACAGTTGCCCTGAGGAAGAAGAGATTCTAGAGGGTATCTAATACTGCAGCAAAGTGGGGAACATGTACATTCTCCTAAACGTTAAAGCAGCCACTCAGCTTCACGTTATCAATGCTATGTGTGAGCGATAGCTAGTATTGCTGTTATTTTAATTTTTCAATAGAGTTTTGATGTCATATGCTGACATTTAAAATATGTTATAAGGAAAACTGAACATGCCTATGGGCCAGTTGTGCTTCTGCAAGTCTATTATGAAAGGCTTAGACATTCAGTATCACTTTCATGTGAAATGAAACATTAAAATTTTATTAGTGTGCATTGGAAGTTGAGATATAAGATAATGGCATATATTGTTAATAAAAAAGATAGTGCTACCAAAATGATGTTTCCTCTGTTTCTTTACAAAAATATTTTTATTCTCTGTCATTTATCAGAAATCCAGAGCTGAAACTAAATATGCTCTTCTACTTGAATTTTACCAGACAAAAGCTTTTTTTCTGTTTATTATACATTTTTAATATTTTTAGCTACTGGAAGGATGACTGATAAAATTTATTGATACTTACTGTGTTTTTATTTCAACAAATACATTGCACAGTTTATTTACTTTCCTAAAGTTGTTTGAATCGTTCATTTATAGACATGTCCTGAGTTTCTACTGCGTGAAACACTCTATTCTAGGCTCTGGAATATAATAGTAACCAAAATGGACAAAACTTTTCCTTTAATAGAGCTTGTATTGTAGTGGACAAAACCGACACAAAACATTGTAAATGAAATATAAAGCATACTACATTGTGATAGGTGTGTTTGTGTGTGTGTGTGTATGTTAAGGAAAGAAAATTTAATTTTTGGAAGATGGGAGGGGGAGAGAGGAGCAAGTTTTGTAATGAGCTAGAGTGGTCAGTGAAGACCCCATTGAAGAACTGATTCTGACTAAAAAGTGAGATAACACATCCTAAGATATCTGGTGGAAGAATATTCTAGACTGATATTTCTCAACATGTTTTTATATTATTATCTACCCATTGGGAGGCATTTTAGACTTTCTTGATTTTTCCTCTACCTGAAATTCAATACTGAAAATAAGATTTTGAGCAATAGGGTTGAGCATTGGAGGACTAGAACCAATTTTAATTTGTAATATGTAAGAAAGAAAAAATATCCATCTTTCTTTCTTTGGGGCAATATTGACCAGTTTAGACTGTATTTTTAGACTTACAAACAACAGCTCCAAAAATGCAAAAGCCCTTATATAGGAGTAGTATATGTATGGGACCAGTGACAAGGTTAGTGACTGAGTCATAAAGAAATAGTGAGAAAACAGCAAGGGAATAACAGAGACAAGAGTGTAGAGAAATCATACACAATAATTAGTCAAAACCTTAACTTTTGACATGGAAGACTGGAAGCAAAGGAGTAACACAGGTGGGGCAAAAGTAACTTTACAGTTGTGAGAATACAAAACAATGTATTCTTTTATTCTTTATTAATTATTATATTATTTTCCATAAAAACAACTGTAAACTGTCTTTTGTCCTATCCTGTATGATCTAACATAAGTTTCTGGAATATCACTTCGGCAGTTCTGCCGAGTCTGGAGCAGAAGCAAGCAAAGCATGTCAGGCAACGTCCACAATCAGATCTGGCTACGTAATTATGAGGGCCTAGAGCAAAATGAAAAGTTGGGCTGCAGTTAAAACATAACTAAGAATTTCAGGAAGCTGAGAACTGAGCATTAAACCAAGAGCTGGGCCCTTCCATTTCCGTGGACCGACTGCCCAGGATGCTCTTCCACGGAGCTGGCGCTGCAATAACTCTTGGGTCAGGGTGATGGCACTGGCAGTAGGCAGAGATTGAAGGTTGGATTTCAAAAGTGTAACTGGCAGGGTGTCTTAAAATGTAGGTAAGGGATGTGATACAAAGAGGAATGAGCACGTGTATGCTTTGTCTTAGGCAATTAAAAGAGAGAAACAGACCTGGATTGAGGTAAAGAAGATTGCAAAGGAGTTGGCTTAGGAGGTTTACATGTATTACTGTCTTTATTCTTGTAATTCCATATCAGATGTTGTTTCTGAATTATAACTTTTTAATACCCTTTCTCTGTGTTATCATTATTAACATCTTAAGAGTTATTTTAATTTAAAAACATTGCCAGATATTTTAAATTTATTTTAAAAAATAAAACAGTAATTTTACAGATGACTTTGTGGAGTTTAAGTCAGTTTCAGTAGCTATTAAAGGAATATTCATAATCATAATTAAATAGGTACATGTGCTTTTATGTGTATTCATGTGCATTATTGCATTTGATTCTGCTTTGAGTGTCTATAAGATTCATAATTGCCTTACCCACTTGAGAGGACTCATTGATAAATCAAAATAAATATTGATATTCAGTTAAAATAATTTATATCTAAATTTTAAAATCTTAGACTTATGATTAAATGACTTGTAGATCCCCTTTTTTACCTTTATTCCTACAAACCAAGTGATTGTAAAATAATCATGTTTTGGAGTTAAAACAGTAATTTATAAACAGTATAACATATTTTGAGATCGAAATTGGTAAGGCCTCTCATGCAATAAGCTTGTTATTTTTTAAATACCACATCTGTTAGTGTCTATTAAGCTAAAAATGTATACATTCTAAGAATCATCAAGTGAACTTCTCCATAGCTACCCTTATGTCTTAATAACATTCCTTCCTTATGTTGACTTTTTGTTTTCTAATTTAAAGTGCTGTGAGGACACAAATGTCAAGTATATTGCTTATAATTGCATTCTTACTTGTTATTAAATTCAATTAATACGTATACTCTAAATATATATGAAAATGAAAGTATGCATTCAGGATTTAATTTCCATGCTAATCTTTTGCTTATTTTTTTAATCAGTGCTGAAAAAATCCTGAAGATGCTCTTCAGCTTCGACTCTGGAGGTCAACAAGGACAGCAAGAGCAGAGAGCTGATAAAATGGGGGGGTAGGGGGCCCCATGATTATTTCCTCACTATATGTTTTGCAGAAGGATCTTGTTATCTCAAAACTCAACAAGATTATAAAGGTTATTTTTCAAGGTAGGAGATGCGTCAAGAAAACTACTCAATCATGCTGTCAAAGATTTATGTAGCTGAAAGCAGAATTTATATTAGAAAATATCTTTCTTGTCTATATCTGATAAAACTGGGAATTTACAATTGATAATTTAATTTGTGTTTCCTAAATTTGAATCCAACAACTAAAGATTCTAAAATACTTTTTTGACTTAGATGTATAATTATTTTCAAATGTATTGAAGTAAAGAAAGAATGAACATACTGTACCACTGAAACTCTAACAGAATGGAGAGTAAATTTCATGTTTTGAATGTCTAATTTCTAATTAAAATAATTAAATGCACTTTTGCTTGGGGTAGACAAGTATATCAAATAATTTGTAGAATCAGTGCAGAAGCTTTACATGCAGAAGCATGAGACCTGGACGAGAATTAAGAACGACACAGTCAGAGTCTTTCCACAGTCATTTAAAGCAGCATTGCTGCCTCCACTGCTAACCACTCTTCAAGCTCACACTGCAAACTCTGGCGGCCAGGCAGCTCCACTATCCCGTTTTTGGTTAGTTTGCTCTCCTGGCCCCACTGCATCTCATTGAATAATATTTACATTCATTTTAGAAAGACATGAAAATAAATAAGAACCAATGAGGAAGATAAGGAAAGGACAATTAAAGTAGTACAGTCAGGACATAGCAAGAGTGTCATATTGGAAAACTAAAATGAGAGATTGAGAGAGAATTTATGTCAACAATATCTAAAGAAATAAAATAAAACCATCATCTACTTAGTCATTCAAATTCCTTGTATTAAATGTTCCATAACCCTTTGAAATCTTTATCAAATCCATTACATGGTTCTGTTTTCCTTTCCCATCTTCTTTTTTTTCTTTAAAAATGTCTTTCTTGTTTTATCTCATTCTATGATAGTTTTCATAGACCCATAATGGTTTTATTACTATACAGTATGTAGCATAAAATATCATTGTCACATGTTGCATGTTGTAATTTATTTCATCTGTAAACTATGAATTGAGCATGGAATGTGTGCACCCCTTAACAAAACACATGCCTAAATGGAGTGACTTCAAATAACACTGTTTTCATTGCTCATGAGAGGATAGGTCAGAAATTTAAGCAGGGCTTAACTGAGGGGGTTTTGTGAGCATTTGCACTTGGGGTGCTCATGTGACTGCAGTCAAAAAATGACTTGTCAGAGGTTGAATGGTCCCCAAAATCTTCACTTACATACGTGGCCACTGGGCACTGCGCGTGCAGTGTGGTTCCTCAATTCTCTTGTGTATGGTTTCTCCTCTTCCAGTGACATGACTTTACTTAGTGGCCTCATAGTAATGTCTTAAGAGGAAAAGTAAGAAAGTTGATTATACTCTCAAAATAACCTCTGACCATTCCATTGGTCAAGAAGTTATATCTCCAGCACAGATTCAATGAATAAGTAAATGGATCTTCTTGATAGGATGATGACCACAATATTGCTAAAGAACAGGTGAACAGGGACAGGAGGAATTATTGAGACAACTGAAAAATTCAATCCTGGTTCCTAACACAAAAAGAATATAGATGGCCAATTTAGCTCTAGAGAGAACATTTTATTTTATTCTATTAAGCATACATGAGGTGGGAAAACATAACTGAGATAATATAGCAATAAAGAAAGAGTGCACTTTTGACTGTTCTTGCCTTTTTAACATCTTATTACCAAGTTATTAAAATATATTTGCAAAATTAGAGAATATTTTCTAAATTCAAAAGATCTTTTGATTCCATTATTTTCTCAGTGCAAATGCAGAGATAGAAAGCAATATTAAAGCATTAATAAATGATTTCAATAAAATATAACATTTGGAATAGAAAACATATGGTATATTTTAGTATTAAGATAGAAATATGAGATAAATTAATTCAATAAAAGGGACATCATTTTGGCAACTTCTGTGTCTTCTATTATTGTAGAGGTCTTTTTTTTTAAACATTTTTATTGTTGTTCAAGTAGTATAGTTTTCTGCCTTTCCCCCCACCCTTCCTCCCCACCCCAGCCTTCCCCACCTCCCTCCCCTGTTTCCACCCCCCTTGTTATTGTCCGTCTGTCCTTTATAGCTGTTCCTGCAAACCCTTCATCCTTATCCCCTGTAATCCCCACCCCTCTCCCTCTGGTCACTGTCAGCCTGTTCTCAATTTCAATATCTTTGGATATATTTTGCTTGCTTGTTCGTTTTGTTGATTAGGTTCCTGTTAAAGGCGAGATCATTTGGTATTTGTCTTTCACTGCCTGGCTTATTTCACTTAGCATAGTGCTCTCCAGTTCCATCCATGCTGTTGGAAAGGGTAGGAGCTCCTTCTTTCTTTTTGCCGTATAGAATTCCATTGTGTAAACATACCATAGTTTTTTGATTCATTCATTTACTGATGGGCACTTAGGTTGCTTCCAGCACTTTACTATTGTCAATTGTGCTGCTATGAACATTGGGGTGCATAGATTTTTATGGATTGGTGTTTCAGGGTTCATAGGATATAATCCCAGCAGTGGAATTGCCAGGTCAAAAGGCAGTTCCATTTTTAGTTTTTTCAGGAAATTCCATACTGTTTTCCACAGTGGCTTCACCAGTCTGCAATCCCACCAACAGTGCACTAGGGCTCCCTTTTCTCTACTTCCTCTCCGCCACTTGTTTGTTGATTTGTTTATGATGGCCATTCTCACCTGTGTGAAGTGGCATCTCATTGTGATTTTAATTTGCATCTCTCTGATAGCTAGTGATACTGGATATCTTTTCATATGTCTCTGAACCCTCTGTATGTCCTCCTTGGAGAAGTGTCTGTTCAAGTCCTTTGTCCATTTTTTAATTGGGTTGCTTGTCTTCTTAGAATGGAGTTGTATGAGTTCTTTATATATTTTGGAGATCGAACCTTGTCTGAGGTATCATTGGCAAATATGTTTATTGTAGAGGTCTTTATTGCTAATAACAAAGCACCAAGGTGGGTACAGACATATGGCCCATTTATACTGACTTACACACAATGGATTCATACTAAGTAAGGGAAGAAAAAAGAAGTCATGTGAGAAAGGCAATGAGTGAGACAAGATAACTTCTATAGTCCTATTTAGTGTAGAGTGATAAAAGATGTTTGCTACTTTAACATTCCATTATTCACCTCTTTGACCTGCTTGCAAGAATTCATGGTCATCACAGTAGTTGTAGAATCTAATTTATTTGCAAAGTCTTGTTGTGGAAGAGAAGTTTACATATTTCCCTTGGTAACCTTTTTTAGGGTCTAGTGTGATTTTCCATCAAGTGTATCTTCCTGTTGTCCAACCTAAATCACTCCTGCTATAATTTAAACATCTTTCCATGCTTTTTATCCTCAGTGGAAATGAGAAGCAGCTAGTTATAGTACTCCTTCATGTACTTGAAGGTTACAGTTTGAAAAGGCACCCATTTAATCTGTTCAGAAAAAAAGCCTGATAAATATTGGACTATTTCCTTTACAAATTGATTGAAGGTTTTTAAGTGATCACATGCCGTGAAAATCCACTAGCATGTTAACATAGCAATAGACCAACAAAGGAAATGGTTTTACATGTATTTCTCTCCCCATTCACTGCATTACAAGTGTTGATAACTTGTGAAATGCACAGTTAGTTTTATTTTTTAATCCCATGTGGATCACAGTTAGGATATTAAATATTTGAGTTTGTGTGGAAGTTTAAATATGAGAAGAAAAACATTAATATATGCAAACATATTTAACTGTAACAAAAATACTGAGAAATTTTTATAAGTTTAATATATTTCATGATATCACCTCGATTTGCTTAATTTTCAAATCTGAGAAGAGAAAACATGACAATCTAGTGATTTAGGAGTTGGGTGAATGATGTGAAAAAACTGTGGTATTAGTTGAATAGTTGTTGGTAGATAGTGAAAATGTGGTTGGGAGAGAGCAATGTTTTATCCAGTGGTATATGACATATAAACCTCCAAAACGGCTGAATGTATGAGTTGCAAAATGCCTCTTCTATATATATACTGCTTATTTAATACAACATCCCAGTCTGCATGCCAATTATTTTTAGTAATGTTAGTATCATGAAGGATTTTCCCCAGCATAGTTTGTTGATACTTTTAGCATCCATAGTTCTAGACTCACAAGAGCATCTTGTATGGATTCAACCCATGTTTCAGCAAAGCTCAGTATGAAAATATATTTTCAGTCTTCATCCTGAATTCACCCTATATGGCATGTGAGCTTTGTGAAACAAAAATTGTAACAGCTAGGTTTTGGGAACAGAGCATTTTGGAGGGTGCAGTTGTCAGTCAATAAAGCAGTATCTTCTCTACCCCTTGGCCAAAGGGTGAAATACCTGTTACTGAAAAAGCTGTATCAAGCCTGGTAACTTTGATGTAAGAAAATACATGATGTTGATTCTCACATTTCTAATCATATCTGAGATCTTAATGATGACTCCTAGAATGTTCCAAGTACAAGAAAAGTCATGTTCCAAGTATGACACTGTACCTATGAGAAAATCAATATTGAGCTAGTGAGCTTGGTGAATTTTCTAGGATATTTTCCAGACAATGTGAGCACTGTTTGTCTTCTGCTGGAAGAGTTCACAGATAAAGAACTTTGTATTTAATTTTATTCTTTCAGGAATGAGGCAAGTGCAGATCAAAGGGGAATGCATGCAACTTTGGCACACTCTGGTAAAACAAATCTTCTCGTGTTGTTGTTAAATATCCTTTCTACACTTTACTAGATGTGTATTCTATTGTCATGTAATGATCTCTTGTGTCTTTAGATCTCCCAAACTAGGAGCAGGTGTTCAAGCCAATCATTATAAGTCTGCCTAGATTTTATCACTTCACAGAAACCCCCAGAAAATTGCTCACACATCTGTAGGTCAGCTTGGTATCAGCTGATCTACACTGGGATAAGCTTAGCATCTGTCGATCTTGGACAGACCTGCTCATGAATCTACCAGACAGCCAGAGGCCAAGTGATCTGTCTTGTGCTGGGTCACAGACCAAAGGGGACATACTCTTACAGAGATGGGAGAGCAGCTGGAGGGCAACAGGAATAGATGAGGTAGCATTTAGGTCTCAGGTCAAAATCAGAACACTGTCACTTTCATCCATATATAACTGCTCAATATAGGTCAGTTGGCCAAGCCCAAAGTTAAGGTTCAGGTTTGTATAGTGGCTGTTAGTGAAAGAGTCCAAAAAATTACATGAGATGAAGCATGTACATCTGTAAGGGTAAAAAAATTAGTGTCAATAATAAAATCTACCGTGTAGACCTCAATCTGTTCAGTTTCCTAATTTTCTTCTTTCCAGCTGCCTCCTTTCCCCCAAGCAGTACAGGGTGAAAAAGAGAGAATTACTAAAAACTTTCCCCTCATTTTAATAACTAAGAAAAAGTATTTCTCTCTCTCTCTGTCTTGGTTTTGTTCTTTAATGTAGATTAGAATAATTCCTTCTTTAAAATATTTGAAAAATATGCCTATGAACCTTATTGAGCCAGGTTTTGTTTGTAATGGGTATAATTCTACATTTATTATCTACTGTGTTTTTTAATGTATATCTTCTTACATAACAATATTATACATTGGTGTTATATGTATATATACATATAGATGCAAATATATATATAAATATTTATACATCATATATACATATATAATTGAAATAAAGTATTTATTATTGGCTTTGGGATTTATTAGTTATTTATTAACTTGATTTCAGGTGTACAACTTAGTGAAATTTATTTCCAAAGAGTTTGGCAGTATTCGATATGGTGATTATATGAAATTCTAGATTTAGGACAATTATTGGTCAAATATCAGGAGATAAACACTCTTTAATGCTAATCTGTAATTAATAGATCTATTCATTCATATCATTTTTAATGAATAAAAGGGTCAAACTTCAAATACTGACATCAGTTAGAAGTTTCTGGTTTTAAACTGTAGTCTTTTTAAGTGCGACAGTGTATATCACAAAAATATATGAGTATGTTATATCAAAACAAGTGATACCTGATATCTGCATGGCTTCTCAGATATTATCTAATATCTGCTTAGCTTTCTCAGCCTTTTGAACATAAGACCTTATGATAATTAATTTTATGTTGCAAGTTGACTGAATTATGAGTTGCCCAGATATCTGATTAAACATTGTTTCTGGGTGTGTCTCTGAAGGTGTTTCCAAAAGAGATTAGCATGTGAATAGGTGGACTGAGTTAAGCAGATTGCATCCACAGTGTGGGCAGGCTTCATCCAACCCCTGAGGCCTGAATAGAACAGCAATTTGAAGAGGGAGAAATTGCACTCTCCCATCTCTCTCTCTCTCTATCTGTAGCTCAGTCTCTATCTCTACCTGACTTACCCAAAGCAATGACTTTTTCTTGCCCTTGATGATGGTTGTTCTCAGGCTTTCAGATTGGGACCAGAATCTATACCATCAGATCTCTTGTTCTACAGCCTTAGAACTCAATCCCTGGCAGTCTTTGGTCTCCAGCTTGCAGAAGGCATTATGCAATTTTTTGGCCTTCATAACCATGTCAGCCAATGCTTTATAACACATCTCTTCTAGATGTACACATATACATCTTATTGGCTGTATGCCTTTGGAGATTGGATACAAGTCTCTATTTCATCTCTTTTAATGTTTGACTGGAAATAGAAGATCTCAGAATTCTACCTGCTTGAATGGGAAGGCAGAAGTGCACTGATAGGAAAACTCCATGCATAAGCTCTTGATTACTAATACCCTTTTTGAATGTGTTATTCTTCACTATTTATATCTATGAAAATAAAAAGTAATGATATTCAATTACAAATTTTCTTTTTCTCATTTTTATCAAGAATCTAACTCAATTCTTTAACAGATACAGAGTGGAACACTCATAATTATCCTCATAACATAGTGCAATATATAAATACCACCTAAATATCAGTCATGCAAATGTATGATAATATTCATCCATGTATAGTCCTTTTAAAACTATTTTTAACTAGGTGGATATAAAAATCCATATGATATGACTTGAAAAGAATGTATGAGGAAGTAAAAAGGAACTTATATTAGGTTACTATTTTTTGCAATGGACAGCAAAGGATTAGAATATTTCTAGAAGGAAATGTTGGGTCAAGGAATGTTTTTATATATAGATTTTAAAAATAAAATTCTATATATGATATAGAAGAAAATGTAAATGGTGAGAGGAAAACCATACTGTTGAAATACTTCAGTTGATAGAGGGGTATGGCATTCAGATCATAAATGAAAGAAAGACCTTAAATAGAAGTAGGGGCATTTCTAAGTCTGTAATATGAGCCAAGTCAGAACATAAGCATTTGGATAAAGAACCGTTACTAGACCAACGAGTACCATTCTGAAGTTGGTGTTTTTTTTTTTCTTTATTGCTGTCTTTCAAACAAAATGTTAGAGAAAGTTTTCTGCTTAGCAAACGGGGACAAGTAGAAAGGATGAAGTGTTAAACAGAAATATTGGATGTAAAGATTTACATCAGAGAATGGGAATGTGAAGTTAATAGTTAAATATAGAGTGCTTATTTGAGATTCATGTACAAAAATATTTAGAACCATATAAAATTGTTGTATTATTTTTAGTGATATTTAGACACTTAGGTATGAACCCTTAATTGATCAATAACTGGGATGAGGTTTGTCGAGTTGCATATGACAGATAGAGTGAATAGCATAAAACCTTAGTGAGTGGTACAGTTAAGAAAGAAAGTGAAGAGACAAATAATTGACTCATAGTGAAAACCTTGTGGCATCAATGGATTGGAGTTCTTGATTGAAAAAAGGACCTTTGGATTACAGCAATTAGAATAGATGAACTTTGGGGTAGGAGGGATATATGATATTTAAGTGAGAGGATCCTTAAAATGTGCATTTCAGAAAAAAGGCATTATTAGTGCTGGCAGTCTTTGGAGTGTGACCATGTGAGTAGTTAACTCAGGTAAAGTAGAACATAGATTATTGTAATTTTGATATAGTTCTATGACAGCTTGGCTAGATTTCCACCATTGCCCTGTAGAAATTATTCATAAAGGCTTTCTTCCACGGCATGCTCCTGGGAAGTAATTTGAAATCATATTGATTTCACCTCTTTAACTTAAATTTTACTCACTACATGTCTGTGCTTCAAATAGCCATAATATAATATATATAAAGTATTGATTGCTCTTTAATCAATTGATTATTAACAAATGGTTTTTCCTATCCAAAATTTCCACATACACACATCCAACCAACCACAGAACCAAAATATTCAAAAAATGACAATCCAGAAAGTTGGTATTTAGACGATACAGGATAACAACTACTTATATAGCATTTACATTATATAGTTATTATAAGTCATCTAGAAATGAATGAAAGTGTATGAAAGGGTGGGTGTAAGTTACATGCAAATACAATACTAGTTTATATAAGGGACTTGAGCATCCAGGATTTGGGGATCTGGAGGGTTCTTGGATTGATCCCTCACACATACTGAGAGAGACCATATTCTTGCAATATTTACTACTTTCCTTCAAATTAATGTTATCTAATTTTTCTCTGATTTCTCAGTAATTATCTCAAGTATGTTTTTGAGTCTGTTGATTTCAGTACCAATATAAAATAATTCTGCTACTATATTTTTTCTTACTCATGCTTATTTCTATAATAGTTTTTCTTCTGCCCTGAGCTTATTTAGTTTTGAAGTATTTGTTTATCTCAGTCTGGCATTTTATATGTAACTTATTTTTACTGGTAATAATTATTTTAATTATCCCAAGAGTAAAATGTACGTGTGTGGACTTTGTTTTTAAACTTTGGTAATTATGATTTCCTCTTTACCTTCTTTTTTAAATTCACCAATTAATTTTGCCCTGTCAACCACTCTGTCTTACTAATTTGTAAGATGAACGGCTCTACCAAAACTGGATAAAGCACCTAAGGATTCTTCTAGTCTTCTCGTGCACTTTGTCTGCTACTGGACCAGAAGGCTACATTTGCAGAACTCTAGTCCCTATTTCATTTGGAGAATTTGAAGAATTTCATGAGTTGGAAACAAAAGCATTCTTAAATTTTTCCTTATTTCAGTAATAGGTATTTGACTTTAATTTTTCACAAAAACAAAGGAAGGTTTTGGAGTATATTGAAGTGGTGAAACACTGAATGAGAATCAGTGATTTGTATGAAAATACAGCTAAATGCAACCTTCTATGGAACTGTAAGTCTGAACGTCTTCATTCCATAAAGCACACTTGATAGAGATTAAGAATTTTTTAAAGTATGTTTAGATTAAAAGCCCTCAAACCACTTTTGATTTGAGGAGCTTTTACTCTTGCCCAGGGTAATTTAAGATTTCAAATAGCTTTTTTCAATTCAGGTTTATTCTAGTACTTTGATTTTCAGAGACAATCAGCCCTAAAGCATTTCTTCCTCATTCTAATCTCTCAGCAGATCTCCAAATGCAGCAAAATGAATAAACTTCAAGTTGTTCATGGAATTGCTAATCTATAGAAAAGGAGGCAATGTCATAGTGCCTAAAATGTCTATTTTTCTGTTAGACAAGTAAATAGTATGTATCTAATCACCAAAACAATACCTCATTGCATTGTACACATCAGAATATATAATAATGGGTGATTTTTTTAATTATTGAAATTTGATTATAACACTGACTGATGTTGCTCCATGGGTTGGGCATCATCCAGTAAATTGAAAGGTCACCAGTTCGATTCCCAGTTGGGGCACATGCCTGGGTTGTGGGCTGGGTCCTCAGTTCGGGCATGGGGGAGAGGCAACTGATCAATGTTTCTCTCTCACATTGATGTTTCTTTCCCTCTCTTTCTTCCTTCCTCCCCCCCTCTAAAAATAAACAAATGAAAACTTTAGAAAAAGAAATTTCATTATGGTTAACAAGAATCTTTGTGGTTTGAAGCAGATAATCTAAAGATTTTAAATAACAATATATTAGATCAATAAAAATTACCTAAACATTATAACCACTAATCCTATTTCCCTGTTCAACTCAGACAACTAGTAGAAATATATATATATATATACATATGATTTTTTCTACATATTTGAAGACTTAGAATATATACTTACTTTTATTCTGTAGGAAAAATATATGTGCTTCCTCAGTATGACAACTTAAATTAATACTACTTGTTCTCTTTGGAGAATCAGAAGAATTTTGTAAGTTAGAAACAAAAGCATTCTTAAATTTGTCCTTATTTCAGCAATAGGTATTTGACTTTAATTTTCACAAAAACAAAGGAAGGTTTTGGAGTATATTGAAGTGGTGAAACATTGAATGAGAATCAGTGATTTGTATGAAAATACAGCTAAATGCAACCTTCTATGGAACTGTAAGTCTGAACATCTCCATTCCATAAAACATGCTTGATAGAAATTAAGAATCTATGATACTTAGGAGAGTTATACTGTGGAGGGAATTTGTGATAGGGAGTGATCTTTTCATTCATACTCATTTAACAGCAATGCAACTATGTGAAGACTACATACAGAAGCCAAAATTGTTTTGTTAGAATAGAGTTGTTATTGTTTCCTTTATTTAACAACCTTTATTATCTTACAATTTTAATCTTAAACTGAAGAAAAAAGAAACTTCCTAAATTTCCTGACTGACTTGAAATCACTGGGTGACATGAAGTTTAAATCAAGATGGGAATAAAGTATTTTTTCTTGAAATACACCTTAAAGACATTTTAGCGGGAGCCAAGGGAACAATGTCTGTCATTATCACTCACAGTGTTTTAGGAGAAAGGAGAAAAGAGCACAAATCTATCCCTTAGGCGAGAGTAAGTTCTGTGACTCCCTGGCTCAGAGAAACAAAGGAGCTGTAGATCAATTTCCTAACTATGGTGCAAACTCCTCAACTCTAAGGAAATGCTACAGATTGTTTTAACTTTGTTTGTAAAAGATAAGATCTGCTTCACTCCAAAATATCTGGAGGTTACAATTGTAATAATCATGTAATTTTTATATGAGTCATACTTCCTGTGCCAGTTCTAAAGTTTTGATAGTTCCCTCGTTCTCAACCCTATGGACTTAATGACAAAACTCCCAGATTGTAAACAATGTGGGGAAGGTTGGCTGCATTCATACTTAGAAAACAAGAAAAGAAAACATAAGGCTACGTGGAGCTCACATAAAATGCATCAGGGCTCTGGCTGGAGTGGCTCAGTGGACTGATTGAGTGCTGGCCTGCCAACCAAAGGACTCCCAGTCAGGGCGCATGCCCGGGTTGCAGGCCCGTTCCCTGGGGGGGGGTGTGCAAGGGACAACCACACAGTGACGTTTCTCTTCCTCTCTCTCTCCTTTCCCTTCAGTCTAAAAATAAATAAATAAATATTTTTAAAAATTCAAAAATAAAACGCATCAGGTAAAGATGTAGTTGGTAATGCTGTTTTTATCTAGTTGTTTTTCCATGTAAACATTAAAATAATTAGAGGCACCAAACAAAATAGAAATATTCACATCAAAAATGAAACATTTAAGATCTTAAAAATATAGAGATTATAAAATGATAGAGGAAAAATAGAATATCTACAATTAAGTAGCAAAGTACATGAACAAATATATTAGAACCAAATATACTTATGAAAAGGTGATCTTGCAAAGTGGAAGACTCTAGCCATCCTTTTTTTAATTCTCTATAATACTTCAAACACAGAGCAGGAGATATACATGCTATACAAGACAATCAAAAACAGTAGATTAGTGTCTCTATAAACTAGAAATCAATAAATTCAAAGTAAAATTGTCAGGCTGATTACAATGGACTAAGGGCTGACAATTTCACATCTGAAAAATAATTGAGGGGCATCACTAATCTAGCTAGAAACAAAGAACGTTTTTAATTTTTTAAAATTTGCAATGATTTAATATTTAATCTATATATTTATCTAGATAAAGATATAGAGTTTTATACCTGTACATTTACACATCAGCATGTCTTTCTTTTCTTTTTTAAAAAATTTAATATTGTTTATTTATAGTTGTCCCATTTTCTCCCCATTACTCTCCCCTGCCCTACCTACCCCGCACCTCCCACACTGAATCCATCCCTGGTGTTTTTGTCTGTGGGTCCTTCATACATGTTCCTTAAATTTTAAACTTTTAAAATCTGGGATGAGACAAGGTTGTCTCACCTGTACATCCTCTGTGAGACTATAGTTTATGTTAAGACTATAGAGTTGGGACTGAGAGGAAGTACCCTCAGCCTCACAGTGAACATTGCATCTAAACCAGGTAGATGTGCAATACGCAAAAAGTCAACATTGTGAAGGGTGGCAGAGACATGACTGCCTGAGCTGTGACGTATTGTGGGTCTTTGTATTTGTGTGAAATAATCACCAAATCAAATCAAGTGGGGTATCTGGGGAGTCAAAAGGGAGGAGAAAAGAGAGGAAGAGAGAGAAAATTTCTGTATTTGCAGTCAGAGACTTAGGTGTACCTACAAAAGGGAAAGCAGAGATATGCATTTCCTAATACCTTCAAAAATTCAACATTATTAAAAAAACTACTTCAATTATTTCTAGAATATAACCTTATGATGAAGAGAATATTCTTTTTAAGGTAATTGGGAAGATATCTTTAAATGTATATCAAGGTACTATATGAGTAAACATGATTTCTGAGAGATAAAGAAATCATCATGCAGCAAATACAGAGGAGCCCAATCTGAACCAATCCCCTTCTCACTCAATATTGCCACTAGCCAAATACATATGTCATATATTTGGATATATAGTAAGTTGAAATATGATTTAAATTCTTTGAATATAATTTAAATAGTTTTCAACTATACCAGCTCTGTCCAGAGAGTATCTAGTCATGTAATATGAAAAACAGACATTTATTGAAGATACAGGTTAGAAAATTCATTGAACATTAAGCAATGACACCTCAGTCCCCTTCTAAGTTGGCACCTTGGAACCTCATCAGTAGCAGTTTGAACGAAATCGTTAGCAACTACAGTGAGATGATCCTTTTTTTCTGGTAGCAGAAGCTGCGGAACGAATTTTGCCATGACACATTTCATGCCGAGATCCTGCATCAACATCTTGGACACAGCAGTTTCTGGAATCCCCAGATCAGCTTCTAGTTCTCCCACTGTCAGTGGCCAGTCTTTGCTGATGCAGCCCGCACACATGCAACATTCTCAGGTGTTCTGTTTGTTGCCGGCCTTCCAGCATGTGGGTCCCTTTCAACAGATTCTTGACCTGCTTTGAAGCATTTGTGCCACATTTTATTTGTGCCGCACTCATTGCATCACTGCCCAAAGCCTTCTGAATCATCCAAAGTTTCTGCCGAGGAGTATTCAAGTTTAATGCAAAATTTGATGCAGATTCATTTCCCTGCTCGCTCAGGCATTTTGAATGCCACAGTCACACAGTGCATATGCTCACTCAGTGGCGTCTACCGACCCCATTGACTAATATGGTGATGCTGTCAATGTTCATGCATGCACATTCCAGTCCACTCTCTGGCTGCCAGGTTGCACTGATGTTGTGCAAACTATTTTCTTTATATTAACAATGGCTCGACTTTTTCTGTAGGTATAAACATATACCTACAAATGCATTTACTTCTTTTCTGTAAGTAAATACATCCTTTGTTAATAGAAAAATATATGAAATTGAGTCTACTGACCTTTTCTTACCTTTTGCCATGATAATGTTAGCTAGTACTATTACTAGGTCATCAGCAAGTGGCCATCTCAACTTATAGATCACAGGCCAGTGTTTATTAACTACGCCATGCCACTTGTCCTAAAACCATCCATTTATTAAATACATAGGGATCACATCTTTGGAAACATGTTGAAGGGCTAATGGACTCTTACAAATATAAACAATCACTTATACAAGAATTTCCACAAATCAATACGTATTTTGAATGTTGACTTGAACTTTTAGATACTTTTCATTTTGAAAATATTACTTGTAAAAATATTTTTTCTAAAATTTCCAGATATTCTTGCCATTACTTTTAAGCTTTTGTATGTATGTGTTTAACACATAAATAGTTTCATTTGTGACTGTTTTAGTAAAATATCAAATTTTCCCCTAGTTTTAATTCCATCTTGATACATAACATATAAAACATTGTACTTACGCCTTCCTTCCCTATTCAGGAACATATCTTCTTGTTTTGTTGTCTTACTGTTCAAAACCATGCCTATATCTTTTAAAATAATGTCTGGGGTAACTTTTTCATATACTCCACTGATTATAGGGGACTTCTTTATCATCAGAGAATACTCAAGCAAGTAACTGGTCTAAAATTACAAAGATGCGTAGGTCCTTAAGAAAATTCTTGAACATTCACTAGCCATCTCCGTTATACACTATAGTATGTTCAATTGTTTTAAAATGCTACAAATCCACTATTTCTTTAATCACAGAATGTGCTAAGTACTGATCATGCTCACATTTCATATTTAAATATACAAAATATTTGTTGTGTCTACATAGCAGGAAAATTTCATTCGTTCTCCATTTTTAATCAATAATCTAAGCTCATATTATTTTATATAAGAAAAAAATTAACAGCAATTTTAAATGCATCCCTACTGCTAAGTATTGAACTTATGGGGGGGTTAATGGATCTGTTCTTTTACTTGCTAAATAAAATGTGTCCCCTTAGATGATGGTTACCATTTCTTAATTAAAAATCCACTAAAGTGCCATCCAAATGCACAAAATTTATTCCCTTTATATTATTGGACTGGGAATTTTGCCAATGAATAAAACATCTTATTCTGAGGCAAAATGGAAACTAATATTTTAAAGCTTGGTGAAAAAAATCATTCTTTTAACTTGTTTTAATAATAAATTTATAGCATAATGAAGAGCAAATCAGGGTAGAACTAGAACTTAATCTGACTTTTAGTAAGGGTGGGAGCTAAAATATGAAATGACTGTTTCTAGATGAAAGTATAGAACTTTTAGTGATGAAACAGAGATATGCATATGTGCATCTGTGTATGTGTGTGTATATGTTATATGCATGTGCATATACATATTATTGTTATAATTATTCTTATCATATATGAAATAATCAGAGTTTCTTCCCACCATAGTTGTCATAACAGGAATACATATTAATGTTTGAGTGACAAAACACTGACATTCTCAGCAAACGTGAATGCCAGGAGTGATTAGTGAACTTGGATGGAAATGATGACTGTCTTCACTTTGCCTAGGCCTGAGTTGTGGTTAGTCTGTAGGCCTTTGAAGTCACTCCATGCCCTGTTTTTATACACACCATTGGACTAAATTGCCTGGGATTGCAAATGGTAACAGTAATTAAAATGCACATGACATGAAATTGTTACCCTGAAATCACATTTGAATCATTTTATTTATGATAAAGTGTTTAATTTGTGTTTTAAAAACCCTTTATTTGGTAGAAGAGTTAAGGTTTACAGTAGGTTTGGTGTATGTCCTTTCTTACCACATGTCCAGAAAATAATAGTGACTCTGGGGTATGGTATCAAAGCCCTGTTGATTTTCCAATATTTTTCAATAGTAGCCATATCAGTAAGGTGGTTATTTCTGTATCTACTTTTGTCTTTTTTCCATTGGATTCAGAACCTGCCTGTGAAATGGTGCAAATTTGGGGGCACCTTAAAATTCTGAAAGTTCATAACCCTAGTATTTGTCATATTTTCTTTACTTGAGCATCCAAGCACTAGCATTTACTTGTTAGCGAGTAAATTCCAACTAGCTTTGACAGAAAAAAATGTGAAATTCAGTAGCTTTGTAAAGGATCAGCAGACAGCAGGAATGCTTCTGGCTTAAGAAATAATCAGAATTATAGAGTTGAGACCACCCTTCTCTGATCTCCTCTCTCCTATCCGATTTTTGTGTTTTTACTTCATTCTCACAAGCCAGCTCCTTCCACAAAGCTGGAGCCATGAGTGCAATCAGAGATATGTATCATGAAAAAAGAAGAAAAAATAGCCCTGGCTTGTGTGGGTCAGTGGACTGAGTGCCATCCTGTGAACCGAAGGGTTGCCAGTTCCGTTCCCAGTCAGGGCACATGCCTGGGTAGCAGGCCAGGTCCCCAGATGGGGGCATGCCCATAAGAGGCAACCGCACATTGAGGTTTCTCTGCCTCTCAATCTCCCTTCTTCTCTTCTCTCTAAAAATAAATAAATAAATCTTTTTAAAAAAAGAAGAAAAAGAATGGGAACTTCTTTATATGACATTCCTATAGAACAGAAAAAATGTAGGAGGAAAATATCTGAAAAGGTTTCTCATTGATTTGGCTTAAGATTATATAGGTGTTTCCTGAACAGTCACTGTAGGCAGGGATGACAAATGGAACTGACTTAGCTCAAGTCCATGCAACAAAACTCTGTGACTAAAGATTTAGTCTCTTACCGGAGAGGAAGAAAGTAGACTAGGTGTAGGTCATGAGGTTCATTGTCACAGAAAACAAAAACAAAACATGTTGAGGTGCTTCTATAGAACATGTAATGTCGGGAACTGTGGAATACAGAAATGGAAAGATTAAAAAAAGTCTTAACAGGGAAGTGGTAAATATTTAAGAACTGAAACTTTAGAACAAAAAAATAGAATTTTCCCTGAGTTGCCTCAACAGCCAAATAAGTGAGAGGAAAAAGATAGATGATCTTAAAGTCAGGTAAATAGAAATTATCCAACCTAAGTGAGAGAGACAACAACTTTGTTAAATATCGAATACCTCCTAACATTTAAGAGTGGATGTAGGAATACACAAGGTAAATAATAATAATCCCCTCTTCCCTCTGTCCATAAAGGTTGAAGTTGCATTTGGAGATGAAATGTATACAGATAATGAAATTGCACAGCCATGTCAAATCATAGCTGTTAAAGGTGCTCGGATTTCAGATTTTTTAGGTAAGTGCCAATAAATTTTCGGACAGATGTGTCTCCTACAGCAGCTGTCCCTCTGAGTAAATGTATTATTTTTTTATGTACAAAAAAAGCATGATAAATTTGTCTACCTTGACTACCTGTGACTTTGTAAGAATCGTATAGCTTTAGCAAATTAAAAAAATTAATATTTTATACTTCCTACTCTTAAGGAAGCAGGGTTGAAACTGTTCTTCCTTTGGGGGAGGGTGAGGAGTTACAAACCTTGGACTCAGAAGAATTTGTAGGTTTAATTTAATAAAAGTCGCAATGAAAAATTATTTGACATGATGATACCTGGCAGAGTTTACTTTCATACTGAGATTGTTACAGAACAAAAGGGGGGCCAGGGTGATATACTATTACTGAAAGGAACCCCCCAGGTTTGTTATGTCCGCCGCCTTATAGGAAAAACATCTCTCAATGCCAGAGATTCGTGAAAAGGAAAGGAAATGTTTATTTAATGCTGTGCAGACTTAAAGTAGTGAACTAATGTCTTCATCAAAATCCCAAAGTCCCTTGAAACACCCACAAACACACACAGTCCTTCCTTCCCCCTTTGCCCAGTCTGGGGTACCGTATCTCAGGAAAAGAAATAGAAGTCCGTGGCTCAGGCAGCCCCCGGTTCTTCCCAGCAATCAGTCTCAGCTGGTAGGCCTCCCTCGGTTCCCGGCACCATCAGCTGTGTTGCTGGGATCTCTGCTAAAGCTGGGCGGTGGTTCCCCCTTCTAAAGCCCGTGGCTCTCCTTCAATGCCACAGCCACGTGGTCTTCTCTCTGCACTATGGCCACGGGAGTCCCCACTCTGCCAAAGCCACGTGGTTCTCCCTTCAATGGGTGCTGCATCTGGGTTTAAATCCCCGCACCAATCTTCCTCTGCAGCCCCATTTCCTACTCCTCCCACAATTGGCTACACTTGCCAGCACTCTCATATCCTTCCAGCTTTACTGAGCTGCCATCGGGAGTTTGGGCAGGTGTGGCCCCCTGTCATGGAACCAATCTTCTCCAAGCTCCCACACAGGTGCTGTAACTCAGGGGACCTGCACCCCAGTTATGTCTTGGGGGGGAAGTTACTTCCATCCCCCTGGCTCAGAGCATGGCCACAGCTATTTAACATATCTATGCAACCAGTTAAAAGTTATAGACATGTTAAATGACTATGCCAGAGGTTAACCTATGCAAAACAGCTCTCAGTGGCCCTGCTCCATTTGTCCCTTCCCCCAGCTCACACCTATGGGGGAAGGGGTGAGAACATCTTACATGTCCTGAACACCCTGAGTTCTGGGCCCCATTCCAAATCCCTATTTGGGCCCCCCTCTTGGCTGCACCCTGTAACAATATGGTTAAGGAACATATTGGATGTTAATTTTATTTTTATATTTTGAAACAGTAAATAAGCAATGTTTGAATTTACTACAGAAAACAGTTTATCTAGATGAGTCTCATTTAAAATAAGTAGGATTTGAAAAAATCTAAAATCTCATTTTACTCTAGATATGAAAAATAAATAAATTAGCTTTTTAACCAGAATTACAGGAAGGATGTTTAACTTACTTCAGAGAAAAGTTGCTTTTTGAAATAACAAATTACATATAAGTGGCTTATTAATACAGGTTATTCATCCTTTTTTAAAGATCTTATTGGCAAGATATCATCAAGTAATTCATGGCGATATGTACTTATAATTAGACAGCAGAAACTGGAATAATCCAGTTGGAATGAATTGGTAGAGGTTGGCTGTTGTGTGATTGTAATTTGCCATAAAGCATTTAATAGAAATTAAATGCTTATAAAATATAGAAGATGTTTTCCTTCTCTATTTTGGGGCTAGATTTAGAAATGTGTGAACATTCTCCTCAGTTATCACAGTCATCTGTTGAGAGTTAAATGGCTCGTGTGATTATAGACAGGTGGGTCCTCCCTGCCAAGGAATGGATTCTCTCTCAGAAGGGCTGGAAAAAATAAAAAGATATAATGGAAGATTTCTAAATAGATTTCAAAGGAAAAGGGTTTTCAGCAAATGTTTGTGTTAGCTATTGTATAAGAACGCTGTACTTTTTTAAGCAACCTGAAAATATTTCATCACCACTGGAGTAACTGAGGCATGACCAAATTAAATGAGTTTGTCATAGCAAATGGTAAAGTTACAATATAAAATGAAGGTTACATGTAAGTTCCCAGTTATGTGCGTTTTCTATTGTATGATATTGTTAGCTCCAGGTAAGCAAGTAGAAAAAGCTTCCAGACATAGTTACCCGGTTCAGTTATTTCAGGCATGAAGCAAAAACGTAAGGATTTGGAAAAGCAACAGGGAAGTATTGAACTTCAGTTACTTCTAGAGGGGGAGCAAGACAAATTGGGGAAAGAGCTCAGGAATAAACCTCGGATCTGGGGGAACATAAAAACTGAACCACAACTTTAAAATCAATACTATTTCTAAGTAATTATTTTATTTTTAATAAATATATCAATGCATGCTGGAAGTGTGTGGTAACACTACATATTTGCCACACTGTTCTGCACTCAGGCAATAGTTGAGGAAATAGCAATTCCACATAAAAATTTATACTAACAGTAAACTATCAGGGTTATGCACGTCTTTAGTTAGAACATTCTGATAATTGTAATGATTTATACCGTGCTGTTCTTTTTACCAAAATTAATTTGCTTGATTTCCTTATTAGCAGCTCATTATACAAATTCAAGTTGCATCTTTATTCCAAAAAAAACCCTCCATTTTTGAGAACATAGCATTGTTTGCAATTACAAAATTTATGTTACAACATAAATTTCAAACTTCCAATGTTTAACTTGTAGGTCAATGAGAACATTCTGCTGTGATTTCATTCTGTTCAAGAATGTGTTGAAGGGGTTACCAAGCAGGGAAAATACATTAATGACTTAATTTGTTGGAAAAATTATCTATGTGATTATAGAATAAATTTCAGAAAATCCAAGGGTAGCTCAGAATGATTCTGAGAATTTAAAATGTAAACTACATTAAAAGGGATGATGGACTATTTATCCATTGCAAGATTTACAAAAAAATGATTATTACTTTTACTTCTTGTGATATAATTTCATGTGTAGAACATAGCACTTCATTGAATATATTTTCTATGGTGAAAACATGAAAGGCAGTCTATAAGCAAATAATATATTTTACATTTTAATGGTAATTGAGTTTCTCAAGATCTGCAACAGAATCCAGACAGACTCAACAGGGTTCAGTTTTACTTTAGAGGGTTTTGAAAGTTCATGATATGCCAGGCAGAACTCCAAGTCCTGTGGACACTGGATCAAACAAGATACTTTCTCCTCTTAAGAAGATTAAGATCAAGCCTTTGAAATTGTTACATAGAGTAGATATATCCTAACATAATTTTATTTTATTTTAAAAGAAAAGAAGAAAAAGTATGTGGTATCTTACACATTTTTGCATTCCAGCAATTAACCATATGCATGGGGAAATTAGGTGATTAGTAAATTCTGAAAGAGAGGGGAAGTAGGGTGTGTGCCCAGGCAAGCAGGACGGGAAAAAGGGTGAGAGGGACGGGAAATTCTAGATTGTATTTATGTATGTATGGTATCATTAAAAGATTAAGAAATAAAATTTGAAAATACATTAATAGTAAATTATCTTTGATTAGGTAAGATAAAAAACATTTTAATCTTGACCAAAATACTTTTGATAATCACTTTTATATTAATTACACTTTCAATGCTATACAGAAGAATAAGCAAAGGAATCATGTGACACCATATGAAACTGTATGTGAGTCTCGAATACCTTATGTTTCTGGGTGTGAGAATTGTGGGAAATGCAAAATTAATATTTTATGTTGACTAAAACTATAAATGCACAAGTTATGCTCACATATTGACAATGCAAAAAAAGACTGCCTTAAAAAAACACCTGTTTATGTTTAGCAGTTTAATTTCTTGTAAAAGTTAATTACTATTAATCACCTTAGCTGACAAAATATAAGGAGGCAGCAGGTAAACCCACTGAAAGGAAGACATCAAATTCTTACAGCTGTACTCCTAATGGCAATCCGTGTGTATCTGCAGATTCATTTTCTTGTCCCTGGTATGCATCTGGTTACAGATTGCTTTTCACATAAATCTGTGAAATGTTGTGTGGCATGTGAACATTTGCCCATCTGGAGGATTGTTCATAAAACTCATTTTCTATGATTTAATGAAACTAGAAATCCGCCAGCAAGAACAGTTTCAGCTTTGTATTCCAATGACTTGTATGTTACATATTTTTCTAATGTTACAAATGATGAATTTGTGTTTCAAAGATAATAAACCTGGTACTATGACCTTTGAATATCAATTCATAGCTACATAAATAAAAGAGTTATGTTTTAATATCTTCCTAACCTTTTTCCTAACATATCTCCCAATCTTCCTCAAATGTCCCCCTATAAAATTTAGTAGTTCAAAAGGTGAATATCTCAGAGAAAATGATTACATAGTTTAGTGGAAGCTGTTGTTGGCATTGCATAAAATGAAGCATAGATTATGTAATTCAAATGTACCAAAACAAATGATATTTTGGAATTAAATTATAATTTTACTGCTTTTCTGATCATTTGGAAACCACCTATAATAGAAGATTATTACCATTCATGCATGTATTATAGAATCTCTCCAGATGCACACATCATATTAGAAATTGTCCACCAGCACCACTCAAAAAATTAAGTTTTCATGGGAAATATTATTAACTGAAGAAAACTATTTTTATTTTAATAAAAAATAAGCAAATAGTCTACTCTAATCAATCTTGTATGTGTCTTTGATTTTAGGAGATGAATATAATATTGTCCACAATCCCCCAAATGTTATATTTCTAAAACTATGTGCTATAGGAATTTATTTCCTTGGTAAAAATCTATGAGAAACTTGATTTAAGCCACTAATAGGCAAATTCTTAGTAATTCTCTATTCCTTTATAGGCTGTTTAATAAATAAACACCTTTCAACAGAAAAATGTGAACTTTTATTCTTCTAGATTTGAAATAAGTACTCATTGGTGGAAACTACGAATCTATGCTAATTCTAATAAAGATAAGTAATACAGAAGAGTATAAAATGAAAAAGTTATAATAGTCTATGTTTACATTAACTACACTATTCTCCACTTTGATTTATGATTTTTTTATTGATCCATACTTAGTTATAGAGATATTATTAAAATGGGACTAAATCTGTGCTTTCAAATATGGTGGCTGTTAGGGACAAGTGGCTAAAAAGAAGTTGAAATGTGGTTAGCTTGGATTGAGATGTGCTGTTCGGTATGATATACACACCAAATTTTGAAGATTTAGTGTGAAAAAATAGGTAGTGTATCTCATGACTTTTAAAAGAAGTCTTTATACTTTTTATAAACTATTATTTATGAATTAAAAAATACATACTTCTTTTTCTAAGTAGGACTTATGTATACCATGATGTGTAATCTGAACATGTTAGTATAGCTACTTGGAAGATAAGCTGAAATATTGGTAACCAAAAAGAAAAAGAGAAATCCAAAATATGCAAATGTATATTGTTTGTGTACATCTTTGTTTTCTGAGCTTGCTTATTTTTGTTAATATTAAATATACTAAGACAGGGATCTGAGGTTTTATTGAAATATGTGGTATTGTATTTGAGTTGGTGGAACTGAATGAGGCAGAAATAAATAAAATTTACCTGTTGTAAATGAAAGATCCATTTATTATAGATCAACAAACAGATCTAGAAGAAATAACTATTTAAAGTGGAGCTCAATTAGAAAAAGAAGTCTATGTTTGAAGATATGTTAAAGCTACCAAGTAGTTCATGATTTAAGGGGGCATAATCTTAGGAAGAAAGTAAGTTCAATAAGGTTAGCTAAAACTCATGCAATACTGCTTTGTGTATTAAAGAATTTTTCAGGTTGTTAATGACTAATGGGGAAAGGTTAGGAAATGGAGGCTAAGAAACTCAGAGAGCTGAAGAGATAGTAGATGGAGTTTATGGACTTCCAAGGATAAAGTTTAAAAACTCTCTTGAATATTCTCAGTCTCTGGATTAAGATGATCTTACCCTAAACTAACTGCTGGATAGAAAAAAATCAAAAGACTCACTTAGAGAAAAATAATGTTGTTGATAGACTTCCAGCTAAGATGGAGGCATAGGTAGATATGCTTTGCCTCCTTGCACAACCAAAAGAAGGACAATAACAAATTTAGAAACAAAAAATATCCAGAACTGTCAGAAAATATAACTGTATGGAAGTCCAACAGCAAAGGAATTAAAGAAGAAATATTCATCCAGACCTGTAGGAGGCGCAGAGACTGGCAGCTGGAGGACCACGCAGTTCCACATTTGTGTGTGGATAAACCGGGAGGGACAACTGAGGGGTGAGACAGACCTCCCAACCCAGGGTTACAGCATGGGGAAATAAAGCCTCAAACCTCTGAAAAAAATCTGTGGGTATTGTTGCAACAGAAGAAACTCCTAGCTCTCACAGGAGAGTTTGTGGGAGAGACCCACAGAGTCCTAAAATGCACACAGACCCACCCACCTGGGAATCAGCACCAGAAGGGCCTGATTTGCTTGTGGGTAGAGCAGGAAGTAACTGAAAGCCAGAAGAGAGCCAAGCAAGTGGCATTGTTCCCTCTTGGACCCCTCACCCACATACAGCACCACAATGCAGTGACCTGGGTTGCCCGCCCTGGGATGCCCTGCCCCAGCAAACACCTAAGGCTTCACTCCTTACTATGTAACAGGTGCTCTGAGATGAAAATAATATGGCCCAAATGAAAGAACAGAACAAAACTCCAGAAAAATACAACGAAATGATGAAGAGATAGCCAACCTATCAGATGCACAGTTCAAAACACTGGTAATCAGGATGCTCACAGAAATGGTTGAGTATGACCGCAAAATAGAGGAAGAAGTGAAGGCTATGCAAAGTGAAATAAAGGCAAATGTACAGGGAACCAACAGTGATGGGAAGGAAACTGGGATTCAAATCTATGGTTTGGACCAGTAGGAAGAAATAAACATTTAACCAGAACAGAACAAAGAAATAAGAATTTGAAAAAATGAGGAGAGGCTTAGGAACCTCTGGGACAACTTTAAATGTTCCAACATCTGAATCATAGGGGTGCCAGAAGGAGAAGAAGAACAGTAAGAAATTGAAAACTATTTGAAAACATAATGATGGAAAACTTCCCCAACTGGTGAAGGAAATAGACTTCTAGAAAGTGCAGGAAGCTCAGAAAGTCCCAAAAAAGTTGGACCCAAGGAAGCAAACACCAAAGCACATCATAATTGTATTACCCAAGATGAAAGAGAAGGAGAGAATCTTAAAAGCAGCAAGAGAAAAGGAGATAGTTACCTACAAAGGAGTTCCCATAAGATTGTCAGCTGATTTCTGAAAAGAAACCTTGCAGGCAAGAATGGGCTGGAAATAAGTATTGAAAGTCATGAAAGGCAAGGACCTACATACAAGATTACTCTATCCAGCAAAGCTTTCATTTAGAATGGAAGGACAGAAAAAGTGCTTCCCAGATAAGGTCAAGTTAAAGGAGTTCATCATCACCAAGCCCTTATTATAGGAAATGTTAAAGGGACTTATCTAAGAAAAAAGAAGAAAATCAAAAATATGAACCAAAAAAATATGAAAATCAGTAAAATGACAACAAACACAACTATCAACAATCAAACCTAAAAAAGAAAAGAAAACAAAAAACCTAAGGAAACATCTAAAACAGGAACAGATTCACAAAAATGCAGATCACATGAAAGCTTATCAGCAGGGAAGGGGAGGAGGGAGAATAGTGGAAAAGGTACAGGGAATAAGAAGCAAAAATGGTAGGTGCAAAACAGACAGAGGGACTTTAAGAACAGTATGGGAAATGGAGAAGCCAAAAAACTTATATGTATGACTCATGGACATGAACTAAGGTGGAGGAATGCTGGTGGGAGGGGGAACACAGGGCAGAGAGGAATAAAGAGGAGAAAAAGATTAGACAAGTATAATAAGCATAATAAATAAAATGCATAAAAATAAATAAAAAATGATGTCATTGAAAACTGACTCACATCCTGGATGTAGCACAAATTAACTGCTTGGGAATGTTGTGTGCTTTGCCTGTGCTTCAGTTTCCTCATGTGTCAAAAGAGGAAAATAAGAGTATTTTCTAGTTTTCATAGAAATTAAATTATGTTACACATCCAAGGTTTATAAAACTATGTCTTGCACACATGAAAAATCAATAATAGTCTACTTTATTTTATGCATTCATAATTCTAGAGGATATTAATAGAAGTTTTCAATACATGAAAAATGTGCTTAAGCTAATACTAGGCAATTAGAATTCAATGACAACATTTAGAAAACTCATTTTCTTCTGTATTCGTTCAAATAGAATAATCATTATATTAGTAGCTAAGGTCATCTGCTGTATTAAAAGAGTGCTGCTTATTTCACCATGAGCTGTTAGTGCAGAAGTGTATATTGATCTTGAAAACTCATTTATGTTAATTTTTTATAAGGAGAATATGAACTTTCTTTTGATGCTAGCTTTTACAGTTCTTCAGAATCATTTTTGCTCATTTCTATCACCTTCAGATTACAAAGTTATCCTATGTGACCTGGAAATTTAAATTTTTTCTTCGTTTTTTCTTCCACTATTATGATGTCTTTGCTAAAAATGTTTTGTGTAAAAAGGGCAACATTTTTGAAACTATAAACAATCTCGAAGGTATGTGATAGCAACGATTATTTGCCTTTTTTGAGAATTCATAAGTGACAACAGGACAAGGACAGATCTCTCCTCCAAGCTCAGAGCACAGACACAGGCTCTGTTACTGCATTCCATTTTTTTTCAATTTAAAGGGGGCTAAATATCATCAAAACCTACCCATGCATTTGAAAAGCCTTTTGAACTACTAAGATTTATCACATATCCATGGCATCTAGCTGCTCCAGGATTCTTGCATACTGTCCAGTGGGAAGGAGCATTCACAGACACGTTGGCACCTGCTCTGTAGCTGCAACAAGCAGGGAATTAACATCTGCAAGGAGGAGATTATGCTCATGCATCATATTGAGATTTTTCACACACTTCTGTTATGCTTCAAAAATACCTCCCTTGTGACATATTCCATGAAGGAGCTAACAAATCTGCAGGCAGCAGACCGCCTTGGAACCCTGCCACTGTTGTTGAAAAGTCATTAATGATAATAACTTCTCCCCACCGCTATGCTGGCCCTTTTTTTAATCTCTTGACTAGGACACTCATGGATTATTTTTAAAAGTTAGAAGTTTCCATTAATATTACACCCTAGAGCAACTATTCTTGTCATTAACTCCAAAACATCTCTTAGATGGTCAAATTAGAAAGTGCTTGTATATATGAGGAAAAAGGAAATTAAGATAGTATTTTATTGGCATAGAAAATATATTTTTGTTTGAGCTTTTCCTTTAAGAGAATGCCACTCATGCATTTTTAAATAATTTTCAAATTGCTGTATGAGTCTTCACCATGCAGCTGTTTATTCAGGGATACATTTAGTTTCAGGTGTGTGTGTGTGTGTGTGTGTGTGTGTGTGTGTATGTGAAAATAGATCGATATCAAGGTAACCTGGTAATTTCCTGATTAGTTCAATGACTTTCTGTATTGTACAGAAACTGTGTATCATGGCAGAATTTGCCATATTAGTAAAACATAAACTCTTTGTTCTACACAGTATATCAGAAAGGTGTTACACACTCTTATTTTTATAGATTAGACCTCTTTTGGTCAAAAGTTCAAAATCCCAGATGATCATAGGGGTGAAATAAACTAAAACATAACTCTGAAACGTATTATATGTCAGGTAGATATTCTCTATTTGCCTAATGCAAATGTGTTGACTTTATTTTGAATATCAATATAAAGTTATGAGAAAGTAAGAATATTTACTAATATTTTTATTAAATAACTACCTCTCATTGGATGTTTATTAGGTGTCAGACAGTATACCAAACATTTGACATACATTAACTCATGCAATTTTTACATCAACCTAAAAGGTGAGTCCCATAATTGTTTCCTTTTAACTGCACAAGAAATTAAAGTTCAGAGAGGGTAATTTTCCCAATGTTGTAAAGAAAATAAGAAGCAGAGCCTGGATTCAATCCAGGAATCTTACTGAAATTCCAGTACCTATTCTGTCATCATTCTTTGCTTTTTTAAAGTTTCAAACAATAATAATAATCATAAAAATCTACCTAAAGTGATTTTCCACATAGATAAAAATGTTGCAAATTATTTTCCTTAATTTAATCTTCATTGTATTTTTCCCACTACCATTTAGTCCCCTTATGCCTACTTCCTCCCAGTAATGTCACTAATCATCGGAGAAATGCAAATTAAAACCACAAAGAGATACCGTCTCACACCTGTCAGAGTGGCCATCACCAGTAAATCAACAAACAGTAAGTGCTGGTGAGGATGCGGAGAAAGGGGAACTTTAGCGCACTATTGGTGGGAATGCAGACTGGCGCAGCCACTGTGGAAAGCAGTATGGTGATACCTCAAAAGATTAAAAAATAGATCTATCTTTTGACCCAGCTATTCCACTTCTGGGAATATATCTGAAGGAACCCAAAGCATTAATTCAAAGGAACATAAGCACCCCTATATTCACTGCAGCATTATTTACAATTGCCAAGGTATGGAAGCAGCCCAATTGTCAGTAGATGAGTTGATAAAACAATTATGGGGCATTTATTCAATGGAATACTACTTGGCTATAAAAAAGAAGGCAATTTTACCCTTTGTGACAGCATGGATGGACCTGGAGAACATTATGCTAAGTAAAATAAACCAGTCTGAGAAAAACAAATACCATATGACTTCACTCATACGTGGAATCCAGTGAACACACTGAACAAGGAAACTTGGGGCAGACTCACAGATGGAGAGCAGGATGGCAGCTGGCAGGAGGCGGGAGGTTAGGAGGTTAGGGGGCAGGGATAGAACAAAAAGGAAAAAGGACTCATAGGCGTGGACAAGAGGATGGCAAATTCTTGATTTTTTTCTCAATGAGTCCTCTTAAGTCCCTTATTCATTTTGTGTGTGGATTTGCTGAGGAATTTTTAAACTTGTTTAATTCACTGTGTCTTTGTTTTTATTTTTTAAAGTATACTATACTTATAAAGCAAGAGAAGAGACACCACAGATCAAAAACTTACTTATTTCCAGGTTCATTTTATGTGGAGTTTAACTGTAGGTTAGCAGACATTCAAAATAGTAATTTATTAACTAACTGTGCTTAAATTTAAAATAAAAGTAACTTACATAAAGCCTGTTATTAATCTCTAATCCACAAAAGAAAAGCCCTTGAGCTGTGAACAAGAATTACTGATATATTTAGTCTTTCTGAGTTATTTGCATTAAAAGACAATTAAAGAAAACAAAATTTGAAAATAGAGTTTTTAATCCTGGAAACTAAGTTTACATTGCTTCTTGATATAGATTCTGAATATAACCATGAATTGAAATATGCAGATCCAGTAACTCTTACCCCATAATCTGCCAATCTGCTAAACTTGCTAATAAATGCAATGCAAATTTCCTATGTTGTACTTGCTGTGAACTCAGTCTTCACATGTTTTGCCTGCTTGTGGAAAAGCAGGTCTTTGATGAATTTTAGTAGCACAATCTATACTGATATTAGGTAGATGATTGATTCACAAATTTCATTATTGTGCTTGGGCTGCCACATCAAAACACAGACTGCATGCCTGAAATAACAGACATTTATTTTTTTCCAGATTCTGGAGACTACAAGTCCAAGATGAAGGTGCCAGTGGAATCATTGGCAGGTGAGGGGTCTGCTCCTGCCTTGCAGTTGGCACCTTCTGTCTTGTCACATAGCTGTTCCTCTGTGCATGAACAGAGAGAGAGAGAGAGAGAGAAAGAGAGAGAGAGAGAGAGAGAATGCACTGCTGTCTCTTCTAACAAGAACACCAGTCCTATTGGGCTGCATGCTCTGTAAGGCTCTAGGGCCTAGGCCTTGAAGATTCATAGGGGAATAAGATTTATTGGCCCCCAAATACTAGCATTTCAGTATGAGAATCAAAGGGTAAATAAATGACTTCGTTCAATAATTCAAGTTCAAGAATGTAAAAGTGGACAGCTAACCAAGTAGGGAAGATGGGTATAACGTTCATAGAGAAAATGATTTTTTGAATATTACAAATGTCACAGTAATGGGTTACACAGAATAAACCAGAATTTACAGGAAGATTAATGATTCAAGTTCATGCCCAGTTCAGTATTACATTTCCACAAACTTGCATGTAATTGGGAACAGTTTAGTATGACTGGAGCAATGAAGGGGATTGGTGAGAGTAGGGCAAGTGAATCCCATATTTAAGTGTTGGTACTTAGTACTAACAATCAGCGAAAGGGCTTTTTACTGAAGGAGCAGCAGTGTCAGTCTTTTATAATTTAAAAGTAACATACAGGACATTATGTAAAGAGGTATTGGGATATAAAGATACTGGAGGTTTGAGGCAAGAGGATTGTACAATAGTTCAAGGGTCAGAAAACAAAGACCTACAAATGCAATTATATCTGTAAGGGGGAGGACAGGGTCAAATGATAGCTTGAAATCTTCAATAATCAAGTCATCATGGGTGGTAAGGAGCCGGGGGAAGGCCTGGGTTTCTAACTTTGACTTAACAGATCACATGGATTGGATCTATTGTCTGTGAGTAGTTCTTGGTGGTTGTTCTGTTGGGAGTCAGGGGATGGCTTTTTGTTAGCAGTTGTACAGAATGGGGCACACTGATTGTCTGATACATCTAATATATGTGTTCCTCATGGAGAAAGAAGTCTGGTTGGTAGTATATGAGTATATGGATGTGGAACTCAGAGGTGAGGTATGGGTGTGGTTTGGGGAAGAGGTAACATTAGGTAGATGATTATGTAAGAGATTGCTTAAGGGGCCAATGTTGTGTCACATGAGAACTGACGAAGAAAACCTAGAACAAAGCAACATTTCAAAAAGAGACTGAGAAATAATAGTTAGCTAACTCAACACCCACTCCCAAATGACTTCTCTCTTGCCAGCTTCACTCCAGAGATTGAAGAAACTACATCCTTGCTTCTCTGTTTCCATTGCTGCTCAAAATGACCAATAAAATAATTCCTACCATGGAAATAAAAAGCAAAACTGCTGGGAAGCCTCAAGGAAAGCTTTTACTTTCTTGATACAAGGTGGTGATTTTGCTGGTGTCATCTCTTTCCCCCTTCTTTCTGTGTTGGCTGTGAGTAGAATGACTGAAGTTGGAGGATGAATGCTGTGGAAACAGCCACAGAGACGTAGCCTTTGTAGACTGCATCACCCAGTTATGCAAAACGACTTCATCCTAGAGATCTGCTGCGTACCATACTGTCTGTGGTACGGTTAGTACAGTATGGTGCCCTGAAAAGATTGTCATGCGTGTAGATCCCCTATAAAGTGTTCTTTCCCCTTCCACCCCCCTCAGAAAAGGGCAGCATGAGGAAACCTTTGGAGGTAATGAATATTTTGTTTTATTTTATCTTTTAAAATAATTTATTTATTTTTAAAGAGAGGGGAAGGGGAAGAGAGAGAGGGAGAGAAACATCAATGTGTGGTTGCCTCTTGCGCACCCCCTGCTGGGGTCCTGGCTAGCAACCCAGGAATGTGCCCTTACTGAGAATCGAACTTTGGCCCTTTGGTTTTCAGGCCCATGCTCACTCCACTGAGCTACACCAGCTGGAGCATGGAGGTAATGAATATTTTAGTACCTTGATGTGGTGATGGTTTCATGAATGCATATATGTGCCCAAACTCATCAAATTATGTATACTAAACATACCCATATGCAGTGTTTTTATCAATTTTACTTCCACAAAGTTATTTTAAAAAATCACAGGAGCCACACGTCTCCAGATATTTTATTATCTTGAGAAAATGTAACACCGTTTAAGTCACTTAGTAAAGTTCTCAGTCTCTTGAAGGATGTGTGCTATCACTACAAAGTAGTAGTGAGTGAGTTTCCCAAAGAAGAGAAACTTAGAACCGGTCAGTAAATATATTACTAGCCATTTTCAACTCAGACCATGAAGAAATTAAGAGAAAGGGACTTTTAACTCTTAACATAAATAAAAAGCCAAGGATACCTTAATTTATTGTGAAAAATTGATTTTATCTAAAATTTAGACAATTCCCACAAATGGACCTAAATTTTTGATAGATGCTTCCAATTAGTGAATAATGCTCTCCAAACACTTAAAAATTACTCCTAAATATATCTTGCTCAAATCAATTTTGAATAGATTAATCATGCAATAAACATTATATTGAAGATTCAGACTTAAATATGTCCATGTTATTTTTCTTCCAAATATGAATAGACCCTTTAAGTTCTAAAAGTAATGTATGCTTATTAGACAGAAACAGATAATATAGACAAGTATACATAAAAGAGTAAATAATATCTAGCATTCCCACCACCAAAGAATACTGATCATATTTTGTAAACTTCTAGATTGTTTTTCTTTGGTTTACTCACAATTAATTAAATATGTATCACCATACAGTGATGTAGACATGCTGTGCAGAAAAAATTGGGATACTTGTACAATAAAATGTTGTAGAAAGATATTCTTGTTACAAAACCAATGCAAAGAGTAGTAATGTATTTCCTTTTTACTATTTTTTCTTATTTCTTCTTTTTAAGTATATTTTATTGATTATGCTATCACAGTTGTTTTATTTTTTTTCTCACTTTTAGCTGCCTCTGCCCTACAACCCCCAGCCCTCTGGCATTCTCCCCGCCTTAGTTCATCTCCATGGGCTGTACATATAAGTTCTTTCACTTCTCCATTTCCTATATACTCATTGTTTCTTTTAAAAGTATGTCATTTAAGTTAATACATTTGGAAATGAATCCTTGTCTTTTGGCTCATATTATTGAAGGGACATGTATACTAAAGCACATTTAGTGTGGCTTAGCTATCATCAAGTTAAATGTAATAATATATTTTTAAAAACCTGATATTTATGAATCATTTAACTTTTGCTTTGCAGAAGAAATAGCATAACCTCAAAACTAATATATATTATCCATTTTTGATTTATCTTTTATGATTTTTTCTTTGTTTGCTAATGACAATTCACTATACACTTACCTTAATAATTAGGTTATTTAAATTCATTTTGTGACTTCACTGTGGCTTAAAATGAGTTGTGGTTTTATTTATAAATAAGAAATATGATTGAAATTTAAAATTTACATATAGGTTATTCTAAGAAATTTGAGATATAACGTGAGGTTGGCCCATGTATTTCTTAGTTTGTCTTTAGTGTTTCCCCCTAAGTGTGGAACAATACAATGTGCACTTATTTAGTATGCGTGCACCTCTGCTCCTCTCAGTGAGTGCATTGCGATCATGAAGCAATAAATACAGGTCCCAGTTGTCTGTTCTCATGACTATTTAGTGCTGCATCATATAGACATATCTTAATCTAAATCAGTTCATTGCTCAATTAGCATGCGACCTTATTTATCTTGTCAAGATATGAACATTAATTTTAGCTGCTTTAATTTTTGACTACTGCTAGTATAGTTTATTTTACAAATGACATATTTTGCTAACATCCTCTTTTATGGACATTTCTTTTTATGATGTTAGAGGCACATTTGTTTTTTTTAAACAAAATACATGAGAATGATAATTTGGTGATTCCTTGCAGTTTAACAATTCCAGTGTCAGTGTCTGCGTTTTACTTTGTGTATTTTTGCTTATAGTCTGATTGAACAAAATATTTACAGAACGTTCCACTTCATTAGATTAGAGAGGCTTTTGAGTAAAGAGAAAGACTTGTCTATGAAGAGTTACATGGTTTAAATTATAATCTTTAATAGTAAGTGCTATCGGAAAAGAAACATAACTTACTCATTAATTTTTAAAAATATCTAATTTATAACAATAAAACAAAAACAACATCCTTTGACTTCATGATGATTACTAGATATGTAGGAAGTGGAAAATAAAAATATAAACTAGAATACAACTAATACTATTTTATTTCAATATATAGTTTTCATATACACAACATTTGGCAGGTTAATAGAAATAAGGGTGGAAAAACATTTAGATCAGTTGTATGAAATAATAGCACATACAAAAACATAGTGGCTTAAAATATCAGTCAATTATTTTGGCTCCTGATTATGTGGGTAGGGGTTTTGAGCCAGATTTAGCTGGGTGGTTCTTCTGATTTACACGTAGCTTGGCCATTCTTGGCTGAGCTCACGTATGTCCCTTGATCACAAAGTGGGGGGCGCTTTGCTGTCTGATTTATAACCTCATCTCAGATTCGGTCTTTTTCCAAATGGTACCTGGTTTTGTACCTCATTAGCCTTGCTGATTTTACCTAGTGGAAGGCATGGTGACTGAGTATAAAGAAGGCAAGCTTAAAGTTCTGCTTCCCAAGGATTTTTTTATTGTCCCATTGGTGAAAAGAACTCACATTGAAAAGCCTAGAGTCAGAGTAAGAGAGGCTACACAAGTAAATAGAAAGGGGTATGAAAAATTAGGGGTTGTTACTGCAGAAATATATCATTATAACTAATTTTCAATTGTAATAGAAGTAGGATATCTTGTGTTTAAAAATTACTCTAGAACAAGAAAAGAAATTCAAGTTTTTGGTATTTTCCTTCTGTATTTTTAGATCTATAATGTTTGGTTGTAAATTATAAAATTAATTCCAGAGTGCATTTCCTGATTTTTTCTTATGATTTAGATTCTATTCGGTGTGCAACTCAGCTAAATGCTGACAATGAACATATTCAAGTTACTTTTAGAAAAATAAAACCTAAAATGTTGACTTTATGTTTTTTTCCACCAATAATAAAATAGAGATAAAAAAGTGAATGAGGAGTTTATGTTATTACAGTTTTCTCACTTGGTGTACTTTTTAGCTGTTTTATAATGTGATTTTTGTTTCTTTTCTTAGTATTTCACAGTTTCCTTATTTGTAGGACATAAATTTTAACTCCTATTACAGAAAACACATGCCACCTTTTCTAAAAATTTGTAAAATATCTAAATTGTTATACAGCTTAGTAGCACAGTTTCTGGGTTATTTCATCAGTTAGTGAACACAGATATGTACATATTCAGAAGTTTAATTCAGTGACCAGTGTAGGATTCAGGTACGAATCAAAGCAACGAAAGCCCACCAAAACATTTGTGTGTGAATACTAGATTAAAATTATTTTTGCAACCATTAATTATCAACACATCTTTCTGAGATTTTTGTTTCATTAGCTCACGCTGGCACCCAGGTGTGTCATAAGCTGTCCACGGACATTCCTCGATTACTGCCTCTACATAATGGAAGCCTTGGGAAATTAAAATGCCAATTTCACTGTAGTTACTAAACAACAGTTTTCCAAATTATGCAAGGGACACCATGCAAAAGTCTAATGCAAGGGAAAGAGGTTGACTAGCATTTTTGTCCACACAATCTTGCATATGACCATAGTGAAGAGAAAGTCAGAGAGAAGAGCCACCTTTTGAGTGGTCAGCATTTGTTTAGTCTGCTTTTTCATGAGCCTTGAACTTCCCACAGTGCTGTAGCATCAGGTTTGATTATGTTCAAGATCAATGGCTGTTTTTCTTTTCCATTTAAACTAACGATAACACATTGGTTTAAGAAAATTTTTGTCATTTCTCTTGGAAACAAGTGCAGTTAAATAATAAAAAGGTGGTTGGTGTTATAATTCACCCACTGATAATCATTTTTGTAGCAAATATATTATAATGATGCATGATATATTAAAATAAAAGTCATAAATGCAGGTTCACAAAAAGATTATTATCAACCAATAAAAAGTACAACAATTAAAAAAAACAATGAACTCATTAATACCATTTTCTAAAGGGGGTTCAGTCCCCTATGAAATGGTGACTAGAAATTTGGCTTCTACAGGAAAACTGATACTAAACACAGTTCATAATAAGTGAGAAACTCTTATGGACAAAGAAGCTGCAGCTGCTGTTATCTTGGGTGAAGCAATAAGAGGTAGAGGAAGAAGACTGGGTAGGAAGAAAGCAGATGAGAACGTTAATGACTTTTAATGTGCAAGTGAGGGCTAGCATGAGAATATAAACCCTCTAGAGTAATAGACTTAAAGACAGATTTAACAATCAGACAGTTCTTTCCACTGGTATTCACTGACTGCTCATCGAAAGACTGCAGGCAAACAGGGCCACCAGGAGGGACTCCCTTGTGAGGCAGAGATGTGTCAGACCTGGAGAACTACGGGGCCAAGGTGGAAAGCATATAAACATGACAGGCACTTCAGGTTTTAACTTAATTCAAGGCAGCAGCTCTCTACAGTTGAAGTAGCAAGAGGGGTGACAGAGACAGACTTGGGGTCCATTAATGATGGAGAAATCCTCTGTGTCTTATACTGAGTATCAAACACTGGACATCTGCCTCTGGATGAGGGGCAGGAGAATTGAGAAAGAGAAAAATCTCTTCTGAGTTGCAATAGCCCAGGGCAAGCCGAAGGCTGAAGGCAGGGAAAGCTAACTGGAATCAGGTATCCAGCAAAATAGAAGCTTCTGGTCCTGAACTCAAATCACTTGAAGTATGCAATGAACGGGACATAGCAAATGCAAGATGCTGCTGATGTGGCTGCTGTTGATGATGGTCAGAAGAAGGTTATTTCAAAACAGATCTGACTACCCCTGAAAATATTCCACTTGATAGAAGAATGGCCTTATAATTTTCTGTATAAAATTATTACTTTTCAATTTCTATTATTCTACCAAAATGTGTGGCATTCAAGTGAAAAAATTACAAAGCACACAAAAAAGCAAGACCACATGACACAATAAAAAACAAAACAGTCAACAGAACAAGAAAGATAACATTGATTTTGGAAATATGTACATAAAATAACTAATATAAATACATTAAGTAATCTAGTAAATAAAGTAAGCAATATTTATGATGTATAGGAAAGAAGTGAAAATCAATAAATAAATAAGCCAAAAGAAAAAATGTTATGGAAAAAATAAATGTTTTGGTAATCAACAGAGAAAAGTTCAATGAAGTTGAAAATAAGTTGTAAATATGAACAGTTTGATTTATAAAGTAAAATTTAAAAAGAAGAAAAAAGAACAGATAATCTGAAATCTGTAGAAAAATATCATACAGTTTATCATTCTTACCATTGGAAACCCAGAAAAATATGAGACATGGTGAATGGAGCATTACAAATACTTGAGGGATGATAGGTTAGAATTTTGTTTTAATTGAAAGACATTGACCCAGATATTCATAAAGCTCAGAACAACCCGAACAGAATATTTGTACAGAAAAGTACACTTATGCAGAGTGTATCCAACTCGCACAAAAATATAATACATTAAAATCTATCTGATAGGAAAATATTATAAAAAGAAGAGAAGCAATTAGAATGACAACTCACTGCACCAAATAAACCTTGGAAGTCAGTAAATGGTGATTTGATATTAAAAGTTATGAGAGAACAATAAGTGTCAACTTAAAATTTTATAAATAGATCAAAATATTCTTCATTGATAAAGTCAAAATAAATACATTTTTTTAGGCAAGCAAAAGTTGAAAGAATTTTTCTGAAAAAGAGGTATAATAAAGAAATGAAGAAACAAAAACCAGAAATTCATTTCAGGAAGAACTAGAAAACATCAAAAATCAGTTGCCATAAAAATAAATTTCAAGTATCATGCATAAAAAGAAATTAGAGCCCTGGCTGGTGTAGCTCAATGGATTGAGCTCGGACTGCGAACCAAAGGGTCACCAGTTCAATCCCCAATCAGGGCACATTCCTGGGTTGTGGGCCAGGACCCCAGTACCAGTCATGGAAGAGGCAACCACACATTGATTATTTCTCTCTCTCTCTAAAAATGAATAAATAAAAATCTTTTTTAAAAATAGAAGCAGGGGCTCCTGGGATTCTAGGGCACCTGACTACTTTCTTAAAAAAGAAAGAAAGAAAGAAAGAAAGAAAGAAACTAGAGCCAAAGTCCTTCTTCACATTTGTTAAAACTATTTTTTATACCAGCTTTTTAAGAAATTAAAATAAATTTGTACAATATATTTTAGGAGAATATATTTCCTCTCTCTCTCTCTCACACACACACTGGAAGTAAGAATTATGTTCGGTGGGACACCAGCCAAACACCATCATCCAACACCTGAACAGGTTTGCAAAGGCCTAGTGAAGCGCTATAAAAGTAAAAGTATTTACTTTTAGATTTGACATTTTCTCAAACAGGGCATCATTTGGTAAGAAGAAAAAATTGAATCCCTGACTTTATAGAACTTTCTATCTAATACATTTGTAATTATGTAGGTATAATAAAAGAATGCAAAATGTAAAAAAAAGTAATAAGTGTTCTGAAATCTGTAAAAAATAAATAAGTGAATAAATTGTTCAGTGCAAAGAGAGGGTACAGAGAAGAATGAGAGTAAACATAGAAACAGTCAAGAATTCTGCCTAAGTTAAGACAACAGTATGATTGGACTCTAATGTTCACTAAGATACTTAAAATAAAATTTCAATAATGAAGCCTTTCATATTCTGAACTGTTCTGCATTCAGTTAATTTAAAGTAATCTGGAAATTAAAACATCCTTCCTCCGGATATTTGCTCACTTACAAGGCAGGCACATTTTTATGATGTGTTTAGCTAGCGGATTAGTGAAGTGGGTATGTCAGAAAGATTCAGCTTGCTAATTAGCATTTTTAATGAGTTTTTGGTATGTCACTCCTTAGTAGTCTATTTACTGTTTTCCATACTGCAGTTTCTAAGCCAAAATCCTAGTGGGTTTCAATTAACTCAAAGTATTTCTACTAAAGTCAGCTCAGTTGTAATATTTAATGAATTCAATGAATAGCAAAGATAGTAAGGTGTGAGACAGCAAAGATAAGGCAAGGTGTGAGAGCTTAAGATATACTAATAAAGAGGTGAGATATATCAACAAGTATATAAACAAACATAAATACATATATAACATATCTGAACATCAACATGATAAAATCAAAATAGAAATTGTTCATGCAAAATTCAACACAGAATTACCTATATCACATGTTACTGTGCATGTAATAATACAAGGTGGGAAAAAAGTAGGTTTACATTCATTCATATGGAAAAAATACAATTATTACCATCTTTTACTGAGTAAAACACACTTCCATGTTTTAACACTACCCATGTATAATGTGTACCCTTATTTTTCCCTCAAAAATTTGGGCAAAAATATGCACATTATACATGGCAAAATATGGGCAATTAATAATACAAAAACGAACCCTGTGTTCTGCATACTTACAACTGTAAACCTACCTTTGCCCCGCCCTTACTTATTGAAAGGAATTTCTAATGAACTTGAAGTTAATTTCATACTATTTTAGTTTAATGAGTTGCATACTATGTGATAGATTATTTCACTTACAAATTTAGTGGGTGAATACACTTAAGTATTTTTAATTGCAGTACCTTAGTGATCATTTGAAAGATTGTTATCTATATTTACATATTCTTCTCCTAATGATGGTCAATCAAGTAAAATACCACACATATATACATGCACATAAGTTATCCATATTTAAAGAATGGGATAAAAGCAAAGGTTGAGTGTTAAAATTTAGAAAACTGCCTCAAAACCAATACACACAAGCATATTTTTACACATGCAACTTATCAACACATTATGGAATAAATAAGGCAAAAAAGAAAATATGTTTTCTTTCTCTAGGGATTACTTCACCTCTGGTGTGTGTGATCGTTTTTTAATTTTATCATTTGCATTGCCGCAGGGATCTGGGAGGCCTGTTATTAACGCAATCCTTAATCCCAAGGAAAACAAACATGCCGGTGATGCAGATGGGATCTGAGTGAAGAGAATGAGCTGTAAAAAAGTTCCGTGAAATCATATTACAGGAAGAATATACAGAACACTGGTTTCCCCGCAGAAATCTACTAATATATGAAATTACCTTTAAATCCCTTTTGTCATCATTCTTTGATGGTTGGAGGCAATGTAGCTAAACTACAAAAATGGGAAAAATTCAATTACTTATAACTCTACTTTTAATAAAATATTTTATTCATTTAACCATCATATAATTCTATTAATGATAGTCCCATACACAACTGCCAGAAATTCATTTTAAAGGGTGAGTATGAATTTGGATTCCAACTCTCCTATTGTAATAAGATCAAGGAATCCTTTATTGACACAGAAATTTCACCCTATCCATTCAGTTATACCCAAGTGAATAAGGAGTAAGCACCTCAATGAGAACAATCAGAATTTCTTCCTAAAGAATTTACAATCTGTGATGTTAAAAAGTTTTTTTTTTCCATGGCACTCAGATGTTAAACTTTTAAACTCAGAAGATTTGAAGAAGTTCTTTTGCTGCATGGACTCAATTGCTTTTCTGGAGAAAGAATATGCCTCAGGGGACCAACGAGGTAAAAGGAGAATCATTGCTCATCAGCTCCTCAGGGCTACTTGGGAGTCTTGTGATCACCGGGTCTCTTCTGCCTTTAGTTTAGGAGTAAGCCCTGTGACTTCTTTGCTTAATCTGACTGCCTTCATTAATGTTCTATTACTTGAAATCCAAAAAAAGCTCTAATAAAAATATATAAAATAATGTTAGAAAAAGAAATGAATTTCTTATTCTGGTAACTCCTTGAATCATTTATGCTTTTTGCTTTGCCAGAGAATGACTTTAGCAAAATTGAGCAACGTCAGTGGCCTATATTAGGAATAGAAGAAAGAACACTACTTCCTTATTTCTCTGAATTCTAGAATCTGTTCTATCTTTGAAACCAGGGAACTTCTTTCCCTTTTGTGCGTAAAAGTTTAACTTCTCATAGTTCACCCTACAGCAGTTAAGAACAAAAGCTCTTTCTATTCAAAGTGGTCCCACACTCCATCTCTTTCAGCAAAACATGACCCAATTAGTTTTAAGTTTTACTTGCTTTTCTGATCTATTTGTAAAAATTTTTGAAAATAAAGTGAATCACCTAATGGCTTTAAACCTTGCCTAACTTATCCCATTCATTGTAAAAATGTCGTATGAAATATAAGACTATAGGCAGTAAGTTTAGACCCAGAGGTTTTATATGACTGAGGCTCAAAAGAAAATGTGTTTACCTTTAAATATCAGGCTAGTGATCTGTACATATTTTTTGAAAGTTTTACTATAATCCATTCACTAATGGAAGAAAGCAACACAGCACATTTTTAACAAGTAGTGCTCTTGCTTGATAGATATTTATAATAGCATTTTATTTCCTTCCCTTTGCAAACCTTTTTATTTTGAATAGAACACACAGTGTTCCTTTCCCTGCATGAACTACTGTAAGAACCAGGCAGCATGGACATAAACAACATTTGAACAGAATGAACCAACAGAAGGAATATTCCAAGCAACAGACCTCACCTTAAGGTGCTAGCGGAGGAGAGGCAATGCCAAGCAGGACACAGGGTGGGTCAGGAGAATATGAAGGACATTGCGGTGCAGGTGTGTGAATGGAGTGTGGTTCAGCCACCAGGTAAAGAGTGGGTGAATCTGAGAACACCAGCTCAGGCAAATCCCTGAGGTGAGGGTCAGTGGGTGAAACCCATCCATGACTTTCCTGGCATCTTTGGTCCTTCTGTGGCTGCAAACGTGGCTCCAGGTAGCAATGGACTTGGACATAGAGTCTGTGTTCAGAAAATGGGGTGCTCAGAACACAATTTTTACATGTTACTCAGCAACTACATTATAGAAACATCATCGATCAAAGACCTGAAAACTGAAGCACCGCCACTATAAATATGTTCCCAGCAGTTAACTCTCAGCATCACCTTCGAATTTAAGCCCAGTTTTTGAAGAGCTCAGGTACACAAGGGCTGATAAAGTGACATGTTGACACCCCCAGCCCTTCTTCTTTGGGATATATGTGAATCTATTCACAGTGACAGCTGTCAGTTACTTCTTAACCAAACCTCTAGTCAAATGTTTTCTTTGTTTGTTTTGGTTTTGGTTTTGTTTGTTTGTTTCCTTGTTCTTTTCTTTTTATTAGCTCACTCTGAGAGCTGCCAGGACAGTCTATAGAACCTTCCCATTCAATTCTTCCCCAGAGAAGGCAGAGGACAGCCTCTCTGGGAGGAAAACAGGCCGGAACCAGGGAGAGGGTGACGCAGAGGGGTGGTGTGGAGGTTGATGCACCAGCAAGGCCTATCAGGAGCTGAGCTCCACAGGCCTGATGGGGCCCTTTTTGGTCCACTGCCCACTTAAAGCCGACAGGTAGACAGAGACATCGGGTGCATTATTGTGCGACGGTACACTGAGATGCTACCCACGAAAGAATCTGTAGCATCTAGAGTTTTTGTTGGGGTTATGTTACGTAGGCCTGGTGGATTAAATTGCTGGTCATGGTATTGCAATCAATTTCCAGTTCTCCTCCCTTCTCCAGAGATTTGTTTGATATTGCACGGCCTAGCGCTTCAGTCTTCAAGTGGCTGGTCTTTCTGGCACAGCCAGCCTCCATCCTGAGTCATCTCCTTCGCAGAAACTCTCTGGGGCCCACACTACCAGTATAAGCCTTAGGTGTGGCTGGAACCCACCATGAAACACAATCGCCAGGCAAGTTCCAGGGATTTAGATTTTGCTTTCCAGGAACTGGGGGTAACAGTGAACCAGATCTGTTACTACACAACTGCTTAATCGTGACCAAAATGAAATTTTAGATATTTCTGCTGTACAGGTAACATTCTGTTATAAAGACTGAGAGACCGAATCAGTGTCTTCACTCAGATAGTAAGCTATTCAAACACTAGAGAGAAGTTGGCTTCAATATTCCCTCAGGGTAAGCTAGAATTGTGCTCTGGAAATATTTTTAAGTATATTGTAGCTCATGGAAAATAAATAAAAAAGGATATTTTTCCCCTAAGAATTCTACACCATAGCAGGCATAAGAAACAGTGATGTTGTAAAAGGTACCCCTAATCATTTGGTAATGCTGTGTGTGTGTTTGGGGGCAGAAGGGATGCACTCAGGAATGATTCCATGGGCCAGTAAATTCTAAAACAAATGGTTTTACATATGTTTACAGAACAAATCAGGAGCAAAATCCCACCTTAGATACTTGAGCAGCTTACATGAATGTATAATGCTGTGACCCAGCAATAATCTGTGACCAGACACAGAGAAATGTCCAGATATTGTGGACTTTAATATAACAAAGTACTCTGAGCCTGCCTTTTCTCAAGGCAGCAGGCCTGGCTTCAGGTACTTACTTACCAGTTGTGTGCCTTGGGCAAGTCAATTAACTGATGATGTCGATATTAATAATATTCTCTCAGAAAAGTGAGGAATTTAAGTAAAAAGAGTTCATGCAAAGTGGTTAAACAATACTTAACGCATAGCCCATACTTAATAAATGTGAGCTAATAGTAACAGTAGTAGTAGTAACACATATCAGAACTTTTAGCATAATTTTTCCACCTAAACTATAGGATTCTCCCACCTACAATGTAGTATTATTTTTATTCAACATTCAATGTCTGAAAACATGCCTTTTCAAACAAAGGAAACAGCAGTTTTCAGTGGAAGGCTTGTATAAACAATATGTTGGGGAGTAATAAAGCTACGCTCATGCCGTCCTGTGCAAGTGTTGATAGTTCAGCAGTTGCCCCACAGACAGCAACGGAGGAGAAAGGAGACGGGGCACGTGCTTGCTAGAGAGGCCGGTGAAAGCATTCTGCTGTTTTCCCCACTGCATGGCTGGACTGCCTCTGTGGCTGCTCCTTTAATGGGGCGAAGAGACTACTTCCAAGTAGTGAATGGGGACGTGCACTTCTTTGTTCTTGGCGGTTACTGAATGTGTAAGGGCTTTGCTTGGATGCATGTTGATCTGTCCCACTCTGAAGTTCCTTCTCCACAATGTAGTGCCCAGAGTAAGATTGCTCCGATCCTCGAGTCATCCACAGCCCATTCCCTGACAATGCTGCCAGCCCATTAGCTACTGCCAAGCAGGCTTTATCACTGTATACCTTACCACTGTTGTTATTGTATATTGGAATTAGGAAGCATCAAAATCCCCTTTGAATTATCACTGAAACAAGAAATAAGCGCTCTTCAGTCTGCTCATTTTGGGAATATATCCTTGCCTTCTTCATTCAAATGCAACTCTCACAAGTCACATTTTTTCATGTGCTATAATTAGTCTTCCTTTTATACTACAATTCAATGTAACTGTCTTTTCTTTCCTTCATGTTTCCAAAGCTAAAGCTAATAACTACATGTGAAAGCTTATTAAAAATTATAATGTATTACAAATGTGACTGGAGACTATTTCATTTTTCTGGAGAAATTTTTGCTTATTGATTTCTAAGAAAAGGAGAGACTGTATTTTTGAAGACAACATTTTATAATATTGAAATGAGAATTAGTTTAAGCTTCTGGATATAGCAGTATTATCAGAGGCTAATTTTCTACTTGTGTAATAAAAACTTATCTAATTTCTCAAATGTCTGCATATTAATATGTGTCCTTAAACACATGGGAATAATAAAAATAACTAGTGATTCTCTGTCATCAATTTGAATAAAAATTTTTTCACAAAGTCATTCATGCATTCTTAGGATTATTGTGGTTATACAATATTGCATTATATTAAAATTGTTTTTATAAGTAAGAAGGCATTCAACAGAGACATCAAATCTGACTTGCATATAAAGTGAACATTTTTTCAGTATTTTATTATATAATAAATATAGTAACAAATATGGGAAACATGCCAAAATATGGGCAGATGAGTTCATTGTGACAGCTGCTGGCTTGACAAAATCATTATGTCTTATACCAATATTTTTTTTCCTGTATCTAACTTGCTATAACTAAACTTCATTGACACATTAGGACATATGAGCCTTTCTCCATCTGGCATATGGCTTTTAAAACTCATTTGCTGTAATTTAGAAAATCTGCAAACAGCTGGCAAAAATGTATTTTATTAAGTTCCTTAGCATCATATTTAAAAGATCTGTAGCTTTTGCCTACATTTTGAAACCCAGAATATTTTCTTAAATTTTCAACTCTACAATGTCTATAATGTCTTTTTAAATTCTGAGACACTAGTGGTTTGGTTTTCATACTTAAGTTTTATTTGTGGATAATTTAACTGATCTTTGGTCTTGAGAATATTAAAAGCATGATGGCCTATATTTCATTTGTTTTTATAAAAATATATTTTATACTGTATCTCTCAATTCATATGAAATCCTTGAAAGAATATTTGGTATGTTTATGTTTTAGGATTCCTTCTTACATGTGTTACACACCATAAATATTATTTTCTATTACTATAAATCTACTCATATCCATAGCTATTTTATATCTTTCTGTGGGGGGGCTCCACCCGCAGGGCCCGCCCGGCTGCCGAGGATGAGAATAAGTCTACCAATACATGATCTGCTTGGGGAGGAAAGGTGGCCAGTGTCTCAAAGGAGAAGGGCCTGGAACCTGTTCCTCAATGGGCTTTTATTGGGTTCGTTTGCATGGGATTACAGATAAAGCTCGTTAATCATTGTCAGGCAGTAAGGATCAAACAATAGATAACAAAGAACTCTGAGGGCCTATTTTGTGTCAGGGTCAGGTAGCTACCGAGCTGTACAGCTTTGAGGAACAAACTCATTTCTTGCTTGGACCCTTATCATTTAATTGAGAGCATTCTAAACAAAGCAGGTTTCACAGGATTTTACATATTCTTTCTTAGGCCTGATTGCCCAGGGAACCCACCCTTTCTAGGACGAGGCTATACTACCCTTTGTCATTGTTTCAGGATTAGGTGGAGCAAGGGAAGTGAGGCAGCCAAGAGGTTAGGAGACTTCTCCCAGATAGAATGAGGACTCAGGCTTTGTCAAAGCCAAGGGGTGAGGGTCCATCACCTCCTTTTTCTGTACCCCCCAAAGTTCCTCCTTGGGGGCCTCCCACGTGATCGTGCCTATCTTAGGTTGTTCCCCCCTTGGGGAATCTTACCTGTCATTGGCTAACTGACCAAGCATTGGGGGCCAGTTATGGAAAGAGGAGCAGAAGCAGCGCTCCTGCCAGGTAGATAAGCTTTTGTCTCCTGGATGGCTTATGGTTCAAGGTCATTCCCTCAGCCTTAGCCTTGGTGGGGGTTACAGCTTCTGAAACCAGGCAGGGTGGTTCCCAACATCTTTCTGATTTTCTCATAACCCTTTATATTAAATGTATTGGTAATTTATAAGAATTTGCCTAGAAAGTATAAGTGTTGGGATATATGCATATAATACACACACATATAAACACATACAATCTTACAAACATATGTTTTATAGAAGAAAAATTGTAATAAGAAATTCAAGAAAGGCTGGTATTAAGAATGATGAATTATTTAAATAAATGTAAACTAATAAATTAGGTGGCTAAGTATTCATAAAACAACTAAAATGAAACAGGTGTATTTAAACTATTTACAAAAATATTCTTAAAACTATTAGAGACTTAGCTAGAATATATGAATGAAGGTAGGAATCCAGTATCAGAGACATTTTTGATTTGGGGACAATGTCAAAAGCCAATGAACTTGACAAGCTTTGGTTTTACAAGACTCAAGGTACACCAAGGAACAAGGACACTATCTCAATGTTTGCCCAAATTGAAGTCAAGATCTTTCTCTTATAAAATGACAATCCTACAGAGCTATAATTTCTCTGAGGGTGAGAACCAAGTCTAATGTCTTTCCACTTCCTCATCTAAAGAAGACTGAAATAAAAGTTGCTCATCATAGAGCAGGAGTTCTGGTTAGGATTTCTCTGAAAAGTTGTAATCAGAAGCAAATTCTAACATGGATTAAATCCAAGATCATATCACATTTTCAGCCTGAAGACAGTTCTTCTAAATGCGTACAATAAGGAAGCACATGCACATCTTCTTTGGAGTAATTTTCATCAATAATTTCACAAATAATTTAAGGGAGACTAGAAGATCATAGTAAAAAAAAAGGCCAGTTGAATGAACAAGCATCCTGTGTTTACAGATTAGAAGACCTAAAACTGAACAAATGTTGTTTATCTCCAAATTGGGTTATAGTTTTAAGGATATTTGTCAAAATCCCATTTAAAACAATTTTGTTGTTATACTTGAAAAATTTTTCTAAAATTTATTTGAAAAAGCAAAGAGCCAGGAATAATTAAGGTATCATTAGAGGAAAAAGAGAGTTGATAGATGTTTCCAAAATACACAATTTGTCGTACACTTATAATAATTAAGGCAGAATTCCTTCAGTGCAGGAACAGAAAAATATATCAGTGGAAAAGAAAAGAGAACTCAGAAAGACAAGTTATATGAACACTATGTTTAACAAGGATTGCACTTCAGATCAGTGAACAAAAGACATTGAAAGCAAATGGTTCTGGATGATTATTCATCTGAAAGGGGCTGGATTTTAGTAACTAAGGACACCAATCTGGATCCAGATACCTATATCTGAATCTTAAATGTGCCCTTATCAGCTTTGTATTCTTAATCAATTAGTTAATGTCTAGGTGCCTAAATTTCCTCATCTGTAAAGTGGGGATAATAATGACATGCCTGTCTTGAAGAGTTCTGTGAAGATTAATTGAGTTAAAACATGCAAAATATTAAAATGAATAATTAACAACTAGTAACATAACATGTATTAATATTATCCTTAATCACCATAATTACCTTCATCATCAATAACATGATAATCATCATGATGTAAAAACATAAACAAATTTATAATCCTACCTTTTAACATACACAAACTTATTTCTAGGTAAAATAAGGACCTGAAAGAGAAAGGCAAAATTTTAAAGATATCTTATTTCTATGTTTGAAAGATATAGGTGGTTTTTTAGACATAGAGAATAAAGACATTTATACTCTTGTCTGAGAGTTAATGAAGACAATATTTCGTGGTCACTCTTCATGTTTGCCACAATGTTGTCACTGCACAGGCAGGTGATTTTAATGTATATTTGTGTTTCAGTATTTTACAAATTCTTACAAATCCATCCCATCTCTTCTCCTCAGCTTCCATAAATGATTCTTATCTTTCATAGAGAAAATGCTGTATCCCATTGCCTATGAAAACTTTCTGGCTCATACAAAATCAGAGTTATGTCTCCTCTAGGTCCCAGTATTGTTCACGACGCTCATTTAGCACTTCTCACTGTCCCTCATAGCACCTTTAACCTGTGCAACACCTGTCACTTCTGAGTTTAGAGTAAGGCATCTAAGTTTAAGAGCAAAATCTAGCAGTTATTAATTGAGGGTTCAGGTGAATAACAACCTATTTAAATCTGTTTTCTAGTTTGTAATATAAGCATAATAATACCAGATTTATGATATTTGAGTGGTATTAATTTAATATAAAAGTATGCATATCATTGCAAGTTTGATTACATAATCATTTTTAATTTTACTGTCAACATATCATCAAAACTATTGAGCTATGGTGTTAATGTTGACTTGAACATCATTCAAAGTATCCTGTACAAAGAGATATTTAATATTTCTCTTTTCTTATGGGAATTGGCTACGTTAAAGTTTATTCTCCTTATTTTACTGTGTTTTGTCTTTTGATAGCTCTGAGCAGCAAAGATCATTCCTTTTCCCCCTATTTTTTTGTATAAGTACTACAAAGATGTCAAGGTTTTAGAGGTATTAAGAAAATAATCCTTTTTCCTTTCTATTGTACCTACATAATTATAAATAAAACTTGAAGAGGGAAGAATGAATGGAATAATAGAATTTTACTGTTGTGTGTGAAACATATTACACCTGATGATCCTGGGTACTCTGTGTTTTCATTCGGTGGCATTACCTTATTTAAATAACACTTCTTTCTTATTGTTATTGTATTATTTAATTTTCAAAACTCAATGTGCTTGAAAATGAAAGACTTGTCTTTCAAAAATTAACACACACAAGATCTTCTTTTCAAAAAAATTTTCAGTTGATCATTAAGACTCCTGAGCATATCTAATTATACAAGAAACTCTGAAAACAAATAATCACCAATCATCTGTTTGTTAGTATAGAATGAGTTTTTCTCTCTCAATCTCTCTATCTCTCTTTGGGGGGGCACAATTTTATTCATATTATGCCATAAATGAAGAAAGATATAGTCCTGTTTTCCATTATTTGGCCAACAATATATTCTGATTATATAGGCAAAATATTATACTCAGACCTTTCTGGCAGTTTATATGAAAACCATTTTTTTACTTCTTTTTCCTAGAAACTTACCCAATTTATTTTAAGAAGCAAATTGGCTTTTCCTTGAGTGAATATTTATGTTTGTGAAAATCCATTTTAAACATTAAGACAGAGCCAGTGAATCCCCCACAGGCTCACCGAACAGCAGAATTCTAAGAGATCTTCACATGCACTCACGAGACTCTCAACTTCACCACCAATGAGGTGCTACCTGGTCTGTTTCAGAACATCTGCACATGGAATTAGCTATTTCTCAGTGAGGGCCATTCAACTTTTGTACATATAGAACTTCAGAAAATGTTCTTTTATACTAAGTCTGAAATTTTCTTCTAAAAATTTTCACCCACATGTGTGTCTTTAATGTTGAAGTCACTTCAAATGAGCTATTTAGTTTTTTCCTCATTAGAGTCAGTAAAGAATACAAATTTGGGGTAGGGGCAACCATTTCATCTTAACAAAAATGTATTTGCACTTTCTTAAGAATTTTGTACAATAATTACCATTTAATTATCATGAAAGTTATTTTGCATAGATATTTTTAAACTGACTTTCTGTAGAAAAAAATCAAGACGATGTTTCTAAAAATGAAAGATATGACTCTGGATTTTTCATGACTTCTTTCTCTAACAAAATAACAATTTATTTGTTTATGAACTGACAATTTCAACTCTTCCTTAGAATCCCAATTTGTATTCATTAGCCATACTCTTTTTTAAATTTTTTTTCTAAATTCTTCTTTAAACACCATTACCAAGAAGAAAGGAAGGGAGGGAGGGAGAATATCCAGATGCAGTCTGGACTGAAAAAACTAATGACTTATGAATGTGTAATCTGAAATCTGTTTCCATTTGTTTGTGTCTTCTGTAATTTCTTTCTTCAGTGTTGTGTAGTTTTCTGAGTACAGTTCTTTTACCTCCTTGGTTAGGTTTATTCCTAGGTATTTTATTTTTATTGTTGCTATATCAAATGGGATTTTTTTCCTGATTTCTGTTTCTGATATTTCATTTTTGGTATACAAAAATGCCTTTGATTTCTGAATATTGACTTTGTATCCCACTGTTTTGCCAAATTCATTTATTAGGTCAAGCAGTTTTTTGGTGGAGTCTATAGGATTTTCTATGTACACTAGCATGTCATCTGCAAAAAATGACAAGTTTGTTTCCTCTTTTCCAATTTGGATGCTTTTTCTTTCCTTTTCTTGTCTGATTGCTGTGGCTAGGGCTTTCAATACTATATTGAATAGAAGTGGTGAAAGTGGACAACCTTATCTTGTTCCTGATCTTAGTGGGAAAGTTTTTAGTTTTTGCCCATTGAGTGTGATGTTGGCTGTAGGTCTCTCATATATGACCTTTATTATGTTGAGTAATGCTCCTTTTATTCATGGATGGAACTGGAGAACATTATGCTAAGTAAAATAAGCCAGGTGGTGAAAGGCAAATACCATATGATCTCACCTTTAAGTGAAGCCTAATCAACAAAATGAACAAGCAAACAAAACATAACCAAAGGCATTGAAATTAAGAACAAACTGACAGTGATGAGAGGGGAGATGGGAGAGGGTAATGGAGGAAAAAGGTGAAGGATTTATAGGAACAATTATAGAGGACACATGGATGATAACAAGGGGGATGGAAACAAAGAAAGGAGGTGGGGAGGACTGGGGTGGTAGGGAGGAGTAAGGGGAAAAGGCAGAAAACTGTATTTGAACAACAATGAAAGGAAGTTAAAAAAAGAAATCTATAATAATCTACATAGGTATAGTTTGGAATCATAAAGTCGTCCAAATTTATATTGAGTCTCTTAATGTATCATGACTCCTAGCATCTAAGAATATTTCTCTCCAAAATATACTTCTAAATACAGTGTGAGAAAAGAAGATACCTATATTCCTAAAATTGTCATCCATGAGGCTAAGTATCAAACAGGTGGCATAAAAGACATTTTAATCTCTGTAATCATTAAAGAGTAACATAACATTGTAAGTCGCTTTATTCCATAAATTGAAATAAAATTATAATCTTATCTAATACTACTATACATTCTACTATTTTTCTGTTTCTAATTTATATTATATTAGCATATTTTGTTTCCAGATGCATGAATATTGCCTGTAGCACTAAACATGGATTCCCCCTTGGCTGATGTGGTTCAGCAGATTGAGTGTCAGCCTGAGAATCAAAGGGTTGTCAGTTCGGTTCCCAGTCAGGGCACATGCCTGGGTTGTAGACCAGGTCCCCAGTAAAGGGACACATGAGAGGCAACCACACATTGCTGTTTCACTTACTCTCTTTCTCCCTCCCTTCCCATCTCTCCAAAAATAAATACATAAAATCTTTAAAAAAAAACAGATTCTTACAGGTCAGCAGTTCTTGTTACCACTTGGGTAATTTCACACACTTAGGTTACAATTCAATATATATTTCTCAACGAAAACAGATTGACTAGAACAGATCTTAGCACGTTACCAGTAATAACTCATTTATTCCTCATAGAAAAGCCTCATGTGGTTATAAACTATCATTTTTCCCCTTTTAGAGAAGATGCGGAAGCCACAGTGAGGTTGAGTGATAGGACCAAAGTTACAAAGTTTGTTAATGGCAGTAGCTAGATTGAAATACATGCTATTTGGCTGTAGAGTTCACGTTCTTCACCACCACCTGTTATGTAAGGCTTCACTATCTGAAATATCCACAATCCCCACAAATGCAGGTTATATTCATTTGTTTAGGAGTTCACGGCCCACAATACAGTCTGCCGTGATCATAGACTCCAACAGTAAATGCCTATACCATTGTCGCACACGTGCACACACACACAGATTCATTTTTAGAAATATCTTTTTGGGTCCAGTCCACTCTCAGATTTCATAACTTTGGGAAGCAAATGATGAGGAGACAGATGGCTTGGCAGTTAGTGCTAAAAGAGACCTGAGTGGACACAGGTGGTTATAAATCACCTACCATCTTCATGTTCTATGGCTGTTAATGGTTGAGGAGTAAATATTTTAGGCTTTGTGGTTTATTATGTTGTGGTAAATATTTTAGGCTCTGCTACATAGTATTTTTTTCTCAAACACCTCTGAAAAATGTAAAAGAAATTCTTAGCTCATGTGCAGAATGAAAACAGGCTGCCGGCTGGACTTGGCCTCCAGGCGGTCACTTTGTAGATAAAACACGTCTTTGATACAAATACTTATAAGGAGAGATGCACAAAGTATTATGTGCTTCTCAAACAACCTCAGATGAGAAGAAACACACACAAAGCTTCCAGACTTTGTTTTCATTTACAGCATCCCTTAATTGAAATTCAATTTTTTTTCTATAAACACATTCTGTAGGACAGAGGTGGTCCAAATATATCTTGATGTCCACCCAGGGCTAGCACAGAGCTTCAGTCAAAGGTAGCTGTACCAGGGAGAGACACAGCAGCCCTTCACACTCCAGGAATCGAGATGAGGGTCACACGCCCACCCGAACACCACCCCTGCGCTGTGGCTCCTCTTTCTCACAAGAACCTCAGACTCCTGTAAGGCTTTCAACAGATGTTTCTGGGAGAATCTGGAAATATTTTGTTTGCATTTGGTACAAAAGACATGCCAATCCATACCCCCCCTTTTTTTTTTACCACCTCCGTGCATGGAAATTCTGTTTTCTTCTGTAACCGGAGTCCCGAAGTCCTCAAAAAGCCACTGCACCGTGGACTCTTCTTGAAATTTCTCTAAATTATAAGGTTCCCTGGAAAATGGAATAGGATAGTTTTACATGATTGATGTTTTGCTTACCTTTTACATGATGCAGTAATTTCAGTCCAGATTTGACCTCAAACTATGTCAGAAAATTAAAGAAAATATACCCAGCGTCAGACACGGCTGCACTCAGCATTCCTATCTTCTGAAACAGAACAGTCTCTTACTGAGTGTCGCTGTCAAGGCCTGTTCTGATCTTTCCTTCCAACGCACTTCCTTCGAGAAGGGGCCTCTCTGCATCATTAAAGAGACTCCTATTAAGCCTGTCTACTTTATTTTTCATTATGTTTGGCATGTCTAGACCCTCGCACTAACCGCAGAGCAGATTCAGTTGAATCAAAATACTTTTTTAAAAATTCTGAATTGTTGACAACTGATAAAAGTAAAAATGAAATGACTTTTGCAAGATTGATCTAATTAGTAAATTAAATCCTATAATATTTTAGGATAAATATCAAGTGCATTACAGTTTATATAGTGAAACCATAAAAGATTTTACTAATTTTGTTAACAAAGGGTATAATTTTTACAAAAGTAAATAAAAAGTGTATACTTTAATGCTAAAATGCATCTTTCTATTTTATTTGGGTTAAATTTCTTGACCTGATTTATGGTGCTTCAATTATTCCCTGTGTTTAAAATTGTCCATTATTTCTACTGTGTCTTTCCATGTATGTAGGGGCGAAAAAACTCTTCTATCTCAACCTCATTAAATTATTTGTCTGATTATGTAAATTATAAATGTTTTAGTAATAGAGTTACTTGAAATACATAATGCTACCAACAGCTAATTGTATTGTAAATTGTATTATAGCAGTTTGCTATTTCAATTTAACTCCTCAGTCAGGAGGTATGAAATTTGTAGCTAAGCGTTCAAAGTATAATTACTTTAATAAATGTGCTATACCTTGCATATTTTTTCAATCCTCCATTCATTAAAAGAATTATAACTATGCTCCAGCAATAAAAACTGACTCTTCTATAGCAGAAGACAATTGAATTTTAAAACTAACATTTAAATGAAAAACTGTTAACAACCTTGAAAGTATATTGACATACGTACATAATACATGCTAGTAAGTTAGCTAAACTCTATGTTCTTGTTGTACGTGTCTGCTCTAAAATCCCATTAATTAGTTTCTCATAAAAATATAAACTAAACATGAGGGGTAATATTATATAAAATATAATATACTAGTTTTTATTATAATTAATATTACATTATATTTTACAAATATATATAGTAGCTCTTCGGTCAGAGAACATGAAAAAGAATTAGATTCCATGTGAGAACAACTACAGATACCAGCCACTCAGGACAGAAAGAAGAACAGGGTGAAAATCTATTTTACACATTCATTGCTTGGTTCTTAGCAAAGGTGCCAAAGATGCCTTGTCAGTCAAGGACCTTTGTTGCCCAATTGATCCAGCATTCGCATCATGCAACTGAGAAGGTTGGCAGAAAATGTGCAACAAGTTGCACACACGGCTAAAACATCCCTGACCTTAGATAGACAAAATACTGTGTAGAACCCACAGTACGGAGGGTTAATTTTGTTTGCTTTCTCTGTATTGCAACACCTCTACTAGAATATGTCCTGTTAGCTGGCTGCATGCTATACAAAAACAAAGCTAAGGAACAAATCTTACTAAGTTGTGGTGACTTCAAAATGATTAGGTGGTCTATATGACTTCAATTGCACAATTGTGCAGAACATAATTAACACTGCATGCCTGAGACTCTGATCCAAAGAAAGTTCTTCTTGTTAAATTGACCCTTGGCCGGTGTCTGGAGCTTGGTGTTTGAATATTTCCTCAAGCTAGCATCCAACTTCCCTCAATGAAAAGACTGGCTTGCTGTGCTAAAACTAGCATTTATGCTGTGCATTCACTGTCGTTTTAGGAGTCTGAGGTTTTGGTATGCTCACAGTAAGGTGCAATAAAAAGTTTAACTCCATATTCAATGTTGACTACAGACAACCCTTAGGCCTTGCCCCTCACTCTCACACTGCTGGCTCACATTCGAGTAGGCTAACAGGCCAGTACTGTGCTCCCTTCACTGGCTCTGGCAAGATACTCAACCTGTGCAGCCCTCATGCCAGCCCCAGCCTGGAAACTCCACGAACATCCTACATCAGTCTCCTTTCCAGGACCTGCCCTTCCCCCACTCGCCTTCCAAAATTCTCACTGTGCGAGTCCAAACCCTTTTGTATCTTCCAGGGGTGACTGTGTGTGTATGTATGTGTGGAGAGAAAGATAGTGTGTGTGTGTGTGTGTGAGAGAGAGAGAGAGAGTGTGTGTGAGTGTGTGCATGTGGGGCCATCAGTCTTGCCATGCAGACCGAATATTGTGTGAGGCTCCGCCCTGCTCTGCAGGCTGACCACGAGGCAGAGAGGACCTACACCACCAGCCCCTGCAAAAATCTCAGGCACTGATGAGTTCCCCACAGCTAATACTTTATGTACGTTACAGGCTGTTGCTGGAGGAATTAAGTGTGTCCTGTGACTCTTGGAGAACTCTTGGAGGCTTGTACAATGTTTTCCCCAGACTTTACCTCATGGCCTCTCCTCTGTTAATTTTGATTTATATAGTTGTGTTATAATAAAGTGTAACCATAAGTCTAGCAATTTTTAATAGTCTGAATCCTATCTTCCAAAAACAAATATTGAAATAAAAGTATATGTAACAGGCCTGGAGCATATAAAATAATTGCATGTATGCAGATTATTATAAATATGCTTTAAACATTAAATTATTTTTATATTGATCCTAACAAATTATGGGTTCCTGTTTCAATTCAAAACATTGTTCGCATTATGAAAGCAATATTAACTTTGTAAATTGCAGGGAAAAAATATTGAAGAACAAAATGCTAGACACTTATTTTCCCATTTTCCTGTGATAACTTTGTTATGATTTAAGTGTGTGTACGTCACATGTGTATGTCTCAATCTAATTCCCTCCCTCTCTCCATATACAAATTATGCAATTGGTAAAGATTTTAAAACACTTTTTAATTTTTTCCACTTAAAAATATATTATGAGCATTTTATTGTTTTGTTTTTGTTTCCCAAGAATGATTTTTATGATCTCACATCATAGATTTACTATTAGTATTTCTTATTAGCCTGGAAGAAATCTGTATGGGTATTCAAAAGATAAACAGATGCTATTAAGAACAACTTTATGCCAATTAAATTTGACAATTTGTCTGAAAATGGTAATTTTTAAAACAATGTACTAAAACAAAGGAAACAATAGATAATTTGAAAGTTCATATCTACTATTAAAATAAAACATTTTTATTTACAAATGCCCTACAAAATATAATCCTCAAATTTAGGCTCATATTGCTTCATCAGAATTTTTTCAAATACTTAAAAAATCAATGACAGCAATATCACACGAAATTCTCAGGATAATGGAAAAAAGAAGAACACATACAATTCTTTTTATGAAACCCTAATAACTCTGATATCTACACCATACAAATACATGACAAGAAAAAGACAATATAGACATATCATTTTCATAAACACATATATAATTATAAACAACATATTCATTTCTCATGAACACATTATAAATTAATAATTCTAAACAAAATATTAACAAATCAGTTGATAAACAAAGGTACAGATGTAGCTAACATATAATTTATGCCTAGAATACAAGTGATTTAGCATTCACAAAATAATCAGTATAATTCATGTTAACCGAATAAAAGATTGTATTATTTCTACAGAAACAGAACATTCAGTTGATAAAATAAACTCCTTCATGATATAAACTCTTAGTAAACTGGAATAGTGACCTTTTTTATTTAACAGCAAATAATCTCCCCCAAATATATTGTAACTATAATAAACAACAGTGAAATGTGAAAAGTTTAACACTGAGTTCTGAATGAAGCAAGGATGCCTGGTATTACCAATACTATAAAGCATTCTCCTGGAGTGGGTCATGCCAGAAAAATAAGCTGAAAAACAGAACAAAAATCAATATAATGCAATGCCAAATAATATGATACAACACAATAAGTACATTTTAAAAATAAAAGGGATACAGTTTGGAAAGGAAAGGATTATTGCTATTATTTGCAGATGGTGCAATATCCCCACCAGATTCACCCACATACCAAAGGGGGACAAAACAAAATGATATGGAGGTCTTGAACTGCACAAAATATCATAATCTGCTACTGGGAGTAAAACTTGGTAGAAAAATTGAAAGAGTGAATACATGCATGCCTTGTGACTAAGCAGTTGCACTGCCAGGTAAATAACCTAACAGAAATGTGTTAATACTTTTACAAGAAGGTATGTACAAGAATGCTCACAAAGGCACTAAGAGTTACAACCCCAAAGTAGACACTAGCAACTGCTAAGTACACTTAGAATGGAATGCTGTTATATTATGTCATAGAACATTACTTAGTAGTTAGAATGAGCACACTCCTTCTAAATACAAACATATGGAACAGTACCATGTTGGTAAAAGAGCCAGACCCAAGAATATTTCCTGTATACATCAAGTTCAAGGCAGGAAAAAACTCAGGTTTGTTGTTACAAACCAAAATAGTGCTTATCTTGGGGTAAGTGGGGTTAGTGATGGGGAAGAGACACAAAGAGGGCTTCAGTGATCCTGATAATTTTCTGATTCTTGAGTGATTTAAAAACATATTTTATGATTTTATGCAACATTCAATGAACAGTTTAAATATTTTTCTGTTTTCTATTTCATTCAATTGTTTTTCTAAAATGAATCTTAATTTAATATACTTTATTCTTAAAATATTTTATATTTCTCACCTTAATCAGAATTTCACACAACAAAATATAAACATAATTTGAAGTTTATTTCTTAAAATATACTGTTGCCTTAGGTTTCTAAGTTTTAAAGAATTTCTTCTCAATTGTGTTTACAGAAAAGTATTATCAGTATAGAATTGTCAATACAATGCATATAGTATATTTTTGAAATTGTGATAAATAAGTTTTTATTAACAATAAAATCTTATGATCTCTATATATCTTAATTTGATAGAAAATACTTATTTAAAATTATTATACACATAGATATTTTGTCAGTGGAAATCAGACTCGTCTGTAGGACCAGGAGGAAAGCATTCCAGGGACCCATGCATGGGATATTGTGGTATGGCAGAAGCTATTTGCATGGAAATTTGCATGGTTTCTACTGTCCCATCTCCCTTTGTCCTGCTGTGGAAAAGTCCAACCATGTCCTCAGCAAGGCCAACACAAAAGCTCATGTCCAGAGTTGTTGCTCCTTATTAAAGCTTAGTCCTTTGGAGTACACAGTCTTTTGTGGTCCTCAGTAGCTACTAGACCCACATGGTTCCATGATCCCGGGTGAAAAAGAATGCATTCCCATGTGAGCAAGGAGAGAGAGAGAGAGAGAGAGGGAGGGAGAGAGAGGGAGAGAGAGAGAGCGAGCAAGCACACAAAAGAGCTTCTTTGTTCCATTGGGATTATATTAACTTGGGTTTGGGCTGGACCACATGGTGCTTTTTCAAAATAACCAATGAACTTCCCAAGCCTTAATAATCTTTTAAAAGGCCCCACTCCCGAGCTAGACTAACAGGCCTCTATGGTCCAAGTCTCCCCCTGTGCCTCCCAGCACTGGAGGGCAGAAGGGCAGAGTGCTGATCCTCTTGGCAGACAGTGCTGTGATCCCCTGGGGTGTGAAGCCATAGCTTCCAGGTGAAGCAAACAGGTTCATGCTCCCCAGTTTATTAAGCTCCGTGTCTAGTTCCCTTTGCCTCTCTTTCTTTTATTAATAACTAGTTAAGTACCTACAATAACAGGTAGATACTTATACTTGCTGGAATAAAACATTTTCCAGCAGTCTTCATTTATACAGCTATAGACTTGGAAAGTGCGTTCACGGAAAGAATAATTGGCATGACAAATTTTGTATAGTGATGCCACTGAACTTCTTGCACTCTTCCTGATTCATATTACAAAATTAGAGTTATTTGTCATCAAAGTTTATTTTTAATAACCTACCAGGTGAGAACTGAACTTTGTTTTCCATCAATATGGTTAGAAAAAGAAAAAATAAATTGCTCTAAAAGGATTTGCATTCAGGAATTGGCATTTCTTTTACTAACTTCATCAGTGAATATTGTACACTGAAATGTGCCTTTGTTTGTTATACTGGATTTCTTTTCTTTTACTAAGGATGTTGTTCCATGTAAGAGTTCACTAAATATATGAGCAATATATGAAATGGACAATTAGGAATATGTAAGTGAGAATGATTCGCAGATGAATTCTCATAAATGTCAATTTTAAGGAAGAATGTAAATAGAACCTATAATCTGGAAATTATCTGAAGATCCCTTTTAGTTTTATGAACTTTGGAAAGGGCTGTGTGTCCTGAGATGACCGTACATCATTATAACGACTGCTACACTGCCTTTCCCCTCAGTCATTGTACATATATGCGCTATAAGAACACTCTGCAGCAGGCCCAGATATACCAGTAAAGACGCTAACTCAGTTTGCTGAGGACAGGCAGAGTGGTGAGTTAGAAAAAAATTAATAGTGTAAATTATTAAAGGAATGAAGATTCCAGTGCAAATAGTAAGTGACTTCTCAAGGATCACCCATAACTCCATAACTATACAGTTTCTAAATAAGAAGGGAAAGGCCAAGAAAAACATATACTTCACTAATTACTTAAAATATATTAAATAACTGTCTATGGATTTTATTTGAAAGAAAATAATGATTTGAACAGAACTGGGAATATATGATTGAAAGTGTTAGGTAGCAGCTAGGAATGAGTGAGCCGAGTGGAAATACAGTAGGCCCCTCACCATTACAGTCTACAAAGAATTTAAATACAGAAAGCCAGGAGCCAAAGGGAGATGGGCCTTTCTAGTTTATTCATCAGTTCTTACCCCTGTCTGATAAGACTGCCAGGTGTCCTGAAAATCACCAGCAGGAATAACACAGGATAAGGGGGGTCCTTGAGATTTAGTGCTGGGAAAGGAAGCCTTTGTACCAACTTTGCTAACTAGACAGAAAGCCTTTACTAACTAAGGAGGAAAACCTTTGTACCAATCCCCAGGTCTAGAAGGGGGAGAAGGAGGGGTACCTCTGGAAGCCAGATAAGGTGTATATATAACCTTATAACCGGGCCTCAATAGTTGGGGAACTCAGATCATCTGAATGCCCGCTTGTAGCTTTCTGCTTAAATGTATTTCATAAATAACCTCGCTATCTCAATCCCCCTATGAATGTTTCTCTCTCACTTTAATTCATGTCCTGCAAGGGAGACAAGAACTGAGGCTGGGACAGGGCTCCTGACTCAGGGCTCTCTCCATGACAACAGGGCAAACAACTCATTCCAAGTTTGTCTCGGTATCGCAAACTGCATTATTAATGCAAAGATAATTTTTAATTCAAGGTAATTAATTATTGTTTTTGTAATGCATTTTACAGTGTTACTGATGCTGAGAGGAGAATCATAAAATATATATGTAGAACAAAGTGGTTGTTATTCTCTATATGGTTTGATGAGGACAAATCAATCAACTTTTTTCCTGGAGCAAAATAAAATACCATTTATATCAAAGGCATATTGTTAATATTATTTAGAAATATCCAACTGTAAAAAAATGCTTTTTCTGCCAGGATAAATCATTTTCTGTATTTCTGTTGAACTTGATACTTTGGTTCCTGGGAATAACATCTTCATTGAAGACCTTGAACCCAAAAGCTTAGACTTATTACTGATACCAAGAAAATTCTCTAAACTTCTATTTATCACATTATCATTCTTAACTTGCATCCCAATGGCAGTTATGAATATTATCAGAGATGTTTAATGATTGCTGATCTACCTTGTTTTCAAACCATTTCATAAGCACTTAATACATACAGTATTCATTAGAATTTATGGCAATAATGCAGAGTCTGAGTTCAATCCTTCATAGCAGGGAAGCTTTGTATGTAAGGGTTGCTGAAAAAAAAATCTCCCAATATTATGACTCCAAATTTAAATTTCCAAGATTCTCATCTACTCCTTAAAGTATAGGAAGTATGGATGCAGGGAGATGTTTTGCACTCCCATAAGTTCTTTTGTCCTGTTTTGCCTATAATCTCTAAACTATTTTGTCTCCATCCTGGGAAACTAATGCTGCTTAGAGATATTCACATATTCCTTGCCCGTACATGAATGTTGCTATAACTTCCATCCACTATAATTTGACAGAGATAAAATTTAGCAGAAAGAAAGGAATGGAGACATTTACACTTAGTCTTGGATATCAGCTTCAAAGCCACAATCAAAAGTGTTTCACTGTGAAGAGAAACAGAAGAGGGACTGAAATCTAGTGTTTAAGCGTGAGCAATTCCCCCTGACTTGGAAACATTTGTCTTCTATCCAAACAGAAACATTTACTTCACTTAATGTTTCATTCTCTTGATTAGGTCTTCTTGTTTATTTTATTTTTCTTTCTTGTTTTCCCCATGTCCCAGCCTTGAGCAGAAAAGATTAATGACTAATTTTCTAGTGATTTACTAGATCTGTTCATCATGAAAAAGCTATTCATTGTGGAAAACCTCATGTCTTTATTATTGTTATTATTTCCTAAGCAGCAGATGTCAAATGCTGTAGCTGAAACTGCTTAGCTGCCCACATCAATTCTTTAAAAGTCAGCTTTATGTGTAGTGTTAAATAACTTTTAAAAGTGGCTTCAAGTGAAGCTACACTAAATGTCCAAAATAGCCTTGTAAAACAATTGACCACTTTAGCCGCAAGTTTAAACCCAGATTAGTACTCATTTGGCTTTGCTCCATACCAATTATTTCAGACTTAAAATTTATCTTCAGGAGGAACATTCCCTAGCCTCTGTCTCTATCACTTTTTATTTCTAGTCATCATTATTGTTTTTCATGAAAATATGTATGTTAGCATAATTTAAAAATATAAAAACTGACAAAAACAAATAAAATTAATTCCAAATGAATATTTAACTTTGAAGATTAAGATAATAATAAAAAGCAAATGATGATTAAAGTTGGGACTATTAATAAAGTTTGTATTAAAAAGCACTTATATGTTAGCCCTGGCTGGTGTAGCTCAGTGAATTGAGTGCAGGCTGCAAACCAAAGGATCACCAGTTCAATTCCCAGTCAGGGCACATGCCTGGGTTGTGGGTCAGGTCCCCGGTATGGGGTGTGTGAGAGGCAACCACACATTTATATTTCTCTCCTTCTCTTCCCTTCTCTCTAAAAATGAATAAATAAAATCTTCAAAAAAACACTTATATTTTAACACCACTACCTATGTTTCTGTAAATAAATAATATTACAAAGGGATTGCATGACCATCACTATAAATCAGGATCAGATATTCATTACCTTTATTTTGCATATGAAGACAGACATTTTAGTTTATTCATTATGTTATAATTAAAATTTATATATACATAATCATTATGTTTAAGTGTTTTCAACTTTAATTATAAATTCAAACAATTTCATTAGATTTATTACAACAATTAAAATGGTAGGCTTAGTGTCTTCTGTTTTGATCAATTAACTCTAAAGAAACAGCATCCAAAATTTGAAAATAAGGCAAAAGAGGATATAGTATAATTTAAATATCATGCAGGGAGTTAACACCCTCCTCCCCCTTGGGAGAATGTACCTGTGCCGACACTGCCATTTCTACCTGATTAAACCCCAGCCAGTGTGAAGAGTGTGCAGATTTCTGTCTGATGGAGAAGACAACCTCAGAAATTATATTAATAACTTATAGGACACTTACTAGTTTTTTATCTATTTTTACCACATTATTTTTACATATTTTTTGAAAATGACTACTGCTCTCTGATTCTCAAAATGGTTATCGAATTACCTTTTTAATTTTACTGATTTTCTTATTAAAGAGTTAATAAATCTTTGGCACATGCTTATATTATATTTGTATGAGGCATGCTTTTAACTTTATACAAATTATATTTTAACAGTATAAAATACAGCTTAATCCCTTATATTTCCTTTGTTTCATTATTGACTTGAATTTTATACATTCAGTCACCATAATTGAAGTTGTTAAATCAATATGCCATTGTAAGTTTAAAGATGTTTTACTTTCTGTGATTGACTAACAAAAAAAGAATAATTTTAGATAAGCTTTGATTCCCATATGATTTTGCAGCTGACAAAAATGGTGCAAATTAATGTTAAATTTTCTGAAACTCTTTACTTTGATCTCAAGGCAGTTTAACTCTACACTCACTACAGCTCAATAACCATTTGAAGAGGCTATTAGTTCACTTGCTTATGTGTCTTTATTTCTCTTTGCAAGTGTATAAACCCTGAACTCATTTTATCCCCTCCCTCTGGCTTGATTCTTTATACTGTCTAATTGGAATTAATTCCTCCTGCTCATTTCTCTCCTAAAGTAGATTGCTCACAGAAATCCATTGTCAAGTGCATTTTATTCTATTGTAACGTTCAACTTCATTTATGAGAAGGATTAAAGTACGAGCTTCTTTTAATCTGTCCAGAGCCAAAACATTCTTCATCACAGTTTTAAATGAGTTTATTGGGGTAACACTGGTTACCCCAATCAAATTATATAGGTGTTAGGTGTACAATTTTGTAACATTAACTGTATATTTTGTTGTATATTCTCTATTCCAAGTAAAGTCTCTTTCTCTTACCACATTTTTATTGGAACAGTGCACACATGTTCAACTCAAAGGCAATAATAAATGAAAATTTAAAACAAATATGTCATATTGCTTGCAAAATACAGCAAGCAGACTTCGTTTTCAGGGAATAGATATAAAAATTTTACTTGGATTGAGGAATCATTGTCAGAAAACTATATCATTTGCATGACATAAATTTTCACAGCTTTTAAAGGCAAAGTTAATAAAATGGTAAACTTCTTCCTTCTTATTCTATTGAGCATATTGCATTTCTACTGAGGTGGGGATAGTTTATAAAATTTCAGAAATCATATGTTTAAATTTTCAAAGTATCCTATTTGATGTGTTGATATGTTTCTTATTATATGTACTGACAGATTTGAGTTTTCTTTGTCATTCTGATATGTGTGAGTTGTTACCAGTGAAAAACATTGTCATATCATAACTAACATCTTTAGCTAACACACCATTAGTGTACACCGGAGCACTTTATTCTCACTATTAAAAACATAAAACATCATCTATCAATCAAAATCATTTTTATGTGAATCATCTCACTGAAATGTTCTCTCTGCTCACTTGAACTATAGTCCAAACACTAGAAAGACTTCTCCATGTTCTCTTTGCAGATTAAATTGTACTTTCTCAGAAATTCAATGGGATCAAGAGTTTAAAACATTATTTTTAACATTGTTATTTACCATGCAATCCTTTTACACCATGTTAATTGAGGAAATCAACCTACTTTAGATCTTTCTACTCTTTTCCATGTATGCTTTCTGTTAGCTTATTCTACAAATTAAGATAGTTCATTATTTTAAAGGAACCATTATTATATTCGTTATCTTCAAGAACAATGACATTGCCATCCTGTTATACATATTTCTGGAATTCGTCAAAGAAGCAGAAACATTATGAATGATAAAAGGGATATGCTGATATGATCTTTTGTAATTGTGAGGCTGAGTTAGGCCCTTTGTGTCTGTCTGTTACCCTGGCACCTGGTGCTGGTCCTGAAGTCAGCAGGTCTGGTTACTAAGAGAAGATGGACATGACGAGGATGAATAGCCAGACAAAGTAGACCCCTCCAAGATGAGCAGGGATCCACTAGAATGAACTGATGCCCATTTTCTCTTTGGGCTCTTCTATCCTCCAACTGCAGTGATTCTTGTAACTTGCCAAAGAGCTGAACAAAAGGGGAAGCTAAACAAAAGGTCTGGTGGAATTAAAAGTTAGCTGCTGCATTAAGGACCTGCAGAATTTTTAGGAGGGAGGACCCAGAAGACACCAGTTACCAAAAGAGTGAACCAGCCTTGAGAGTGTGCCCATGTGTTTGAACCGTAGCAGAACTTGAACTTCTAAATTTCTGTGCTTCACTTCCCCCTACTGAATCCTCACCTTATTTTTCTTGTAGCCTAAGAAACATGTCATCATTTCTCATTGTCTTTTTAAATCTATATTTCTCTGTTTATGATTATTTTTATTCACCTCTATTTTGTCTCAATATGGTTTGATAATATTTTTCAGTTAATTAATATGGGTAGTGAACTTTCGACTTGTTGAGCATCTGGACAACTTTGATTTCTTTTAAAAATTCTGACCTAGTAAACATTTTTCTTATCGGAGGCTAGTGGCACTGTTATTTTTGCTGTTGTTAGTGTGCTCTATTATTGTTATTGTTGACTTGAGACCTCTAAGGACACTGTTTCATTTATACCTTCCCTCATATGTATCTTCTTTTTTTCTATTAAAGATAATTACAGGATTTCATACTGATTTTTGAAATTCAGTGTTTTCAGTGGAATAGATATTACCTTTTCCCATTAATTTTTTCAATAATAAGTGAGCTATATGCATTTGCAGATTCATGTTTATTTCACCTCAGAATATGTTTTGCTTGGTAATCAATGAAACATCCTTCTGTTAGTGGCTGTCTTTTTTAACTTACTGTATTTTTTATCCTTTAGGAGTAAATTATGTGCATGTCAAGGTGCTATATATTTTCAGTCTTATTCAGCTGTTAATTTAAAAAAAGTTTCTTCAATATTAATTATTGTCATATCTGTAAATTTAGGAAAAAACATAGATTTCAAAGGCTGTTTCACCATAGTAGTAGTTAGATATTTTGCCTGGTTGAATTTTGTAGTTTAAATTTGCATGGTTGATAGTTTAAATTTGTCTCTGCAATTATTGGCATCATTTTATTTTTTAAATCTGATGACACCTTTATATTAATGTTCATATACATATTTTCCACCCTTTTTACAACTCTCCTGGACCTTATAATCCCTTGTTGCACTGGGCTCCAACTTCTTCTACCCATTTTTATTGTTATAACATCAATGTTGCTCAATTTTGCTTTACAACCAAGTCTTCTGTTCTTTATTCATCAAAGAAAAGCAACATTGAAAACCCATAAACAACATTTACACTGTCTTGACTTCAGCATTTTCCTATGCTGAAAATTATAATATGGTATAATTGCATTTCTGTTTTATGGATCTAGTGCAAGAAACAGTAGTTGATGGGAAACTCTTATTTTTAGAAAGTGCACATACTCTATTAGCTGCTTAAAAAACATAACACTTTTGAAATGTGTATTTAGACTTTTTATTATGGATTTCTTTCCTTTTTTTCTCTTTTGAGTTTTAAAATGTCATTCTTATTTCTACTGTATTTGCATTAGAGGTTTTACTCAGTGTGGTTCAAATTTTTGTATATCTATTTCCTAGTTTCCAGAAACGATCTTCCCAGATTTTTCCACATTCTTTCTTGTGGAATGGGCAATAAAGAACATCAGAGAATGTACAGAAATCATCCTTTTGCTGTTATTGTTGTTGGGGGCGGTTGGTTGGTTTTTCATTTTCTCCATTGTCTATGGCTTCAGAAAACTGTGTCCATGGAAGCAGCAACAATAAGAGCCTGCAGGGAGCCACGCATTTGGAGGGACTGGAAAAGGTGCCAATAGTTGGAGCTATGGTTTCAAGAGCATAAGACAACCTCTGTTCCTTTTCTCACTGGCCTCCCGTCACTTAGCCCTGGGTACGGTTTTAGTTGCTGAGATGAATGACAGAGCAAATGACTAAAGCTCTCCCTTTATAGTTAGAAGAGTGAAAAATGGAACCACAGGGAACCAGAAATTACTGTGGAGATCAAATAAAGGAAAGCGTTCAGGAGAGTGACCTCACAAAAATGTTTATGAATTCCTCAGATTACTACTTATCTGAAGCAGTTGCAAATCAAAAATTAAGTATTCTTTGCTTAAAAAAACATTAAAAAATGAGCAAAATAAACCAAAGAAGGCAAATAAAGGACACAAATATACACTAAATTGATAAAGTTGAAAACATGATTATAATAAAGAAACACAGAATAGCCATAACTTTTGATTGAAAGAGGACAACACAATTGATAAATGTTCAGTAAAACCGACAATGAAAAACAGAATACAAGTATTGCCAATATCGGGAATGAGAGATGGGATATCAGTATAGATACCATAAACATCAAAAGAATAAGGGAAGATTATGAAGAAATCTATACACACTCTTTCAGTAGCATAAATTAAATAGACTAATATTTTGACATCTGCAAAATACTGAAACTTACTTAAGATGACATAGCTCATCTTTATAGTCCCAAAACTACTAAGAAAATAAAATTGTTATTAAAAGCATTTCATAAAAGAGAATTTCAGGCCCAAAAGAGTTTACTGGCAAATTATATCAAACATTTAAAGAAGAAATAATTTTAATTCTAAAAAATCCCTTTCATACAATAGAAAATGAGAAAATGTTGCAACCCATTTAATGAGGGCAGCATTACTTTAATTCCAAAATCAGAAAAACACAGTAAAAAAAGGAAAAAAAGCAGGTTAATATAGCTCATGAATATACATATTAAGTCCCTCAACAAATTATTAATAAATCCAAGCTAATAATATATAGAACAAATACATCACAACCAAGTATGGTTTATTCCAGGAATGTTAAGTGTGGCTTAAATTGGAAATAAATGTTTAATTCATCATATCATGAATCTAAAGAAGAAAAAATCATATAAATCAACACAGAAAAGGTATTTTGCAAAAATATAAATACTGTATGATTCTGCCTAGAGGTACCAATAGCAGCCAAACTCATAGAAATGCAAAAGTTGCACAACAATAGGAATACATTTAATGCCATTGAACAATTGAAACTGATAAAGATGGTAAATAATATAATTATTTAAGTATAATTTTAAAAAATCAAGTACATTTAAACATACTCTTTTTAGAATCCTTTTTTCCTTCTCTTTGCCTTATAAACTTTACTGTCTTCTTAACTGTGCTACTTTTCCCTATTTGTTTTTTCCAGGTGGTACATCTTCTCTCTATCTATCCTCTAAATATCAATATCAATTCATTAATTTATTTATTCAAGTTACAACTACTAGTACCAGCAGAGTAGGAAGTGGTACATATATTAAGGAAAAAAGTGGCCATCAATGCAGAAATGCCTTGCCTTAACAGCCAAAAAAACTATATATATATATATCTGTCCTGGCAGGATAACTCAGCTAGTTAGAGCATCTTCCCAATGCCAAGGCTGCCAGTTTGATCCCAGTCAGGTCACATATAAGAACCAATCAGTGGATGCATAAATAAGTGGAATAACAACAAATAATCTCTCTTTCTCTTCCCCCTTTCCTTTTCTCTCTTTCAAGTCAACATATATATATTTTAAATATATTTACATATATAAATGTATTAGTTGAGTAAAAGCATTTTTATAACATGATTAGTACAGTGGGTAACAAAAAACTGCTGGCAGCCAGAAATTAATATGAATTATATAAACATAACTCTAACACCATTCTCTGTCTCTTTTTCTCTCTCTCTTTCCCTCTCTCTCTGACACACACACAGCAAATAATTTCAAATTATTCAAACACTGCTTAAAATGAATGCACACTCACTCAAACAATAAATAATTTCAAATTATGTGAACATTATGTAAAAAAAAATGGATAGAAGGTAATGAAGGAAAGGTGTTCAGAGAAAGCTTGCTTAAGAGGCCATTTAGGTGCAGATATGGACAGCAGGTAGAATTATGCTTTGTGAGCAACTGGGAAATCTTTCATGGAACGTGGGAGAAGAAAAAACTCAAAATGTTGAAACATGTGTAAGGTTTTCAGGGACCATAATCATACTAATGTGAATGAAATTGTTAATAAAGAATATGAGAGATAGGAGTTTGGAGTGTAGGGATAGGAGAGGTCAATCATGCAAGATTTCTATGCTTTGTAAATTTGATGAAAACTTTAGACTTTTTAGCAACAATAGAAGCCATTAAAAGTGAAGTGAAGAAAGTGATATAATATCAATATCTGTCTGTCTGTCTATTTTTTGGGTGGACAGTAGAATGGATATTTATATTAAGATGGGTGCAACCAAAGAAGCCAATGTCCCAGAGTAGATAAAAGCAGATAGACTCTATCCTCCATAGAACGAGTTTAGATGAGAGCAGAGATGTGTCTTTCAATGTGTCAGGAGGAAATAGAAGCAGAATAAAGGTTCACTAGGAAGTGAATATAAGATTGAACTCTAGGACCACCTTTTCATGGCCACCATGAGTATTAATAATGTATTCACATGGGCATGCTTTTTGTTGATAAATTTTGTAAAATGACTTATTTTATCTGTAATTAGCTAGCATTGCTATTTCTTTCTGTCACTGTTTTCCCCACAGTCAGAGAGTGTTGCAATGGCCACAGACATTTTTGGTATCCTTATACGGGGACGAAAGGACACATTGAGGGTGGCATTAGTGTTATTTGTATGTCATTCACATTCATTTCTGGCTTCTAACAATACTTCTACCAACTGCACTGAACATATTACAAAAATGATTTTACTCAACTAATGTATTGTAGAGCAATGGAAATCATTTGTAACTTTGACATTTATTCTGAACACAGGATGTGCTAGAAAGACATACTTAATCTGAAAAAAATCAGAGAGAATATTGAATGTTGTTTTATTGAAAGCATATAAGTCCAAGCATGTATAAGAGAAAGATTAAAGATAATATGCAAGAGTGAAGTATATTGAATTATTATAATTATAATTATAATTTTATAAATTCAATTTAAATAAGAAATTGGGGTTTTCCCTCTTAGAATGAAAAAGAAGGAAACAGGGTAGAGTTTTACTAAATTATATAAATATGTGAACACATTACTTAACAAATTATATCAATAAACTTATAAGACAGTCTTTGTTATATCACTATGTCTTGTCTTTATAAATAAATATTTGAGAAATTATAGTCACAGCCAAGTTCTTACTTCTGGATTCCCTTGAAAGGAAGTTAGCACCTTAAAAGCACTTAATTATTGCTTCTAAAATTCCCCATACTCACCAATCATAGTTATGTACTCCAGCATCATAAACTACCAAGAGATGCAGAAAGGTATGTCCTTTCTTTGCTTCCAATATATTACACTCCTCTGACTTCTCCAGTAATACTTGAAACAATAAAAGTGACAGAAAAAAGTAGCCAATAACTATTGATCACTCTATACATAACCTCCTGAAGCGATATGATTCTTTTCTTTTAATGACGGATTACTGTCTATAGCCAACAAATTAAAACACGTGTCACCTATATATTTTCTAAAAGGCAATAATGGCAGAATTATTTTTGTTCTTTGGAAAGAGAAGTGATTCTACATGTTGGTAAGGTAGGATGATGAAGTGGAAACAGAACATAACCCCGATTCATGGACTCATATTTCAGTTACTAACTACTTGTGCTAGTTTGGGTGAAACAGTTCATTTTGGGGAACCTCAGTTTAGCGATCTGTGTAATAATGTGATTAGATTTATAACCTCTAAGTTTATTGGGAGTATAAAAGTATAGCTTGTCACTCTGCTCTGCTAGAGATTCAAAGAGTTAGTCATTGCATTTTATCAACATGATTTCAATAAACTAAATAAACATAATTTAAGTAAGTTATTTTGGGAATACTAGTAAGATGGGGTATAATACCATAAAGTTAATTCTTAAATATTTTAATAAAATAACTCAATGAAACATAAGTTTTGTTTTTGTAAGAAACTAAGATATTTTCATATAAATATTTTATATTCTCATTGGGAGCCATTCATATCCTTTGTTGTAGATGTATAGAAGATTCTACAGTATTACACTGATATTTTTACAGTGTACTGAGGAGAAAGCTGAAAGAGTCATCACAGGAAGCTACATACGATTTTCTAGGTGAGTCATCCAACCACCCTCACTCCATCTGGTACAGAATCAACAGAATACCAGTAGTTTTGTATATAGCAATAAAGAAAAGTGAAAATCTAACTTTACATATGGTTGAAAATCAACGAATATCCTTCACTCATGTAAAATGTTTCAACACATTTTTAAATCTTATGAGAGCTTCACAACCACTTCTGGAATGATGGCGGAAAGTTCCCTGTAGACACACTTCTTAGCTAAACAAGTATAATTGGTGAATATTATAAACTGCCCCATTTTAAATCTCTAGAAATATTCTGAATGGAAGAGAATAAATGCAGAAACATTTATTCCAGTTAATCTACCCAATCTTGGTAAGAAGAGTGAGAATCAATTGCATTTGAACCATAACTCTCTCCCTCTACCCACAAGCTCAGCATGACAAAAAAATTTTTACTCTTTGATGTGCAGGCAAGATCACAGGGCTTTCTATCTCCAACCAACCAGTCAAACACTGTAGTAATCTCCCCAGGAGGGCCGGGCCACTGATATTTTCCACCCACCCCTGCTTCTAACTGCAGAAGCTCTATGTCAGACAAGAACAGATGAGCAGGTCTGCCCTGGCTCAGCCCAGCAGGCTGAGAGTAGGGTGCTCCAGGTGCACTCAGTAGTAAGGCTGAGGTCATGCATGGAGAGGCAAGCCCGGAGGCCATATGCAACTGCCCTTGCTGAGTGCTCTCACTCTTAGCAAAGGGCGTCACTCGAAGAGCAGTGGACCTCCGTACTGATGCCTGGATCTGGAGCAGCAGCACAGGGTTTCGGCCCATGTGGAGCCTCTGAAGCAACACCAGAAAACTGACTTTATTTAAAACAGAATATGGAAAAGATTACATTTTAGAGCAATTCATAACACCATAGAGATTTTGACTGAGCTGTAAAAATGAATAAAATACTAATATATAATCTACAACATGGATGAACCTTGAAACAATATGTTAAGTGAAAGAAGTCATCCCCAAAAAACCACATATTGTACAATTACACTTACATGGCTTAACTGACCAAATTGTGACATAAGTTGTCTTTCATCCATAGCACATGCATTTTTAGAATGAGCTACAGATATAGCATTGTCACACAACACCCACTCATCAATTTAATCAGCACCATACCAGCTATATAAAAATGCCACTCCATAGAAGCATAACTCTGCACCAAACGACAAATATTTATAAAATTATACCATATAAAAGTTATAAGAAATTGTAGTTCTGATTTTGTATCTTACAGTAGTTTGAATTTTTTTTCAAATTAACTGCCATTAAAAAATAAATATCTAATAAGTTAGATATAAAGCTTAGCAATATTTAAGACATAGATTCTGCTCTACATTAGTTGAATACTTGGAAGCACCACATGGCAACATGTGCCAAAGCCTTTCAATTAATTAAGTCACTATATTTGGATCTTCTGGTGGATTTACTGCTTATCCCAAGCAGGTGTTTATGGATTAGAACATTTTTTTTTCTGTCTGATTCCTGATTAAATTTAGACAAAGAACCTGACAGCTATCATGCCTCTGTTTTTCATAACTATTTCCTCAAATCAGAAAGCACCAGCCTTCCACATGAGAAAAGTGTGGAGAGCCATCTTGTGTAGATAACTCTAAAGTTAGCAAGAGGTAAGAGAAAACACATTATTTTAACCATCTCTTACTCTGCCACATGGTCCATTAAATAGAATGAGAGCAGGAATTTTTAAAAAGTACAATTAACTTATTCAATTAAAAATAAGGATGGAGGCCTTGACTGGTGTAACTTATTTGGTTGGGCATTGTCCCACAAAGCAAAAGGTCACTGATTTGATTGTCGGTCAGGACACGTGACTGAGTTGTGGTTTTGGTCCCAATTGGGGCATGTACAGAGAGGCAGCTTAACTGGTGTTTCTCTCTCATGTCAATGTTTCTCTCCCTCATTTTCTCCCTCCTTTACTCTCTCTAAAAAATAAAATCTTATCCTGGCTAGTGTGGCTCAGTGGATTGAACTCTGGACTGTAAACCAAAGGGTCGCAAGTTCAATTCCTAATCAGGGCACATGCCTGGGTTGTGGGCCTGGTTCCCAGTAGGGGGTGCACAAAACGCAACAACACATTGATGTTTTTCTCCCTCTCTTTCTTCTGTTCACTTTTCTCTAAGAGTAAATAAATAAAATCTTAAAAAAATAAAACAACACACTTTGAGACTAAAATGTATAAACATTCTATAAAAAATAAAATCTTAAAAATATAAGGATGTGCTGTTCATTTTCCATTATTCCTATTCTTTTCCCTATTAACAGGGCAATAGTCTCATGGTCATTGATTCTCATCCTCAAAATGAATATGTGTGATGATGATTGTATGTCTAATTTTCACTCACGAGTTGTGATTTGGGTGCACCAGCTTTCTTCTTTCACCTTTTATTCCAGAGAACCTTGACAAAGATAAGTGAGATCTCAGATTATCAACACAAAGGAAATTTTGATCAACCCTCTATCTCTTGATAGGATTCAGATTAATAAAATACATTTTGTTTGTGCAAAGGAAAATTACTTCAGGAAATATTTCTTAGGTTATATTTCTGTTCCCTTTAGATTTCTTCTTCTTCTTTTTAATGGAAACAATACTTTATTTAGTAATTGTCGCTTTGCTTTGTGGAAATCGATACTGTACCTTTCTATTGCAGCAAGGAGAACAGGAGTCTACTCATCGATCTCTTTTTCTCATATTTCCTCTGAAGACAGAACTGTGAATGCAACGCATGAAACAAATTGTATGGTACGTATATTCTTCTTTTCCTTGGTTTTGCTTGCCTCCCCACTGTTTTCTGTCAATTCTCTGGATAAGCAGTGCAGGTGACTGTGTGAATCCACACCGTGTCACCATGCGAGGGCAGCCAGGTAAATGTCTGGGTCTTGAATTTGGTTAAAATTTTACTCAGACCATGGGACATGGCTGCCCCCAAACTTGCAACAGTGACGAGGTAACGCCCTCTGGCCTGTGGTGGATGGTGGTGGCGATCAGCTCCTCACAGAGAAACTCATTGACAGGAAGTGGAAGGAGCAGGAGGCAGAGTTTTCTCCTTTATTTCCTACAGTGGTCAATTTAGAGACAGTTTTCTTTGGCCTCTTGGAGCACATCATGTGGTAGAGAATCACGGGGGCAGCAACTCGCTACATCTCTGCACAAATTGTGAAGCCTTGTCAGGTGTCTTTGCTTCTCCTCGTTCTCCACTTCAATGCCTGTGTCCCTCGCTCTCTCTGCAAATGTTCCACCCAGCAAATCATTTGCACCTAACCCCTTGGCTTGCCTCTGTCTTCAAGGAAACTGGATCTGAAGCACAAAGGCAAGAAATAAACTTTGTTTCTCATCTGAGACAATCTTTTCATGAAATTGTGCTATGCCATATGTAAGAGTTACCCTAGTGTGAGGACCAGAGAAGGCTTTTCCAAGAAGTGAGAGATGGACCAAGATCTGAAGCAGGATAGAACATATATATATATATATATATATATATATATATATATATATATATATTTAGCATATATGGCTGAGTAATGATATATGGTATACTTAAAACAAGAAAAAAATGTAGGTACAATTATAATTTGATTTTACTCCATTTACAGTATGTTCTGTATTTTCCCACCTAAAATAATGAAAAGAAACAGTAGAAAACATATATAGTATATATTATTCATCTATTATACAGACCATAAAATCAGAGTCACCTGGATTCTCTAGTTTGTTAAGTTCTTTGAACCTCAGATTTCAGTTTTGTGATTACAGGAATAAAATATTTAAGTAAAATGATTTTGTAAGGGTCAAATTAAATGAGGAGATATGTCAGAATATACCAAAGGGCAAGATGCTCCAAACGTTATTTTTTCTCGTTCTCTCATCTAGATGGAAGTAGTCCTCTTATGTGATAACATTAGAATTATCACCCATTAGCGATTTTTGGGCTGAGGACCTTTTTCCTTCCTAACTTTTATGGATTTGTTTAATTCATCCATTAATTCAGCAGTAAACCAAACAAATGGAAAGTCTTTATCCTTTTGGAATATATGTTCAAGAAGATGTGTCCTGTTCTGCTCCTTTAATCTCTTCCAAACCACAGGATTATTCATTCCTACCCTAAAATATGCTAAATTACCACCCATAAACAAACAAAACATCCTGTGTCTTTTTTCTCCTCTAACAATCTCATACAGTTTATTTCAATGCCAAGTCTGCAAATATTATTTTCATTTTTCTGACCTCCCATTAACTCCTTGACCTACTATAGAACAGAGCTTCTACCCTCTATATTTTAATAAAACTGCGTTTTCCCCAGTTTACAAATTATTTCTTAGTTTCACAACATAATGAATCCTTTCTACTTGTCTCACTTGACCTCACTGCACTATTTAATTTGTGGTCCATTAATTTATTCTTGAAAATGTTCTTAGTTTCTCTACCAGTTTTCTTTTATAATATTTTATTGATTATGCTGGTACAGTTGTTCTGATTCCCCCCTTTGCCCGCCTCTATGCACCATCTCCCACTCTCTCAGGTAATCTCCACACCATTGTTCATGTCCAAGGGCTATGCATGTAAGTTCTTTGGCTACTTCATTTCCTATACTGTACTTCACATCCCCATGGCTATTCTGTGATAACCTATCTGTACTTCTCAATCCCCTCAACTTTTCATCTATTTCCCTACACCCCCTCCCATCTGGCAAACATCAAAATGCTCTCTATATCCATATTCTGTCTCTGTTCTTGTTTGTTTAGTATTTTAGATTCAATTTTTGACAGGTATGCATTTATTGCCATTTTTTATTCATAGTTTTGACCTTCTTTTCTTAAATAAGCCCCTTTATTTCATACAATAATGGTTTGGTGATGATGAACTCCTCTAGTTTTCCTTATCCCAAAAGCTCTTTATCTGCCCTTTAATTCTAAATGATACTGTATTGGGCAGAGCAATCTTGGCTGTAGGTTCCTGCTTTTCATGAATTTGAATATTTCTTTTTTTTTTTTTCTTTTTTAATGTATTTTATTGATTATGCTATTACAGTTGTCCCATTACCTCCCCTTCATTCCCCTCCACCCTGCACACCCTCTCCCACCCACATTCCCCCACTTTAGTTCATGCCCATGTGTCATAAGTTCTTTAGCTTCTATATTTCCCCTACTATTCTTGTCCTCCCCCTGTCTATTTTCTACCTACCATCTATG
>CM052540.1:178421554-178621711 GCA_028533065.1 Trachops cirrhosus | reverse complement strand
AGATGTCCCAGAGGTTCCTAAGCCTCTCCTCATTTTTTTGAATTCTTATTTCTCCATTCATTTCTGGTTGTATATTTTTTTCTTCCTTCTGATCCATTCCATTGATGTGAGACCCATCTTTCATTCCATCACTATTGGTTCCCTGTGCATTTGCCAATCCTTTCTAGCCTGCAAAGTTTCTTTTGAGAAATCAGTTGACAGTCTTATGGGAACTCTTTCATAGGTAATTATGTCTTCTTCTCTTGTTTCTCTTAAGTCTCTATTCATCTTTAACCTTTGGCATTTTAATTATGATGTGTCCTACAGTATGCATCTTGTTTGGGACTCTCTGCACTTCCTGGACTTGCATGTCTATTTCCTACTTTTCTTTGAGCATTCAAACTAAATATTGAATTTCAATTTTTGACTGTCTTTTGTTAAAAAGAATGTTCCCACTTCAGGCTCCCTTACTTTTTTCAATGCACTAGCCTTGCTTCTGAAACTTTTCCTGTCCCTTTTCTCAGGCATCTCTCCTCCACCCCCCACAGTACTCCAACCAAAGCTTCATCCCTTCATATCCAGCTTTGGACATGTTTAGTCTCTGCATATGTTTAGTGCCTCTTTGCTGTGAGGTCCTGTGAGAAAGAGCAGACTATTTATCTTTAGAATTATTAATTTCTAAAATGATTTTGAGTATATCTTAAGCTCTTAATTTCATCTTAATTAAATGAAATAATGATTGATATTATTCACTCCCATGGCATATACCTCCTGTGACTTCTGGTGACTCTCATATTTTTATATCAAGTTCTTTTCTGAAAGAAATTTTCATTTCTTTAATCATAATGAGTCCAGAGTTATCAGCATAGAATAAACTTGAGTCATGACAATTTTCTTGCCTAAAATTTTCCAGTATCTCTTAAATTTTTACAGAATAAAGTTCATAATCTTTAGCAGGAAACATAATTTTTTTCTGATTACTGTCTGATTACTGATTATTTGCTACATGCAAATATCTTTTGAAATGGTCATTTTGATGAATCAGCTTGTCTAGATTACCATTCCCAGTTTTTTAGACACTAACTTGGTCTTTCCACACAGGTATATTTTAGATGTGATTAAACTTCATAGTCAGTTAATCAAAATCAGTTTAAGTAAGAAATATTATCCTAGATAATTTGATGAACCTGACTTAATCAGTTGAAAGTTCTAAAACTGACTTGAGACTTCCTTAAAAAAGAACAAATTCTGCCCATCAGTAGTAGTTTCAGCCTATGCCCAGGTGTTCTAGCATGCTCTTCCTAATGGCGTGCCCTATGTATTTTGGACTTGCCTACCTAGCTCCCACAATTGTGTAAGCCAATGTCTTGCAATAAATACATTAGTATACAAGTATATCTTTTACTCCTTCTGGTTCTCTGGAGAATGTAGATTGATACAGAGTTTGGTACTGAAAGTAATTTTAGGGGAACAGAATCCTAATGATGAGTTATCTAATTTTTTTGTTAGTTTTATGAGAAACAGAACTGGTTTTCTAATTGGATTCTCTTTAAAGATCCAGATTGTTCTAAGTTTAATGGGAAAGAGAGTACTTTCCCGTTACATAATGTGCCCATTGACAGAATGTAAAAATAGAGACACACAAAATATCACCATTGGATATTCTTACCCAAATACTTGTACGAGTCAAGATTCTGGAGAATCATGTATTTGATACCTTCGAACATTTGTGTCAAAAAAAAATGAGTGTAATGAGATTGACTGGCCACCCCTAATTTAACTGGGGAAAGTGGAGAAAGACAAGAAACCCAGGAATTCACACTGGCATCTCGTTCTCAAGCTTGTACTTATAGCTTCATTAAGAATTCCCTATGACCTGCAGGCTGAGGGGAAAAATGACTCTGGTTTCCAGGTAGTTCTGTGGGACACACAAGCACCCACTGGAAGAGTGTAGTTGTAGCACAACAGCTGCTTACGCAGCATCCCTGCAGGATGTTGGTGGAGAGACCCACCTGGAGGACTCAGAAGATATCCATAACAACCACCTCATGCAAGTTTCCTCATCTGTGAGGTGCATAAAATTAATACCATTGCATGAATATTTTTGAAAATTATTTGAGATGATACATATGGCCAGTAGGACACGTGTCATATCCTAAGCATATAATGTGTATTCTTATTATCTATTACCTATTAGTATTTTATAATGTTCCTTGATTCTTCTTAAATAATGTATGTTAATATCATTAAAAATCTCTAGTTTAAGTACTACTTAGATTTTGAGAGAATGAGCTGTGATTTTGTAGGTGGAACTGACCATTTAAATTTCACACTAGGGAATGCTAAATCGAAACAGTTACCTAGATTTTAGCCAGAGTATGTGATTCATAAAATTGAATAATATAATTTGATACAAAATTCAGTGTTATATAAGTTTACCTAAAATAAATATACAGAATCTGATTTTGAAACATTGGATATGTAAAATAAATGATTCACCAACTTTTTTATTTTGGATTCATAAAACATGTTATCTATAGCAACATAAAGTGTCATGCAAAAAGAGAGAGAAACAAATATAAAAAAGAAGTGTCTGAAGGTTTGAATTAAATCAACAAAAGATAACTTAAAAGTGACACCCTTTTAAAATACCATTGTGAAACAAGAATTCACAACAGGAGTTAGAAATGTCAACTCTAAAGAATGAATTTCTTGGCTCTTGTCAATGTAACAAAAGGCTTAAAATATTGTTTTGAGTACATTCAATCTTTTCATATTTAAAAATATCTCAATGGTTGAAAAATACTATTACCCTAATTTAAAAGTATATTACATATATACCTCTTATGCTCTCATATTATGAATAAACCACATGAATTTTGCATATCTCTGTGGATTTTTGACAGCAATTGTTAATAGCTGAAATAATCTTCTGTGGTATGAGCAACTTCAAAAAAACTTTCATTTTCTCTGAAAACAGGACATATGGAAGGAGCATGTTCTTTTCTCCTATGGATTTAGATATTATTGTGTGAAACAACTTTTGAAATGGCTTTCTCCACTTTTTATTTTTTATTTATTTTTTAAAGATTTTATTTATTCATCTTTAGAGGGGAAGGGAAGGAGAGAGGGAGAGAAATATCAATGTATGGTTGCTTCTCGTGGGTCCCCTGCTGGGAACTGGCCTGCAACCCAGGCATGTGCCCTGACTGGGAATCGAACTGCGATCTTTTGGTTTGCAGGCCCATGCTCAATCCACTGAGCCACACCAGCCAGGGCTGTTTTCTCCACTTTTTAAAGTTTTTTTTTTTTTAAGATTTTATTTATTTATCTTTAGAGGGAAAGGGAAGGAGAGAGGTAGAGAAATATCAATGTATGGTTGCTTCCTGTGCATTCCCTACTGGGAACTGGCCTGCAACCCAGGCATGTGCCCTGATTGGGAATCGAACCGTGATCTCTTGGTTCACAGGCCCGCGCTTAATCCACTAAGCTACACCAGCCAGGGCCTGCTTTCTCCACTTTTTAAATGTGAGAGGCCAAACCTGGGAACTGGAGCAGTGTGCTGAGGATGGCAGAGAGGATGAGTTGGCAGGATCCATTCCTTGCTGGTATTGTTGAGCTCCTTAGTCAAGTAATCTTAAAGTTTCCTTTTTGCAGTCTTTTTGTTGATTGATATAATAAGTTTGCCTTATTATAAAATATTCTAGTTGTATTTGCTTTTCTGTTACTTGACCAAAAGCCTTATAAATGGCACACATTCCAGGAGATGTCTAGATCTGGATTTTCCAACACATTTCCCAGGTTTTATTATTCTTTTATCTAGAAATCACAGTCATCCATAAGCTATACACTGAGGGCAGAATTGTACCAGGACCTGAGATTTGCACAACAATATTGTGAGACATTAGCTAGCAACCTTAGATGAGCTGGATGTGGAAAAATGGCAATGATTTTGTGAGGGTGTCTGTGATACCTGATTCCATGAAACTTGTTAAAATTTGGTAGCTGAAGTCCCCAGGATTTTGATTTCAGAACTATTACAGTCAAGACCAATGAGGCAAAGCTGATAACTTGTTTAATTTGAAATGATGTCATCCTAGTTAGGAAGAACAATCATGAACCAGTACAATGACTTACTCTGTTCCAGAAATCAGTGTCATAATTAGCCTTATCAAACATGGATGTCTTGGTATCCTAGTCAGATATAAAACAGCCTAAAACAGTTGTATGGCTCAAATGTAGCCAAATGTAACTTTACCTGTGAAAGCTTGATTGTTGACCTATAATATTTTGGGGACAATAGTTTTTTCTACCTCAAAGTTACTGTCATTGTGAATCTCCTTAGAACATATTTACATATTCCATTTTCCTTTGCTACAATATAGAAATTCAATTAATTTTTGTTATTAAACTTGCATAATACAAGTTTGCTAAATACACTTATTTTTAGTAGTTGCGCATTCGATCTGAGAAAAAGTTTTTCTCTTGTTTCTTGACAACTAAAATTGCTAAGGAAAACCTTTTTTCTTTACTTGAATGCAAAATATTTGATATTCAGTAAAACTTAAATACACTTGTCTCATGATCATTTCTTCAAAGAATTTTTTTTAATAGTGATTCAACCTACAGGTACATTATTTATTTTATCTTCAATTCCTCAATTATCTCCTTTTCTCATCATTCATATTTTTATTGTATATATTTCTAGTTTCCTAGTAAGAAAATCAAATACTAATAGGAGCAATCTAAGAGCATACTATAATTAAATAAAATATAATTTGTTTTACTTTATGGTGGAGTTTTTACTTAAAATGTATTAGTTTCATTTTGAACCAAGATTAATTCCTCTAGTCAGATATTAAGGTTTAAATGTGTTCTCTTAGCTAATAAGAAAGTTATAGAATATATTGTAGGAAGCTAAACAAAAAATCTTATATTTAAAAATAAGTAAAAAGAAGTATAGGATTCAAAACATTTATATGTGACAGTTTACTGTGAGTATAAGAGATCTTATTGCATTTATAGCATAAAATTGTAATGGGCTATAGCTCACATCAAGGAATTTTTGTGACATAGCCCATCTTTACTAATATAAGGTGTTAATTCATATCTTGTATAGATACTACATTTCTTAACACATGTACATTAATTGTTGAAAATCATAAAATATGATTAATGGCATTTCACAGGTTTCACCTATTGTTAATCATTCCAGATTTAGCTGAATTTACAGTTGTTTTTAAAAATGTCTTTCTCCACACTTACTCTTTTTGTTACACACAATGAAAACTCAGTACAATTTCCAGCATTTGAGACAATTCACAGGTTCTTTTTGTTTCCTGGCTTTAGCATCTGCAATGGGACTGAGTCATATTAAAGGTGCTCTGTCAGTTTCCAGATCTGGAGACAACATGGAGCTCTGTTCCTTCCACCATCGTCCCGGCAGTTCCTTCGGTTTCCTTGAAAGTATAAAGAATTTAAAAAAATCCAGAATATCTCCTTTTAAAGTATGCAATTCTGCTTTCTCTATTATACTGTTTTTCTGACCAACTATCAAATGTTAGCATTTTTCTTTTCTGTAGGTTGATTCACCTCCTTGGTTTATTCATCTCTTTTTTTTGCAGACAGTCCTTTCCAGGTTTATGATCATGAAACAGTCACATGCACACGTTTCACCTTGCTCTTTTCACTCTTTATCTTGACTGCATTTCTTTCCTAAAACTCAAAATGTAATACGGGGCTAAATTTTATTGATTTGTATTCTTTTTACTTATCTGATTTTGTGTCTCACCTGGCAAGACCAGAAAATATGTCGAAATATTTCCAACCCAGTTGCAAATAATAGAAACTTTCAAAACTCTTTAAATTCCACATCATGTTAAAAATGAAAAGTAATACAATAATAAATTTTCCATATCCTGTCTCAATTTGCTCAAATGATTCTATGTCTAAAATATAGTGTTTGTTTACATGGTACGAAGTTGCTGCTATTCTAAATCTCTATGTCCTTGAATATATTTTTTAAAATTTGGGATGTGTTTCAGAAAAGATGCTTTAACAGATTTTCATTATTGTTGTATCTTTGCCAAAAATATTCTTGATGTAAATAGATAAGATTTAACTTCTTTAAGACTTGTAACCTTTTTGGAAACTTAAATATACGAACATATCTTTTAGTGATCATGTATTCACAAATATTTAAATATTTGTATACATGTTTATATGGAGTATGTGTATCTGGTGTAATTGTATGTTAAAATAGAAGCAACATATTTTTAGATATAATAGTCTTGTATTACAAATTTAACCAACATATTATACAGAAACAAAAGTTATACCATCAATTAGACTCAGCAGACCTAACATTAAAAGAATATATTCTGTGAGGCATATAGTTTGAAATGATTTAAATTTAAATGCTTGATCTATGTGAAGTCAACATCTGATTATAATAGATGTATATTTATGTGCAGAAAATGTTTGAAGATATAATGAAATTTTACATTACAAAATAGTACTAAACCTATCTTAGTTTGAAAATTCACTCCATTTTACCAGCACAATTATCTGAGAAACTTAAATGCCAGTGTGTCAATGTAAATAGAATACATCTTCAAATAATTATATACAATACAAGTATCTAAGCATAACAAAAAATATAGCCTGTCTTTTTGTCATTTTGAATTCTGATTTGTATTTTTATTTAGTATGTTATATGAGGTCTGTCTGGAAAAAGTCCAGCCATTGTTAATATAAAGAGAATGGTTTGCATGACATCCATGTAACCTGGCAGCCAAGGAGGGAGGACTGGAATGTGCATGAGTGAACAATGGTGACTTCATTGTACTAGTCAGTGGGGGCAGCAGATGTTCTTGAGTGTGTGTACTGTGTGGCTGTCACATTCAAATTACTGAATGAGTAGAGCAATGAAGCTGCATCAAATTTTGCGTGAAGCTGGAACCTTTCTCTATGGAAGCTTTTCTGATGATTCAGAAGTCTGCAGCTACAGGCAACTGGTGATTGGCAGCTTCATCACAACAACACACCCACTCATGCATCACGTCTTACGAAGAGTTTTTGATGAAACAACAAATTGCTCAGGTGACACAGTCTCACTACAGCTCAGATTTGGCACCCTGTGACTTCTAGCTTTTCCCAACATGAAAAACACCTTAGAAAGGGAAGAGATTTCAGACCATTGATGAGATTCAGGAAAACAAGACGAGACAGCTCATGGAGATTGGGAGAACTGTGTGAGGTCCCAAGGTGCCCACTTTGATGGGGACTGAGGCATCATTGTCCTATGTACACAGTTTTTGTATCCTATATCTCCTTCAATAGACATCTCTATTTTTCATACTACATGGCTGGATACCTTCTGGACAGACCTCATATAGAGCAGAGAAATAAATAGTAAACATAAATAACATGCCAAAAATCTGTGTACATGTATGAGTAGAATTTAATAATTTTTGACTGTCTTATTTCCTAGAGACAAGTATATGGTTTCCATAATGAAAGTTAATAATGTCTACCAATGTGAATGATAATATTTTCCAACTGCTCTTTTCAGAAGACTTCAATTTTTGTCTAAATAATGAGTCTAAATCTAAGGAGTTCCTTAGCCAAGGAAATGGCAATGACAAACATTATATGAAGAAGAGAGGGGGAAATAAGTAAGTATTCTGAGATAGATAGTTTCAATTAATTCCTTTTTTCTATATTGCATTGAAACTGTAAATAAATAATATCATTTTAAGTGTAAATACATGCACACACAAAAATGCACAAACATTTCCTCCTAGAAACTGGTTTTCACAATTCTTCACTGAATCAAACTTACTCAAATCTGTTTATTTTTTAAAACAATCATAAACTATATTATTTCTTCTTTTAATCTGATAGAGATTTTGGTATACAAAAACACACATTACTAACTTCATTTCTCTGTTCTTTTGAGAGTGATCTGAGGATTTTAATTATTTTAGTGATGAGGGTATAGATTTATAATTCCAAGTGGATTCAATAAGTTTACATAAGGAACAGTTTATTATTCAATAAATAGAATCATACTTTGTGCATAATAACCACTTAAGTATTAGTATGTAATGCATTTTGCAAACTAATTTACTATTTTCCCAATTTTACATGGTATAACAAAGAACTAATTCTTGCAATTTTCCTTTGATGAGAACATGCATTTATACAACATCTATTCACGATTCATCTCCTTTACAACAAAATGCTTCCCTGAATAAGCCCATACTAACTGCTTAAATAATTTTGCTCAACAGATATATTAACATAAAACTTTCCAAATGACTATCTGTGTTTTATTAAAATGCATGTGCATATTCAAATATTATATTTTATTGCACTCATTAAAAGTAGCTATTTACATTTCCCTAGTAAATATTTTCTCAATTTAATTTTTTAATTTTTAAAATTTTCCATTAAGATTTAGTCCTCTTATATGCCCACACCCCCACAACCACCACACTGTTGTCCATGCCCATGAGTTCCTGTTCCTTCTTGCTCAGTCCCTTCACCCCTAACCTCACCCCTTCTTAGTTTTCATCCTGCACTCTATGAGCCTGTGCCTATTTGCTTATGAGTTCAGTTTATTCATTAGGTTCCATATATAAGTGAAATCATATGGTATTTATCTCTCTCTCACTGGCTTAGTCACTTACCAAAATGTTCTCCTGGTCCATCAATACTGTCACAAAGAGTAAATTTTTCTTCTTTTTTTAATGACTGAATAGTGTTCAATTGCATAAATGCCCCATAGTTATTTTATCCACTCATCTACTGATGGACACTGATGCTTCCCTATCTTGGTGATTATAAATAATGCTGCAATAAACATAGGGGTGCTTCCAATTAATTTTTTGCGTTCCATCAGATATATTCCCAGAAGTGGGATTGCTGGGTTAAAAGCCAAATCCATTTTTAATTTTTTGAGGCAACTCCATACTGCTTTCCACTAAGTTACACTAGACTGCATTCCCACCCACAGTGCAAAAAGGTTCCCCATCTCTCCACATCCTCACCAGCACTTACTGTTTGTTGATTTATGATGATAGCCATTCTGACAGGTGTGAGATGATATATCATTGTGGTTTTAATTTGCATTTCTCTGATGATTAGTGAGGTTGAGCATCTTTTCATATTGTCCATCTGGATGTCTTATTTGGAAGTGTCTATTTAGGTTCTTTGTCCATTTTTTAAATTGGATTGTTGATTTTTTGGCGTTGTGTTTTATAAGTTCTTTATAAATTTTATATATTGACCCCTTATCAGGAGTATCAGTGAATATGTTCTCTCATTCTGTGGGTCATTTTATTTTGTGAATGTTTTCCTTTGCTGTGAAAAAAACTTTTTAGTTTGATCTAGTCCCATGTGTTTATTTTTTCTGTTGTTTCCCCTGTCTGGGGAGATATATCCATTAAAATTTTGACATGAGCAATGTCCAAGGTTTTGCTGCCAATATTTTCTTCTATGATTTTTATGGTTTCAGGTCTAACATTTAAATCTTTGATCCATTTCAAATTTATTCTTCTGTGTGGTGTAAAAAGGTGGTGGTCTTGTTTCATTATCTTGCACATATCTGTTCAATTTTCCCAACACCATTTATTGAATAAACTATCTTTAGCTTATTTTATGTGTTGCTTCCACTGTCAAATATTGACTATAAAGTTGTAGGCTTATTTCTGGGATTTCTATTCCCCTCCTTCGATCTGTGTGTCTGTTTTTGTGCCAGTACCATGCTATTTTGAATACTATGGCCCTGTAGTACAGTTTGATATTAGGTAGTGTGATTCCTCCAATTTGCTCTTCTTTCTCAGGATGGCTGTTTTTATGCAGGGACTTTTGTAGTTCCATACAAATTTTTGGAATATTTTTTCTAGTTCTGTGAAAATATCATTGGAATTGTAAGAGGAACCGTGTTGTCCTAAAGATTGTTTTGTGCAGTAAGGACATTTTAATAATGTTAATTCCTTCTATCCATGAACTTGGTATATGCTTCCACTTACTTGTACCTTCAATTTCTTTCTTTGGTGTTTTATTATTTTCAGAGTACAGGTCTTTTACATCCTTAGTTAGGTTTATTCCTATATATTTTAATTTTTTTGAAGCAATTGTGAATGGGATGGTTTTCTTAACTTCCTTTTCTGTTAGTTCATTATTGGAGTAAAAATGCAACTGATTTATGGATATTAATTTTGTATCCTGTTACTTTGCTGAATTCACTTACAGTTCTAGTAGTTTCTTGGTGGAGTCTCTAGGATTCTGTATGTACAGTATTTGTCGTCTGCAAATAAAGATAGTTTTAATACTTCCCTTCCAACTTGGAATCCTTTTATTTCTTCCTGTTTTCTGACTGCTGAGGCTAGGACTTCCAGTACTATGTGGAATAAGAGAGTTTAAAGCAAACATTGTTGTCTTATTGCCAACCTTAGAAAAATACTTATGGTTTATACCCATTGAATATGATGCTTACAGTGGGTTTGGGTTTGTCATATATGGCCTTTATTATGTTTGGTTATGTTTCCTATTTTCTCACTTTGGTGAGAGTTTTTATTATAAATGGGTGCTGGATTTTATCTAATGCCTTTTATGCATCTACTGATATGATCATGTAGTTTTCATCCTTCATTTTATTTATATAGTGAATCATATTTATTGATTTATGAAGGTTGTACCAACTTTGAATTTCCAGAATAAATCACACTTAATCAGGATGTATGATCTTTTTGATTAATTATTGTATTTGGTTTACTAGTATTTTGTTGAAGATTTTAGCCTTTGTGTTCATCAGTGACATTGGCCTATAATTTTCTTTATTTGTACTGTCTTTGAAACTAGGATAATGCTGACCTTCTAAATGAGCTTGGGAGCGTTACCTCCTCATGAATTTTTTAAATAGTTTGATGCCCTGGCTCGTGTGGCTCAGTGGATTGAGTGCCAGCTTATGAACCGAAGGGTGGCTGGTTCAATTCCCACTTAGGGCACATGCCTGGGTGGCAGGCCAGGTCCTCAGTAGGGGGCATGTGAGAGGCAACCACACATTGATGCTTCTCTCTCTTTCTCCCCCCCTTTACCCCTCTCTAAAAGTAAATACATAAATAAAATCTTTCTTTAAACTGTTAAAAAAAGAAATCAATAATGTGGTTTTAATAAAAGAACAAAGATGCTGAAATTGGAATTTCTAAATTTTAAATAAAGATAAAAACTGAAACATGTGTAGGTGAATCTAGGATGCTCTTTTTCTGGAGACTTATTTTGTCATTTCTTTCAAAATTACAGATATGATGCATCTTTAAAATTGTTACTTTCTTTTTTGGGATGCTGCTCAGTATAACAGTAGACCAGATTCACTTTCATGTTTATGTGCATTTTCATTTACATAATAAGTATCATTTTTGCACTCTTATTGTAATTCTAGGCTCTTCAGTAGTCATTTTATATTTACCATATACTTTAATCATTTTCTCTAATCACTTTCATTTATTTTCTCATGTGTACACATATGTTCTGTCTTTCTCCCATTACTTTGTAAAAACTTTTTCAAAAATCTTGTCACCATCCTTGACAAAAATCTGAATTTCAACATTTAACTTATTATCAAATCTTAAATAGCTAACCTCCTTTCTCAAAGCCAAAATCCATAACATGGTCTGCAAGACATGACATACATCTTTCTAGTTAAAATTGCTTCTTTGTTCAAGGTTCTCTTTTACCAACATTCATATTTCTTCTTTAGCACTCATAATTATCTGCCATATATTTTGCTTATTTATTTACTTCTATTTTCTTTAGGTAAACTATAACTGACATAAGAAGAAGAAACTCACTGTTTTCTTTAGTGCTATTTATTTATAGCATGAACAATTTGAATTTAAAATGTGATCTTCTCCAAAACTATAAATAAAGTATAATAAAAGAGGACACCAAGATTTAAATGTCTTTTTGATCAAAAAAAGTCTTTTCTACAAAGCTCTTGCATGTTTTAACCCACATGTATTAAATTCTGTATAATGATGTAATTTCTATGTAAAACAAGTTCACTTTTATGCAGTTAATATTTACTGATATCAGGTGAAACAGTTTTAATATATTTTAGACAGTTTGCATATATGAAAAGTAAAACAGTATAGCATAAAAAGCATATCATTGTGTAAATATTCTAGGCCTTTATAAAACATGGTGTTCTAGTTCATATTGATGTGATGAGCAAAATTTAAATTGAATTACCACGAAATGTATTACAAGGAACGAGCGCACTTTCAAAGTGATGCAAATCAGACTTTGAGTATTGACGGCAAATTGAAAAGAAGTGTCTACTTTCTATGTCTGTCTCTCTCCCCACCAAAACATACTAACTCTAGGATCAGAAATAGAATTACCATGAATTTAGTCAATATTCAGCTATAGAGCATCTGAAATTCATAGACTGCTTCCAAGATCCCATATCTATTTTAAAATTTTATTTATGTTTTTATATTAGCTTTCTTAAAGAAAACTCCATTGCACCATATAATCTTTCCATGTATCTTCAAAACTATATGCTTTTGAGAGTAGAATAAGGATTATTCTTTAAGAAAAAATCCTCACAGGCAAAGAAAAAAAAAGAGTGGCAATCAAATATTGAACAATGGAAAGCTAATGAATGGGTGTTAACGAAACTAGTAGACCATAAAAAAGAAAATTTTAAATTGGTGGTAGTGATAGATAATTATTAAGTTTATTTATAATACAGAATATATTAATTCCTCATGAATTGACAGAATCTGATATTTCTGCAGGTATTAATAAGACTGGTGTCACAGAATTGGAATAGTCATTTGAAATTTATTAAAGAACAAGATTTCTGAAATCCTTCTTCTACTGCTTTTAGTCATTTGATGGACAGTCCCTCACACTAGCCATAAAATGCCAATTTCTTCTCTGCAGATGACAACAGGCCTATTAATTAGGGAAACTTCAGACACTGTTATAAGCAGAGGTTCTATACCAAGTACAGAAATCATAATTATACATGCAAACTGAAAGCTTATAACACAGCTCCAACTTCCTCTTGTGGTCTGTCATGAATGAATACTCTCCAGGAGTAGCTCCTGGGAAAACGGAACAACCCAAGAGGAAATATCAATTATAAAATTATTGAACCTACATATTTTGCTTCATTTCACTTTGGTTAGTCTTCATTTCTTCCTTCATTTTGCAACCGAGCTCAATCAGTTCTGTGAGCATCCCGATTACCAGTGTTTTGAAGTTTGCATCAGATAGGTTATCTATTTTCTCATCATTACCAAGCCTTTATTATATGAAATGTTAAAAGGCCTTATCTAGTAAATAGAAAAATATAAAAAACTATAAACAGTAAAATGACAACAAGTTCATAACTATCAACAACTGAACCTAAAAAACAAAACAAAAGCTAAGTAAATAGCTAGAACAGGAACAGAACCAGAGAAATAGAGATCACTTGGAAGATTTTCAGTGTGGAGGGGGAGGGGAAGAATGGTGGAGAAGGGACAGGGAATAAGAAGCATAATTGGTAGGCAAGAAACAGGAGTGGGGGATTTAAGAATAGTACATGAAACAGAGAAGCCAAAGAACTTATATGTACAACCCACGGACATGACTAAAGGGGAAGGGAATGCTGGAGGATGGAAGGGTGCAAGGCAGAGAGCAGACAAAAGGGAGAAAAAATTGGGAAAACTGTAATGGCATAATCAATAAACTATAAATAAATAAATACATAAATAAATAAATAGATAGATAAATAAATAATTTACTTCCAAAAAAAAAATCAAACCTGAACATGAAAGACTAAACCTAAAAGATAATAAGAAATATAGAATCCATCCAAATTTATGTATTTGTAAAATGTTCTCTGGAATATTCTTAGTTTAGGGAAGACATTGATTCTGTGGTAAAAAAAGGAGGAAACCATAAAGAAAACATTCAGGATAAAACAATGGAAATTAAAAACATAACAGAATAAAATTTAAAAAAATTAAAACTTATTTTAATGTTTGAATATGAAGTTAATTTTTGAACTTAGAAAGTCAAATATATGAGTAATGGATAGGAAAACTAAGCATCAACCACACAAATTGAACATAAATAACGTATAGGTTATTTCCCAAAATAAAAAAAAAAAGATTCATAGTCAATAAATCAATGAAAAGTCATTAGGACTAAAGGACCTTTTCCAAATTCATACAGCCCACTGAAGCCTTTGCACAGTGCATAAACACAAACTTTTACTAATGCAGGATGTGAAGAAATTTCAGAATATTAGGGAGAAAAAGCACAGAGGGATCAAGAATGGATCGTATAAGAACATCATGAATCATAATGACTTCATATTTATGAACAGCAAAACAGAAAGCTAAAAGATAATAAAGATAGTAGAATAAGGTGTTTAACATTTTAAAGAGAAATTATTTCTACCTAAATGTTACATCCATCAAAACTATTAATTACATGGCCCTGGCTGGTGTAGCTCAGTGGATTGAGTGTGGGCTGGGAACCAAAGGGTCGCTGGTTCGATTCCCAGTCAGGACACATGGTGGGTTGCAGGCCAGGTCCCTCGTGGGAGCCATGTGAGAGGCAACCACATATGATGTTTCTCTTCCTCTTTCTCCTTCTCTTCCCCTCTCTCTAAAAATAAATAAATAAATGCTATTAATTACATATCTGAATATAATAAAAATTTTCAGACATGAAATATATAAAATATTCGTGACTTCTGCCATCTATTCTCAGGAAGAGGGACTATATTGAGAAGACAATACTTGCTGAAAGAAACCAAAACCTCAGCAGGAAAGAGGCACACCTTGCCTCCAGGAAGAAAGACTGGTGACCTCTAGATATGTCCATGGACACCAACTACAGAGGCAAAACAAGCCAGATTGAAGACAGAATTCTTTAAAAAAAATGTCATTAATAAACTGAAGTAAATGCACACCTAAAGAGAAGATTTAGCTTCTGGCAATAAAAATAAAACAAAACAAACAAACAAAAAATCAATACAACAATCCTATGTGTGAAATAACTGATAAATAACAAATTAGCAAATGTAACTATAAGACATGTATGAACTCCAAATAAAATAAAAAAGTATGCAGTTATAAATAAGTAAGCATGTCTACTATGTGATTTGTTTATGAATAAAATTCACTTACCTAATGATACTGTAAACAGTCAATATTGACCTCACCAATATAATGATATATTTATTTTTGGAAGATGGTAGGTGGGAAATGGGTGTCCACATGTTAGGGCTTGGTGAAGGAAAGATGCTTTAGTCTTCAATGTCTATAGTGGGAAGTCAATAGAAAGTGCCTGAAAGATCAATCAAGCACATTCCCTGGAGACAGGAAAATAAATCACAAAGATTCAACTAACCTATTTGAAAATACTAAACTAAAGAAGAGAAAATGAGGAAAGGAAATGAACAGGGATTGTTGAGTGCATTTTTTCTTAACAAACATTATAAAACCAGTTATCTATTTACATGGGTGTGTGACTTTGATAAATTAAATAATTATAATAATTCAAACAAGGAAGTGCAGAAAGTGAAATTACCATCTTCATATAAAACCTTGAGCTATATATCACTTCTCAGAGCAGATATGCCATTGGCAATCAACATAGCAATAATCAGGACACTAATTGGAATAAAACACTAATAAACTTTAACTTGCAACCAATTCATATGAGTAATTAAAAAAGTGATTATTCAGTGAGAAATGTGGCTGATAAATCAGACAAAACTGAATATGCTTGTAAATCCTTTGATGATACATGTATATTGTATTTGGCCTGAAGTGGTGTTAATAAGACCACTGGAGAATTGCAGTGCTTAGAATTTCCTTTTAAGTATCAAGTGAATTAACATTTAATCTTTTTGATTTCGTCAGTTCTCTCCTTTGTTCTTTTCACAAATTAAATCAATTTGTCTCAAATAAAGTTTAATGTAGTTTTATAGAGTGAAGGTTTGTTTTTAGAATATGTGTTTGCCCTGCTCTGTCCTTTGGAATATATTAGATGGAAATTTTCTTTTTACACTTTATTTCTCAAATCAAAGAATGTGTACTAAAACATCTGGGGAGCCACATATTAATGAGCAATTTAATAAAAAATGTTAAGATTGCTTTTTTGGATGCAAGCTGGTTAATATTTCATGGGGTGATAAATTTAAGGGCTTTATCCTTTTCAACAGAAAGAAATCATTTGCATCTTTACCAGAAAAATATACAAAGTAACATTGGAGTTCCTTAATTTGAAGTCTTTTAATCAATTGTATTATGGTCATTGAGTAACGTTTCTATTATTAAAGTGGAAGGAACTTAGACATCTGATGCTTTGTGTCTCCTTCTGTTCACATGTGTTTCTACTTCCTATCAGAAAGCCTCTTCACGTCCATCTTAGACACAGTGCATTTCCTGTGTGCCATAGCCTGAATTATCTGTGAATTATCTATTTAGCCTTGTATCTTTAACCCTAGGCATCGTTATTAGGTAAGAATTAGTATTCCCCTTTCCCACACGAGGAAATATGGGGAAATAAAGTTAAAATAATTGATGCAAATCATTAAGAAATTAAATGTACAGTAAGAGTTTTGAAATGTCTCTAACACAAAGACCTTTTTTTCCAATAGGCTACACTGATTTTCAAAGAACTTATTGATTCAGATATTAAATGTGGCATGTAGTTGACAGAAGAAATGTCAAATCTTTTAAAATTTTTTGATCAATTTTCTGACCTAGGACATATACATACTTTATAAAAGAACAAATCAGCACTTGTACCAACCAAAACAACAATAGAATCATAAAAACTTTATCAAGAGTAGGAAAACTTATAGCAATCAGCACTTAACATTGTCTAAATATTATTTAATGTTATTAATGTTATTAGAGTCTCTGAGTAGTCTTCTAATTAATATAATCTTTCTTTATCCCTCTTTTCTGAATAACTGATAAAACAAATAGATAGTAGATAAAGCTGGCACACCTCTTCTGGAGAGCATAGCTGAGTGTAAAAACCAAACGAGTTAGCTAAGCGAACTCCAGAATTGGCAGATATGCGCCGCTCCTCGCCACACTGCACTGAGAGACCACCGCTTTGTGTGGACAGTCTTCGAGAATGGAGGGGCGAATGTGAACACATGCTAACTGCATGGAAACCTACTCCCACGGTTCCAAATTCACCACTACATTCTGTTTACATATTCCCAAAGGCAGCTCCTGAGAGCCTCATGTTAGGCTCAGGAGAATAACATTTCGTAGAAAGAAATAAAAGAGCTGGGAAAGCACATTTCCCTTTAACACTATTTATTGACTGAAGTTATTATAATTATAAGCATCATCATTTGCATGCCTTTTTCCTTAAGACTGAAATTTGAGGTTTCTGGCAATAGACATAATGAAAGCCAAGGTTTAGTTAAAAAATAATCAAAAGTAAACTAATAAATGAAACCATTTCCCCAAAACACCACGTACAAATGCAAAGAGCCATAAATGAGGACAGTATCCTAGTGTCCCATAATATGGATTTCTTTTATAAAAATAAATGTTTGAGGTATTTTTCTTCACATTAATTGAAGATTATATATTGAAAACTCACATTTTTAAATGAATGGGTTAATATGTTTAGTAGAACTGTAAGGAAGTTCTAAAGTAAGCTCTACAAAAAAACTCAAACTTAACAGAGACAAGTATATGAAGAGTCACTGTTACTTTTCTTTTTCGTTTCTAATGTAGTTTCTCTAATTGATGTTAGTTATTGTATTTCTATGGGGATCCCTTTTATTTTATGGAATTCAAGTAGTCCAGAGTTGTTATAATATTCATCATCATGAATTTCAATATTTAGGTACTAATACACTTTATGGTTTCACAGGGAATGATTAAAATTAGATGTAAACTAATCTTACAAATATTGCATTGTAAACATTTTGTTAAGAATTCTTGAGGAGGTTTATTTTACCAACACTTTCTCCTGATAATATTGGCTAAGAGACTTTTCTTTCAATTCTTGAGGGTTGGGATTGATGCACACACTGGAGGGCTAGAAAACTGGCTTCCAGGCTTTCGTGGACTGCCCTCCATTGGAACTTTCATCTTGGCAGGCATGAGATGTCACCAACTGCCCCTGTGCTCCTCAAGGCCAAGAAAATTATGCTCAAGTTCATCCCGCTTGCAAATGCACTTGGCCAAAATGTCAGGTTTGGGATTCTTAATTTTAGTTGGTTTTGATAAGTTGATATTTCTTACTATTTTACCTTTTCATTACTTTTTATTTAAAGATAATTTTAAAATATTGTATCTATTATTTTTGGTATTTTTCTCTTGTTAATTCATAAATATCATCACTGAACGTACTCAAGCTCTTTGCTGGGTAGAATCTCCCAAGTTTTACAAATTATAATTACACAATTTTTTCAAGATAATCTATTTTTTTTACTTTTTATGCATTTGTACATTATTTTGTTGTATTTTTCCATTACCATTCATTCCCCATACTCCACACAATTTCTAAATATTACTGTTAGACAACACAAGCTCTAGTAAAATGTTTCCTTCATATCATTGATTTTTAAGTATAATTATTAAATGTTTGTTTTGCATTGCAGTGAAAGGGAAAAATTTGTTCTATGTCACTTTTAATGTCCATCCAGAAATAAAGGAAACACAGATAGTTATCACACTTCCACATCAAAATTTTAGATTTTATATCCTGATTCACTGTTATTTGAGGGTTTCTAAATTATTTATACCTCCCTGATTTCTAGTTCTTGGGAAGACACTTCACATTTTGACAGTGGCTTTGTTCATGTCTTCCACTTTGATGGATGGAGGACTAGCAAGTGTAATGGAAGAAGCTCAGCATCCTCTCTCATTAGAGCTTGTCCTCTTCAATGTTCTTTCTCGGAACTTAACTCCAGAGATGTTGTAGGGAAGATCAAGCTATTCCACAAAGACATTAAATGCAGATAACGGAGGCTTTTAGTCAATGGCTCCAGCTGAGCTCCTAGCAAACAGCCAGTACCAACTTGCCAGCAAAGCAAGTCAGCTATGTTGAAAGTGTATCCTCTCTTCCGGAGGCAATCAAGCTGCACCAGCCAAGCCTAAGGAGGCAGAGATGAATAACCCCTTCCAAACTCAGTATGATTTGCAAGACCCTAAACCACTAAGATTTAAGATGAGTTCATGTGGCAATAAATAACAAATAGTATCATTGTAAATATACACTATGTTCTTTGCAAGTGAATCATCATGTGTTAACAAAGAAAATTAACACCTTAAGGAACTTAGATAGTTGAAACAAATGCACATGCACATTTGTATCAGGAGATAGGGTTCTTTTGATAACACAGTCCTTCCTAATTTTTTTACTTTAGTCAATTTACTTCATTGTTTCTACTTTCACTTCTGTCATTTGTAGATAAAAAATAAGATTAATAATTCCCTTGCATGGATATTATGGTGATTAAATGAAACATATGTGAAGATGAACCTATCTCAATTGTTGGTACATAGATTGTAGTTAATAAATAATAGCTATTACTATGATTTTACATCCACAAGTATATTCATTGTTCTCCATATGTTCTTGCTCACATATTTTAAAACATCTTTAATACTATGTAGTAATTAAAAAGTGGTACTTATTACTAAGCTGAGCAGAGATACACTGCTTTGAGGATAAATATTACAAATTAAAATGTTTCCTATTTATTAGTCATCCATTCTCATATTTTCTCTAACCTTCCAACTGTCTACAGCAATATATATAGAAAATAATAAATAACTTGGTGCTTCTTTGGGAGAACAATTTTATACTTACTTCATCTTCTATTGCCAAAGTTTTCTTATCACTGAGCACTATACTTCCCACATAAGCCACATCAGAATTCCCTATCAAAGAGAACATTGAATGATTACAACTACATACTCTGACATCCATAGCAGTCAATTAAACTATGTTTGGCACATTACCAAAGATAATTATTCTTTTTATTATCATACATTTCCATTGCTGAAAATAATTTATTTTGTTTGGTTTTAAACCTGATAACCAGATGTCCCTAACTTCAATAAGTCTCTATCATGGAATAGATTACTGGGAGCCATTTGAGTTATTTCTATCAGGTGGCAAAAGATGAATTAACAGTGTCAAAACACAGAATTTGTGGCATTGCATTGTTGAGGAACAAACACATCTCTTAATTGGAAATCGACAGCTTTGGCACTGAGTTGAACAAATCATTACTCACATTCACACTAGGTTCCATTTCCTAAAGCTTGATTAAGTCATTTAAATGCCATGACAATCTTCTCCACAGGTGTGGAAAACCAGATTCTTGCCTGTGGCAGACTTAATTAAGATAACAGCTGGATAGTTACATTTAAAAAGGAAAAATCCAAGACATGATAATGCCCCAAATGAAGAGAGAAGTAGGGGAGTGTTCTGGTTTGTTCTTATCCTATTCCAACTTTGTTGAATGGAGAGTACATAAAAAGATTCTTGCTAAATCTGTAACCAAATCATGATTAAAAGAAGTTAATCATAATTTGTAAATGATGTACACATTCAGGTTATATTTAAATCAACTTAAACTTGGAGTGTATAGTTCTACTGATAGCTTCTCAGTATCAAGTATCTACTCTTGCTATTGGTTTTATTTTTCTCCAGTAAATGGTCTACTTTTCTATCTTATTCCCATTGCATAGTCATTGTAGAACAAAGTTTCTTGGACTTTCTGGCAAGAAGGAAGGAAGAGCAACTAAGTTTTATGAATTGTGTTGTGACAGTGAAATCATCGCTAGCTTATAATATTTTTTGTAGCTCATTCACAACAACATCCCTGTCTTTGGGAAGATATCTGCCTTGACATTTTCTTGAACAGCAGGATATGATAGAGACTTTTTTTAACCTTTAAAATACAAGAAATCTGATCTCTAAGAAACAATTTTACTTTCTTGATTTTACTATAGAGTTAGCTTTAGGGGTAGACCATCCTTGATTCATGATCTCCATTTAAATCTAAGCTTATTAAAATTCCTTCTTTCTATAACATATGGAATACTCTGACTCCTTCCAGAATTATCTTCCTTAGACAAAAACCCAGACAAGTAAAATTATTCTTTTTCAAAATTTTCTAAACCTTGTGTTTTTTTTCTGACTACTTTCTCCCTGTTGGTCAGGATTAGGTTCTAAAATACCTGACAAATGTCTTTTTTTCCACCCCCCTGGGAAATTGTTAACAGAGCTGCATGGAAATTTCAAATACTTCCTGCTTCAGAATGGAGCTTTCATTAAATGTGTAAATAGCTTGTCTTTTTCTCCTATGAAATGATTGATATAATGTCCATCATATTATGTCTTTATAGTTACTATTTTTACTAATAAATTATCTTTGAATTTTTATGTCTTATTTATCTTTATTTCTCCAGGATGTAATATACTGAGTGAATGTATTATGAATACCTAGTCAAATCCCAATATTTTTTCAGTAAAACATTGACAAATTGCTTTCTCTCTAGTATTCAAGATTGTTGTGAGGGTTTGTTACCATAGGTAGTTAACTAGTTATTAATAAGAAAGAGAGCTAATGGAATTAGACATTGAGCTTAATCAACTTGGGAGCAGGAACCTCTTTGCTTTACCAGGAAGCTATAGCTTCACACCCCAGGGAATCCTAGCACTGCTCTGCTGAAGGGATTAACTCACCTTCTTTCCCCATTCTGGTACCAGATTGCTTCAGGGCTCAGGGTGTGGTGCTGTACCATATTGGCCTGTCAGTCTAGCTAGGGGTTGGACCTATCAAAAGCTTGTGAAGACTTAGAAAGTTGATTGGTTCTTTTGAAGAAGCATCTGGTTGTCCCAAACACAAACGTATTATCCCAGGATGGGGAGGAGTACTCTTTCTCTCTTTGTCTCTCTATCTCATTTCTCTTCCAGTGACTTACACATCATGTGTTCACACATTCTCTCTTGCTTCAGGCATACAGCCTTGTCAGTCTAGCGGCCTTATGGGCCTGTGGTAGACTTACCGGCTGCACAGGACTAAGCTTTAATATAAAAGAGAAATGGTGGACACTGGCTTGTATTTTGACCTTGCTGAAGACACAATTAGCCTTTTTCCACGACAAGATGAAGGAAATGGGAATCTGGAAACCCGAGGACAGATTTCCACCTGAATAAACCTTGCCACATTACAATATCCTGTGAGTTGTGGGTCCTTGGAATGGGTTCTTCATGATTCTATGGAGGAGCCTGAATTGCCACCAGCAACAGGTTGACAAAGATAACTCATAAGCCATGCACTGGCCTGGTACACATGGCACAAGGTAACTCATTTATTTGGTGTTGATGTTAATAGTAGTAGAATATTCATATATGCATTTATTTCATTAATTCTTTTACTTTCTATTACAGCACTCTTCATACTGTTTATATATAGATGCACTGTAAGAGTACAAGGGCACAAGGGAGCTGAAGTTAATCGATGCCAGAGATGTAAGGTTGATATGTAGTCTTTTCAAAATTGATTTTTCTGAGAAATGTCCAGTGTCATAACATTTCTTCTTTCCACATTTTTCATCTCTCTCTTCCATCCAGAATCTTACTTGTGATGCAAGTCAAATAAACATCTGCAAACGACCAAGTAAATTCAACTCTAATTAGCATGCTTGTACAGAAAAGGTGAATTATACTAGTGATTAGATTAAAATCATTTCCAAATCCAATGATTTAAAATATTGTATCTCCCAAAAATTAAAATAGAAAAAATATATATTTTTTCTTTTCTTTTTTAAATTTTTTATTTTAGTTTATTCAGTACAGTTTCTATCCTTTATTTCTATTCCAGCCCACCCACCCATCCCTCCCCACCTTCCTCCCCTTTCCCACCCCCCTAGTTTTGTTCATGTGTCCTCTATATTTGTTCCTGTAAACCCTTCCCTTCTCCCTTGAAATTCCCTCCCCTCTCCCCTCCAGTCACCGACTACCTGTCCTCTATTTCAGTGTCTTTTGTTATATTTTACTTGTTTCTTTGTTTTGTTGTTTAGGTTCCTATTAATGGCAAGATCATATGGTATTTGTCTTTCAATGCCTGGCTTATTTCACTTAGCATAATGCTTTCCAGCTCCATCCATGCTGTTGCAAAGGAATACTACACAGCTGAAAGAAAGAAAAAATATATTTTAAAGATTTTATTTATTTATTTTTAGAAAGAAGGGAAGGGGAAGAGAAAGAGATGGAGAGAAATATCAATGTGCAGTTGCTTATCATGTGCCCACTACTAGGGACCTGGCTCGCAACCAAGGCATGCACCCTGACTGGGAATCAAACCAACGACCTTTTGGTTTGCAGGCCTGCTCACAATCCACTGAGCTACACCAGCTAGGGCTATAATAAAAAAATGTTTTTATCTGTTATTTTCTTTCATGAATCATAATATTTGATTATATGCAAAAATTGACTTTTTTTGAGAACTCTGACATACAGCCATCTTGTTTACATTAAGATTTCCTAGTTTTGAATTCTGTGTACAAAATCTAAAGGCAAGGCATGCTAAATACTCTCAAATTCTAAAAACATAGATTTCTGCACATACATAAAAGTTAATATTTAAGAATTCTTTTCATTTCTTTGAGATGAATTTTAAATATATCTCAATATATATTTATATAGGTATAAAAGTATAAAATTAAATTTCAGTTTATAGCTCTTCATATATCCACATTTAGATCTGTGTTTGTAAGTATCCATCCATATTTATCCATCTATCTGTTATGAGCTAAGTTCCCTCAGATTTTCATGTTGAAGTCTTAATCTCTAGTACCTCAGAATATGACAGTATAAGGAATATCTTTAAAGAGGTACTTAAGTTGACTGATGTGATAATTAATATGACTGGCATCCTAATAAGAGGAGGAAATTTGGACACAAATGTACATAGACTGAATTCTACCCACAGGTTTTCTTCAGACTCAAGTTTTGCGACTCTTTGTATCTTTCATTGGTCTCCAGTTTACTGATCTACCTTGCCGATTTTGGACTTGTTGGTCTCCACAAATGGAGAGCCAATTTCTCAAAATAAATATCCGTCTCTGTCTTTGTCTCTGTCCCTCTTTCCTCTCTCTTTGTCTTACTCTCTCTCTACACAAACACACAACCTATGAGTTCTATTTTTGTGGAAAACCTGGTTAATGCAATATCTGGTCAGAAAATCAGTATTGCTTTATGTATGAAGGTATATTACAAAAAATTGTAATATGAGTAAAATTGAAATATTATTTTCATAAAGAAAAATACATAAAATGCCCATACATTTAAAAGTAGCTTCTATATCATTGTTCTTAATTTCAATGTCTCTAGTTATCGTTTGCTTACTTATTTGTTTTGTTGATTAGGGTCCAGGTAAAGGTGAGACCATATGGTATTTTTCTTTCACCTCTTGGCTTATTTCACTTAGCATAATGCTCTCCAGTTCCATCCATGGTGTCACAAGGGGTAGGAGCTTATTTGTTCTTTCTGCTACATAGTATTCCTTTGTGTAAATGTACCATAGTTGTTTGATCCACTCATTTACTGATGGACACCTAGGTTGCTTCCAGCACTTGACTATTGTAAATTGTGCTATTATGAATATTGGGGTGCATAGGTTCCTTAGAATTGGTGTTTCAGGGTTATTAGGACATAATCTCAGTAGTGGAATTGCCAGGTCAAAAGGTAGTTCCATTTTTAGTTTTCGGAGGAAATTCCATACTGTTTTCCACACTGGCTGCACCAGTCTGCATTCCCACCAACAGTGCACTAGGATTCCCTTTTCTTTGCATCCTCTCCAACACTTGTTTGTTGATTTATTTTTGATGGCCTCAGAGTGGTAGGGGTAAATGCAGACAACTGTGATTGAACAACAATAAAATAATTTTTTAAAAATAGCTTCTATAGGTAGAAAGATGTGGAGAGAAAAAATAACGATAGATATTAAAGTGTTATGATAATTTATACTGGTAAATAAAACAGTAATATAGTTAATTTTTAAAGACTCCAATATCACAAAACTTAAACAATTGTGCATTTGGACTGCTTAACCTCATATAGAAAGCAAATTAAAATGTGTAGAAGGGTACATACATGCCCATCCAAAAAAATAATTAGAAAATAGAAAAACTAAAATGTTGGCAGGCTTTGTTTATTAGTTAATACATAATGGTTTAAAAGTAATGTCAACTTAAGATGAAAGCATATCCTTAAATTATAACAGCTGGGATTCCTGTCAGCAATTTACATTTATAAATAAATCATTAATGTTCCATTTAATTATGTTTATACATCCAATGTGTTCCTTCATTTTTAAACCCGTTCTAATGGAAAATTATTACTTTAGACCAAAGGTAAACATTTAGAAATGTGGGGAAAATGCTAGATAAAAGGAGGGCATTTGAATTGTCTTCAACAATACAATTTAATTATCTTAAGCATGGTTGCAAGAGTGTAGGGAAGTTCTGAAGTGCCGTCTAAGTAGTCAAAGACAGGCATCTATATTTTTTCTCAAAGAGTTCACCAATATAAGTCATAAGTCAAAATACAAGGAAATATAGTGTTTTGCTAGATCTTATAGGTAACACATAGGAACCTAAGGCAGAGAAAAGATATCAGAAAACATTTCCCTGAGAAGAGGAACCTTGAACTTAAAGAAAGAACAAGAAAATAAGTAAAAACCAAGTAGAAGACATTGATTTAAAAGGTCTTAGAGACAAATACAGATTTCTGAACTAATATACTTACATTGAATAGCTGAGGCCTAAATTAGAGATACACCTGGGTGGCATTATTGAATATATGGCTAATGCCAGCTAATCTAAGAAATTATTTTTCTAATAGTTATGAGAGGATTTTCAATAATTTTATGCCATTATATGATATAAATGTTAAAAAATTTTCTCCAGACCTAATTTGAAAGACATATTAGTAGGATTAAAACTACAATAATAACACCACTTTCAAGCAATTACTCTTAAGGAGGCCAAATAATTGGACCAACAGCCATCCTGATTACATTCTAAACAAAGCGTTACTTGCATAGAACACACGATGTATTTGAAAAGAGCACATGATGTGCATGTGACTCCAAAGTCCTAAATGATCCCCTTTCATTTGCAAGAGTTTGCTACCATTGGCATTATAGTGCAAAAATTATTAATGATCATAACTTTAAACATTTAAACATATTTTAAAAAATTTCCATGTATTTTATCAATGTATTGTTCAGTTCTGTAATTCAAAAAACCTTACAGTTAGTACTGGAAGTTTTAGTGTAATCTTTTTGCAGGTGGAGTTCAATCAGAGTGAATGATTAAAATCATAAATTAGAGATATGTAATTAGAAAGTATGTGGCAACATAATATATCCATGAACTTCTCTTTGTGTTTTTATAATATTGATAGTTACTTAATATACCATTATCTAAAAATCTATGTAAAGTTATTCTCTAAGCGTATCTCAGTATATGTCTGAAAGTCTCAAAATTATGAGGTAGAATTTTCAATAGAAGCATTTCATTTTATTTTTAATATTGCTTTATTTTGATTCTTTTTATTTTTAAAAGATTATTTAATCTTTAAATCTTATTCAAAACAGAAAAGTCTTTATTTTAATGCATTTTTAACAAGTGGCTATAAATATTTTTAGAAACATAATTTAATTTTAGTTACTTATACCAGTGAGGCTGAGAATTCAGTAAAAACTATTTTTAGTAATAAAAAATTTAATAATATTGATTTATAAGGGTTTTCAGTACTTAGTTTTATAGATCTATGATTCAGATGACATACCCTAACATTTCCCATGCCCTTAAAAAATGTTAGAGTGTCCTAATAAAACTAGATACTGGATTTTATATTACTAAAGGCACTTGGTAAATGTTACCTCTTATGTCCAGACTGTCTGTGTTAAAAAAGGCAGTTCAAATATGTATAGAAGTTTTTATTCAGCAAAAGCTAAAGTGTAATTGGTAAATATGTGAATAAAAATAAATATTTTGGAATAAAGGAACCCGTCCTATTTTATTTTGTTTTTATAAAGACTATCCAATTCTGAGAAATGTAATGGTGTCTCCACATTGTTTTTTGGACCAACATGCTTTGCTGTTCTTTTTTAAAAGGCAGTCTTATGTAAGATTATTTTAAACAAATTGGAAAATACATCAAAATTAACTATCTCCTGTCAATCTTCTCAAAGAATAGTATCTAACAAATAGGTATATTTTATTCATTCATATAATCATATACATGTACTTTGTATATACATATGTGTGTATACATACATATAGACACATATACTAAGTCACAATACTCTACAAAGTATATGGATAGATAAATGGATAATGTAGAAAATAAAATTAAAGCCCACAATAAATTTGGATTTATCTGCATTCATATATATTAATTAATAAACAAAAATCCTATACCTTTGCAAGTGCTGAACATACATTACAATTTGTTTCATCACTACTTGAACCCATATATATATAATAACTTAATATAATAACAATATAAGTTAAACATAAGTTAACATAACTTAAAACACAAGGCATGTTATTATACCATTAAAACATAAGGCATGCTAAGTTATATATATAATAAGGTGTGTTAAGTTGCATATGATTATATAATAATTATAATAATATGTACTATATTATACATCACATATATCATGTATATCATTAATTAATAGAGCAATAATATCATTAATAATGTGTGTCAATAATATATTATATTATAAATTTTAATTTAGTATATAATGTATTATATAATTTATATTATATAATTTATTATATAATAATGTATTATATAATACATTATTGTATTATTTATGTGATAACTTATATTATTATATAGTAACATGTTATTATATGTACATAATAACTTAATGTGCCCTAAGTTTTAAAGATCTATAGTTAAATGGACCTGTTTTAAGTTTCCTATATAAATGTATTAGTTTAATGTATAAATACTTATACATTAAATTTAATGTAATGTATAAATACTAGTTTTTCTTGTAAATAGAATATATGTTATTAAGAATTACTTTTAAAATTAGGATATACTCATGGATCTTAATTCCTTATGATGTAAGATAACACTAGTCACTTTCTCTGGACTTCAGATAGACTAACAATTAATTGGCAGTGACTTAAAACAAGCATTGGTCTCCAACACCAAAAATCAAAAGCAATTTGTGTTCTCAGAGTTGTTTTAGTGGTACATATAAACATGAGTCTTTTCCATCCCTACTTTATGTACTGGTTCATAAATAATAACAATTCTACATACCCTAGAAGGGATTCCTGAAACATATGCTAACCTAAAACATGCATAAATGTATGGTTTCATTAATAAATGAGAAAGGACTGTGGATGTCAAGTTAGTGTTGACTGTATCTGCAATATACATGAGGACATACTTGGAACTATTTTACATAGGTGTTTTTGCTTGATGCATTCTTGGAAATTTTTCTGGAGTCCCTTATTAATATCCTATTACAAAATGCACAGTAACTTTTTCTCTATGAGGTCGCTGAACTTGTCTTGCAATACTGAAATAGAAAATATGCATAGTCAGCACATCATTGTTAAGCTTTGAACATCCATTAAACGTTGAATACATTCACAATATTTCAGGTTGTTTAAATAATGTTAGAGTCAGCTTCTTCAGTCTGCTTCCCCTTTCCACTGTGTTTTCAAACTTGATGAATTATTTTTGTCCCATAATAAATTGCCTTGGAAAGATTGGTGCCATATTTGGCAACAAGTTAGGTTAGCTCTTTTAATTAAATCATTGATGAGATTTAAGTCAAGGGTTCAATGACATAGTGGATAATTTAACTTAGTTATGTTTCTCCTCATTGTAAAAAAATTTCCTGAAAATCCATTTCATTCATCAGAAGAGTGTTGATAATAATTAAATAATGGGCTTAGTATATATCAGTTCAAATTAGTTAATAAATTTTAAACGCATATTCTAATCACTGCAGATGAATAATATAATGTTTGGATACACATTTGCACAAAAATATTGTACATCAAAGAAATCAGAGAAATGGATGCTCCATTTCCCCAGAGATCACCTAATAGGAATTATTAATATTATTAATTCCTATTATTATTAATTATTAATCATTAATTAATTATCAATATTATTAACATGATATTATACACAGTCTGAGATTGAAAGTAGTGTATATAAAATCTGTCCCTAGTTGAAGTTATAAGAAAGGGGGGAATTATATGTCTAGCCTATGTCTGTCTCTATCTATTTATCTATCTATCCATCCCTATCCATCATCATCATTCTATCTATCTATTCATCAATTTACTAGAAAAACAGGACTATTAAAGATTTATTTCCACTGTACCATGTTTCCCCTCTTGATACCTGGCCATCATTAAAGATAATTTTTTTCTTATGAGCTTAAAAAGTTTTGGTGTATGTCATGTGTTTACAGTGAGGTAAAATTTATTTATTTTTAAGTATGCATGTGAAATTACAAATAGTGTGAAAGATGTTTTTATTTAAAGAAGGTGATTTTTTTCATGTTTTTTAAAATTTTTTTATTTTAGATTATTCAGTACAGTTTCTATCTTTTATTCCCATTCCAGCCCACCCACCCATCCCTCCCCACCTCCCTTTCATTTCCAAGCCCCGTAGTTTTGTCCATGTGTCCTCTATATTTGTTCTTGTAAACCCTTCCCTTCTCCCCTGAAATTCCCTCCCCTCTCCCCTCTGGTCACTGACATCCCGTCCTCCATTTCAGTGTCCTTTGTTATATTTTACTTGTTTCTTTGTTTAAAGAAGGTGATTTTAATGAATTTCTACTAGCATAACTTCTAATTTCTTATTACAACCATTAACTCAGTATACAATCACTTACATACAGGTGCTTAATTCATCATAATATAATCACATGCTACCTAGTTATATGCAAACTGACTCCATTTTTCTATTGTTTTTGCTATTTTTCTGCTACTGTTTTATTGCTATTTGTTTGTTCCCTTAACACTCATGATATATTTACTTCAGGGATAAGCACAACATTCCATTTATAATAAAGCTTCAGTATTTCTGTCCATGTGAAAATATTCATAGCTAGTGAAGGATTCTGATTACCTTGAAACCCTATTGGCTTTTATATAAAATATAAGCCTGTACTCCACAAAGGGTTGAGCTGTGGGGTGTTTTCAGAAGTAATCTGCACTCAACTTGCATTCTCTCCAACAGAAATCCAAGCAGCCTATCCCTTTATAAAGTTCTGATTGAAGTCATATCAATCTTAGAAGGCTTAATATGTTAAAATATGCTAAGAGTTTGGAAACTTTTGATCAAAGTAGCTATCGAAATGCGAAATATTACTGTCATTGTTTTCAAAAGGTAAATAGCGATCGTGCGTGGGCTTTGTACATGGCCCTCCGGTCACTGTGATCCGATCTGCTCCTTGAAGCGCGTTTCCATTGATTAATTGCTTTTATCTCTATTGCCACGTTAATCTTGTGTGGCATCCAAGCTTTTATTTTATCTTCTTTCCACAGCCTCCTTCGGGCTCTACAAATGTGAGTAAACTTGAAAGGAGCCAGACACCAGCAGTCATCCTTTCATTCTCAACAAGTCGTTTTTCAGCAAGCATCCTGTAAGTCACTAAGTTCTCTTTAGACACAGACTTTCCTTGCTTCAAGAACTGAAAATAACTTTAATATAAGAGAAGATTTTGCTGTCTCCCTAAAAACTACTGTGTCCAGTGTGTACTCAGCCAGGGCATTTAGGTGAAAGGGTAAGGTCCTCATAAAACGAAGTCGTGGGGAGAGGAAGAAGGGTTAGAAAATTGCCACTGCTGTCCGTACATGTGCGTTATCTGTTATGTAATTACGCATTTGGTGAGGAGGCTTGTTTCCACTGTAACATCAGCTCATAGTCATGTTAATCTCTGATATTATTTAGCTAATGATCATTTATCAGAAATACATGAGATATTAAAAATAAAGTAGTTCAGCACAGGGTGACCTTTGACTGGAAAAACCCAGTATTGTGTAGACATGATAGCTGACTGTGACAAACACAGAATATAGCCTCTGCCTTAGATACTAGCACCAAACTGGGAAAAAATCAGTGAGCATGACTTCTTGGGTCTACACTATTATTTATGTAGGAGATGTATTATTGTTTTATTAATGACCATCTCTCTATTATGTTTGAGGTCCTACCAGTTTGTAGGAAACCCCAAATAGGTTTTGTTGTCTCTTATTACTAAAAAGTATGTCCTAAATATCCAGCATAACTTCCTTGCTATCTTTGATATACCATTTCTTACAACACATCTCCTGACTCTAATTTCTGATCCTGGGAGGCAAAATGACTTCTATATAGTTCTTTCTATAGCATGTACCAAAAAGAGACGAACAAAGAACAATTACCACAAGCTAAAGAATGAAAAGTGTAGCTTAGACATTTAGAATTACTAAAGGCTATTCCAATGGATATATTATTTTATATATTCAAAAATTAGAAATAGTTTTAAAATAATATAGTGAATCAATTGCACAGTGTAGGTAGATGTCAGAATGAATGGTTTTCATGTCTTCTAACTCAAAGAGGAAGAGAGAAATACAATATTTCAAACTGTCTATAAGAGCCATAATGTGGTTTAAGATGTTGCCTGAAACAATATTATATTACATTTATCACATTATATTACATTATATTTTTATTTTCCAGAAGGTCTTCCTCTAATAAAAATATTTACATAGAATTGCAATCTACAGAATACCATGGGGCTGGTAGATTTTAAATTTGTTCTTAAAACAAATATTTTACTAATCATATGTTGATCATAAAATATGCTAAATAATTTTGATCTGTCATCCATCTACTCATTCATGAAAGTTGAAGAACTACATAACTAGGAAACAATGCAGAAAGGATGAATAAAATTATTTTCTATCTATCTACTATTTATCTAATACTTATATACTGATCCATCCTAGTCATGCATATTCTTTTTTGTCCAATAGCAAAAGAAAACACAGGCTTATCTTTAGCTTAGTGTTTGTACTTTTTTTGATGTCTTGGTGGCAGAACAAATATTTGGCTGTTTTGTGTCATTTTGTTTTTTTTATGCTGACTTAGAATGCCATTTCATGTTCTTAAAATTATTAGGACTAAAACTGACCTTGGCTTCATGTGATTTTTCTCCACTAATCCCTTTTGCTCTCTGTGTTTCAAGGTGTCTAGACAAAAAAGTACAGAGAGAGCTTCTCTCAGCCCTAAAGTGGAGATTACAGCACGGATGGAACTGGAAAGCATTATGCTAAGCGAAATAAGCCAGGCAGTGAAAGACAAATACCATATGATCTCACCTTTAACGGGAACTTAATCACCAAAACAAACAAACAAACAAAATATAACCAAAGACACTGAAATTGAGAACAGGCTGACAGTGACCAGAGGGGAGAGGGGAGGGAATTTCAGGGAAAAAGGGGAAGGGTTTGCAGGAACAAGTATAAAGGGCACATGGACAAAAACAAGGGTGGGTAGAAACTGGACATGGGGAGGGCTGGGGGGTGGGCTGGGATGGGGGTAAAAGGCAGAAAACTGTACTTGAACAATAATTAAAATAAAAATAAATAAAACTAGAGTCACATCCACAAGCCTGTTAGCATCACACATAGAGTGAACAATTGTCTTAGTGCCTGTGGGTTTTCATCATTGCTGTTTGAATGGATGGCCTCACTTACGTGCAGAGGACCAAGAGCATTGTTAGGATGCCTGTCAGACCCACCTTGGATGCTATTAATTGGATGCTGCACCAAAGCTGTCACTGGGGTGAGATTTACTATTTCAACAGATTTAACCCCATTTCTTCAAAAATAAGCTTATTACCAGGTTTCCCCAAGTTGCTGGTAAACTACTGCTTCATATATGCCAACCACCTGCACAGTGTATTTTGTCTTTTTTAAATCATGCATTGTATAAACTGTGAAACCTTTGAAATGTATTCTATGTTCTTAAATACATGTATTAAATGGTGTTCTTATAACCTGTAGAAAATATCAACATGTTTTTAGATGTTTATTTCATGAGCAGTATGACTAATTAAAACACATACCCATAAATTTTGCTATTTTGCACTTAAAATACTAAGATTCGTTTGACTTGCCATCCAACCTTACTAAAAATCTTGAACATTTTTTTAGCTACATCATGCTATAAGTGAATATTATTGGAGTTTATATCCAATTGAAGTCGTTTGCTTATATTTGCATGATGTTGATCCCAAGAACCCCTGCAGATGCTCAAAACCCTTATATAAAATGGTACAATTTGCATATAATCTATGCACATCCTCCTGGGTACTTTGAATAATCTCCACATTATTTATAATACCTAATACAATGTAAATGCTGAGTATATATTTATATTATACTTTATTGTTTTTGAAATAATAACAAGAAAAAGAGTCTGTACATTTTCAGTACAGATCCAAGCACTATAGACCTAACTACACATCAACAATATAACATTTGAAAAATATGTTTTCTACCTGCCGTTGGTTGAATCTGCAGTTGCCTAATCTGCAGATACTTAGGATAGACTTTATTTTTCTATCAAGGTTTGTTGAGTATACATTCTTTCAGTCCTTTTCTTTTTATATGGACATTTCCATCATTACTTTAAATGTTTATTATTTTTACCTGCCTATGTAAAGAATTCTCTCTACTGTTTTCCTTTTCCAAACTTGTTCCATTTCAGACTTCAGTCAGAGAGACCTTGCTAAAATGTGTATTTTATTGTGTTTTTCCTGCTTTAAACACTTTGGTGCCTCTTTTGTTATTAAATTGTTATTGTTATTAAATTGTTACATCAATGTTTTAACATCTCTTGCTTGATAAAACCCTTTGCTACCTATTTTTAAAAATTTATTTATTTATTTACTTACTTCTTTATATTGTTGTTCATGTACAGTTGTCTCCATTTTCCCACCACCATTTCTGCCCCACCCTCAGCTCCCACCATCAATCCTTCTCCCTTTTGTCTTTGTCCATAGGTTCTTTATACATGTTCCTTGATGACTTTTTCCCTTCCTTCCCCTGTTACACCCTCTTCCCTTCACTCTGGTTACTGTTGGTTCTTTATTTGAATGTCTCTCATTATATTTTGCTTGCTTGTTTGTTTTGTTGATTAGATTCCACTTATAGGTGAAATCATATGGTATTTGTCTCTCACCACCTGGTTTAGTTCACTTAGCATAATGCTTTCCAGTTCCATTCATGCTGTCACAGCACACAGAAGGGACATACAGAGGGCCCAGAGACGAAAGGATGCTCAGCATCACTAGCCATCAGAGAGACACAAATTAAAACCACAATGAGATACCACTTCACATTGGTCAGAATAACTATCGTAAACAAATCAACAAACAATAAGTGCTGACAAGGTTGTGGATGAAAGGGAACTCTAGTACATTTTTGGTGGGAATGCAGACTGGTGCTGCCACTGTGGAAAACTATGGAATTTCCTCAGGAAACTAACAATGGAACTGCCTTTTGATCCAGAAATTCCACTGCTGGGATTGTATCCTAAGAACACTGAAACACCAATCCAAAAGAACCTATGCATCCCAATGTTCATAGCAGCACAATTTACAATAGCCAAGTGTTAAAAGCAACCTAAGTGCTCATCAGTAAATAAATGGATCAAAAAACTGTGGTAACATTTACACAATGGAATACTACTCAGCAAAAAGAATAACATTTATTTATTTATTTTAGAGAGAGAGGCAGTGTGAGAGAAGGAGGGAGGGAAGGAGAGAGAGAGAAAGAAAGAGATAGACAGATTTATTTTTCCACTTATTTATGCACTTGTTGGTTGATTCTTGTATGTGCCTTGGCCAGGGATTGAACCTGTGATCTTGGCATATCTGGATGATGCTCTAACCAAACTAAGCTTGGTCAGGACCTTTTGCTACCCATTTTGATACCACAGATTGTCATTGTAGTTAGAGTAAAACACTGAACTTAACAAAGGCCATGTCCTTATGGAGCTTACATTCCAGAGCAAGAAAATCAATATTAAATAAATAAAAGTTAAGTCATGGTGAAAGATGGTTCACTTGGAAGTATTTTACATAGAAAAACCACAGGTTTTTCTGTTGAACAGAAACATACTTGAAATTGACAAAAGCCCTGTTACTGCTTGGGGAAAATAATGTGGTAGGATTGTTTAGTGTGAGTCCAAAAGTAATAAGAAATCATTTTGTACAAGTAAACTCTTCCAGGATGTTGTAGTTTTTTACCCAAATTTTGTTTGGTTGATTTTCCTTCTATTCTTATAGATTTTACAACAGTGGAGGGTTTTGGCAGATGAGTAACATCTGATTTATTTTTATTACAATCAATTTGGCTGCTGTATTACTGAGTATGGAGAATATTGACTAAGATAGCACATAGGGGGTTCTGAGCATTCTTGCTTCTACAGAGGTGCCAAATACAGTTACACATGAAGTGATTTCTTCTGAAAGAGATTGAGAAGCTAGCTAACCTACTCCTGCACTTTGGGCAAATGAGAAAATACCCATACTCTTGCTATGAACCCCAACTCTAACACAGTGTCATAACACAGGGAGGGAATACCCAACTCCCAGGTTCTCCATGAGACGTGAAGGGTTGGACCCCACATCTAGCACATTAACTTATAAGACAGCCACTCAGGGGATAAGCCCCTGAAACACCTACCTCTAAATGTCAATGACACTCTTGTCTATAGAAGCACAAAACTATTGTAAACATAGAAGCAGCTCTTAACTGGTGCACAGGCTCTGGTCATGGCTATGCCCCCAGTTCTCAGAACAAGTGGAAGAGCCACAAATACTCATCCTCCAATCTTTCCCTGAAATGGGTTTGTTTGCTTATTTTAAAACTGATGCCTGAGGCCTGGGCTTCTAAATCAGCATACATCTAGAGGTGGGTAGTAAAGTTATTAGAAAAATTTTAACTGAGAAATGACATGAATCGTGTAGGCAATATGATCTAGAGGAGAGGTGAGGTGGAGATACTAACAGTGGTTTATTCAGCACGGGAAAAAGATAATGGTAGTTTTGACCTGAATGATACAAAGTGATCATATAAGATTTCATAGACATTTCTTTAAAAGGTTTTTGAATTTACCGATGAATTATATATGTTGTGTGAGTGAAAGAGAGATACAAGAATATTAAACAAAAGAAACACAGAAGGTAAGACCATTAATAAAGACAGAACTTCTGTGTAGGGAATTTCAGAATTCAAGACAGAATATAATCTTATGGAGAATAATCTGCTATTACTAAAGTTTTCGATAGGTGGGATAAAAAGTTTGAGGATCAGCTATTAGATTTGAGCGTGTGAGGGGCGTTGACGACCTTGTTACATAGATCACTTGAAGAATGAGGGGACATTTCTTGTGCTTGCCTCCATAATCCCTTCTTTTATGTGATGGAGTATATTGAGAAGTCATTTGGACAAAAATTTATTAAAATGTTAGTTTCCATAAAGTAAAAATTTTAAATATCTTTAAACAGAAATATCACAAAATCTGTTCTTTGAAGTTTGATTATGCTTTACTTATATTTCTATTAGTATTTCTTTTCTTCTTATAAGGTTTGATAATTTTAACAGAGCTAGATAGAAGGTTATTTTTCATAAATATTATTGGAAATTATTTTCATGGATTTTATTGTACATTTTTATAATTTTCCCTCTATGTAGGTTTCATGACAGTAAATATTTATTTAATTTTCCAAGATTGAAAAAAAATAATTCAAAATTTTCTTTAAGGCCCATGATCTAAATGAAATTTAATAACTCAAAGTTAAATATAATTTTGGTTATTGGTTATGTTGGTTAATATTGTAAATGCTATTATACTAAACAAATATATAAAAATTAAAATTATGATGCTATGTAATTGATATTTTTGGTTTGTAGTATTATTTAATTCTTATAAATTGCTTATAGTTGTTTCTATTAATCATAGCTATATAACATGCCCCATCATTTACAGAAACTAGAATAAATTATTCTATTTGTCTATTTTAAATTATTATATAATTAGTTTTATAATTAAATGCATTAAAATTATTTATTATTAATATTATTTCCTTCTGACAATATCTAAAATGTATAAGCAATTGGTGCATGGCATTTGAAAATATACATTAGACCTTTTTCTAGAAAGCTTACATAAATTTAACATGGGTTTTAGATGTTATTAGTAAATATGAAGGGCATACCTTGTTATTATGCTGATTAAATATGATAGTATTCTACAGAGTCAATGGATCATTGATTCTTCCACAAATACAAGGAATGACCTTAACATTATAAAAAACAGTTATTGAATTTTCAAAATTTAAACCTTAAGGAAAAACCAAATAATTCATTTTTATAAATATCTAGGAGAAATCTAAATCTAATCATTTTTGTCTTTGTATGTGTGTGTTTGTGTGTAATATTTAAGTTTAACAAATCAGTATTTTATTACTGATTCTGACATTTTATCTTTTTGGTCCACTTTTTTATTTTTTAAAATATATTTTTCAACTCATTAAATTGATTTTATATTCCATTTAATAGCATCCAATCTTCCACTCAAAGATACTAAAATAGAGTATGAATGATTTTTAATAGATATTACTGAGGGATCAATCAGCTTTTAATGCCAAAGGAAAGAAGGAAATATTTTGTTTCTTGGTACCAAGTTACTTTTAAAAAGAGGTTGGAATTTTTCATCTTGGAATAAGGCCATTTAGGAAGCTGTGAATGAAACTTAAAATTTTGAATCTTGAAATTTCTCTGAACACCTTTCATAGTGTAACTGAACACAGGTTTGGCTTCCTGCTGAAACGGAAGCCGAACTCATGAGACAGGTGTTGGTGATAAGGGAAGCCGTTTATTCAAGTGCTGGCTACCTGAGAAGACAGCAGACTCCTGTCCTCAAAAATCATTTTAACGTTTCAGTGCAGGCAAGGCTTTTTATCAGGAGGGAGAGGGAAAGCAGAACAAAGAAGTCAGGGGGAGGGGTTGTGGTTGTGCAGGGAAATGGGGATAGATATGCAGTCAGGTTTCAGGTCAGCTTCAGGAAGGACCTTGGCATTAGCAGTCCCAGTGATCAGGCCACCCCAGGCCCAAGTCCCAACAGCAGATTCCTGCAATATGCTCAAAAGGTGGTTAGTGACTTGTGCCAGGCATGGCTAACTGAGTCTTTGTTAAGGCATACATCCTGCTCTCTAATTCAGGGATGATGTGCTGGACATTTTCCCATAGATCTTTTTTAAATTAATTTTTATTTATTTATTTATAGAGAAGGAAATGGGAGGAGAAAGAGAGGGAGAGAAATATCAATGTGTGGTTGCCCCTCACATGTCCCCAACTGGGGACCTGGCCTGCAACCCAGTCACGAGCTCTGACTGCGAATCGAACCAGCAACACTTTAGTTTTCAGGCCTGCGCTCAATCCACTGAGCTACACCAGCCAGGGCAATTTTCCCATAGATCTTGATTGGATCTTTAATGTCAGCATCCTTGAGCTGGTCACCTGTTTTGTTTTTTTTGTCAGAATTTCTGGGGTTTTGAAGCAAGTCCACTTCTTAGAGTCACATGGGAACCAAAACTGCAGATCCCTTAATAGTATACCAAAAAATGTCTAACATGCAACTTTAATTTTAAGAGAGGAAAAAAAGTCAGATTGGAATAACAAGCTGGGTTCAACCTCTACTAAGATTAATATAAGTACTACTGTGTAGTCCTCTTTTACTAGAGGAGACAGCTCCACGTCACCACTGAGAGAACTGCCCTCCCATGCTGTATAAAATATTTTCAAAAAGTTTATTATCAAAACTGGAAGGTGATTCTCTTCCAGGCCTTCATCCCCCTAACCAGCACATCTCATTGCCTGCAAGTACAAAATGAATTCGATTCCAAGATAATCTTAAACATAAGATTCACAATTTATTCAGAAAGAGATAGCCTATACACTAAAAGGCTAAGCCCACACTAATTTATATTACTAGGATTCTGAAGAGCTTATGTGGGAGTCAATTTCAAAAGGGTTAAGCCAAGTAAGAGGAAACATTAAGCTTAGTAGAGTCAATTTCTTTAATACAGATGATGTCATCTAGAATTTATTATTGTGTTGATTCATACACTTGGGCCTGGAGTTACTATTCTGGCATTTTGGTTCATTGTAACCTGGACTAACTAGTGGCTTACTATTAATATCCTTCATTTTTATCATTCAGATTTCTGAACAGAAAATAGGAATAATGTTTATTTGTTCTTTGCTATCCTTTCTTTTTTCCTTCACTGTGAAAAATAAGTCTACCTATCCCAAATCATAGATTGGACACTTTCCCTGCTAGGACAAGCCTGTGGGTTTCTTGGTTACACCTGTGATGGTACTCACTGTAGTGATGACATATTTTAAAACAAAACAGGTGACTGCAATTTCTAAAAGGCTTGGCATGCTGCAGAGAAAGGAATCTGAAGTCTCAGGGAGAAGGAAACATTCAAATGGATCTATTTTTCACAAGCTGCACTGGTATCTCTTAAGCATACATCCTAGAAGGGTTTTGTAGAAACCCTTTTCTATAAATTTTCCTATTCCTAAAGATTTAGTAAATGAATTAGGAGGTAAGCACAGGTAATCTTAAAGTAATCTTTCTTGACCGTTCTGTTTTGGTTGAAGGTTACCAAATTCCATGGCCAAAAAGTTGTGCCATTGCATTATTTTTAAAGATTTGTGTCACTTTCCAAAATTATCTTTTTAATTTGTTTTTATTTTATTGCATGTTTCCCACTTAAAGACATTCACATGACACCAAGAACCATGGTGTTTCTCATGCTACATTATCCCTAGCTTTATAACAGTGTATAACCAAATATTAGTGGTCCATAAATATGAATGGAACAATGAATGGATGAAACGATGGGTGAATTAATAGAATCATTAATGGTATTGTATTCTCTATTGAATTTTTTTTGATGCTTTACCTTCTTTATTCCACTACTCGTAACTATTTTGAAGGATCAGAAAATACCTGTTGCAAAGCTGTGCTGTTTGTTCACTCTCATATACAGTCTCTGTAACAGTATATGTCTCATCAATAGGATGAGACAAGAGAATACAATAGGCACCAGATCTCCATGGACCTACCTTTGATAAATGGCTTTGAATTTTAAGGAAATGAGTTTACTGAAGAATTTGAGTGGGAGTAACATGATCTATTTGGGTTTAAACACAGTACTTTGACAACTGAGAAGAATCTGTCCCAAGGATGAGGACAGTCTAGGATCACAATGGGTTAGATAAAATTGTAAACTAAGTTGAATGTGAGAATATGATTTTAAAAGAATTAATATTGAGAGGTAAAATGTATTAAACCTAATAAAAATGAATATTGAAGTTAATGGATCAGGTGGGGAAAATTATATTAAGTATACTCCTGATTTCTCTACTTATTATCTTACGTTCAAGGCACTCGAGATTTTATGTTTTGCTGTGGTTTATATTTCCATAGTAATGGTTAAGTACTTATTCAGTATAATGGCATCTCTCCACTTAGCAGTTCTGAGAGTATGAATGCCTATAAAGCGCTTTTTTTCACAGTTATATAACTGTGTACATTATAACAGTTTATACTTCTGTCACTTCTTTAATCCTCACTTAGGGTATGTTTATTGAGGTGAGAAAGAGAAGAAAGGAAAGAGAGAAAGACATTGATCAGTTGCCTGCCCTACGCACCCCAACTAGAGATGTGCCCTGGTCTGGAATCAAACTTGCAACCTTTTGTTGTACAGAATGATGCTGCAATGAACTGAGCAACCCAGCCAGGGTTCCATTTTCATTGTTTTGAATATATTTTTGATGAATTAGAAATATTTTATTCTAAATACACACTTTATATAAGCTACTTAAAGTTCAAGTAATATCTATTTAACAGGATATATTAATAATTACATTTAAAAATAAAATGGTATTATTTTTTATTTACTTAGTTTTAGAAAAAGAGAGGGAGAGAAACATCAGTGTGTGATTGCCTCTCATGCACCCCCAACTGGGGACCTGGTCTGCAACCCAGCCATGTGCCAGACTGAGAATCGAACTGGAGATCCTTTGGTTCATAGGCTGGCGCTCAATCCACTGCGCCACAGCAGCCAAGGCTAAAAGTAAAATTTTAAATGATCTGTTTTTTATAACAATTCTACAATTTTATTATGCAAACTACCATGTTATTGACACAGTCATATTTGAAATTTAAATCCATTTAGGTTAAACTTCGATATCACACTTAAATATCCAAATATTCTTTTAGGTTAAGAGATTATCAAATGGCTTATTACTCAATGACTTCACTTACAAGGAAAATCTTTAAATATTATTCCATGTAGATATAAGTCAGAGTTCATGAGAAGCCCATTAGCCACTTTTTACCTTGAACCTCCTGCACTTGGGCAAGCAGAAACCCTAGCTGCAGACCCCTACTTATGGGTCCCTGGCTTCAAAGATTCTTTTTCAAAAGGTTTTGCTTTCACCTCAAGTGTTGGGAACCAGCCAAAGCCAGGAGGGTTTGCAAACTGAGGGGTAATGCAAACTCAGGTCTGGATCTCTTTAACTCTAAACTCACTTTCTTCATTTTGGAACTCTCACTAACACCACTGTTAGTCAGAGGTTTTATTCCCTTGCCATTGCCTGGAATTGTTCCAACAAAACAATCACATTTTCCTGTGGGACCAGACCTCCTACCCACTCCATACTACAAAGCCTGCCTCTCTTGGCTCCTGCTTCTTCATTATGTCCGTATGTACAATTGCCCTGTGGCCTTGTGTGGCATGCTGTGCCATTCTCCCCTAGCTTATGAGTATATGTGATTAATAAACTGTTGTGAATTTCATATTCATGGTGTTAGGCATCATGTATTCGGCTATTGCCATGAGTCCAGGTAAGATTCTCTCTCTTAAAATAGCCAGTAAAGAAATTTCAGTGTGGCTACACAGAAGTCAGTAACCTTCAATTCTTGAAACTTATTAGTATTCCAACATGAAAGTACTGTTTCTACTCATAATTGTCTTCATGTACATTAACTTGACTATACTTGTCAAAGTGTTATTGCAAATTGCCAAAGGGAAGAGGTGCTTAAAAAAGCCATTTCAAAGGTTTTTACTATTCATAGAGGCACTTACATACAAAAAACAATGAATGCAAACAACAACAACAAATGTGGTAGATTAAAGAAATAGCTGCTTACAGATGATGAGGATAGATGGTCTGTCAGCGAGGTGGGTAATTCTTATTTTCTAAAATGAATTCTTAATCTCTTTAAAATAATAAAAAAACAGTTGAGCATTTTAATAAGAATGTTTTTTTTACTCTCTAGAGGAATATATAAATTACATCAGACAAGCATAGTTTAGTCCCGCACCAGGTTTGAGATGAGAGATTTTTCTCCTACACACTAGATCACATGTAATAAAGCACATATTTTAAAATTAGCTATTATTTGTTCTGACTTTTCTGCTCATGTGCCATTTACTTGTCTCAAATCTGTATGCGGCATCCTCACATTCACAACTGGACCAGATGCAAACCATAAGATATTTTAATTCTGGTATTGCCATGTAGCAGCTTTGATTCAGCACCCAATTTTTCCTGCCATAGCTAATCTACATTTTTGTCTGTCAGCTGTTATTTGTACCAAAAAGCTTATATTCAGACTACTTCATCTAAATATTTACAAAGGAAAGAATGATGAGCAGGAAATTTGGGAAGATATGAACTCAAAATCTTACACTATTTCAAAAGCAAAACATTTACAAAACTGCCTGATTCCACTAAGAAAATCTGCATACATTTAGTACTGTTTTGACATAAATAATTTTGAAATCTTGAGAATATCTGTGCCTTTCCAAATTGAATAATATTAATAGAAAGTACTTGCACAATTTTGAAAGATATATATTACACTATTCAAGAGTCTTATGCTTAAGATTTATTCAGTTGACATTAGATTCATTTTTAGATTCATTAGTTAAATGTTTCATTTACTAACGTATTACCTGAAGCATAAGGTGCATAAGATAAAATACAAGAAAGTGACTGAAGAAAAAAAATGAGTAGAAAAAATACTAAAGATAGTATCGAAGAGGGTGTTCCTCTTTGGAAGGCTCCTGGCTTTAAGGAGAGACAGTGTTCCCTTTTCTTGAACAGTCTCCTGCATTCCAAAACATGTGATATCACTGTCCTTTGTCATTAAATTACAGCAGCAACTCTTAATCATTGAAGCTACCAATAATTACATCACTCAATTACAAATGCTTCTTGTTGACACAACTTCTGCTAAAGAGAGTTTGCTCGCATTTTTATATAATCCATCCTATACCACACCACCTAGCCGAGTCCTTTTTAACACTGCTGAGTTCCCAAGGTATTTCTCCATTTTTCTTCAGTCCACCAAAAAGAAAATGACGACCTTTTCAAGAGTTTAAGTTCTCTCCTGCTTTTTTGTCTGTTTCTGCAGCTTTGACCTATCTTCCACTTACAACATCTATAAGGTACCATATTCTCATGCACTTGAGGAAAATTCTTGGCTACTCAGATTCCAAATTAAACCCACTGCTCCAGTATACTTACAGTTAGTTACTCTGACATGTTTTCTTCTCCCCCAGCTTCTTCTACCCACCTTCAGTACTAGTCAGGAAGACAGAAACCACAGCAGTTATTTCAATAAAGTTCAGGTAAAGAGTGATTTGAAAAGGTAATGGGGGACTGAAAGGGGAAAAAATGAGATGGACAGATACTGTATCAGAGAATCAGTATCTGCAGAATACAGCTACCAGGAACAAGTGGGTAAAATTAGGGTGAGAGACCTTGGAAAGCTGAGACTCAGAGCTGGAAGATAAGGCACTGCCATATTGACGCTATTGCCAGTGACCAGGGGAGCACTGGGAGGTTCTCGTGAAAGTTCAGCTAAATCACCAGATAGGATATAGAACAGGTGATGTTATAACAGTATGTTAGACATGATATGTATAGATGTTGAACCAGTGGTCATTATCTCTTGCTGAAGGGTCAATAGGAAGAAGACTTGCATCTAGAAATCAAGCTATATTAGTAGGAGTAACTTCTATTTCCACACTCTCAGTGACCATTTGAAAAATGTGTATTTTTTATCCTTCCTATTCTATGAGGGATTAATGATCTTGGTGTTTCTGATGTGGAGGAAAGGAATACTTCCATGAACTAATGTTATTAGTATCATAAGTTCATTTTGGGTATTTAATGCAGAGAGATCAGTAAAAAAAGAAAGGCATTACTCTACCAGTCTGTGAATCACCTGAAGTAAAATGAGGTGCTAGAGATATTGCTACATTATTAGGAAAGGGAACTCAGTGAATATTATAAGGTACCTCTGAGAGCTTGCAAACTTGGGGACAAGCAACTGACAGTGGAGGGACCAAGGGCTGGGTAAGGAGATGGTTGAGACCATCAGGGATCTGTGCCTACACCACTCCACCAAACAAGGAAACAAAGCAACTGAAATGCTAACCCAGCATGAAGACTGCTCGAGAACGGGGGTTAGCATTAGCTACAGCCTTGGGAATAGCTGCTGCATCAAAGACTGTAGCTTGTTCCACTTTACTTCTGGTGCCACGTCAGTTTTGGGTGCTATGCTTAGCTGCAACCTTAAGCATCCATAACAGAGGAGACTCACTGCAGGGCTTAGGCAGGCTTAAATGGTGCAATGGAAGGACTGAGACGTCAGTGTGGGTGAACTGCGCCTCATCTTCTTGCCTCCCCCCGCCGCCCCGAGTCCAGGTGAAGCTGCAGGAGTCATTTTCATGCACACTGGCAACTTCCCCCTTCAAGTCCCTGTGTCACTGTGTTTATCTGATGGAGGGTTTTCTACTGTGGCACAGGAACTAGCTCTATCTATTAGTGGCTGGGATCCAAAACTTGGGACTGGGTTACCCACCAGCCGCTGTCCTGCCTCCTCTCAGGAAGTTTAATGGGACTGGACATAGTAATGTGGAATCAGCTCTAACTGGAATTCACTGATAGAGTCATCGTTGAAGAGGTGCTGACATGGTCAAGTAGAAGAACGTAACGGGGTATGTGGCTTATTCCTCCCCCAGCATGCCGATCTCTCCCTGCTTGTTGCTGCTGGGAGAGCAGAACTCTGACAGCCAGCTGGCCATGAGGGCGTGCAATGACAGAGTCCGCCTACTAGCAGCGCTAAATGCAAAGAGAAGGGTAGATTTGGAGAGGCCATACTTTAAAATTAGCCTATTTTTAAATATTCTTTTGACTTGTTCTTAAGGATTCTGATTTTATTATTTTTAACTAAAATACTTTGTCAATCTAGGGTAAAAATATTAGCTGATGAGAATGCCTCTCAGAAATGCCTTTTATCTGCTCAGAGTGCTATAACCAAATGACAAAAACCGGGCAACTTATAGGTTTTTTCACCGTGTCCTCACATGACAGAGAAAGGGAGCTGGGATGTTTCTTCTTCTCCCATAAAGGCCACTGATCACATCATGAGGCCTCCACACTCATGACCTCCCTTAAACCTAATCACTCCCCAAAGGTCCAATTTCCGATATCATCAAATGGATGTTCTCATTTCAACATATGAATTTGGGGAGAACATCAGCAGTCAGTCCATAACAAATAAATGCATTTCTTTGTTTTATGCAAATAAAGCAAAGAACAGATAGCAGTTGGGATTTTATACGTTATAGAATGGTGACATGACAATTTGCATGCCATATGGACATACCTACTCTCCCTGAAAGTGGACTTCCCTTGTTCCTTTTAGCAGCTCACAGGTGTGCTTGACATGGACATCTAGTAAGACTTTCACCTCAAATCTACACAGACTTATGTACAGTAAGTTGAAATTGTGCTTTGTTTGCCTGTTTGTTCATATAGTGGTATTTCATTTCACTTCAGAAAAAGTTCTGCCCTGGCTGGTGTAGCTTAGTGGATTAAGCGCGGGCCTGTGAACCAAGAGATCACGGTTCGATTCCCAGTCGGGGCACATGCCTGGGTTGCAGGCCAGTTCCCAGCAGGGAATGCACAGGAAGCAACCATACATTGGTATTTCTCTCCCTCTCTCCTTCCCTTCCCCTCTAAAGATAAATAAATAAAATTTAAAAAAAAAGTTCTCTCTGGTTTCTGTTTTAAATCAATATATAGGATCTTTTAAATATAGTGTTAATAAGCAGAGTGTTATAATAGTCTATATTACAATTCACTGAAGTAGATGGTGACAGGGGACATCTTGTGGTCAAAGCAGCAAGTGAATTTCTTGAAACAAAATTAAGAAATATCAGAAAATGATAATTTTATATGTAGAAGATAATATAAGAAAGATAAAGGTAAGACAAATATAACACACAGAAGACATAAAACTGAAAATGAAACAACATAACTATTAGACATAAAAGTCTCTATTAGAAGTGATTTACATAATCTAAAAGATGGGAAAATAACACAATTACAAACAATCATAGAAATAAGCCTTTTAATCTAAAATACCTCACTTTAAGGTTAATGTAAAATTATTCAAATGTACATGTTTTTATTATCTGAGTTCTCATTTCCATTCAATCATTGATCCTAATCACTTCTCATATTTCCTTCCTTTAAGGAAAACAATGTAGTTAGAAAAGTTTAAAAGCAGATAGTATGATTTTAACTTTTAATTTACTACATAGTTTAAAGCATTGCCATTTTGGTAGGACTAAATTTGCTGCTGTCTATTTACATTTATCTTTCTGTATTCTTTATTTACCTACATAATTACACTGCAGAACCATTTCACATTTTCTGTACATTGTAGACACCATAAAACCTCACTCTAGTCACGTATCTCCTTAGTACAGGTATATTTCCTGCCTGAAAGTGATGCTGTCATTATATGTAAAACATTTAAATATCATTCCACATTTAATGTCCCCAATATTATTAAAAATATAGTTATGTTGTTTATAAACCAGAATTCTAACAAAATGAAAGCATTGCAAGAAGTTGTTTTGCTTCTTTAGTCTACATTTTCCCCTTCTGTTTGTCTATGGCTTTAAAAACATTATTCTCCACAACATTTTGTTGTGATATTTTTAAATGTATAGCAATATTAAAAGTATTTTACAGTGAGTATTCTTATACTTATCCCTATATTATATCATTAATATTCTACTATATTTTATTACATATTTACTCATCACTTTATCCTTATATCTGTCTTTCATTCCACTATAATTGGCATTGATTAGCCAATTACTTTACCCTTGGCAATGGCCCAAAAGTCTGTAAAAATGTGCAGATAGGGCTGATGGTGAGCCAGAGCATCCAGTGCTAAAACGACTGCCTGAAGTTTAATTAATTGTGATGACTCTTGGGTCTCATTTTTTATTAGAATTTCCTGGCTAACGGATGGATAACAGCAAATTCCCACTGTGCTGTATCATGTGTGACGATGGTGATGCCATCTGCAAATTACATGAACTCCATTTTCTGTTTACTTATTTGATCCTTGGGGTTTCTTAGGTAACCAAGAGGTCTGGAAATTGATTGGCCTCCTCTAGCAACATGACACCTGTCAAAGACAGCAGAGAGTACTCATTCTTACATGTGGGGTATACAAGAAGGTGCATGTGTACCTTATTCTGTAGCAAGGAGGCATTGATGGTTGTGCTGAATGTGTGGGTTGCTGCTTCCATGTACCAGCAGGTAGCTTGGTACAAAGGATCAGGAATAGTCACTTTAATGACATACATTGTAAGGTTAACAGGCAGCAGTTTCTTTCATCAGAAACACATGGGCAACTTCTGGTGACAAACTTTAAAGGCTAAAGATTCTAGGAGCCATGAGATCAAGTTATGGAAAAGGAGACTCATGGAATTGCCTGTGAAATTGCAATGTGTACATATATTAGAATTTTTGTTCAAGGAAGTCTCATTCAAGATGGGCTGATATGCAATTAGTAGAATAAACTGTCTTAAGTAAGATTCCTAAATGAGTAATAGTTTTGCCTCCAGGTCTCCCAAAATATTAAAAAATGCTTCTGTCAACAATGGGCATGCTAGGAGAGTTAACAGCTTTCTTTACAATCTCAGGGATAAAGTTGCCCTTAGTTTAACACATAGTTTTCAGAAATCTATATGAGGTAGTCTTTGATATGTGTAGGACAATTCCCCTCCTTTATTGAGTCACAGTGTGAGTATTTTTATACCTTGAATGAGTATGTCAAATGAATTTCCTCAGAGGAAGATGTAATCCATTCCATGTTGCACCTGTATTCTTACGTAGAGGAGCATGGCAAAGATCTTGCCTCCAAAGACTGTGTGAAGTGTTGATGTATATGGTATCTAGTCATCAAAAGATGCTGAAATAGGCACCCAAGGGAGCATATATTAGCCCAAACTGTAACAGCAAAGCATGTACCAGCTGCTGATTGGATAGGCCAGCAGTTTCAGTAACATTGCTTATTAAAACTTCAATGGATGGGATCAGGCATGTAGGAACATTAAGGTTGTAGTGATCATTGTGAGGTGCCATTGATTCTGTCTAAGCATAAGAACAGGTCTTACTGTGCCATAAATGGAGAAATGGTGGAAATAATCACTCCTCTGAACAGCTCTTATAAAATGAGTTTCAATCCTGATAGAATTTACATTGTCATATTAATTATTTTAGCTCTGAGATAGTATCCAAGGGGTCTCATTTTGTCAAGCCAATTTACAATTGGATAGAGTGCCTAAGTGTACTATGGTGTATTTTAGGTCAATGAGTGCTACAGCTATAGGCAATTTAGTTAAGGTAATAGTGACCATGGTTAAGGCGGACATGCATATTTGCCCTCTATTTTATGTTTAGTACCTTACCTAAGATTATAGTATCAACTTCCTTAAATTTAGCCTGTTTCATATAAATGAAATTTGAGCCCCTAAGGCTTGCCGCCTGTGCATTTCAGCAGGCATTAAAGTTAAAAATCAGAATCTATGATTTAGGGGTACAAAAATTGATCTGTGCATTGTACCTTTTTATGTGTTTGTTGTATAATTTACTTTAGTAAATATTGGATTACCAGTTGGATCTGATTTCTTCTCTCTTTCTCATTGTTATTACAGTGCTCATATTTATAAGTGTCTCCCTCCAGATAGCCTCAAATTAGAATCATCAAAACTAAAAACTTCTCTGATGGAAATGGTTGAATTAGCCCCTTGGTTCTGCAACAACGGTATGATCAGTGCCTTTCTTATAAAACTGGGAATCAGTTGTTTTGGTAACAGACATAGGTAGCATCGCATACAGCCAAGTTATTGTGTAGGATCCTGTGAATTATCTGTTTTTAGGAGTGCGGACCTTACTAATCCAGTTAGTGGCCGTCTTCTTCAGCAGAAACAACCATCTGATGGGCCCATGCATCACACATGGCAAAGTCTTTACCTGAGTGCTCTCCAGAATGGCAGTTCACAGCAGCTCAAGGCACCCACGTAATAGCCATAGGGTAAGTTCCTCTGAGTCTAATATCAGCCATGGTGTATGCTGGAATTAAGACACACAATTTCATTAAAGACATGAAGATAGATAGGTCTTGGCTAAGACATGTGATCCAGCACCATTTTACAGAAGGACTCAATCTAATGTTCCTGTCCCTAACTGCTAATTATCAACATTTCTGGCTTAGGTGGGATATATCTATAACAAGGAAGCTGGATGGAGCTCAGTAACAGTGCTCACAGAGCACATTAACCAGCAAGAGGCCACTTAAAGTACATGCTTTGAGCAGGCAATAGAGCCAATTAATGATCCAAACAGAAGAAGAAAGGTCCAAGGTAGTGCTGGTCTAAACACCCTGACCACTGTTCAGTTGTTGTAGCCACTACAAAAATAGAGGGTGGACCTCCATTCAAAACTGGTACATACATCAAGACTGATGACCACACACACACCAAAAGGGTATAAAAAGATTTGTTACTTACAGAAGGAAGTTTTCTGGAGAGCATAAGATGACTCATGAGTAGTCCAAACAATAGATTGAGAGAGCAAAGAACAAAGATAGAGTTGGGGTTCGTATGTTGTCAGAGGACAGGATGACAGTGAGGGTTCCGTGTGGGTAGGGGTTGCATCCTCCAAACTCGGCAGCACCAAAGGAAGGAATATCCAGGTGTCCTCAGCTTTCCTGGATGTGGGGCAGAAGGGAAAGCGGCGTGAGATAAAGACATAGAAGCTGTCAAACATCAAAACAAGAGTCAGAGTGTTTACGACAGCAGTGCCTAGAAAATAGATTACTGCTGAAATGTTCTATGAAGCATCCATAGTTACCAGTGATTTTTTATTTATTAGCACTTCTCAGGAAATTTAATTTATTCTGAAGAGATAATATTACACTAAAGCAAGGGAACCGGGTAGGTGCATTCTTGTCATATGAGAAACTAAATATATGTGCTGTGGCAATATTCTCAGTATATGTTCATAGTCATGTTTTCAGGAAATTAAATCTGTCCTTATGAATACATCTACAGAAAAATACCACATAGACTTTTATCAATATTATTATTTTTATTCAATCTCCATGACCTTTCAATCTTTAGATTCAAGTGAATTTAGGTGTTATTTAATTAATTCACATCTTGCAAACATTTTACAGGAGTGTTTAAAATGATTTACTTAATGTTACCAAATAGGAATTAGAATATAAAATTTTCAATATGTTGCATACATAACAAAAAATATAATAATACCTTACTGAAAGGATTAATTATATTAAAATATACACAAACATTATAAATATATAAATTTCTACTACTCATGTTTATGAGAATTTGACATTCATATGTATATAATAGGTATAAAACTCACTAGTTTATTTTAATCAGCAATAATGACCATTTTATCTTGTAATACATGTGTTCATATTAAGTCATAGTATTCATTCTCTTTCTCTAAGTACCATGACATATTGTCCAACATAATATCAGGCTTTTTATTATTTCAATAAAATAGTTCAATATCTTAACACGTTCAATTAAGAAACAGTCACTTCCATTCACAAAGGTACATTAAGTTTTACTGTGAATTCAAACCCCACTTGATCTTCCAACCACAAAACATAGAAGTAAAACCCATAGACATATGGTCCATATTTAATATCTATTAAGTGTTTCTTTAGTATTCAACCTTGCCGAACACCAGAAAAATAGTGAAACCTAAACTAAGTTAAACAACCTTTGTATCTTCTGTGCCCAGAGTGTCTTCATACTTAAAAAGACATCAGCTTTCACATTTTAAATTTTATTTCTCATTGTAATTCGAGATTAATATTTGCACTTGTTACTTCTGTAACGAATAGAATGATGCTGCCCAATATGGCAGCCATTAGGTACCAGAATTCTCCCCTCAAATGTGCCATGGAAAGCTGCTCACGAGAGATGTCTCTGAAGATATTCTGCTATAAGACTGAGCAAATTCAGTTACCAGGGGAGTGCTGACCATTGGGCTCTATTGGTTGCAGTGCAGCTCAGGAGAAGCTGGGTGTCCTGGAGAAGCTGGCTGGAGGCACTCTGCCACAAAACTGCCCACATCAGGTAGCCGGAGGTAATTGTCCATCACTGGGTACTGCTGGCCACCGTGCACTGGAGGGACCAAGCACTGGGGAAGCTTTACTCTTAGAGAAACCAGGTCCAAGTGGAAGCCATGCACAGACTCGCCAAGAGAGCACATCAGAACCAGGAAGCACAGGTCTGGTTTTCTAGCCTTCCATACCTCAATACCACCCTCCACGGACACAGCTTCTTTGTCAGCTGACAAAGAAAAGATATTTAAAGGGCCAAATCTATTTTACTGGAGCAGGCAAAAGGAGTCAATTTGGAGCTTAGATACAATAAATTGATAACTAACACAGTTATCCATAGAAAAATGATATTAGGTACTTTTATCTAGATTGAAATATATTAATACATCACAGATTAATATGATCTATGATATGATATGATATCATATGATCTATCATATGATCCTTCCTAAAAACTAAAAATAAAATAATGTATTATAAAAGTCTTGAGAAATTTTATTACTCAAAAGTGAGAAAGCAAACCAGCCAGTAATGAAGTGGAATGTTTTTCAAGTAGGACAATGGTAGTATTTAATTTTAAGATGTATTAACGAATTCCATCTAAAGATATACTCCCACTAATTTTAAAACTGAACAAGTGAAGGCAATTTGCTATATAACTTCAAGAATTGCATCATCTTAACCATTACATTTTTAGCCCTTGACAGAAGTTTTGTATTTGAAGAGATTGATGTATTTTGACACACTTCAAATATTTTAAGACATTTCCTAAATTTAATGTGGCAAAGGGTACTTGTCACAATTATTCCTGAGTTAAATCAGGAACATTGATTCTCCTCTAATTGGATTCAGTTGATTACCAAAGGCTACTAAGTCCAATTATTAGCAAATCCAAATGATGTCTGTGGCCATGAACAATCTCCACAAGGGCAGAGAATTCTGACAAACATCTCTAGAGAGGAATGCTAGGGTTTTTTTTTCCTATAAAATATAGTAAATTGAATGTTCACATACAGTTGTATTGAAGTTTATGATCATTTTGTAAGTATATCTGAACTTTTAAATCATAGCATGTTTCAACATAAGATATTCCAAGTACAATACTATTTTATGTTCTCTAAAAGCACATATCAATTCTACTGGATCTTCAGAAATTTTATTGCAGACATTTAAAATTTCCATTAAAATCTACCTCTTTATGAAATGAACAGTCAGAGACTCACAAACTTTGACACATAATTTACTGTGTGACTCAGAAGGCTGAAGAAATTTTTTCAAGAAATTGAAATTAACAGAATAATGATATTTACATATATCTTTATAGACAGATATTTCACCCTGAGTTATAGACTCATACATGTTGAAAAAGAATTTATATGAAATCTAAAACATCTTCCCTGGCAGTTTCCTTACCTGAACAAATCCCATTCTGGACTTCAGCAAATACCTTAGTCTGAAAATGCTCTAAACTTTATAAAACATTTCCCATATTAACAATCAAATTGAAATAATATTGTGATATGACTAGAATGGCCATATAACAGATTGTTCCAACAGGATTCTTTAATGAATAGGGACTCAGCTAATTGGCAAAGCTCCTGGCCTGTGGAAATGTTGGGAACTGTTTCTGTCTCTGGGACTGCGGAACAACAGTGGAGGAGCAGCATGACTAACCACCCCCAAGCTGCCGTTTCTCACCCCCTTTCTCCCTCCCTGTAGCCATCCACTGACCAACATCACCTCGAAGCCAGAAGACAAGGGAGCCCAGATGGTACACTATGGTTGTGTCAGCCTCTCAGGGCACAGAGGAAGATAGAAAAGGGTAGAGGTTTTATTTCTATGACACAACAGAATATTCAACATGCAAACTAAACAAGGTGATTTGTTCTAAAAAAAAATGCAGCTTCTATTTTCCTGATTCAGATTTTACAAGCTATACACATTTTTCAACCTAAAATATCAAGCTTGTGTATATATCTTCCAGTGCTTTTGGTTGGCATATAAAATTCACTCCTGAGAGTATTTGCTTAACTGACTCACTTAAAAAATAAATCCATCACAGGTTTTCTTAAGTAGTTGCAACAGTAACTCTTCTTCAAAAAATGATTGATTATGGAACAGAACAGTTGATGAAAGTTAAATGCATGCTACTTCCAAAGCGGTAGGTAAGGACAGCAAAAAAGGCTAGCAATGGATTAGAGCTGGTAACAGGAGCTGAGAGAGGCGAAGGGAGTGGAATACGGGAAGCTGGATAGGATAGCTGAACAGAAACCCCACGGCAACAAGTAGGGGAAAGTCTGGGGTGCCCAGTCCTTCGCTTTTTCTTCACTCTTCATTTTCTAATTCCTTCCTGGTTTTTCCGACTGATTGAATCTAGTGAAAGTCAGAGAACAAACAGCTCAATAATGTCTTTCATTAAGGGAAGTGGCCCAGGTCCCTGGAAAGATGACGAAGGGCAAAGAGGGGATCTGGAAGGATAAACAGAAAATATCCAGCACACCAGGAAAGTATGTCTTATGACCCCTAGTTTCTATTTCAGAATTCCTATCAGGAAGAGACATTGAATACTGATGATTGTCTTTAAAAATGTCCTAATTTTCCAGAGTAAGAAGTGTGGGGAGACTAATAATACTCTCACATTAGGCCATGATAAAACCATGTGCTTTCAAAAATAGAAGGGAGAGGATTTTGATAGGGAGTGAAGTGAAAACATTGGAAGTTGGAGACAAAGGATAAATCTAAAATTAAAGAAGCTATCCAAATTCATTTTGATAAATACTCATTATTATGACAGGTAATTTCAAGTCATGTCTCTTGTAAAAATTTGATGGACACTCAAAGTTATAAGTTAGTTTCAAATAAGTTCACAAATGAAATTCTAGACCTTGACAAAGTTAAATGACCTCTAACTTCTGGCCTAAGAAAAAAACATTTTTTAAAAACTATGTGAAAATCTCATGCCATTTTTGTACTTTAAATTGTGGGTTCTTATTTATCTGAATTAATATTTTTAAAAGATCTGCTAATTTAATTAATGCTTTTCTTTATCAATGAGGGACGTCATATTCATCTTAGTTGAGAAGCAATTTCAAATGAAAAGAGAACAAAACAGGAAGATATGTTTGTTTAATATGATGTGAAAGTAAATATCGGAAAAATATGACTTCAATCAAACTGGGTTTTTGCCAAAGCACTAGTTTCATAAAAATATCCCCAAGGCTTAGAAACTATAGTTAAAATTCTAAAATTAGAGTGGAAACAGTGCATATGTTATTTTATTACATTGTATTCTCTCTTCTATGTTTAATTAACAACTGGATTTATACATTTATATTATGCAGTATCTCATGGCATATACATGTGTATAGTTGTATATTCCATTAAAAACACCTACTAGCTATTATAGGCCTGAACTCAGTGAATTATTTCATTAGCATATTCTAAAATTCAAAATGATTTGGTATATCCTATGAAAAATTAACATTAAAAATATAATAAGGTTAAGGTATTTTAGTTTCTAATTTTTTCAAGAATATACATATCTATATTTGTATAAATGAAAATTAATTGCAAAAAGTCTTAAGACATATTTTCTCCATAGATAACTATATTAAATTTTTAAAAAATCACAGTTAATCTGGGAAATTTCCCATGATTGAAGCATTCTGATATAACATTTCAATATTCCACTAGTATCAGTGTCAAATATTTCTATTTTTAAATGTCAGGATTTAATTTTAAAATGCAGGTGGTTGCAAATATTTACTCAGTCCCAGCCTGACAAATCTGATCTGCAAAGAAAACCACTGTCTGATAATGAGACAGAGCAGAGATTTAATTAAATACAAACAACATAATGTAATGTAATTGTATTTTTAATGGCAAAAGTATATCTTCGTAAAACGCTTTAACTTGGTGTCTCATGTTTACTAAATGCAGCATAGGAATTCATTTAATTAAATTTTCTCATTTTATCAACTGGGTTTATTTTGGGAACAATAAAGCCTTTTGTAAAAACTTTTTAAATGAAGCCCTTTACAAAAAATACTACTTAGTGAAAATATAATGAAAGTACACAATTAGATATGATGTTCACAAGTAGGTAAATTGAAATTTTATCCAACAAGTATTTATAGAAATCACTCTAAGAGGCTCTAATCTTCTCTTCAAATACAGAAGAGCTGGAAATAGAGCTTTCTCTCTTCCATTGAGTTTTCTCTGGTGGCGAGATTAGCATTTGAATAATGAGAGAGCAGCAAGAGTGTCCACGTGGCTATGGGGAGTAATGTGTCCTTCAAGTTGAATGGCTGGATGTATTAATGAACACATTATTACAATATGTTATCATGAATAAAATCCCAGTTAAAATTGGGTTCAAGATATCATATAAAGAAGAGTCTCTAATACATCAAAAACTAATTGTAAATCATTTAATCTAGGATATAATTAAGAGTTCATTACAAGGAAGTAAAAATTACAGTAGCTGTGCCCTGCAATTATTAGATTTGCAGATTAATGATAATTATGGTTTTTAAATTATCAATGGATATGGGAAGAAGGGAGTGTTGCATAGAAAAGAAAAGTAAGCTTGAAATTTAAAAGAAAATGACAATATATATAGCAGAGGACTGTTCTGCATGCAGTGTAAATTCAGGATTCTCATTTCCATCCTCTTACCTCACATGCCTTTACCCTGTTAGATACAAACAGCTGAGAAAAATGAGGCTTAGCTATGTGTAACCACTTGAGTTTTCCCAGTAGTGCAGCCTACACCTCGAACTCCTAAGCGGTTTGCCTCAACAACTTTGATTTTAAGATTGCATGCTTGATACCAAGTTTTGCTCTTTCTTAAAGCTCAGGGTTTTTAACCTGTTTTCTCCTAAGTATGTAATTATTTTTGCTAGCTGATTTCTCTGAATCTTTTTACTTTTCTTTAAAAAAAAAAACAATGACTACAACTTTGCCTACTTTCCCCTGCTCTTAGTTGACTCCTTGCACTTCTCAGATCTGCATGGTGTCATGTCCGGCTGCATTCCAGTTGACAATTAGAAATTGATGAATGTAGTCTCCAAAATGGCCATCTTTATTTTGACTTTTCAGATCAATTCTCAACCTGTTCTACTCCACTGTCCACCCTAGGCAGCTGACCTATATGGACTACATCAGTGGTCTCCATGGACTTCTGCATTGAAAATAGTGTTGCCGAAAGGCAGCCCAACATAAGAATCAAAGAAAAGGGTGAGATGAAGGTGTTTACCCCACAGCTTCCTCTCTGCAGTCATTGGAGTGGACTACATTCCAGAACCATGGTCACAATAGTTACTCTTTGCCCAGTTCTGTAACCTTTTTGGACTAAGATGCCCAGACACTATTATTTCAACAGCAAAGCTTCATTATCTTTCATTGTTTTCCTTAACTCCCAAATTTTATAAATGGTCCCTTTTTAAAAACCATCTTCAAAAATTGTCTTAAAAATGTGTATGCTTCTTGTATTCTACTAGGACCATAGCTTATACAGAGTCCATTATTTGGCCAAAATAATGCAAGATCATTATAAATAGGTTTGATCCACAAGTTAAGTCATCAATAAATCCTTAAATCATAATCTAATCCTGATAAACAAATGGATAACTGTTTCTTTCATGGGAGATAATTTATTAATGTTAGAAGAATATTGACCAAGGAAATTGGTAAATGGCATGTTGAATTCACTTGAAAAAATTAGTAAAAATTATTTAGCTGCCCAGATAAAGTGTATTAGTAATAATTAAACACTCAATATTCTTATAGGTTTTTTTTGCTGCTCTCCTGATTTTTCTCAGAATTACTTTCTAGGCTGTGATCCCAAGAATACAGAGCACATGAAAACAAGAGAAGATTAATCAGAAATAAATTTATGTGCATAATTACCTGGAGATTCAAATGATAAATGAAGGCTCACTACTTGCACAATGAAATCCTTGCTCTTTTGAATCCCTTTTGAAAAGGATTCCTTAAAGTTATTTTTAACTGGTATCTGATATTTTACAGCTATAAATATAAAATAATGTCAAACTAGCATTTGTCAAAAAATAAATAAACCAATAAGTATAAGTGTGATTTCTTGTGTCATTAACATTAATTGCACTTACAAGAGTTCAATGCAAATGGGCTACTTCGGGACACTAAATATAACTGGTTCACTCTTCATCTTCCACCTGAAGCACAATCATGAAGCCCTCTGACTGACATGTTGATTTCCTCTCAGTAAGGGTGATATAATTAATGTGACCTTTTGATAAGGTGGGAGATACAGGGTGAGACAAGTGCTCTCTGGAGAGCTGTTAGCAGCTTCTGAGCAATTTGCTAATAGTAGAGCTACCTGTATTAAAATCGTACAGTTAAGAAGATAATTGACAACCATAATAATAAGTACGCACAGGAAAGGGAGAGAGTGTGAAGTAAAATGAGACTGTTAAAGACTTTAAAAATGATGAACTTTCAATTTTAAGTAAACCATGATTTGGGAACACTGGTTTCCAAAACCCAATGAGTAATTTTCACGAGCCTGCGAGGAACCATGGGTCTATCCTGTCTGGAAAATTATGTGGCTTTATTTCAACTGTTAGATAGCATTTTTACTAAAATTTTCTTTTTTTAAATAAAAAGCGCATAACTGTAGACACAGTTATATATATGTATATATCTGACTATAATGTGAGTTATATATCTCACTATATATAATATATAAATATATATTATATATAAAATATACATATATGTGTATATATGTGAATATAATCTGTCTGGAAAATGTCCAGCCATCGTTAATATAATGAGAACAGTTTATGTGCCATCGATGTAACCCGTCAGCCAAGGAGAGTGGACTGGAATGTTCATGTGTGAACAATAATGACTTCTCTGTACTAGTCCGTGGGGACAGTAGACGCCACTTAGTGAGCATGTGTGCTGTGTGGCCATGTCATTCAAAATGACTGAGTGAGTAGAGCAATGAATCTGCATCGGATTTTGCTTAAATTTGAACATTCCTCTGAATCATTCATATGATTCAGAAGACTGCAGCTATGGGCAACTGGTGATTGGCAGCTTCATCATGACAGCGTGCCTGCACATGTATCATGTCTCGTGCAGAAATTTTTTTTTGTGAAACGTCAAAGCACCCAGGTGACTTGGTCTTCCTTACAGCCCAGCTTTGCACCTTGCAACTTCTGACTTTTCTTAAAACTAAAATCACCTTTGAAAGGAAAGAGATTTCAGATTCTAGATGAGATTCAGAAAAATATGATGGGGCAGCTGATGGCAATTCCAACAAAGGATTTTGCAGAGTGTTTTGAACAGTGGAAAAAACACTAGGAGAACTGTGCGAAGTCCTGAGGTGCCTACTTCGAAGGTGACTGAGGTATCATTGTGCTATGCACAATGTTTCCTGTATCTTGGATCTTTTTCAATAAATGTTTCAATTTTTCATATTACATGGCTGGACACCTTCTGGGCAGAACTCATATATTAAGAAGCATGACAAGTTTATAGAAATACATGACCTCTCTTCATATTCCAAATTTTAAAAGACCTCCTTATATTCTAGATTTTAAACTCTGTCACATGATATACCTATGAGTTAATCTATCATGATTAACAGAGACTTGTAAAACCACAAGTGTACTTGAAAAGTATTTGTTTTACATAAAGTAAAAATAATGTGACATAAAAATGGTTTTTACTAGCTATCAGAATTCACCTTTATGCCCATTGGATTACCAGGAACTCGATTCATCCAGACTCCTGTACTTAGTTACTGTTTTCCACTAGTTGTGGTCAAGTAACGATGTCACTTTATGTGAGATTAATAAATTGATTAATTTATCGAATTACAAATTGTAAGATTATAAGAAGAGGATGTTTTAGAAACATGAGAAACTAGATAACAGAAGACATGAAAGTGAAATAGCATTACCATTATATTTTCTTTAAATGTACTTCTCATCAAAGTTTATATTTTGACAGTGGAGGAGATAAAAATATGCACATATTTATTTGTCAAAAATAGCAACAGTTTTTATGGGGCTTACCAGGTAAATCAGCTAGTTTCCTAGAACCATCAACCCTTTCATGTAATACAGTAAGAAGGCTGCTTGATAATGGTCAATAATAATATTCTGTGCAGAAACTAATGGTTACTGCCTCTGAAAGATTATTGATATGACCTTCAAAGGTAATGAATATTTCACTAGCAAAGAAAATGGATATAGATTTAGTAAGGTTCCTGACTGTAGAATTCAGCAAGTGGAGTGAATAAATTTAAATTGGAAAATAAACTTAGGGATAAACAGAATTAGGATGGTTTATGGAATTGATTTTATAAAGTCATGAGCTGCTTGCTCCAAGATCCCCAGGAGCACTAGGCTATTAGAAAGTGACACGGAAGTAGGACACTGCAGTACTGTTACTTAATTCATGTCTTCTTCCATCATGTTAAATTATAAAATGGAAGAAGTTCCAGAACCACTTTAAAACCTCCAAGTGCCCTATCAGTGTAATGGCCTAGCTTAGGTATATCATAGATTCCAGGACATACATTGAGGTTATTATTTTTGTCATATTTTATATTATTTTATATTATATTTAAGCAAAAATTTTCTATTCAGTAAATTTAAAATGACATTCAGAGCAAGACTTGTGTGATATAGCACTTTCATATAATAAAATATTCTAAAGTGATTTAAAGGGGAGAAATTGATAGACCAAGAAATAACAATGTTTTCTTAATTTTTTTATGATATGAGAAACAGAGCATGTATAAATATATTAATAAAAATAGATTTAATTAGTTTTACTCTATAAATAATTTCCATACATAAACACTGCTAACTTAGGCAAATATATTTTCTGTACCATTTACAAGTTATTTCAGATATCGAGCAATGCATATTTATCTATTTTAGAATTTTTCTATAATTATTATTACTATTAATGTTAGAATTTCAAAGGGTCTCAGTTTCTCTAATTTTTTCTATTCTTTGATTCAGTTCTCATTACTCTTGTAATATGCAAAACATGGCCACCTAATAATGTTTTCTAAGGATGCCCATTCTGGTGAGAAATAGGTGATTGCTATATCTGAAATATTTGGTTTCCTATCAGTATGTGTGTATTTATATTATCAAGAAAAACAAAAAGGACAAAAGTAAAAAGTAGTTTGCCTTCTTATGAAACTCACATTTCTTTACTGGCACTCAATTTCATCCCCTCATAGACCCAGGTAATCACAGGGGGTAAGATGAGAAGCTTGTGTGACAATGGACAATTAAAAGCCAGTGCTATTAGCATAGTGCATTACAGAATAAATTTCTTACCTATCATATGCATAAACCAACTTGTGGCTTCTTAAGTACATCATATTACATATTAAATTAATACTTTGATAAATTATGATGTTTTTAATATTTCACTAAGCAGTTGATTTGACCAAAACTGAATGTACTTATAACTAATAAATGACTTAATTATTTGTTTCCACAATAAACCACAAGAAATGCACGCTCAAAGGTCAGCATGATCTGATACTTACAGATGTTGTTACAAAAAAGTACTCTATAATTTCTAAAGCTGGAGTTGGCATATTAAACATTCTTTGAATATGGAAACTTCTATAAATACTTCACTCAGCTTAAAATAGAGTTTAAAATATTTCCAAGTAGAATCTGCTAAATAGCTGGGACATACATCATATGTGTAGCTGATGAAGAAAACCAACAATATAACAATACTTATTAACACAACATCTGCTACATGTCAATGTTTCAACTACTGAGAATGCAAGATAATTCAGATTGCCTTTCCAATTAAGAGGAAGCGAACAGTTTGTTGGAACAGATATATTTAAACACATAAAGACATACAGCATATTAGGATAATAATAGATGAGTAAGTAAAGTACAATTTTATTGACTTTGGAAATTAGAAAATTGAGGAAATTAAATGATTATTTTATTTTATTTTATTTTATTTTTAGGTGAGAACATTAGAGTCTGAATTTAGCATTATTACCCCAACAAATAATTTCTTGTTTGGTGAAAGGGAAAATAATGTCTTGGTATAATGTGGTCTGGTATGGAACAACAATAGTGAGAGGTGAGTGCACGATGAAGACTGAGAGCACTGGAACTAAGGAGTGCCAGTTTTGAAAAGATTTAGGTAAGTGTTGAAGTCCTTGAGGAATAATTGTATGGAATTACATAAAACGAGCATGTATGATCTGTGGTTGATCTATGTTCAGTAAGAGCCACGGTGCAAAGAAGGCATCATGTATTTCTGTTACCTGATAGAAACCTAGATTATCTAGCTTTCCAGATGCGTGCCAATGAGTAGCTCTCTCCTGAGACCACAACTTTCCCCACAGGTGTACTAGCATTTCAAGAGAAAACTTTTCCAGAAGAGAGAAATCAAGTCCCTTAGGGCATACAAGGCATCTGGGGCCCCAATGATGAGAACAGTTATTAAATATATAAAAAAAAGTCAGGGGTAAAAAAGAATGAATCTTCTCTATGTTATAGCAGAAGGATTCCGTAAGAAAGTAGAGAAAAACCAACTCACACCATCCACAAAAATAAACTCAAGATGGATAAAAGACTTAAATATAAGTTGCGACACCATGAAAGTCGTAGAGGAGAACATAGGCAGGACAATTTTGGATATCCCAGGCAGTAATATTTTCACCGATATGTCCCCTACAGCAAGGGACATAAAGGAAAGAATAAGCAAATGAGACTTCATCAAATTAAAAAGCTTCTGCATGGCTAAAGAAAACAGCAAAATGAAAATGGAACTAACAGTATGAGAAGTTATATTTGAAAATGATGCCTTGGACAAGAGTTTGATCTCCAGAATATATAAAGAACTCACAGGACTTCACTCCAGAAAGACAACCAACCCAATCTAATTAAAAAATGGGCAAAGGATCGGCACAAACCCTTTTCCAGCGAGAACATACAAAGGGCCCAGAGGCATATGAAAGGCTGTTCAGCATCACTAGCCATCAGAGAGATGCAAACTAAAACCACTGTGAGATACCACTTCATACTGGTCAGAATGGCCATCACAAACAAATCAACAAACAAGAAGTGCTGGTGAGGTTGTGGAGAAAAGGGAACTCTAGTCCATTGTTGGTGGGAATGCAGACTGGCGCACCCACTGTGGAAAACAGTATGGAATTTCCTCAGAAAACTACAAATGAAACTGCTGTTCGATGCGGCAATTCCACTGTGGGGATTATACCCTAAGACTCCTGATTCACCAATCCAAAAGAACCTATGCACCCCAATGTTCATAGCAGCACAATCTGCAAGAGGTTGTGCTGAAAGCACCCTAAGTGCCCAGCAGTAAATGAATGAATCAAAAACTATGGTACATTTACAGAATGTAATTCTCTGCAGCAGGGAGTAAAAACAAGCTACTACACTTCGTGACAGCATGGATGGAACTGGATAGCATTATGCTAAGTGAAATAATCCATGCGGTGAAAGACAAATACCATAGGATCTAATCTGTGTGTGGAACCTAAGTAAGAAAACAAACAAGCAAGTGAAATATAACCAGACACATTGAAATAAAGAACAAATCAACAGTAACCAGAGGAGGGGGCAATAACAGGGGGAAAAAGAAAAAGGTTTTCAAGGAACAGGTAGGTATAAAGGATCCATGGACAAAGCCAAAGTGGGGAAGGATTGAGGGTGGGAAGTGAGGCTATGGGAGGGTGGGCTGGGGGAAAGTGGTGGAATGAAAGTGGAGACAACTGCATTTAAACAACAGAAATGCAAAAAAGCCCACATTTTAAAATTAGTTACAAATAGAACAAAAAATAAAATAATATAAAAAGTCATCATACTAAAAAAAGAAAAAGATCAATTTTAAAAAAAGAAAAAGAAAAGACAGGAAATAGAATGATTGCTTCCAGTATCCAAAAGATGTATTACATTTACACAATGGAATACCATGAAGCAAAAAAGAAGAAACTCTTACATTTTTCAATAGCATGGAGGGACCTGGAGAATAATATGCTCAGTGAATTAAGCCAGCCAGTGAAAGACAGATGTCATGTGATCTCACTTACATTGGACGATAATGAACACAATAAACTAACAGGAGAGCAGCAGAGGCTTAGATACATGAAACAGACTGACCACTGCTGGAGGGGTGGAGGGAAATGGGGTAAAAGATGGGGAAGGGATTGACCAAAGAACATTTATGCACAACCCATGGATACGGACAACACTATGGGGATTGACTTAGGGAGCAGGTGGGCCTGGGTGGAGGTCGGGAAAGGAAGAAAAATTGGGAACAACTGTAATAGCATTAACAATACAAAGAAATGAATATATTTTTTAAAAATTTCTCACTGTAAGCAAATAGAACTAAAATAGTTCAATAAAATATTTACAATATTTTAAAGGCATTGATCAACTAAATAGATAGAGGGAATTATCATACTACAGTTAATTCATGTAAAGTATAGAAGCTCTATCAGTCACAAGAGTTTTGTTCCTCTTGTCATTTTGAACTACTGAAAACATGAAAAATAAAGCAAAACATTGCTGCACAATAGTCTAATAGAAGATAATTAAAATGAGCTAAAAAGGGGTAAGTTCTAAATAATCTAGACCACACATTTGCCATTTGTACTATTATTAGTGATTGCATGGTTAAAGGATAGAAGTATTGAAATCAATCTAAGTTGGTCCTCTCATAGTTTTTTTTTTTTCAGGCATTTGACAGGAAAGTCAACTCCTTTATTCACTTTGGTCCTTTTATCCTAAGTTTAAAGTTATTCCTGTTTTTTAAAGCACCTTAGCCATCACTGTGTCAAAGAGGACCAGACATCTGAGAAAGGAATGACAACATGGACATAAGCAGCAGACACGAAAGACAATAGATTCAAACTCACAAAACCACAAATACTATAATTACCCAACAAACAACATAAAACAGATGCCCTTATTGAAGTAACGTGTTAAAGCTGCCACAACAGAATATCACAGAGTGAGCAGCTTAAATGACAATTTATTTTCTCGCAGCTCTGAAGACTAAAGTCTAAAACCAAGGTGTCTACAGTGTTGGCTGCTTCTGAGGCCTCTCTCCTTGCTGTGAAGAGGGTCACCTTGTCCTTTGTTCTCACATGGACTTTCCTCTGTGTGTATGCACAACTGTGTCAGCCTGTCTGTCATAACATCCACTTCTTACAAGGGCACTGATCAGAATGGATTAGAGTTTACCCTGACAGTTCCATTTTTTTAAATCTTCAACCAAGGATATGGTTATTGGTTGAGAGATAGAGAGAGAGAGAGATGGATTGGTTGTGCCCTGTACGCCTCCCAGTGGTGGATTGAACGTGAAACCTAGATATGTGCCCTGATGGGGAATCAAGTCTAGCACCTTTTGGTGGGAGGGAAGATGCTCCAACCAATTCAACAAACTAAGCCACCCAGCCAGGGCATCACAGCTTCAGGTGAACTGATTGATTACAACTTCAAATTGCTCTTTCTCCAAACACAGTCTCATTCTGAGGTTCTGAGGTTGTGGGATTCAGCCTGTGAGTTTTAGAGAGATAAAATTCATCCCATAATATTTACAAAGTATATATGCAAAGTAAGTAACCTCACAATTTCTTACAACTAAGAGTCCTTTCCCCAAAACTAGCTTGGGTCATTTCTACCACTGCAGGCAATTAAAGAAATGGGATGCAACTTCAAAACATTAATTAAACTATTATCACATAGTTAACAAGACTACTGGGAAATATCAGGCCAGCATCAAACAAACAGAAGAAACTTTATACTTAAAAAGCCTTTTTAAATTTTTTAGGGGATTTACATTTCTGGAAGGAAAAGAAAGAAACAGAATAGATATTTAAGAAACAGTGACTGAAAACACCACATTTGATGAAAAACATTAATCTACATGTTCAAGAAGCTCAGTTATTTCTATGAAGCATACAGATATCCTCACCTTGACACATCATAGTCATATTGCTAAAACTCAAAGACAGAGATCATGAAAGCAACATGAGAAAAATGATCCATTATGTACAAGGAATTCTCAAGGAAAGTAGTCAAACACTTTTAACAAGGAATAATTAAAGTCAGAAGCAATAGGCTCTCCTTTTCAAAATATGGAAGAAAATGGTAGATACAAAAATGCCTGTAGCCAGTTAAACTATCCTTCAAAAATGAAGTAAAAAAATAAGACAATCTTAGACCAACTAACACAGAGAAAATTCATTACTAGTCCGCCAACTCTGCAAGGAATATTAAATGGGGGTTTCCAGGATGGAAGGACACCAGAGAGTAACTTAAATTCACATAAATAAGAAGTATCAAGAACTATAATTACACATGCAAGTTAAAATACACAATAAATGTAACTTTTTGAAACTTTTCTTCTATTTGATTTTTTAAATAATAGCATAAAGAAATACAACATTGTCTTGATACATTTCCATTGGTTGTATAAATATGTAACAATAGCATAATGGAGGTGAAGTAATAATGAGGTCATTTGTGTATACCATTGAAATTAAGCTGAATTTAATTCAAATTAGAAAGTTTTAAATTGAGATGCTAATTATAAGCCCCAGGGAAACCACAAGATATTTACTTACAAGAGGTTGCCATTCTTTTCTGCTTTTCATAGAACATGTAACTAAATAATAGGAGTAGCTACACCTACTAACTCACTATTTTAACATTTCCCCCAAACAGTAGTTCAAGTCATTCTCCTCATATCTTTGCTCTTAACAAAGTAAATGGTAATTTGTGTCGTTTTCATCAATTTTCCACTGATCTAATCCATTAACAAATTTTAAACTTTGTGGTGCCAGATTTATAGTATATTAATGCTCATCGGTAATTACAAAATTTTCTTGATTATATTTTCTTTCAAATATTTAATTAATTTGAAGTCATCTATAGAACCCCTTTAGTGAAAACATTTTTTCACTAGATTTCATTCACTTGCCAAATTTAGTTTATATTAAAATATTTCCCTTTCCTTTAAGTCCATATCCACATGAACATTTTTAATCAATACTTGTGAATAATTTTTGAAATGTACTTTTTTTAAACTATAGGCTATGAATCTGATTATTTTAAACACTTCTTTTTTCTGGGTAGTTATGATTCTGCTCATTCGGGATCATCTTTTAGACATGCCTTGTTAATCAAATCAAAATCTACATAAAAAATCCTCCTCCTCATGCTTTTTGCTGTGTAATGCTACCACATCAACACAGCAATAATGGCTGTACAATGCCAATGCACAGAATGCACTATTTTCAGCAGAATTAAACATCAAGAAGATAATTGAAACTACTTCAGCATGACGTGTGTGGAAGAAATCTGGAACTATTTCTATTTATTTTTAATACAAAAAGAGTCACTTCATTTTGTACATGTATTTGCTATGGCTTTAGCAAATACAATATTTATCTTAAATTTTAATGTTTTTAATACATTTATGAAATGTAACCTTGGAAAATATACAGATGTTAATCAATAACATATTTTGTTTACTTTTTAAAATATCTAGTAAGATTAAAATGTTGTACTGTCTTTTTACAAAACCTTTATTTTTTAATCACTTATTTATCATTTAAAATTTTGTTTTGAAAAATAGGTACCAACAAGTTCAAGAGAATTTCACTGTAAGAAATAGTTGTCTTTTACAGAGACACAAATGTTAATGAAGAAAGTCAAAATGTCTTAGTCTTTATAAAAAGTCTCTTACTGATTTATCAGTTCATTATCTTCCTAATTTCTCCATTTATAAATCTGAGACATCTAACTCCCTGATGCTATTTAAAGTATCACCCATGTATGATGCATCAAATACATTGAGGGCATATTAAGATTATTTGACTGGCTTAATAAATGTTACTGGTATGTTTTACCCTCCAGAAGAAAATAAAGATAATAGAACCCAGCAAGTGAAAACAATATAAAACTTAGAGTAAGAATGAAGTTATACTTTATGTCTCTTCTGGTTCATGTTTGGTTATTTATTGTTTTAGTGGCATTTTTCCCTTCCAAGGGAAATATAAAATTCTACTTTTAAAATTGTGTATAACATAACTAATTACAAAAGTTCATAACACAACTAAAATTAAAATATGTAAAGCATTTGGTTTTATATTAGTAATTCAATAAATTTCATATACTTGCATATTTTAAATGTTGTGAAAAGTATTGTACAGGCTCTATTTCTGTCTTCATTGAGGATATAATTTAATTAGGCATATAAATTTACCTATGTGGAGTACCTAAATAAGCATACAAAGCATCAGCCAGAACTCAATGACAAACTATAAATACTGTGAAATATCAGATGAGAGAAGAGTCCAATTAAATTCATTTACTGATTTCATTCCCTTTGCTTAATCATTTATGTATTAATGCATTTAACCCAGTAAATATCTGTATTTTAGTCATTTAAAATAATACTTGTTGAGTGAATGCGAAGAATGTATGCATTCATTCATTCTTTAACCAACATAAAATGTATATTACAGTAACTGTGGTAGGTGCTGATAGAACAAGGTTAGTTACAATCCTGCCCCCTCATTTTGGATCATTAGAGCCCAGACAAATAAAACACTTACAGCAATGCGGTCAGGAAACATCAGGACAGCTTAGTGGCCAACTGATGTGTGGGCATGTGGGTGTCTGCTTCAGTCAGAGGCTCAAATTTGTAAACTGCCTCCAAAGCGTTATTTGAACTTCCATTAAGGCTTAATTTCTAATGAGAATATCCCTTAATAACAGTCATGTAAAATTGCTCTAATAGATACAAATACGTGCCTTGAGATTACAGAGAAGGGACTTATTAGTTGAAAGGGCAGTAGAGGCTCCCCTTTGAGGTGCCATCTGATCTAACTTTGATAGGATGAGTGCATTTGTCAGATTAAAAAGAGACAAAGGACATTTCCAACATGCGTAAATTCAGTTAGGTAGGCTGCAGGTATTTCTGTAACCAAGTATTAAAGGTGAATGTGGGAAATGATGAGAGATTGGGTAGTAGCATAGAAAGAACTGGGATCAAGAAAAAACTTGAATGCTATGGAAAGAAATAGCCAATGTATTGCAGTCAGGAGCTGAGATTAAGGGAGTGGCAAGAATTATTAGGGGGATATTGAAATGGATGAAAAATGCTACATTCATGAATTTAGGCAGAGAGAATGTGATTTGGAAAACAGTGATAGCCTTCTAGAGGAAAACGTGACACCTCAGATGTGGGAGATACAGAAAATACTTATGGCCAAGGATACGTAATATTTTTCTGTTTTGAAGGACTAGATTTATGATGGTCACATTAAGAGTATACAGGGGGTTCTGGCTGGTGTGGCTCCATGGATTGGGTGCCAGCCTGAGAACCAAAGGGTCACCACTTCAATTCCCAGTCAGGACACATGCCTGGGTTGAAGACCAGGTCCCCAATAGCGAGCACATGAGAAGCAACCACACATTGATATTTCTCTCCTTCACTTTCCCTCTCTCTAAAAATAAATAAATAAAAATCTTTAAAAAATACAAAGGGGGACAAGTTTGGTAGGAAACTTAGTGAGTTCAGACATTTTACATGAGTTCAAAGCAGTCATAAAAATATTAATAAGGCGATATAAAGATTTAAAATCAGATTTGAGTAAGTGTTCATTGAAAGCTGAAGTTTAGAGAAAAAAAACATTTCTCTAAGACATGTAGAGTTGTTACCCTTGGTGGTTAGCTAAATATTGAGAAGGGGAACAAAACAGAATAGACATTGAGCTTAATAAGTAGGAACTCTTTGCTTCACCCAGAAGCTGCAGCTTCACGTACTAGGGGATCACAGCACTATGCTCCACCAAGGGGATAAACACTTCTCCCTTTACTCCTCCAGTGCTGGATTATTGTAGGGTGCAGGGGGAGTTGCTAAACCATAGAGGCTTGTCAATCTAACTAGGGGATGGACCCTATCCAAATCCTGCAAAAACTTGGGAAGTTGATTGGTCAGTTTGAGTGAGCACCTGGTCCATCCCAAACCCAAGCTCGTGGTTATAACCCCAGGGGAACAGAGAAGCTCTCTTTCTTGCTCTTGACTCACATTCCCATAGTGCACGCATCTATTCTCTCCATGATCTCAGGAGAGAGGCTGCATATTGAAGCACAACGATGCACTGCAGCTGGAAGTGTACGTCAAGTTAGTGGATGCTGGACTGGACTGGACTTTAATATGGAGCAGAAACGCTACCAGTGGTGTCCAACCTGCAGCTCATGGGCTGCATGCAGCCCGGGATGGCTGTGAACGCGGCCAAACACAAAATCATAAATTTACTTAAAGCATTGTAAGATTTTTTTGCAATTATGTGTTGTAATGTATGTAATGTGTGGTCCAAGACAACTCTTCTTCCAGTGTGGCCCAGAGACACCAAAAGGTTGGATGCCCCTGCCTAGGCAGTGGCCTTCATCCTGGCCCTATGGAAGGCAAGATAGGACTTTACCTATGGCAAGATAAATGGAGATGAGACATTGGAAGATCACAGGGAACCCCCCTTAATTGTACATCATCAGTAAACCATGCTACAGAGCCGCATCCTCTTGAGAGGGTCTCAGAAATTCTTTTCCCCTTAGACACTGCAAGAACCCCACTTCCACCCTTAATAGTGGTATGATTGGGCATTGATGTGAACAGAAAGAGAAGGGTGTCATTAATATCAGGGAGAGGAATGACTTCAATAATGGAAAATGATGAACAAATTTCCAATGAGAAGAATATTAAAAGGTCTCATTTCTTCCATTTTTTTTTTTAACTTGACAGGTGAGGTTTACTTTTGAAGTAGTGAACCAGACTGCAATGTCTCAAATACACATGATGGGTAAAGAAGTAGAGGCAGGTAGCATATTTTACTTTCCTTTTTTATACTATGTGACTACATATGCAGAGAGAGATATGAGCAATGCAAAGAGATACAGAGACTATGTGATATAATAAAAACATTTAAAAAGTTTTACATTTATTTAATGTTGTTATTGTTATTTTGAATATGCCACTGTTTAATGGTGTAAGATATATAGTGCAAAGAAGAGAAACACCGGATGTACAAGAGTTAAGGGAGTTAATAGGAAGAGATAACATCCAAGAGCAGATAAAAGAAAGAAATTATGTCTAGGATGTTAAACTCATCCAACCTAATTAGCTGCAGTAAAAGGGCTGTTGTCTGGAATCCTGATCTTTTGGGATAACAATAGCTATTATAATGGAAATGGAAGTAGGACCTTAGATGGCTGGATGCTATTTATATACACAGGAATAAAGATGTCTGAATCTATGCAAAGGGGAAAATTATAAGCAAAGTTGTGCAGTGAGGGATAGTGAAATTCTCAGAATAATTGAGCATTTATGTGAAAGAATAACCAAAGATAAATTTGAATGGCACATTTAAAATGCCTAGAACACCATATTAAAAGGCTTTCAACATTTTCTTGTAAACAATTTGTGTGCACACCTTTTTAACATGCAGACATGGTAAACAAGTGGCCAGTTACATAATTATTGTAATGATACAATTACATTCTGATTAAGGTTTTTAGTTGTTATGTTCAGAATATCAATAAATAATTGCCATATGTAAAAATTTGAGAAGAATGATTTGACAAGAATTATTGACTAATTGGTGTAATGGAAAGAGTCAAAAATGATTTTAAGTATTATTGCAAGCTTCTCATTTTTTCACTGTCCAGAGAGATCACATGCTGAAACGGAACAAAGGACAGACACAAATTATAACAGACAAAATGTCAATAAGAAAAAGAAAAAATAATAGAAGAAAGTGAATCCCATAGAGCTGTATTTAAAAATTTATATGTCATGTGAAGCTATCTGGACAACAAAGCATCTAGTTTTGCTAATTTACTTCATTAGTAGCATGGTGTAGTACGTAGCCAATGTTACCATTTAATCTGTTTGAATAATTTATTATTTTAAATGGCATGTTTATTTATGATGTACATTTAAAAATTCATAAATAATAGGAATACATGAATTGAGATCCAATTACTTTAAAAATGACTTTCTTAAATGCTATCTAATGTATTCTTAATGTATTGTAGTCAATAATTTAAAGTAAATGACTTTATAATTTTATTTAGTAATGAAAGTTCATATTTCAATTTTATATCCAGTCTATGTTTACTAATATAAGTTATTCAGGAATATTAATGTCCTACCTTAAATTATTTATATAAAATAACTTATAACAAAAAATCTTTCCTAATACAGTTTCAATTGGATTTTGATTAAAGATAGTCTAAAACAGATATTAAATTAAAGTACAGTTATTATATTAAGATTTATTAGGTATATTTAAATTGAAATTCTGTAGCTTTCCTGAACTAAATAAACTGTAATATTTCTTGCCATATATTTCTGTACACTTTACATATCAGATATATTATTGTGCAAAGTAAAGTCAAAAGAATGCCTACATTCTTAATCTTTTGAAGAATTAAAATACTATTATGTTATTGTTAGGCTGAAAAAGGAAACAAAATAGCCTCATTTCAATTGTATGCATGAAACCATCTTTTTCAACATACTTCACTCTATCACATTTCTACAAATATGATTAAAAGAAATGTCAAACGGACAAAGTAATTAGAGAAATATAAGGAAAAATGAACCAAATTCAATGGAGTCTGTAAAGTGAGAATAAAACATGTTTTATAAAACATGACTTAATCTCTTCTCCAGATTAAAGTTGCCAGTTGCTACTAGAGCAGCAATATTAGTTCCTATGTGTGCTTCTAGAGGAGATGTTTTAAGACCCCAGGACAAGCCTGAAACTGTATATGCTGTGTACATTGTGTATCAAACCCTGTGTACACTATGTTCTTTTCTTATGCATCCATACCTATGATAAAATTTAATTTATAAATTAGGCACAGTAAGAGATTGACATCAATACCTAATAATAAAATAGAATAATTATAACAATATAAAATAATGAAAGCTATGTGAATATAGTTTGTATCTCAAAATATCTTATTGTACTGTACTCACCTTTTTTTTCCCTGTGATAATATGAGATAATAAAATTGGCTCATTAAGTCCAGAACTTTTACCTTTTTGAATATGCCACTGTTTAATGGTGTTCTCCTTGGCATATCTAAATTGTCAGCATCACTATTCTTGTGCTTTGGGGCCATTATTAGGTAAGATAAGTGCTACTTTGCACACCAGCACAGTGATTCCATGACAGCTGCTCTGATGAGCCAGGGCTACAAGTGCCCGAAGCAGGAGGAGCATCTGCAGAGCCAGAACACTGGACCAAAGGGGTGGTTCTTGTCCTGGGCGGGAGAGAGCAGCGCAGCAATAGACTTCATCTGGCTACTAAGAAGAGAGTGCAATTTATAATTTCTCAATTGCTTATTTCTGGAAGTTTCCACTTAATATTATGAAACACTGTTGACCGTGGATAACTGAAACCACGGAGAGTGAAACCCTGGAGAAGAGGTGACTACTGTATTTCATGAGATCATTTTTCCCACAAATGAATCCTAAGCTATACCTAAAGTATATGATCACATTTAAACAAACTGAATTTCTTATTGGAAGGGGTTTTCCAATGTGCTTTTATTAATCGTCTGAAAATATGAAAACACTTGTGCAAAAAAATCCATGGACAGGAAACAATAAATATTTACTTTATAATAAATATGTTAATATATATAATGACATTTCTAACATATAGGTGTGTTGAATATTGAATACTATATCTGCATACATACCTGTACATTCACATGCCAAATGTATTTATGTTCACATATTTATATATGGTTGGAAAAAAAGAAAATGCTCACAACAGATGTCTTCTTTAACATAAAGGCATTTATTTCCTTTAAAGCTAAAATGCCTAGAAAACAAACAAAAAAGCTATCTAGAATTGAAAACATCTTAAAGATTTATATGTTATTTTGTAAAAATGCAAGATTCATTTTGATTTTTTTTAGTTTGAAATGATGTGCAACAGAGAACTACAGTATGCTGCCAATTTTGATTTTCTAGTTGCATTTCTAGTTGAAATTCTGAAAAATAAGAGTATCTATATTTTTAGCATTAATGAATTAGATTCTTTTAGAAAAAAGAATTGAGAGAAAATGCATCAAATGTCCTTCACATCTCTTAATCTAATGGGCTGTTATTATTATTTTTTATTGTTAAGCATAATTAATTAGCAAACCAAACTGCTGTGGAAACTAGTGGTTCAGGGAAAGTGGGTAGTGTATCATTTAGAAAACAGCTCAGATTAAAAGAAACAGTTATCAAAATGACTGGATCACAGGGTCTGGACCAGGATGAATAAAAGAATTTCTATATAGTCCATAAGCTATGCTATACACATAGTTAGTGCTTTATATTAGAACCAAACATTAAAAAGTACAATGTACATTATAACCAAAAAGTACAAATTTAGACATTTTTTCTGCTCTATCATTTCATTCACATAGAATGTTTCAAATGATTAACTGAAATTAATTTTTCATAATAATTTCTTGTGAACTAAATAATTTTGTTGGTGCTTTGTAAGATTTCAAATTGCTGTTTGAATTTTATTTTTGAGATCTAAAATGTATTATTTTTTAATAAATTTGACATAACCCAAGTGAAAAGATTATTGCTAAAATTTAAGGTATGAAACAATCTGTTTTCAAATTTATTTTCTATGATGTCATTCAAAATAAGTGGACAAATTTTGCTTAATGAGATGATGTATAAACATAAATGTTTATTTTTAATAGCATGTTTCTAAGAAAATGTGACGTATTAAATACTTAAAATTCAGGACTTTTATATCTTTCCATGAGATTAATGATAACGATATTATAGCAATGTGGCATTAAAATTATATATTTATCATACACAATGTTATATGAATGACATGCTAAAATGTAGCCAAAAAACTTTAAAATTTAATAGTTTAAAAATTCTAATAATAGTGAATGAACTACATGAAAAAAATGTTTCTCTTTATCTGAGTGAACACTGGATTCATGTTACATGAAATGAATGATTCAGAGATAGAATGATTCACAGATACAAAAAGCGCTTTTATTTTGTGAACTAATTAAGATACGGATCACTTATTAAAATATAGAATACATCTTCTGGACCTTTTGTAAGATTGTACCTTGCTTGCAGTTAGAGCTAAGTTTTAAGTACCACACTGATGTTCTTACGGGAAAGAAAAGGTTTTAAATCAACTTGAAAGCAGTATTATAAAACTCCATGTAGAAGCATGTCAAACTGGATTGTTGTTCTAGCCCTTTAAAGATAAATATAACTGATACACAAAAATGTTATGATTTATATTTAATATATAGATTGCTTACAAATTTTCTTCAGAATAAAGTGGCAGCAGTAGTAAGTGTTTAGAAGGTCACATGGTTTAAGGTATCAATTGTTTATCATGTACAAAAAATAAAGCCTGAATAGACATCACAATTATTTTGACTGTGAAGAACTTAGACAATTAAGACAATGAAATTTAAAAATGACTTGGAACTTCTAGAATATTTACCACTCAGGATATTTTCTTTATGTATATTTACTATTTCTAGCTATTTAGTTTGGTAGATCTGTATATTTCCCAAACACAATTCAAGGATAACCTCTCTTAGGAATCTTTCCCTGAATTATATGTAATATGGATTCCTGCTTTTAGTTTTCCTCTGGTACATAATATGAGTCAAACTTAGGAGGATACAAGTATGTTCTTTTTTAATGAACTGAGGGTATCGAAGAGTATACATATGTAGATCTTGGAATCTGAATTATCTTGATGACAGTTAACTATATCCATTATTAAAATAGTTGCCTTTAGAGAATAAAAAATATTTAGCAATATCGGGTATCACTTGGAATAGTCAAATGTGCTCAAAGGGCCTTTCACCGAGATCAAAACACACTAACTACAGTATAAAATCAAAATTTACTTTTTAAAATAAAAAGTATAACTCTCATGCAGACTGCATACTCATGGTCTGTGATCAGCAAACACTCTAGGGTCAACTAATCTACATAAGAGGCCAAATTAAAATCACGAAGTTGTTCGGTGCACAGAAAGACACGTGGAAGGCGCGTAGATGAGTCGTCTGCAGATCTGATGATGTCAGGTGACGTTGTTCTCACGTGTTCAGGCTCTCCGGAGGTCTGACACTGCTCCCAGGGGGCTGCTGTCTTGTTCTCGCTTTTCAGAAAACCCACTCCTTGGAGTACTTTAAACCCTCCGTTTTTTTCTTTGCTCATATTTTTAATCAGTCCACTTCTGAGTGAGTTTTGGATAACAGGATATAGAAGAGGACTTTATGTACTTCATCTAACTCTCTTTAAAAGATAGATCTTATCACACATTTTCTCCAGGTTTTATACACTTTACAGTCTATGCAAGATTTATGCAAACAGCAAACTCAGACTAGTAAGTGTTAAGAATTGCTTTTGCAAAAGGAGAATCTTTGAAAAATCAGACAAGATTATATGAAGGGATTCGTCACAGTAAAGAGAGGACTGCTGTTATCCTCCTACTGCCATAGGGCGGGGAAATGTTCTCCTCAATTTTAAGCTGAAAAATGGTCAAAGGAAATCCTACAGAAAAAAAAATGGGAATGACTTTCAGAAAGAGAAGCTAACATCTCACCCTGTGTTTCTAGGGGAGGGAAACTAGTGAGACCCCCAAGAGCATTGTACCCATTTTTGCGTTTTGAATAAAAAAGTCTAAAGGTGACAGGCTAATTAGAATTAGTTGTGACTTCAGGGAAGAAATTACTTAACTTTCACTTCTGTCTTTTATGTTGTTGGCAAGGGTTCATGATTCTACTCTTGACCCATGTGTGGAAACTGAGATTTATAAATGGAAAGTCCTCTGGAAAATATTTTGCTCAGGGAGTATCTGTTTTGGTGGAGGAAATTTAAGAGGAAAAAAGCTGCTGATGCACTATTTAAGGGATAGCAACATGTGTGGTAGCCGTAGAGTTCAACCCCTTGAATGAGACAGAGAAAGAGTTACAACATTTTCATGTCTACCATAAAAATTGATGCTGTTGGCTGGACTTCTCTGGTCCAGTTACTTGAGAATTATTGTCATTTACTCTGACGCCACTAGCTTTAATCCTTCGCCTTGGAAGATCCAGTTATAACACTGGAGTAGAAAAATAAAAGAAGTGGGTAGAAAAATGCAAAATAAAATCAAGTACAGGTTTCCAATTTAAAAGGTAAAGAGAGAACAATTAAATTAAACTTGATTTTCTTTCTGAAAGAACCTAAAATAACCAAATTGACAACTCTAATATACTACATTTGAATGTGTTGTGAAAAAAATATTTTTTCTCAATCCCATTGTGATAAATTCTGCCAATTGATGAAGTAGCTTTACTTTGTTTTTCATGGTTATATTAATAAGGGCTTTAATTCATAGCTTCTGGTCTTCATGAAACTCCCCTTTTTTTCTATGTGATTGTTCCTCTAAAGTATAGCAAACAGATAATTTCAATTATTACAATGCACTTGTAAATAGCCAGTTTTCCCCCATAGTACAAAATAAACCTCAAGGAACATGAAGATAGTGTGAAAACCATTTTTATTTTGAAATAGTTTCTTAGTAGAACATCAGACACTTTGAAATGTGGCACCTTTCTGGGATTATAAACGAGCGAGGTAACTCTTGTACAGTGCCAAGTGTCCGGGCTGTAAGGTACGCTGAGACTGGTGTCAAAGATCTGTCACTGTTACTGCAAAGCTAAATTACACTGATAATTGTGAAAATGATTGCAATCTATCAATGACATTATTCTATATGCACAAGAAATTGCACAAATTATGGAAATTGTATGGAGTTAGTCATGCTAATGAGCACTTTTTGATAAGTTTCTTGCCCATGCTTTTATCAGAGGATTACCTTTAATAAAGCCATAGGAACTTGGATGATACAAGACAAAGAAGAATTATTCACACTGGCTAGCATTCGTAAGGCAGGACCCACATAGGAGGGTGCTCTATAATCAGTAACTCTAACTCACCTGACCAGACCACAGAGGCCAAATAACACAAAACTACAAGAAAATGTTTAGTAGAAGCCAGATATAGGTAAGCAACCTGAGTGATCACAAACACTGAATATAGAGACAAAAATGAAATTCAGATGATTACAGGTGAGGGGGATGAAGCAGTGCAGAGTGCAGAACATTACTGATAATGAGAGCTGTCCTCAAACACCTGTTTCCATACTTCTAGCCAGCATATTATGCATAGTATCTCATTTTTCCCCTCATGGGGAAAAGAAAAATTTAGTGAAATGTTAGAAAACGTTCTTTTGACATGATTAAGCCAAATATTTTTAAAATGCAATATTTGAAATGTAGTCATACACAAATTGTTTCCACATTGAATAAAGTATGTTGTTTGTTGTGACTTATCCTTAAATATGTTTTCTGATGTTTCATGTTATAAAATGCTATCTAAGTTAGACTAATCTCAATTTTACACTTCCTTTGCCTGAGTTTTATTCCCTTTGCAAGCACATTTCTCCTAAAATTACACCATCAGAGACATTATTTATTTTGTGGGTTACTCCAGCAGAAATGACATCCTTAGTAAACTTTATTTCCTGAAAGCAAATGGGAGAGGCATGATCACATGAATGATAGAAATGTTGTTTTCTTTGTAAAAATGAATAAATGCATGATACACTAAACAGGTAAAATGTCTTTTAAAACAGAAATTGTTGATGTGAAATGTCTTATTCTATAAAACATACCTTGTAATTGTTATTACTTACTGTAACCAAAGTTTCGGTAGGAAGATAGCTTCTACTTTGATATAATGATTACCATATTGCTATGGGAAAATCATGATTTTAGATGTATTAAATTGAACCATATTATATTGACATGTATTTATGTTAAAACACATGAAAAATCAGCCATTTTGAAAGGTTCAGTGTAAAGAACTTTCACTCAATGAGTCAGGTGCAGGTATATGTAGGGGTTAGGGGCAGATGACCATGACTTTACTGTCTACTTTTAGGATGAGGACTCTCTTTTCTCCAGCTTGATCACTATCTTGATCATAATATGGTATAATCCCTGACAGCTGGCATTTCTTTTGCAATGCAAGTGGCTGGTTTCAGCTTTGATTGCAGAGGCAACCACGTCAAAGATGGTGGTCTCAGGACTACATGAAGGAGAGCCGGAACACTGTCACCACCACCACCATTACAGCTTCTCCATGTGGGAAAACTTGGTTGATTTTTCTAATCAACCATATGGGCCCCTTGCTTTTTCTCTTCTCATGCTTTAAATCTCCACTCTTATGTTTTAAATTAACCAATAAAGAGTACGCTAGCAACACCCTTGGCACTTAACTTCGAACCAAATAAAAGTAGCACCTGCGGTCCCTGAGCTCTCCCTCCCCCCTCCCCCCAGGACCTCACAGTGTGCCCCCAGGCTTGTCTTGTAGGTTCAGAACTTGTAATAATAAACATTATCATTTCAAAGTTTTCTGCAGGTTATTGCTGAAGGGCATCTTTCAATCACAGAAAGAGCCACAAGGGCCCACACAGCCACAACATTGGTTATAAATAAGCTGACAGGGACTTCTAATGGCCTTTAACTACAAAGGCACTTTGAATATAACGATCTGATAAAATGTGTGGTAATGCTAAAAAACATTGACATTTGACTTTTAAGTTTAGCCAATTACACTTGTCCTATACTTATTTGGGCAATTGTAGTTTCTTTGTCAGGTAAAACAATAGAGGCAGGAAGTAAGAAAATGTATTCTACATAGAAATACTTACTTAGAAGCAAAAGCCCTGTATCCTTGTTCTTTCCCATTTATAAATAAAAACTGAAATTCTGAGTTCATGTTAATAAAAAATAAACATCTAAAATTGCAAGTAAAGCTTCAGTTTTTCTTTCTAGAATATATCATATTGCTTTGCGAACAATACATCACTGTATGTTGACAATTATAATCCATGAGATACTAAAGTGTACATTAAATTTAAAAAAGAGAAAGTGATAATAATCTAAAAATTAATCAAAGGTGGCCTACTCTATTTACATTCCATTGCCCAGTAAGCCCATTACAGGAACATTTCTTGAAAAGAAAATGTGTTTTTTCTGAATTAACCAGTTTCCTCATCCACCTCTCCAATTCTTCTGTATTACATTTGTATTCATTATTGTAATTAATTAAATTTGAAATCAAATGTTAAAAATATTTATTATTAACACACATTTTAGCAAGCCATGAGATTTAAAGATAGACATACACACATACACACACACACACACACACAGATTATTAGAGAAATAGTTGTGAGTTTAGAAAATTTGCATTAGATTTACAAAAAAAGCCTTTTAATTAGTCCTTACGCCATATGGATGTAAACAGTGTCTGTTACTAAAATTAGAAGCGCAGCTTCTGTCTGTAATCAATGTGAAATCGAATTAAGTGGCTCCATAACACAGACACAGACATTCAGTACCTTTTGCGTGACAATATGTTCACTGATGTTTTAAGGAACAACAGCGATGACTATGCAGAAGCTACGGAGCCAGATCGTGTCAAGTTCTTTAAGTAACAGATGTGCCGGTTTCATGGTTCACTCAAGAGCAGTAAGCACATTATCGTTTCTGGAGTGCACACTCTGAAACAATGATAAAGATGTCAAAATTAGTTCCATTGCTTCTTTTTTCAATAGATGTAGTGATAATTTGTCATGTTTTTCACCAGACAGGAAGTTTTGAATGCCGCTTATTTAGATTTAAGTAAGTTCACATACCATTGCTTATTTCTCCCCAAGGTACCATCAGAATTTGTCTTTTCCAGCCTCTCATGCAGGTAGAAGAGTTCACAGTGCTTCCATCCTCTCAATTGTGAATATAAGACTCCTGATCCTGAAAAGGGCCATGAAGACAACCAAGCCCAGACATTACTCATGCCTGGCAAGAATAACCGCCGCATCACCTGGATTATTGTGGAGCCAGAATTGAAAGAGGTCTCTAGCATTCAGTGCCCAATGTAAGATATGGTGACTCTGTCCAGCCCTGCTGATTCTAAGTTTTTTCTGGAATGTTTCCATGTTGTAATCTTAATGCCTGACTTGAGAACCCACAGAGAGATCAAAATGTCTTTCAGTAAATTCCATTTACACTTCAACTGGCTGGTTTGTTTCTCCCATCCTTTTCTTTTTTTTCTTTCTCTTTTCCTTTTTTTAATCTAAGAGTTTTCATTATATCAGATGTTTATGGCCAACATGGTAATAGGCAATGAAACCTTAAGGAAATGAAAACCCAGGCCTGGCTATCTGGGCTGGTTGTGTTGCCTGGCAGTGTGGATGTACTGAATTCCCATGGTCAGCAGTATTTACTCTTCTTCTATTTCATGTGTGTGCTTCTATTTTGCTTAAAAGTCATAGAATAATCTATTTCAAACAGGTTCCTTGTTGGAAAATGTAGATATTCTTCAGCCCTCACCCACAGTCTTTTTGTAATGCCTCCAGCTTTGTAGTCAAGTCAAAACCTGTATGCTTGAAAGTGGATGAGGTTGGGCAAGCTTGAAAGCTTGAGAGTGGATGAGGTTGGGGAAGCCTGGAATAAAATTTTCATAGAAACATAATTTAAACATTTTGCCAGAAGATATTACCAAAATGTACACAATACATGTGGGAATGAATTCTGACTATTTTAATGTTTTGAGAGCATAACATAAAATGAGAACTAGTAAGCATATATATATATATCAGAGATTCTGAATTCAATGCACTAGTTAAGGAGGATGGACAAACTATCTTTCTGTAAAAGGCAAGATAGTAAATATTTTTAAGTAAATTTTATTGATTATGCTATTACAGTTGTCCCATCTTTTTCTCTACTTCACCCCCTCCACTTGGCACCCCCATTCCCTCCAGCATTCCCCTCCCCTTAGTTTATGTCATTGGGTCGTACATACAGGTTCTTTGGCTTCTCTATTTCCTATACTATTCTTAACCTCCCCCTGTCTGTTCCCTGTATCATTTCCCCCATTTTCCCCACTTCTCCTCCCCACTGATAACCCTCCATCCAATCTCCATTTCTGTGATTCTGTTCCTGTTCTAGTTGTTTGTGCAGTTTGTTTCTGGTTTTGTTTTGTTTAGGTTCAGTTGTTGATAGTTGTGAGTTTGTTGTGATTTTACTGTTCATAGTTTTTATCTTCTTTTTCTTAAATAAGTCCTTTTAACATTTCATATAATGAGGGTTTGCTGACGGTAAACTCCTTTAACTTGGCAATATCTGGGAAGCACTTTATCTGCCCTTCCATTCTAAATGATAGCCTTGCTAGATAGAGTCATCTTGGATGTAGGTCCTGGCTTTTCATGGGTTTGACTACTTCTTTCCTGCCCCTTCTTGCCAACAAAGTTTCATTTGAGAAATCAGCTGATGGTGTTATGTGAACTCCTTTATAGGTATCTGTCTCCTTTTCTCTTGCTGCTTTTAAGATTATCTCCTTATCTGTAATCATTTAATTATGATATGTCTTGGTGTGGTCCTCTTTGGGTCCAACTTGTTTGGGATTCTCTGAGCTTCCTGGAGTTGTATGTCTATTTCCTTCACCAGAATGGGAAAGTGTTTTTTAAATTATTTTTTTTTCAAATAAGTTTTCAATTTCTTGCTCTTCCTCTTCTCCTTCTGGCACACTTATGACCTCAATGTTGGAATGTTTAAAATTGTCCCAGAGGTTCCTAAGCTTCTCTTCTCTTTTTTTTTTTTTTTTTTGAATTCTTGTTTCTTCATTCTTTTCTAGTTAAGTGCTTATTTCTTCCTTTTGCTCCAAATCATTGATTGCAGTCCTGGTTTCCTTTTCATCACTGTTGGTTCCCTGTACATTTTTCTTTATTTCACTTTGCATAGCCTTCACTTTTTCCTTTATTTCGAGGCCACACTCAGTCATTTCTGTGAACATCCTGGTTACCAGTGCTTTGAACTCTGCATCTGCTAGGTTGGCTATCTCTTCATTGTTTAGTTTTTTATAAGGGGTTTTGACCTGTTCTTTCATTTGAGCCACATTTCTTTGTCTCGGCAAACCTGTCACATTGTAAGGCGTAGAGCCTTTGGTATTTGCCAGGTCAGGGCAAGCTACTTCTCTGCATTGTGGTACTATATGTGGGAGGGGGTTCTGAGAGGGAATAATGCCTCTTGCTCAGCTTTCATCCCACTTACAGTCACTTTCCCCACTTTCAACAAGCAAATTGTGTACTTTCGGGTGCTACTCTGGTGCTGATTCCCAGGTGGGTGCATTTATGTACATTCTAGGACACTGTGGGCCCTCCAATGGACTCTCTTGTGATGCGGCAAGTTTCTCCTACCACTGTAACCCCCACAGGTTTTTATAGCCAGAGGTTTTGAGGCTTCATTTCCCCATGCTGGAACCCTGGGTTGCATGGTCTGTCTTGTCCCTGAGTTGTTCCTCCCGGTTATCCACAGGCAAATACCCAGTCATCCAGCCACCACCTCACCTGCCCTGTCCACCAGACACTGCCTTGCCATGTGTCCTTTCTGCCCTGGCTGTCCATGTCCATCCCTCCTACCAGTCTGGATGAATATTTTTTTCTTTAACTCCTTGGTTATCAGATTTGCATACAGTTTGATTTTCTGTCAGTTCTGGTTCTTGTTTGTTTTTAAATTGGTTGTTATCCTTCTTTTGGTTGTGTGAGGAAGTGAAGCATAGCTACCTACCCATCCATCTTGGCCAGAATCTTAGATAGTAAATATTTTGAGCTTTACAAACACCATTTCTGTCATGGCTACTCAACTTTGTCACTGCATGAAGATAGCCATGGATGGTGTGTAAATGAATGGGAGCCACTGTTCCAATAAAAGTATATCTATAGAAACTAACAGTGGGCTGGGTTTGATCTATGATCGATAATTTGCCGATCCTTCTGGTAGCTTATGTGTTATCAGTGATTTTAAATATTTTTTCTAATGGTTGACTGAAATCTCTCCTCCAGAATAAGCAAAGGGTAAATGAGCCTCAAATGATGAAAAAAGAAAATTAAGGACTTGGTTAGAGAGGAATATATCACAGATTCTCCAAAACTGCCAAGCTATCTACCAAGTCCTTATTGTGTGCTGGCTATAAAATCAAGGAACAGTCTTTGTATGTTGTAAAAACAGTGAAGATAGTCCACACTTGAATTATCCTCATGGTTACTTGCTCAGTTCTCAGATATAAATTATTATACAGTCTTAAAGCTTCTTGAATGTAAGTAAGTCTATTATCTTTAGAAAAAGTTCTGTGAGAACATCAGAAGCATATGCTGTAAATCTTCCTTCTACCCTTTGAAGAGACTTATGGCAAATTGTCAGAATAATTATATCAGGAGATTTGGAAGTATTTAGAAAAATCAGTCAATATTAGAAACTCTATCTAGTTAACGCCAATATATGAGAACCAAGCATGCCACTTGCAATCTGTCAAAAGTGTATTAGGATCCAGGCATTTAATGTAGGGTTTAATGGGGTCCAACTCAAGGTGTATCCTGAGCATTATCTGTAATTATTTACCCAGTTCTTAATTGTAGAGCTGTAATTATTGTGCACACCAGGTAGTTGAAATTCCAGATTCTCTTCATAGTTCTTGGTTAAGGAGGGTCAAGTGGAAGACCTGGGATCTTTCTTTTCCTATCAAAATAATAAATCAAAACTTCTGTGTTTCACAGAAAGTCATGAACCTTAATTCCACCACCAGATGAGATATATGGGAAAATGTATGCCATTTGCTCTTACTTTTCTTTTGCCTTTGAATAACACTGATACTTTTATGTAATTTCAATGGATTTTCATAAATATATTCAGCTGTTCTTCCATATGAGTTTGTGTATGTTTAACTTGAACAAATATAACTGGCACCTGATAAACTACTATTGACCTGACAATTTGTTTTTTAAATATTCAAATAATAAAATTTTCTAAATATAATTTGCCACTATATGGCAAGGGCTTTGATTCATTTTTTTGCAATCTAATCAATAAAATATATAGATTTGAAGGCACTGTGCCAACTTTGTCTGTAAGGAGTTAAATATGTAGTTTTTATTACCATGATTACCATAATTGCATTTTGCTAAGAGAAAATGGGAGTGAGCATTAGCAGTTACATTATATATTTTGGTAAAGTTCATGCATGTCATAACATGACAGACACTTTACACACTGTCAAGCTTCTCAGTATCCAGGCTCTGGAATATTTTAGGGCAGTGATTTTCAACAAGCGTGCTGCAACAATTTGTAAAAGATGCTATACTTGACTACTTAGTCATGGGTACTGACCACTTTTCCCTTAGATTGTCAATTTAAAAAATGACAACAACCAACACAATTGCTGCTGTCTGCCTGGTGTGAATGAATCAAACTTGTACTTATTTTTCATAAGATTTCAAAAATATATATTTTTTGGTGTGCCACAGAATTTTAGTAATTTGTTTATGTGTGCCATGAGATTACAAAGATTGAAAATTGATGTTTTAGGGTATCCTTTTCAAATAAAGGAAACTTCTTGCTTTTTATAGCCTTTGCAGCTGACAAAATAGAACAGTTCTGCTATTTTCTAAACCATTGGTTGAACTTGGAAGACATTATGCTAAGTGAAATAAGCTAGACACAGAAGAAATGGTACTTGATGTCACTTATATCAGGAATCTAATATAGTCAAAACTGTGGAAACAGAGTGTGGAATGGTGGTTACAGGGAACTGATGAGGGAGAATCGGGGATGTCTTGGTCAGAGTGTGCGGTTTCACTTATGCAGGCTGAGCAAGTCCTAGTGGTCTCCTATACAGCATAGTGCATGTAACTTTGTACATATGACACTACTGTATCATAGACTTAAACTTCGTTGAGGTTAAATATTATGTTATATGTTCTTATACCAAGAAAAACAGGAAAGTTTTAGAGGTGATGGATAAGCTTAGGACATTATATATAATGACATTTTCAAAGGTGGGTACCTACCTTCAAACTAATGATGATGTGTACCTTAAATGTGCACAAACTTTTTTGCATGCCAATTACACCTCAATTGAAAGAATAAAGTTAATTTTTTAAAGTCCATTGGTTAGTGAACATCTTTGGGAACTCAAAACAACACAAATCACATTGGGTTGTGCTGCTTTGGTTTATATCTTGAGGAAGTCAGTCAGGAGTTTGTCACCTATGAGTGGGCCCCAAGCAAAATATAAGTTAATTCAAGAAACTCCATTTTTACACAATGCTAATAGTTCTGTGACCTTGCCCTAGTGACCCAGAAAGTCCAAGAATACTTAACACTTCCATCGCCATCACAATGTAATATATACATGCTTCCATGATGCTTGTATTTTAATGACACATGTACATCAAATAATAATATTTTATTTCTTACATAGCATAAATTAATTTTCCCATTTATTGTCTTATTTCTGAAGACTAGAATATATGTATCTTGGAGGTTGAATTTTGTACCCTTTTTCTTTTGATTTTTCTTTCACTTGCTGATTGTTGTGTATTCAGACTCTAGGACATTCCCAGTTGGCACACTAATAACTCACAACTTACTTGTTTGAATTATAGTATTATAAGTGCTATAAAGAAAGTGAAAGTGGGTCAAGATTAAAGGGAGGAAGGGTGACTTGTTCAGGGACAATAGGATTATTTTAGTATCTATTTAGAGAAGAATTTTATCATAAATAAATCTTTAGCAGTCCTCTATATAAAGTGAGAAAATGAGTCATAAAAATTTTTGGAAGAAATTATTATAGGAAGAAGCAGCACTGATTAAAAAGTTACTGAGGTAAGGTGAGATTTGTGTACTTGATAAAAAAAGCAGAAAAGCTAAATTACTTGATGAAGTAATGGAAGGAGATCATTGAGGGACCTATTTTTTAAAAGAGCATATAAGGTATGATATAGCATGGTAAGGAATTTGGCTCTGTTGTGAAATAGAATGGAATGACGTTAGATTTTTATTTTTTTATTTTTAAAGATTTCATTTATTTATTTTTAGAGAGAGAGAAAGGGAGGGAGAAGTAGAGGGAGAGAAACATCAATGTGTAGTTGCCCGTTGTGCGCCCCCACCAGGGAGCTGGCCTGCAACCCAGGCATGTTCCCTGTCTAGGAATCAAACCAGCGACCTTTTGGTTCACAGGCCCACGCTCAATCCACTGAGCTACACTCGCCAGGGCAAGACATTAGATTTTTAAATAAGGAAATTGCATGGTCAAATTTATGTATACATAAAAACTCTGGCTATTGTACAGAAAATAAACCTGTAGGGGTGTGTCAGTACCATTGGAGGACAAATGAGGATGAGATTGTTGTAGCTGAATGAAAAGTTGATGACGGCTCAGTTGGCCGGGTAGCAGCGATGCCAGTGGCCCAGGGTGGTGCTGGAAGGCACAGGGTAGCAGTATAGGAGAGTGTGGTTGTGCGTGTGTTCGCAGTTGCAGGGGGAGCCCTGTGGGTGGTAGAGTAAGGAAATGGCAGTCAGTGGGAGTAGGACTAGTAATGGTGGTTGTCTCAAGTTCCTCCTTCATGAAATGGGGGTATGGGACTCCTATTTCATTTGATCTTTATAGGATTAAATTAACTAAAGTATTAAACAATTAGAAATATATTGAGCAAAGTGAGCACATAATAAATATTGCTTGAATGGGTTATTTTTTCCCCCATAGGCACTGACCTAAGTTGCTGTTTTACTTTCTCAGTCTGTGTGGCATGCCCACTCATACCAAGTGAAATTCTCTCCTTCAGGAACACTGGATCGTATGTCTTCCTTTGAGATGCTTTTTCATCTTTTCTGAGCATCACGCTTTAAATGAGTAATTCACCTTGCTGAGACATTCTAGTTCCTCATGTTTAACTTCCTGATTAATATATGTCTTTAAAGTATATTAAAATTTTTTATTACTCTTGAACCTTTCTTCATCCTTCAAAAAAGGATATTTTTGATTAATAACTGTCTGCCCAATAGAATTTTTCAATCACTTAGCACTTTATCATTCCTTAAGTTAAAAAAATAAATACCCTAAAATTTACTGAGAAATACATCAGTAGATGTATATCCAATACAATGCAGGACACTTAGAATTTACATGGATCATCTTATGACTGTGGGATCACAGAAAAGTGTATAGTTGTATCCTTTTAAGGTACATTAAAAAGTCAAATGACTATTACTGTGCCATGCCAATACTGTTGCAAAATAACTTACAAGTATTTTAACATTTTTCTTGATGAATTTTTAAAATGCTTACAAAGTTTAAGATGCAGTGTTTTTTACTTCTTACAGTTTTTAGTTTAAACTAAAAAGTAAATAAATAAAAGAGAAAATACAATAAAGGTACCAAACACCTTTATGGAATTTAAAGTAGTGCTATTATTTTAGTTATGGGAAAACAATTACATGCAGAATTGTCACATGCATAATGTGTGATTTTTAGGATGAATGACTACTATTTATGTGTTATTATCAATAACAAATGTGCAAATATAAATATTCTTCTTATTGAAAAAATGTGATCAGATTCCTTTACTTTGACAGGTAGAACATTCTGAAATAAATAGACAAACTACACACATAAGTCAAGTTCATCTCGAGTAAATTTAAAATCGAAACAATCAAAACAAGGCAAGGGAAGTTTAGATGAGTTGTGCTGATATGGATTTTGTCATGCTGATATCATCATGCATAACAGGGAACATCTGCCACCTGCCTTATTCTGCATGCAAATGTGGAGCATCATCTATCTATATAATAACACATAAGTCTTATTACTCAAAAGATCTTATCCACAGTCAAGTGACTTCTCTAAGACGCAGAGTGATTGGTGAGTTTTAGTTAATCTTTGTACTATGATTTATAATCCTATCTAGCATCATTTGAAATAATACAGCTAGGATTAATACATGAAAGGAATATGGTAACCCTAAAGTAATGAAGTAGTTTCTCACACACACAGAAAAATGAATGTGTGTGGAATAACAATAGCATCACTTTGAAGGAAAAGACTCAGGGTTATACAAGTTGAATTAATGTTGCTTTAGCAACCTAACAAACTCTTGACTTTGCATCAGTTGTATGATCTCAGACTGAGTATTTTTAATCAAAAGAAATTCTATGGAGAAAATATATATAATGTGCTTGGTTTAGGAAACATAGTAAATAAGTGAATAAACCCACTATCATTAGTTAAAGACCAAAAAATAAAGATTTACTTCATAACTAAGTGAATTTTATGTGCTTTATCTAAAACGAAATTTTTAAAAATTGAAAAAAGTATATTTCTTTTATTATGATATGTTATAATGTAAACATCATGTATTCTTTAGGAATGTCTAATCAGTGTTAAATTCAAATAAAAATAGAAAGAACTGGGAAATGTAATATTTACTTACATATATTCCGTAAATATTCATTTGTTACATCACAATTTGGGAAGATTACATATACATTAAGCCTTTCAAATTATTTCTTGGAAGGATGAAACCACTTATTCAAATCTCTCCAGTTCTCAACTTTTATGTCAGTGGCTGCCAGTACAGTACATTAAATGTTTTTTTTAATGTTTTAGGTAATTCTTTTACATACTTTCTTCTTTTAAGATTTTAACTTAACTGGATGCAAAAGCCTACCTCATGCTTTGTATCTCTTCAACATCCATGCAAAACAGAGCTTCCACTAATGTCCTATGAAGAATACTGACAGAATTCTTTTTATCATATTATTGTCATGGAAAAATTAAATTGGGAAGATTGTTTTTGTTTTGAAAGTTTAAAATCTCTAAATATTTATCTTAAATTATCTGTAATTATTTTATCACATTCTGAGCTCAAAATACCTGTGAAAGTGTGAAGTTTTTATCTTTAGTCAAATAATTTGTAAAAGGGGCTAGATCTTGACTCAGTTATTCAGTATTACTGGCAGTTTGGCATGAAAAAGGGTTCAGAAAGCTTTAGAACGTCCAAGCAGGGTGGGGCGGTAAAAGGAAAGGTTAATGAACAGAGATGAGATGAGGAGAGGAGGTATGTATATCTGTCAATTTATCAATATATTCAGAGAATGTTTTTGTCTTTTATATACTAATATAGCTAATGATTTAACAACAAAGGTTTTATTCCTAAAAATCAAATTACTTATAACTTCAGCCACATGAATTTGAATCTAAATACAATTAGTTTGACTTTCTAGATATGTCAAAGCAAAAAACTTTTAGTAGTTTCTCAAAATTGTGATTCAATGAGAGGCATGGATTTTTTTGTTTATAAGAAACAAAAATAATAAAATTCATAACATATCTAATGGTGGTCAAGTTTATTTTTATATAAACCCCACAAAAATTAAAACCAAATAAAGGGACATTTAGGATTTAATATATTACAGAAGTCATAAAATAATTTATCATAGAAAAAATAAAGTCTGTGTGTCCAATTAAATCATTTTATAATTCTAAAATAAAATATAATGCAACCATTAAATGATCCATTTTAATATAATCAATATATGAGAATGCTTAATAATATCTTATAGATTATAAAGAACATGAAAGCATGCTGCCAACCTCTACTGTTCTAATTTTATTTAAAAAGTGAGTGTGCATGTGTGCGCATGTATAAGTAAAGTGCATATACATACACACATATTCTATGTAAAAGACATTACATTTATAGATATGCATACACACCCTGCATTTATATGACACGTATAATATATTCAGAGTATGTATACAACTATATACAGTTATGGAGGGAGAGGGAGGGAAAGAATATAAACATATATTAACTGTTATTGAATTTAATTTGTGAGTCTAAGACAATAATTTTATTTAATGCAATGTTACATCATCAATAGGTCAGCAAAAATTTCTCTTAAATTAAAAGTTCCCTAGATATAAATAATCATTATTTAGGCTGTCAGTGTCTATTATAGTTTTATATAATTTAGATATTTGATCTACTTTTCATTCATTCATCATTCTTATATTTATTCAGCACAATACTCAGTTTGACTGTCATAGCCACAGTTTAATAGTACACAATGAGTAATAGGAAGATGTATAAGAAAAACAACAAAATTAATCAAATATGTTATTTATTATTCATTTGCTTTTTATTGTTGCTCAATTACAATTGTCCCAATATCCCCCATTGTTCTCTCCTGCCCTGCCCCCCCACACTGCCTCAATCAATCCCCACTCTATTGTCCATCGCCATGGGTCCTTTATAAAAGCTCCTTGACTAGATCCTTCCCTTTCTTTCCCTCATTATCCCTCTTTCCCACTTCTCTGGTCACTATCAGTTTGTTCCTTATTTCTATCTTTGGTTCTATTTTGCTCTTTTCTTTGTTCTGTTCATCAGGTTCCATTTATAGGTGAGATCATATGTATTTGTCTTTCACTGCCTGGCTTGTTTGATACTCTCCAGTTTTATCCACCGAAGTACACAAAATAGTAGTAAATATATATTTACACACATATATATTTTCCCTTGGAAGCCAAGTAGGCAACAGAAGTACAATGGGTGTTCTCCTTGAAGGACATTTTCAGTAAACCTTTCACAGGGATTGGTGGTGTAGTGGGGATAGCACTTAGCCAAATCATTCTGTACAAGGCATAATGTTATCTGAGAGCTTCCTTGATAATATAATACAGTCATAAATTTAAGCCTGGTCAAAAATTCAATTTTCAGTTGGTTGCCAGACAAAATAGAACATTTTTGGAGGTCATGTAAATAGTAAGCATGCCACAGTTTCATTTGTTATCAAAATTAACCAGACAAATGATTCCACCAACTGAGAATGGCCATGAGATACCTCAAAAAATTAAACATGATGTGCCTTTGACCCAGTGATCCCACTTCTGGAAATATATCTGAAGATACCCAAAATGCGAATTCTAAAGAACATAAGCACCCCTATGTTCACTGCAGTGTTATTTACAATCACCAAGATATGGAAGCAGCCCAAGTGTCCATCAGTAGATGAGTGGGTGAAACAAGTATGGGACATTTACACAGTGTAATTCTACTCGGCTTTAAAAAAGAAGAAAGTTGTACCCATTGCAACAGCATGGATGGGTCTGGAGAACATTTACATTAAGTGAAATAAGCCAGTCAGGGAAAGTACCATATGAGTTCACTCATATGTGGACTCTAGTGAATTGAACTAAGAAGCAATGGAGAGACAGACATAGACAGAGCAGGATGACTGCTATGGCAGGCAGAGGTTAGGCAGTGGAGGGATCCAGCAAAAAGGAAAAAGGACTCACGGACAAGGACAGCAGTGTGATGATAGTGGGCATAATGTGGGTAACACGGGTATAAATGGTAATGGGAAAGTGCAATTATTTTTTTTAAACAATCAAGAAACAACAAACAATGACAGGACATTCCCCACAACCAGAAATTGCGTGAAAGAAAGATCTAACCCACTCAGACAAAAAGGTGCAACTTATCAGGGGTACTTGCTGTCTTAAGATCTGAGCCGTCCAATCCATCTCACTCATCTAAAGCACTGATTTTTGTTGAAGGGCCACACCACCTTCTTTCATTCAGTAATCAGCTTTGGCCTGCATCCAGGAGAATATGCTCAGAGCTCTGACCCCTCCAGGGATCCTCCTGAATGAACTCCTTCTTTTACCTTCTTTCACTTTTCCAGTGATTCCTAGGAACTGAACACGGCACATCTAAATATCTACTTCTGCAAGAAATTGCCAATTTGATTTGCAATGTTATGTAGCTCATGACATAACCTTATATTTTTAACTTAAATTTTTGTTTGTGATTTTTATACATTTATACATGTTTCCAATAAAATCTAAAACAGTTTTAGAAATGATGTCTATCAAGGTTTAGAGCACATAGTATAACAACATTGTTTATATATACTTTACATATATTAAATGAAATAAATGAAATGTTTGTCTCTGTAAATTCACATGAAAGTTTACTGAAATCTTATTTTTTAATTTTGATTACTTACTATTTTATTTGTAGATTCTACATTAACATAATTTGACATTACTCTATAATATTAGAAATAATTTGTTAATCTAGTCTAATTTTCAAGCCAAAATTAAGACCTGTGCCCTAAGGAATCCTATTTAAACACCAGACTCAATTTGTACTAAAAAGGATATGCCAATATCATTACAGTAAGTTTTCACAGTTTTGCTTTTTATAGTAGAAGATCCTGGGCTCCTCATAAATCCTCTTTGAGTAATGCTCTGGGTTGAAGTCATTTCATTAGATAGATATTCCAAGTATTTGGTGAGGGTATAGTATAAGTTTATTAAAAGGTGAAAATATTTCTTCAATATGGAGATAAATTTTAAGTTTTAAATACTAAAATATTTAAGTTTGAGAATATAAAATTTCTAAATTGAATTCTAAGTAGAAAGTTAAACATGGAAAATGATATTTTATATACATTCAAATATACAATAAAGAACCTACTCAAAGCATCCACTTCTTTTTATCTTTTAACTAAACCTTACTTAATTATTTGTAACTTTCTTTTAGTATATTTCTAAAACCCAAATAAGTGTATTTAGGTCTTCATACATTTTCAAAAGTGAGATTATCAAATTTTGTGTGGCTGTGTATTTGTTAACATTTAATGGATTTTCTCTCAATATTCTGCTTGCTTCAAAAAGTAATTTGGACACTGCCCATATTTTTATGTTCTTGGCAATTGTTTAAAAATGTAAACACTATGCTTGAAGGTAGTGACTACTCCAAAACAGCATAAGACATTCTCAGAATAGAACTTTAAATACAATTTAAATTTATTCTATAGTTATTGTTTCAGTCCAGTTTTTAATATTTTCTTGAGTCATTTATATATATATTTATATTTGTAAAGTATCTAATTTCTTCAAAATATTCAAATCCATTGTTGTAAAATTGTACATTGAATTTTTACATAATGGTAAATTTTATTTATCACTTAATTAAAAAAAAAATCCTGATTGTCTATTTAAGTTTTCTTTATGGATCTTGACAACAGACTTGTTGAAGAATAGAGTATTTCAAAGACCTTTAAAAAATAATTTTTGGTGATTTTGATTAATCCCATTTTCTAAAAATAATGTAGTAATTACTCATATTTATAATTATTTCTTTGTTTTTTCTTTTATTAGATTCTGTATTTTAATGTTAAATTTATTATTTTTGCTTTTCTAATGAATGCATTTATAACTAAACTTTCTTCAAGCACCACTTTGGTTGGTTACCACATGTTTTATTATGTAGTGATCTCATTAACTTTCATTTATATCTTAATATGTTTGATTTCTACATTAGGAGAATAATTTGGGTTGTTTTGTCTTTTTGTGTGTGTGTCAATATCTACATGTCATTTGATTGTGGACAGATGATGTGGTGTGTGATTTTTGCTTTTGAAAAATTGTTTACTTACATGATCAAAAAGTATAATTGTCTTAACTTGTTGCTTTGAAAATACATTATAATTAATATCATAATGTGATTATTAAAAGTGCTTACACTATTCATGTGTGTTTTTGATATGAGTTTCTTGGATTATGTGTGATGTTATCCCAAAATATTAAAGAGATATTTCCATTTCTGTTGTATTTCTATCCTTTTTGTTTTATGTATTTCAAAATTCTGTTGCTTAGAGTTCCTCTATATTCTTAGTATATCTGGGATTAAATGATATAGCTTACTGTTTCCCTTCTATTTTTGACAATCAATTTCTACAATATTAATTTGATTATATCTTTTATCTTTCTTTATCTTCTTTTCTTCCTCCTATTTTTAACAAATGGAGCCTTTCCCTTTTATTTTACATTTTTACTTTTAAGAAGTATTAACCTACATAAGTGTGTTCTCCTATAACCATGAAATTAGTCATGCCATCTTACTTAATTTTTATATTTAACTCACTTTCATTTAAACTTCATCTTTTTAAATATCTTCACTGGAGGACTGTTTTTTCATTGCTTTTAGAGAAGGAAGAAGGGAGGGAGAGGGGAGAGAGAGAGAAACATAGATGTGAGAAATATCCATTGGTTGCCTCATGTATACTTAAATTTAATCTTAAATTTATATGCAGTAAAGTTCATTCTTTGTTTCCACTTTTATGAATTTTTTAATGTTCTCTAACCCTATATTTTTATAATTTCCCAAAATATCTTATAAATACAATCATGCATCACATAACCTTGATAAGATTGGCTTCTTTCACTTAACACAATGATTTCAAAGTTCATTCAAGGCCTTGCATGTACATTAGTTGATTATTTCTTATTGCTGAACAGCATTCTGTTCTGTGGATTTGCCTTAATCAATTGGCTTAAGGAAAATACATTCATTAAAGGACATTCGAGTTATTTCCATCATTTGGCAATTATAAGTAAAACTGCTGTCGACATCTGTGTGCACATTTTAGTGTGAATGTGAGTTTTAATTTCTCTAGGGATAATACTTAAAATGAGATTGCTGGATTATATGGTAAGTGTAAGCTTAACTTTATAAGGAACTGCCAAACTGCTCTTCAGAGGGACCATATCGTTTTTGCATTCTTGCTGAAAATATATGATAATTCTAGTTGTTCCACATCTTTGTCAATATTTGGCATTGTCGGTTTCTTTTCTAAAAAAAATTATCCATTCCAATAGTGGTCTTAGTTGGAATTTCTTTAATGGTTGATAATTGAGAATTTTTTAAATGTTCTTTTTGGCAGCTGTATATCCTTGGTGGAGTATATGCTCAAGTACTTTGCTGATTTAAAAATTGGATAGTGGCCTTGACCAGTGTGGCTCAGTTGGTTGGGCATCTTTCTGCAAAACAGAAGTTCACCAGTTTGATTCCAGGTCGGGGCACATGCCTGGGTTAAGGGTTCAGTCACCAGTGGGGACACATATGAGAGTATGAGAGGCAAGAAATTGATGTTTCTCTCTCACATCGATGTTTCACTCCCTCTCTTTCTCCCTCCCTCTCCTTCTCTCTAAACATAAATAAATAAAATCTTTTAAAAATGGATTTTATATGTTCTTATTTTTTACTTTGAGAGGTCTTTACAAATTCTGTATACATACCTTTTTAAATTTTCTCTGAATATGTAACGTATCTTTTTATTTCTTGACAATGTCTTCCACAGAGCCAAAAATATTACTATATTTTTGTATATCCTTGCATATTTTTACAATAAATTTTGCTAAGATTTTAATTGAAATTATCTTAAATCAATAGGTAATTTGTGGAGAATTTATATCAACAATATTGAGCTTTCCAATCCATGCATATACTACATCTCACTATTTATTTTGAATAACTTTTAAATATTTTTTATCTGTAGTATATATATCACATAAAGGCTTCATTTGACTTATAGGTAAGTATTATTTCATTTGATAAATATTTTAATTATATACTTATCTTTAAATATCCATATCAACATCTATTTTATTTTATTTTCATATTGTATAGAATCATGATTAATTTTCGTGTATTGTTCTTATTTTAAGTGCCCTTGCTAAATGAACTCATTAGATCTAGGAGTTTCCTTTGAGAATTTCTTATAATTTCCATATGAGTAGCTATGTGCTATCTTATAACAAGCTAGTATAAGAGGAAGGTTTTATAAAGTTTATTTAGGTTGAACTCTCACATTACCTATGCACACTAATTTAAATTCTTTGTATATATTTTAAAGAAAATGATTACAATACCCAGAAGATTCAGACTGGATAATTTATCACAATAATATTTACAATAACAGAGATTGGGAATAACCTAGATTTGAGAATTGCACTATATTTGTGCAACTAATTATTGTACAGCATTAAATAAAGAGCTATACAAAACATACCAGTGAAGCTCATGAACACATATCTGAGCAAACAAAGCATGTTCTAGAAATTTTATTTGCAGGATGAGAACATATAAAACATGTGATACCATAGCATATACTATTTGAAGACATTTTTATGTAGCAGTAAAAAATGATGCCTGGAAATAAACATGAAACTCAACATGATCACGTACACATGGTAGAGAGAAGGTGGATACAAGCTGAGAGTATGTTACAAAGCAAAGAGTGGCTTAGCATTTGCATAAAGAATTGTTTTTAAGCTGGATGATAAGTAATAGCTGTTCCTCACATTTTAAGAAAGAATTCTAAAAAGTTATAACTACCATGTCTGTAATTCTGGATTCTATAAGGTGTCTATTAAAAAACCAAGCCTATTTGACTTACTGATGTCAGACATGACTTACTCAGATATTTTCCACTTCTGCTCCTTCAGCATTATCAGTGCTTCGTCAATGAATAACAGCCAATGGGAAAAAAATTCTCATCAATAAAGCACAAAGAACAGCTATTTCTCTAACACAGAAACCCCAAATGCCACTATTTAGCACTTCCAGATGAGCCATATTTCAGAGAAGATAGCAGCAATACTTATGAATTGTGGCTAAAAAGTTGGTTGAAGTGGTTCTCCTGAGCAGGAAAGGAGAAGAAATGGTCTCAGAATTGATCAATGCATCACATAAAACACCATCAGTGACAGACTGTACAACTGCCAATTGTCAGTGATTAACAAATTTATTGAGAAGAGGCTATCTCGATAAAAGGGAAAAAATAATAACCCACCAACAGTGAGCCATGGGCACTTATGAGGAAACAAAGACCTGTCAGTGATCTTTTAGAGGGGCACTGGGCCAGGTAGTAACTTTCTTTGCAAAAAGTGGGACTGTTTGCTGTTAAGTGTTTGCTGTTTACCTGAAACCTACTGTGTTAGGGGTAAGCGAATTGTTTTTTTTGAGATACCATATTCACAAAATCTAAATAAGAGAATCTAGGTCTTTAAGAAAGATAAAGAGTTTATATGAAAAATTTCTAAAATTCATACTCAATATGCCAAGGAAACCCAGAGATTTGAGGGAGACTTTATAACAGTAGTGATACTTAACTTTAAGAATATGAATTTCCTAAGTGGTAAAAGAGAGGGGCAGTGAATCAGACAGAAGACATGAAATATATGTATCAAAGTGGGGGGAACCACACATAGAAACCTTGTGTTAGTTCATGTAGCATAGAAGGTGTAGAACTGGTTAAGTGCTTCTTCTGGAAGATTAGCATAGTCCTTGTCAGAAAGCCTTTGATGATGTGCAAAGAAATCCCCATCTCTCCTACAGGCAAATAAAGATAAATTGAAATCTGTTAGCAATATGAATACATGATTTAATATACTCTTAAAATTAACTTTGAAAACACCAGTCGGAAGATGAATCACTGGATATAGGAACACAATATAAAAACTGATACTATAAGTAGAAAAATATAGTGAAGACACTTATATTATAATTTAAATTTAAAAGACTCATAATGGCCTAGACAAAAGATCATGAAAACCTGACAATGTCAAGAGCAATGGGTTGGACAGGAAGGTTTAATGTTGTAATACATATCTATGATAAAATAACTGATTACCTATGTTTCTTAATTTAGAAAAATGACGTGGTCACCAGCAATCAGTGTCTGCAGCATTGTGGATGAGACACGACAAATTCACAAGGACTACCGAGTCCTGTGGAGGAATGGGACAGCGTGGCTTCTCTCTCAGTAAGGGAGCACCCTGACCCTTGCCTTGATAAGCTTTTATTGCTTTTCTGGGCACATTACATGATGGCCCTCATTTACGGTGCACAGGTTCACTTTAGGTAACCATCTAAACCTTTTACAGAAAACAAAGGAGAGGATGCCCCTAATCACATCACAGAAGAAGGATATTTGCAAATGCAAAGGGAAAAGTGGTTGTACTGGTTACACTCATCCTTGGAGTGTTTAGCATAGATTTTAGGAAGTTACTTTAAAGATATGCAGTAAACATTTACTGCCTCAATTCAGGGTGAGGGAGTTTTAGCAAAAATCAAGTCTCAAAGCAGCCTAGGGACTATGCAGGCCTGATTCCCCATGGGAGAACCTATCCGTGGGCGTGGGTCCTGTCTGGGCCCACACCATGCAGAATGGTCTCTTATAGAAAAAAAGTTGAATATGACTTGATAAGATTGTACCATGTACTATGAAAGCACATTCCAGCTCAGAGAATAGTGGCAGAACTTCTATTATTTGGCATAAAGGATACCACCTCAAGAAATTTGCATGCTTTCATAGCAGTTAATTTTTTACAGTGTTTCTGAATTTTTTTCATAGAGCCAAATAATTCTTTCTTATATTCATAAATTGTTTTAAGTTTGTTGTACGTGGCAAAGATCACTTAATTGTGAAATACAAATAAGCTTTCTGCTCTGTACTAAAATATGTCTTCATCTGTCATGTCTAAAATACCACTATCAGAATTTTTAAGTTCTATCGGTATTTTACAATAATGTATTAAACTGTAAATATCTCTAGTGGAAAAACAATCTGTAACTAGTTTCCATTTAGCAAGAATCAGTTTATTGTATATTGTTGAATGACAACAGTGATGTTAGAGGAAACACTTGGAGAAGAAAGCACAAAATAAGCAAGGATTTTAAAGATACACCAACTATTTGAAATTTCCCAAGATCCTGATTCTGAGCCTTGTGTCTTTTGTCTTCAGTATAGTCTTTCTGCGTCACATTTTGGCTTGCTTACTGTCATTCTCTGTACAGAAGAAATTCAGTACCTCATGGTGCAGTTGCCTGAGTGCATCCGTATAAAGAGATAGGCAGACAGACAGAAAGAACTCACATCTAATATCTATATCATATCTAATATCTATATCTATCATCTACCTATTGATTTACCTTTCTATATATACATCCATCTGCATATGAATATGAATAATACTATTTATCAGGGGGGAACCTGAAATGCTCTTACCTTATTATTTTTATCTATTGTTTCCTGCACTTATACTTAGTTTTCAATTAAAGATACTATAGTAAGAGGGATTAAGAAAGTAACTCTCTAGATAAAAGTCTCTGGAAAGGTGGGTAGAATGAGAACTTATATCTACAATCCATATGTATATTATAATTTGAATCCAATATCCACAGCATCTCCTAAGAAGTAAAATAATCTGCACTTTATTACAAGGACATTTTAAAAGTCTGCTTGAATGGTGAATGGAATCCTTTAAACTTTTTACCAAGCATTCTGTTTAAAAACCAAATAGGTAAATAACAGTGTCGTTATAAAATTAGAATGAGATACTAAGGAGTGGATTTTCCCTGAGAGGACACACACACACACAGAGTAACATGTTGTAAGGGGAAAAGTGAGATAAACTCAAAGCTGTCTCTACTTTAGTCTTTAATTTTTTTACTTTTTTTGAAAAAAAGTGGCACAGAGATAAGGCAAGTAGTTCTCAGTAGGTACATTTTGAAATAGAAAACACATAAGTAAAATTAAATTTTTTTACACCTCTGCACTGCCTAAGGCATTTTTTGTACCAGATCTTTTTTTACAAGTTTATTCATATTTGGCTTTTATTAAACTATATTATTCTAACTTTCCTTTTAGCTGTCTATCCTCAAGTTCAATCAGTCAATTTTACTGATACATGAGGTCTGTTCAGAAAGTATCCAGCCTTGTACTATGAAAAATAGAGACGTTTATTGAAGAAGATACAAGATGCAAGAAATATTGTACACGGGACAATGATACCTCAGTCCCCTTCAAAGTAGGCACCTTGGGACCTCACACAGTTCTCCCAATTGCCATCATCTGCCCCATCATATTTTCCTGACTCTTACTGATTGTCTGAAATCTCTTCCCTTTCAAAGGTGATTTTAGTTTCCGGAAAAGCCAGAAGTCCAGGGCACCAAATCTGGGCTGTAGTGGGGTCGAGTCACCGGGGTGATTTGATGTTTCACCAAAAATTTCTACATGAGACGTGATGAATGAGTAGGCACATTGTCATAATGAAGCTGCCGACCACCAGTTGCCATAGCTGTGGCTCTCTGAATCAGCCAGTTTCCACGGAGGAATGTTCAAGTTTAACTTGAAATTGAATAAAAATTGGCTGCTTTACTCGTTCAGTCGTTTTGAATGTGGTGGCCGCACAGTACACAGGTTCATCCAACAATGTCTGCTGCCCCCACTGAAAAGTACAGTGAGGTCATCATTGTTCATGCATGTGCTTTCCAGTCCACTCTCCTTGGCTATGAGGTTACATGGATGGTGCCCAAACCATTCTCATCATATTAACAATGCCTGGACATTTTCCAGAAAGACCTTGTATTTGGATTCAATGTCCTTTCCTTAACACTCACTGGCTTCAACTGTCTTGCATTTGCCTCTCAGTTATCTTGACTAGTGTGGAAGCTTCCTAACAGGATTTACACAAGACTGGCTACTCTCTACCCTTAATCCATGACTTCTCTACCTCTGCTCTATTTACTCTTGGACAGAGGTGATTTCTTGTACTTGTGAGTGTCTGTTTCATGCATTGGAGAGTGTTTAGTAGCATTCCTGGCCTCTAATCATGAGATGTCATTGACACCTTCACCATCACAAACATACTATAGATCATTTTAATTATACTCAAACAACCTCATCTTTTACTACTCAATATTCTTCTCTCTCCCCTAATATGAAGTAATTCTTTTTTTTTAAGTGTTCAAATTTGGAAACACAGACTAACATAAACAAGACTAACATGTTTATAGATAAACATGTATATATGATACATGTATAAGGTTTATAAAGGGACATATATGAGACACAGGTATAAAATTTATATTAATATGATACATTTATAAAATTTATAAAGATATATAATATATAATATATGTATATATACATTTAAAATCAGGTATTTAAATTCCATAATTAAAATTTGGCTGTTGTACTTTAAGAGAATTCAAACTGAAAAAGAAAAATTGCCCAATAGTCTTAAAACAATGGAAGAATATTCTTAGCTTGTGTTCTGTGGTTGGGAGGAACCTGAAGAGAAAGATAATTTACCATTCTGTTTTCTCCATAATTCATGATGTATAAGGTATAACTAAAAATTTTTATCTGAGACTTGAACTTTTTGTTTTACATTGGGGTGTTATGGATTAATAGTCTTTATTGTATAATATTGATGGCACATCTATGCATGTTATTATAGACAGGGATAAACTTTAAGGGCAATTGCAATAAAATATTGATGGCAATAGAGAAAAGTTCCCTAGTAAAGCCCAAAGCTAAAGACTAATAAGATCAACAAGTAATTGACACAGTTTTTCTATCCCAAGGGCCTTAATTTTCCATAGCTGCTCCAGGAAATGGCTGTTTTCTTAATATGTTATACTTTTGTTGAGAAAGATGCTAATTTTTTAGATCTTCTCAAAATTAATTAATTATGTTCTATGCCATTAAGATTTTACAAAGTGTACACTGTAATGAAATTCCTTGGCAGATTGATACCAATACATACCAAATTTAACATAAAATACAGTGATTTATGTATTTATTTTTTAAATATTACGTAAACTTATTTGTAGTCTATATATGTATATATTTGTGTTGTGTATGTATACATGTATATGTACAAATACACACATACACCACAAATAAGCATATATATGTATGCATATATATAATTATAAAATTAAATATATATGTATCTAAAACATACATATGTTGCCAGTAGAAGTGGGGTTCTTGCAGTCCCATGGGAGAAAGCATTTTCAGGGACTCACAAAAGAGTGTAAGGCCAGGTAGCAAGATTTATTTGGGAAGCACAGTATAAAGGATGCCCCTCCAATGCCCCATCTTCGTGCGTCTTGCCATGGACTATCAGGGCCAGGTACAGAGTCAATGTTTGTAGATCTGGCCATATGAAAGCTTAGTCCAGTCCAGTACAGTGGGTAGTTTGGCTTGTACTCCCAGCTGCACTCTGTTCTTGTGCTGAGATATTCAGGCTCCCTCCTGGAGCCTGTGTGTAGATTCTGTGCAGCTTTCAACCACGTGGCTGCTAAGGCCATATGTCTATGGAGAGAAGATCATGAGTGCATGGGGCAAGTGTGTGTCACAAGAAAGGAAGAGAGAGCACATACTTCTTTGTTCCCCTGGGATTATAATAACTTGGGTTTTGGATAGACTGGATGCTTTTTCAAAATAAGCAATAAACTTCCCAAGTTTTTGTAGACTTTTAATAAGCCTACCCTCTAGTTAGACAGACAGACATCTATGGTCAAACACCTCCTCCTACAACCCCCCAAAATCTGTTACCAGATGGGGGAAGGAAGGAGTGTTAATCCCCTTGGTAGAGAAGTGCTGTAACCCCCTTGAGGTATAACCAGTTTATTAAATTCATTGTCTAATTATCTTTGTTATCTTTCTTATAATAACAAGTTAACTACCTATGATAACACATACATACTTCTGTTAAAGGAATGTTAAAATATATACCTGAACATCTACATTTATTAACAATGAACAAGTAAAAAATATGTTTTAAACATTTCTTCTGACATTGCCATCAGTCCTACAAAATTTAATTATAAAATTAAAAAATTGTAGTAGCCCTAATAAACTTTTGTTTTCCCTGTACATCAAACTTGTTTTATGATTGCTCTTGTTTTCTCCCAAATATTTTATTGATTATATTTATAAAGTACATCTCTTTATTTTTCAAGTCCTTTAGTAAAGTATCAGATATTTTCACATTTTATAAATAATTTTCAATACATGTATTACTGTTGTTTTAATTTGTATATACAGTATACAAGATATGTCCAGAAGGTATCCAGCCATGTACCATGAAAAGTAAAGACGTTTATTAAAGAAGACACAAGATGCAAGAAATATTGTACACGGGGCAATGACACCTCAGTCCTATTCAAAGTAAGCACCTTGGAACCTCAAACAGTTCTCCCAATTGCCATCTGTTGCCCTTTTATATTTTCCTGACCCTCATTGATGGTTTGAAATCTCTTTCCAAAGGTGATTTTAGTTTTAGGAAAAGCCAGAAGTCCAGGGCATCAAATCTGGGCTGTAGTGGAGCTGAATCACCTGGATGATTTGATGTTTCACAAAAAATTCTTCACGAGACGTGCTGAATGAGCAGGCACATTGTCATGATGAAGTTGCCAATCACCAGTTGCTCATAGCTGTGGCCTTCTGAATCATCCAAATAGTTTCCATGGTGAAAGGTTCAAGCTTAACTCAAAATCTGAAGCAGATTTGCTGCTCTACTTGCTCAGTCATTTTGAATGCGACAGCCACACAGTGCACATACTTGCTCAACAATGTTTACTGCCCCCACTAAGTATCACAATGAAGTTGTCATTGTTCATGCATCTGCATTCCAGTCCACTGTCCTTGGGTGCCAGGTTATACTGATGGCCTGCAAACCATTCTCATTATAGTAATAATGGCTGGAGTGTTTCTGGAAAGACCTTGTTATATCTTTAACAAAGTGCATTTACTATGTCACTCCAGAAACACTATTTTTCGCAGTGTACTTAGGTGTTGAATTTACATATAAATGAAGTTTAGAAATACATCATCATTTTGCCATCTCAGGGAAGTAAAAATTCTTCTTAATTAAACCTCCTAATTTCAGTTTATTCGGAAACACTTACCTTCATCAATCGATACCTCTTACAACATTAGATGTTAGGTGTATCAGCCCATGAGAATCTGTTATTCTTATAACAGTAATTAATTTGAGTGATATCTTCTAACCCATTCTTAAACAAGTGAAATGATTAAAGAAGGGGCTTGGATAAGTTGAGAGGCTGAGGATCTTCTCTGGGATAAGCCTTATTAGAGCCAGAGAAAGGATTTGGGAGTTAAAAAATAGAGCTCTTATTGAGAACAGTACAGAAAGAGAAGGAGAAAAAAAAAGAAATTCCTTGTAGAGCAATTTGTAAAAAATTTAGTACCTACTGCCTGAAGAATTACTTATGAAATTTGGTTTACCTGACTCTAAATAGGTAAGATTTTAGATGCAAAATAGGTATTATTAAACATCTGGTGAAAAATTATAAAATATATCCTCTAGTAAATATATCTAAAAGCTTATTCACTTGTGTCTGTACCTATTTCTGCTGATTTTTTGTGCATTCAATCTCAGACCTTCTTACATTTCATAAACTACATTGTGTTTCATGATCAATACTTTATACCAGATAATTCTCCCCAAAATGCTTTTGTACCTCTCATTTTAACACGAGTGCATATACGTACACAAACACACAAACTCATACAGACACATAAGCAAAGTTTTTATTTTTTCTTGATTAATATCATTCATAGCCACTAATCACTTTCTGAGCTTCACCACACATAAACACCTGAGGAGTGTGCCAAACAGTCACAGGTCAACCCATTTCAATGCGAGTTTCACTCTTTCCAGGTCACTCACTTAAACAATTCCTATGTCACAGAAGACCCCCAAAGGATAGTTTCCTAGTCGGGTTGACTCAATCTGCCATGTAAAACCCTTTTCTGACTGGTCTTCTCCATCCTAAAGTAAAACCTGAGCTCCTCATTAGAACCAAGCAGGACTCAGTTTGGCCTTTCCCACTTCACACACCATCTCATCTCTTTCCATCACATGCTCATGGGGAGCCATCGCACTGACATCCTTTGTTTGCCTTGGAATCCTAGTGTCAGGAAATTGAAAAAAAATTCACATTATTGTCAAGGATGGAATGGTTTCATTTCATTTTCACTCATTTTTTCATCTAATTATCTAAGCCTAGAACATTTTGGAATTTTTTTTATAATCTTCCAATTTCTCTTACAATTTTAACCTTAGAGGGATCCTGCAGGCATTTGATAGCAATTTGCTTCACACTTGCAAATGGGAAAAAGCCAAACCAATTCCATGAAAAATAATTGTGTTAGTGAGATTTTAACTAGAACTGAACTATTTCAAATTTTCCCAAATTCAGAAAACATGTATTACTTAAAAAAATAAGCACTTATTTCCTATAAATGGTATTTGAAGTTATAAAGCCCTATGATGATAATGTTCATGATGATATTTATATTATGATTCTTCCAGTGTTGAGTAACAATTTATAAGAAAAATAGTATTTCTATCATTCCTGTGAAAGACAGTGAAGTCTCTGATATTTTGAGGTCCAAAGTTTCTTTTAATGATTGGATTTTGATGTGAGCTGATCCAGCACTTAACAGACTACAGTAAATGTAACCCCTGGAGAACATTCATAAGAAAGTTTCTTGCCTTAACCAGGGGTTAGGCCACACAATCTTATACAACTATTTTATTCTCCTAGGTGGGAGGATTTTGTGGAAAGATCGATGCGCTTGGGTCCTACAAGTGTCTATTTTAGCCCTGACTCAGCCAGTTTTTAGCTATGCTTTGTGATTTTGGGCATTGCCTCTCTGATGCTTTCTCTACAATAACTAGAAAATTAATTTAAATGTTAAGTCTCTCCATTGCTTAATTGAAAGATCATGCAAAGCAAACTTACCTACTAGTATAGCACTATATAAAAGTAAATCATTTTTCTTTAGTAACAGTGCATGAGTGGATGATATTATTTGTTTTTGTAGGCTCCACATTTGGCATGGTACCGTGTTTGGCTCAGTGAGGTGATGATAATACGACATATGTTCTAGACTTTTGGTGGGGAGACTGAGAATATTGGCACCGAGACACCCTCTTACCTATTGTGCTGGGAGACCTGTAGATGGTGTATTGAATTAAAAATATACAGATTATGACCTGCTGAATGAAGAGACACAAGCCATCCCTATCTCATGACTTCAACAAGTAGCTCTCTCAGCATCCAAGCCTCCACTTTGAGGAAATGAAAACCCAAGGGTCACTTTAATTGAAGGCACAAATTCAGTATGCTCACAAAAAATTTAAGTCACCAAATGTATTAATTGCAGAACCCAGAAACAGTGTGGGAGGGGGCACAATGAACCATGGTAAGAGCAATCCTCAGTCCCAGCTCAGAAGCAAGCACGAAACAGCAGTATGGAAAACACCTGTCACTTATAAGGGGGTCAACGTGGGGGCCGCTAACTTTTCTCTGGCTCAGCTCTAAGTGGTTATTTTAAAAGATTCCTAAAGAAAAGCAAAGTGGGAACTTGTGGCAGGAATCCTGACCTTGGGTCACACTGTGAAATGCCTAAACAAAAACTCAAAATAGATATTTCTCTCCTCGCAACTTTGCTATCAAATCTAAGACAATGCAGATGGCCCAAAGACACATGAAAAAAGGCTCAACGTCACCAATCATTAGAGAGATGCAAATCAAAACCACAATGAAATATCATCTCACACCTGTCAGAATGGCCATCATTAATAAATCAACAAATGACAAGTGCTGGCAAGGATGTGGAGAAAAGGGAATCCTAGTGAACTCTTGGTGGGAATGCAGACTGGTGCAGCCACTGTGGAAAACAGTATGGAGGTACCTCAAAAAATTAGAAATGGAATCCCTTTTTGAACCAGCAATTCCACTTCTGGAAACATATCCAAAGAATCCCAAAACACCAATACAAAATATATAAGCAGAGCAGGACTATTTACTATTGCCAAGATCTGGAAGCAACCTGAGTGCCCACCAGCAGATGAGTGGATTAAAAAAGCTGTGGTACACTTACACAGCAGAGAGATAAAAAAAGAGAGAGTCTCTTACCCTTTGTGACAGCATGGATGGACCTGGAGGATATTAAGCTAAGTGAAATAAGCCAGTCAGTGGAAGACAACTACCACATGATCTCACTTATATGTGGAATCTAAGGAACATAATAAACTAACAAACAAACAGAAGCATAGATACGAGGAACAAACTGACAGCTGCCAGGGGAGGGCAGAATAAAAGATGGTGAAGGGATTAACCAAAGGATATTTCTGCATGGCCCTCAGTCACTGACAATGATATGGGGATTGACTGAGGGAGGGGAAAAGGTGGGGCTGGGTGCAGGTGGGAAAAGGGGGGAAAAAGCATAACTGTAATAGCATAAACAATTTGAAAAAAAGGAAAGGAAAGGTATATTGGAGATTAAGATCTCCCTCATCATTTGGGGAGATAACTGGTTTTCAGGTAGCTCTCTTTCTTTATTTGCACATAGTTGGTATGCAATGTTATATTTGTTATAATACTTTCAGGTGCACAATATAGTGATTCAATAGCTCCATACCCTACAATGTGATCACTCCACTTGTTCTGGTAATTATCACTCACCATGCAAACTTATCACAATATTATTGACTAGATTTGCTTCACTATTTCACCTATCCCTGTATCCTGTACCCTCTGGTCTCTGTTTATATGAGACTATTTTGTTTTGTTATGTTTGTTCATTTGTTTTTTTTTTATTTCACATATATGTGAAACCACATAGTATCTGTCTTTAACTTATTTCACTTAGCATAATACCCTCTATATACACCCATATTGTACAAATGGCAAGTTTCATTCTTTCTATTGCTGCTTAATATTTTATAATATCCTATTGTTTATGTATATACATATATATATATTCACACCTTCTTCACCTATTCATCTATCAATGGGCACTTGGGTTTCTTCTATTTCTTGGCTATTGCTAATAATGTTGCAATGCATGGAAGCATACATAAATTTTTTGCATTAGTGGTCTTTCTCCTCAGATAAACACACAAAAGTGGAATTCCTGGGTGGTATGGTATATCTATTTTCAGTTTTTTGAGAAATCTCCATATCGATTTCCATAGTGACTGCACCAATTTACACTTATACCAGCATGCAAAAGGTTCTCTTTTCTGCACATCCTTATCTTTTCCAGGTATCTCTCTGGAAGGTAGGACAGCCCTGAATTTCAGGACTTTATGCCATTTTAAGCTGGTAGGAAGTACATACGTGCATTCTGATATTACCTTATAACTACAAATAAATTACTTTCTGTGTCACAGTTACATAACTAACTTTCCTCTGAATTTATTTTTTGTTTGTTTGTTTTGTTTTTTAGCCAGCCAAGATGTAACTGAATATGTAGTGAAGAGAACAAAAAAAAGCACAAAATTTCACTCTTCAGTCTAAAATAGTGAATATTATGATCTTATTTTCCTGCCCCAGGTATATCAATCTGAGTAAAAAGCATTGTACTGTCATATAATTAGTTCATAAAGATGAAACTTACCATATTATCATCAATTGCCTTGTTTTATTTTTCCACGCCATTCATTGTGAAGTGGTGTTGTACACGTCACTAGCATGCATGAATATGCTATGTTGCCTCCATCCCTACTGTCTTCATTTCCACTCCAACCATCATCATTGCTCATCTGGTCTCTTCAATGAGAGGCTGAGGCTAATGTTACCCCAACCAGTCTAACTGCATATTTTTTGTCTTCATATAATTCATTATCAATTAGCCAGAATTATATTTTTCATTTTTATTGTATTTTCCATTACAATTTATCCTTCTTATATACCCCCACCCCGGCAATCACCACCCCATTGCCCATGTCTTTGAGTCTTTTTTCCTTTTTACTCAGTTGTTCCACCTTCTAACCCCCAATAGCTGTCATCCTGCTCTCTTTCTATGCCTGTCTCTATTTTGCCTGTTAGTTCAGTTTGCTCATTAGATTCCAGATATGGGTGAAATTATATGGTATTTTCCTTTTTCTGACTGAATCATTTTACTTAGCATAATGTTTTCCAGGCCCATCCATGCTGTCACAAAGGGTAAAACTTTTTTCCCTTTTTTGTGGCCAAGTAGTATTCCATTGTGTAAATGTCCCATAGTTGTTTCATCCACTCATCTACTGATGGACACTTGAGCTGCTTCCATATCTTGGAGATTGTAAATAATGCTGCAGTGAAAATAGGGTGCTTATATTCTTTCAAATTGGTGTTTTGGTTTTTTGGGGGTACATTACCAGAAGTGGGATCACAGGGTCAAAAGGCAGATTCATTTTTAATTTTTTGAGTTATCTCATCTCTGTAGTGCTTTCCACAATGGCTGTATCAATCTGTATTCCCTCCAACAGTGCAAGAGTCCCCCTTTCTTCACATCCTCACCAGCGCTTGTTTGTCAATTTATTAATGATAGTCATTCTGGCAGGTGTGCGATGATATCTCATTGTGGTTTTAATTTGCATTTTTCTGATGATTAGTGATGTTGAGCATCTTTTCATGTCTATTAGAGAAGTGTCTATTCAGATCCTTAACCCATTTTTTAAATGAATATTTTTTGTTGTTGAGTTTTTTAAGTTCTTCATAATTTTTGGATATTAACCCCTTGTCAGATGTGTGTAGATAATCATTTTAAAAATGAATAATTGTTGTAAATTTAGATATGTTGCTCCATGGTGTTTCTGCCTTGGCATACACCTTGTTTGGCTAAGCAACGTATATGGTCCTTGAACTGACATTAGGCTCCTCATGCCCTGGATAAACAGCCTTTGGAACCACAGGCAAATGTAAGTTTCTGACAGGCCTTCCCCAAAGGCCCTGGGGGAAGCATTCCCTTTGCCTCCCACAGCCTTCCCTTTGGTGTCCCTCAGACGACACCTCCAGTAACTTATCAAACCCCTGCTGGTTTGGTTTGAATGGACCGATCCAAGACATGACAAATGAGAATGCATTTGTACTTAATTCATGGTTGTTCATCTCTTTCTCTTATTAAAAAAAGTTTTATAAAGAACTTTATTCTTTAAAGCTGTGCGCAAATCATAGAATAGAACTTAGAAAACCTTGCAGCTATGTCTTTCTAAAAACTACTATTAGTATTTTTGTCAGTTAATTTTGAGAACTATCAATGAAGAAGAACCCCTCTTGTTAAGTGGCAGACCCATCTGAGTGTTTCTTGGGTATAGAGTTCCATTACTACAACTGGGGACAGAGGGAAAAAATAATGAATCCTACATATGTGCATCTTGATGTTCCCTAAGAGATGGAGAATTTAATTATGCTCATCAAATTATTCCCAAATCTCATTTGCCTGATTGGATTACAACAGGATTTAAGTTTTGTGTAAGGTTACTGCTGAATCGGGACTCCTCTAATTTCTGCCAAATCTAGTTTACTAGCTCTTTTCATGACCAAAGTTATCTAGCTTATAGCTACAACAAAATTAACATTTGGTTACACAGGGTATTTATCTGCATAATTTCTCTAGCTCAAAAGCTAGAAAATATAATTAAAAACCTAAAGAGATGATTGGAATGGACAGAAATTGTTCTGGATTTATAGATGGAAAAATAAGAATTTGCATGTTTTACGAATGTGTGGAAAAAGTATTTGCTGTTTCAAAGGTAACTAATGTCCTAAGAACACTGTGTACATTATACCCTGCAGAGACCCAGAGAACCTTCCCATTTGGAGACTAGTTATATTGTTATTACCACCAAGTGATGGCATATTGGGAAAGATAAACACAATGATTTGCAATGCAGGCTTGATTTCTCCAGATCCTTAGAATTTAGGATTAGCTTGGGAATACAGAGGCACACTTACGGAGTCTCAACTCATGGTTTTTTGAGTTTCTGTATACTTTCTCTTGGGAGAAAGTAAAAACAAGGCTAAACATCTCCTGATAGTAAATTTTCAGAAGGAAACAATTGCTGGAGTTTATTTAAGAAAGCTCTGGAAAATATCTAGCATATATTTGTGTCACTTAAACTGTCAGGAAGTGGCAAGACAGATGGGTTGAGCAGGTTCAGTTTATGGTACCAAACAGACAATCACTGATATAGAATGAGATATGCTGGACACTTACTATTACAGGGAACAAATTACTGGTAAAAAAGGCAGGAAGCAAGGAAAAAAGTTGGGAAAGAAGAAACAAAGGGAAAGAAAGAAGGAAGGAAAAGAAAGAAGGAAGGAAGGAGGGAAAGAAGGAAGGGAAGAAAGAAAGAAGAAGGAAAGGAGGGAAGGAAAGAAAAAGGAAAGAAAGAGAAAGAAAGAAAGAAAGGAAGGAAGGAAGACTTTAATATAGAACAAAAATCACATAGTGTTTACTTTATCTTACATATAAATAGACAATATAAGGAAAATTCCCAAATGGGCAATTAACTCTGCTTATTAAACATCTCAACAGTGCTCAAGAATATAAGTATGATCATGTGTATAATTAGTCATTTTATTTGACAAGCAAACTGCAAATAACATGTTGGAGAGCAGTGTGGAACACAAACGGAAATACTGAATGGAATTTCCCCTCCAGGAGGTGAGGACTTGCTCATTGTCCTCAGGAGAAGAAGGAACACACACCCGTGAACAAACAATCCAGTCTACCACAGCACCCATCCGATGGTGACATAAATTAACAAAGACACTCAACAGTTTTCTGGAAATTTTACTGTAAACTCTGCCCTTGAACAACCATATCATAAGCTTTTTTTAAAGCATAATTTCATGACCTCAGGAGGGTATCACATTTATGCATCCTTATCATATTTGGTGCTAGACGAACTGAAATAGCTCAGAGATATTTTTTAAAGTCATCTAAAATAAAACTCATTAAGAAGCACTCAAAATAAATATAGCATGTTGCATTCTGTTAAAAATAATGTTTGTATGTTTTGACTTTAAATGTATCTACAGTTGAGCTTCATTGTTAGGGTCATATTTTTAGATCTGAAATAAATAGAAAGCCAAAGGTAGTTTGGAGCCATTTCTCTTACATAACACTTTTAAGATATTGCTATTTATAGTAAATGATAAGAATAGTTAGTTTATTTTAACTGTTTTACATGAAAGCACTCTGCTGAGTGCTTTGCCTTCACCATGCAATTTAATCCTCACCGTCATCCTATGAGGCAGAACTATCTCCAGGCAGAACTATCTCCGGTGCAGGAGTGCAAAACACAGGAAACTGTACCTCAAGAAGCTGCATAGCTGAACCAAACTGGATTTGTTTGGGTCTAAATGTCCTGTTTGTAAACATTGCATTGGTTTTTAATGTTAGTATATGTAAAGTTGTAAGAAAATGTGAAGTGCATTGCCTAAAATGGTAAATTTGGTTTTAATAAAAAGCTAATCTATGAAATAAAATTTATAAAGAGAAATATTTAGGAGGTAGAAAACACTTGGTAGTTCCCTAAGGTGATTTTTATGATATAATTTATAAAAGGGGAACACAGAAAAGTCGTAGAAGTAAAATTAAACAAATATAAACGGAACCCATTTTTAAATCACATCTGCTGATATCAAAATGCTTCTCATGGTGAAAACAAGAGATGATACAATTCTGAGACTGTTTCACTGTTTCAGTGATTCTGGGTGAGCAGGCACTACAAAGATACAATGACGATAATCGACAGGCAAGTTTCAGTGCGGAACATTATATCTACACTGGCGGCCAGTTAGGTGTGACGTTAGTTGTATTCTCTCTGGGGCATCAGAACCTTGCTATGGAAGACTATGTATGGGTGACGTTGGAATACACAGGGAGAGTGTTTTGTTCATGCCCTAAGACACTGTTTTTATGGGAACTTTTCAATTAAACCATGATACAAATTTTTCCACTTCTTAATATAATCCATAAACTGTTGTGAAAAAAAATTTGTGGAGCAGACAGACTTTTCAAAGTAAATATTGGTTCTCTTGCTCTGTTTGCCAATATAGATTTTAAGGATGTATGTAAATGTGACATTCAAAGTTTTTTTTTGCCAGACTGAGAACAGTATTTCTGTATAAAACTGCATTGAATACTATTTAAATGCTTGTACTAGCAGTCCTGTATTTTATGAAATTATATTATCTTTTTCACAAAACATTTTTAAATGCACAAGGCACTATCAGATGCAACCATAAATGGGATAAACTTAATTTTTCAATACTAAAACTTTTGTATATCATTAGTAATGGCTATATTATACACACATGTAATTAATATAATTAATAATATTTTAAGAACAGGGATTTATAAAACTGGAAAATTTGGAAGGCTTAGGGGGAATCTTTATATTGAACATACTTTTGGGAAAATGAAAACATATTTCATTTTCATTTGCAGAATCGTTGCTTTTATATGAAGAGCAATTTTCTTGATGGGGTCCTTAGCTTGCAGATTGCATAAATGCATGGCTATTTCCTATTTTACTGTTCTTCAGATTTAGTACTTGTAAATATACACGTTGAGGCAAGATTAAACGTTTTTATTAAAGCTAAAAAAAGCAATTTTCTTAAGAGCATTTAATGAACAAAAGAAAAAGTGATGTTTTGAATTCACAAACCAGGTGAGAATGCTTCTCTCTTAGGTAATACTTTTCTTTGCTATTTTCTATTGTTTGGTTATATTCTGTCAGTAAGGATTCAAGTTATAATTATTTGATACATCCTTACAGTGAGAGGATTTATGTCACTACTCATACAAGAAAAGAATCTGTTAACACAATAGGTTTCTGGAGTACTCTGCTTGAAGTAATTTTTGCTGTACATGTGTCTCGTTTACTTTCCTACACAAGGTTTGGTTGTATTAAACAGAATCTGAAATTTTTCAATGATAAGAGGAGTTTCTGTTTTTACAGTTTTTACATGAGCATTTTAAATGGTTTCTTCTAGAGAAAGCCTGGGAATTAAAGAGCATGCTTGGTGCAAAAAGAATGAGAAGATCATGATGAATTTTATTACAACTGGTACTACTGTATTTCTATTTTAAGTATTTCCAACCTAAAGGCTCTATTCTGTAAATAATTGAATGCACTATAAAATTATTGGCAAAATCATATAATTATGTATATATGTATCACTCTTCTCCAATCCTTCTTTGATCATTTTTGAGAAGTCTAATTTTAAAAATCAAAAGAAGTAGAAGCAAAAATAAAGAAGGAATTGAATGTATCTAAATTGTTGAGAATATTTTAATCAGTTTCTAAAATAAAAATTCCATGCTCAATACAGGGCTAGCATATTCCAGACTTTTGAATTCCCAAACTAACATTGTACTTAAGAGCCTCAAAATGGATTTTGTCAATTTGTTAGGTAGATTATTAAACCTACCTAAAAGTATAAGTAGGTTACTGAATCAAATCAAAAACACTTATACCTGAATATGTTTAAATAATAGAGAACTTCTACATGACTGAAAAGTAATGGCGAATGGCTTAATAATGTCATAGAATTTTCTTCAATTCTAAAATTATAAATTTAAAAAAATCAGAATATTTTTAAAACCCAACAAAAAGGTGACTTTAGATATAAACATAAACGTTACACTTGAGATGCACTTGAGAGATTCCCCCCTTAATTATATTTCCGATGGTTCATCAATCTAAACTTGGTAATAAATGAAACACTAGGACTATAATCTATATTTGAGTAAGATTCTACTTTTGAAATATTAAACAATTCTGTCTCACACTCAATTTCATACTACTCCTGATTTTTCTCTGTGTTTAACAGCCAGAGCCTCCTTCGTTTGTTCCTCAGGAAAGGGCTACGCAGCAGATCAGATATAAAAGATACCTTGCATAGTCTGGAGTTGGAAAGTTTAAGTTCTAAGGGAATAGGAGAAGTCCTGACAAAAATTTTATAGTGTGAGTTAAACATGAAGAAATGAGGTTAAACTAGCAAACTTTGGATTACACAATAGGCTTTTCGGTCTGCCACGCAGAAGCATGAAGATAAGCAACACCTGGTGAGTCCTTAACAAGAAATTCTAGGGGCTACAGAGAGAGGATGGTTGATTAGATAGATAGATAGATAGATAGATAGATAGATAGATAATACACAGATAGTACATAGATGATAGACCATAAACAGAGAAGATAGATAGACAGATGATAGATGAGGAATGATTGGAAAGATAGACAGGTTTGGGAAGTTGAGAGTAAAAGGAAATCACTACTCTTCTTCTAATAAAGGTGTGAAGTGGCATCAAGGCCTCAGATTAGACAGGGCATACTGTGTCTACAGATGAACTCTCCTTCGCACAGTGCTGCAGAACTGGCATATTGCCAGTGCAGTTTAAATAGTGAGACGCAAATGCTAAAGGGTCTTAGGCAATGCCACACAGTACCACGTGCCTCAGCAAATACAATGAGGTGAAACCTGAGAACCACAGAGAGGTTTGGAAGAAGTTGATTTTGAGCAGACCAGAAAAAAGGAAAGAATTTGAGGAAATTCAAGTTACTTGCATACATATGGAGGCAAATATCAAGATAACCAAAATTATTTAATAGATGCCATCAAATATCATATAAACAGTCCTTGAGTTTTTGGCTTTATATGTATTCCACAAGAAAGTAGACTTAACCCTATGAGAAGGATGGGGAGACCCAAGTTTACTGATTTTCACTTTCTATCCCGTTGACATAGACATTGTTCTACAAAAGACTTTATAAATTCACATTTTTTCTCTCAACACATGTTTTCTAAATGAAGGTAAGTAGCAATAAACAAATAGAAACTCTCATTCTATCCGTATAAGGTGAAGACAACAGAATAATGAGATTTGGATGAATGTAAATATTAATACCAAATGTGATACTCTTAGTGCTAAAGAAGTTGCTTTTTTGGTTGCTTTGCTGGCATGAGTTAGTTTACAATTAATTTAATTGGGAACAGTTTGAAACTGTGGGAAAGGAAGAAGTTAAACTTAAATACGTTTGTGTTGGATAGTCTGTGGTAAAGTCACACAAGGACAGCTAAGTAGGCAGGGACAGGTTTTAGGGACCTGAAGAACCTTGGGATACTCAAAACAATATATTTAGTAAAAAGTGAAAAATAGAGGTAATATATATCTAATTGCTAATATAATATAGCACTTGTATGTATTCAATTTAACTATTTTTGAATAAATATATCACCTCAGTGAAAATTAGTTAAAAGTCAAGTCAGTTTTAGAAGTCTGTTCTCATGAAATCATCATGCCTATTCAAATGTGACATCTTCATTTTGAGTATTTTAATATTTGATTTACATAACATTTTCAACCTGATGGCTTTCCTAATCTTACTGTTTTATATTTAAGCACATAAGGATGGGAAAAGACACAATAGAAATGGAAATGAAGTGAGAGTATGCAAAGATTTGGCATAATTGGAACAAGGATACAAAAATATGTTAAAATGTTCATGGGCCTGAAATTCTAAGAACACGGCACATACCATGGTCCTGTGAAGACAGCATCTGACAAGCAAGAGTAGGTGCCAGTGGAAATTTAGTGATGAAAAACCTCCTCAGCGTAGAAAAGAGTTTTTGCACAAACCAATTGGTAGTTGATGAGAACACTCTTGCTTTGACAAGAGGTGCTGCATGTTTCAAGAGGCTTCTTAAACATTGGCTCAGTGTTATAACATTACAAATGCAATAGTATGTAGATGATAATATATGTATACATTGATATGTGTATGTTCTTAATTTTTACATGCATATGTATATATATATATTTGTGTGGAGTATATATATATTCCACACACACATATATATATACATATAATCATATATATGTGTTTATATATATACTGCATGCCTATATCTCACAATGAAATTATGAGAAAGAGAGAGGTAGTTGTTTGTTTTTCAAGGAACTGGCTGGCAATTCTCAGTTCTGTAGGGCAAGCCAGCAGATTGGAAATTCAAGTAAGAGTAGATGTTGCAATCTTCAGTCCAAAATAACAGGGCAGGGTAGACAGGTTGAACACTGAGAAATGTAACCAGGGAGATACCTCCAGTCCTCCAAGGGAGAATTTGCTATTTCTCATGTCTTCTCAGTCACTGAGAAACCCACAGAGGGTCCCACCAGCACCATTACCACCACTCCAAATAGCCTCAGTGTCTCAGGGGGGAAAAGGAGCTCAGGGTCTTGGTCCCTGAGTACAGAAGCCATGGTCAGCATGGCAATGGCCAGCACTGTGCTCAGGGTCACAATTTGGGCAGTGACAGTCTACCTCAGGTGGAAGAGAAGAAAAGGTCTATGAACTAAAGTCGGAGCACCAGCAGGGGATCATTCCATAACACTGAGGAGAAGTGTGAGATATTGGGGATAGAGGGCAACATGAAGAAGCCAAGCTAGACCCAAAGATTGATGGCATCCTCTCTCTGCCCCCTTGTCCTCACTAGCTCCACCTCACTGTCAGCATCTCCCTGCCACCTCCACAACAGCCCCCAGGAAGAGACCCTATACTTTACCCTAAAGGCCTAAAGAATAGGACTGAATGGTGACTTCCAGGGAGTAAGCTTCTCTGAGGGATCACAACTTCCCATAACAATCCAAGCCAGACACAAATGACTCAGAATCAACAGGGGTCAAAAGTCATTGAGGACCTGAAAGAAGCAGCCATCTCCTCCAGTTCCCTCTTCAACTTTCTTGCTTGTCCACAAAAATTAAAAAAAAAGAGTGCATCTAAGGAGAAATAAAAAAGAAATGGAGCCAAGATTTGCATGCTGTAGTCTTGAGAATTCCATCTTTTTCAGAGTACATCAGTCTTTGCTTTTACGGTTTTCCATTTAATGTATGAGGGTCATCCACAGTAAGGGGAGCAATCTGCTTTATTCAGAGTCTACTGATTTAAATGTTGACCACATCTAAGAAATATCTTCACAGTATCATTTTTGCTGGTGTTTTATCAAACAACAGGCACCATATCTTGACTAAGATAACACAGAAAATTAACCATTACACAGACTAATGGGCAGTAGAGGGTAATATGGATAGTTATACTCAGCAAGACCCAAACCTTAGATTAGGGGCTCACTTCTCACTTGTCATGAAATACTGAAAGTGTTGCTCATTAATGTATTAACAGGTGAGGTGCATAGCATTTCTCCATCCCAATATTTCAATGACATTTTGTGTTACTTACACTAGGTTTTCACATCTCTTTATGTGGTATTTTTAAAATGTATTTTGTTGTCTACTCATGACATGATATTTCTAAATTTATAAGATATGGCATATAGCTCTAATGTTATAAATTTCCAAGACATTAAAACACTGAGACAATGTTTTTTTCAAAAGGCACAAATAATTTCCAGTATTTACTTATTCAATGATACAAATGTGTCTGGAATGTATCTAGTGGCAGGTTCCATGCACAAAGCTAAACTAACATTCAAATGGGATTACATAGAATTGATAAGTGAACTACAATATCAGAGAATAATATTTTAAGATGTTGAGATGGAGACAATATTGAAGACAATTATGTAATATAAATAAAAAAGTTAAGATTTACACAAAAAAGGCAGTTTCTTTTTTTTTTTAAGGAAATTCCATGGTATTTTCCACAGTGGCTGTGCCAGTCTGCATTCCCACCAACAGTGCGCTGGGGTTCTCTTTCCTCCACAACCTCACCAGCACTTGTTTGTTGCTTTGTTTACGACAGCCATTCTGTCAGGTGCAAAGTTGTACCTCATTGTGGTTTTAAATTGCATCTCTTTGATGGTAGCGATGCTGAGTATCCTTTCATATGTCTCTTGGCCCTTTGTATGTCCTCCTTGAAGAAGTGTCTGTTCAGGTCCTTCGCTTATGTTTTTAATTGGATTGTTTGTCTTCCTGGCATGGAGTTGCATGAGTTCTTCATATATTTTGGAAACCAAACCTTTGTCTCAGGTATCACTAGCAAATATATTTTTCCATATGGTTGGTTCCCTTTTCATTTTGCTGATGTTTTCTTTAATTGTGTGGAAGCTTTTTAATTTGATGAAGTCACATTTATTTACTCTTTCCTTCATGTCCCTTGTTCTAGGGGACATATCAGTAAAAATACAGCTTGTGGAATATGTGAGATTTCTCTGCCTGTTTTCCTCTAGAACATTTATGGTGTTATGATTTATATTCAAGTCTTTTATCCACCTTGAGTTTATTTTTGTGTATGATGTAAGTTGGTGGTCAAGTTTCTTTTTCTTTTTTGCATTTATCTGTCCAGATCTCCCAACACCACTTGTTGAAAAAGTTATTTTTACTCCATCTTATGCTCCTGCCCCTTTTGTCAAATATTAATTGACCAAAGAGACATGGGTTTATTTCTGGGCTCTCTATTCTGTTCCATTGATTTATGTGTCCTTATGCCAGACTGTTTTGATTATAGTGGTCTTGTATTATATAGTTTGATATCAAGTATGGTGATCCCTCCTACTTTGTTCTTCTATCTCTAAATTGCTGAGATTATTTGGGGTCATTTATGGTTCCATATAAATTTTTGAATTGTTTGTTCTATATCTGACCTGGAAATTCCACTGCTAAGGTTATAACCTAAGAATCCTGAAACATCAATTCAAAAGAACCTATGCACCCCAGTGTTCATAGCAGTGCAATTTACAATAGCCAAGTATTGGAAACAGTCTAAGCACTCATCAGTGAATGAGTAGATCAAAAAATTGTGGTGCATTTACACAATCAAATACTATGACACAGCAGAATGCAAGAAGGGACTCCTACCTTTCAGGACAGTCTGTATAGAACTAGAGAGCATTATGCTAAGTGAAGAAAGCCTGGTGGAGAAACACAAATACCATATGATCTTATCTATAAGTTGAACCTAATCAACAAAATGAATAAGTGAGCAAAGTATAACCAGAGACATGGAAATAAAGAACAAGTTGACAGTAACCAGAGTGGAAGGGAGAGGGGGATAATGGAGGAAAGACAGGGAAAGGTCATCAAGAAGGGCCCATGGACAAGGACAACGGGGAAGGGGGATGATTGAATGTGGGTGGTTGGGGTGGGAGGGACAGGGGAGAGTACTGGGGGGAAAATGGAGACAACTGCACTTGAACGATAATAAAAATATAAAATAAAATTTACACAACAATAAGACATCACTGTTCCATCTCTAGACATACAAAAGTCGATTTATGTGAGGCACTGTGATCCACAGAAAGTTCACAGATTGAAATGTTAACACCATGTCAGTATGTATTTCAGCCCACCAAAATCACATGAAATTTATCTCAGTAAACCTAGTATAGCTTAATAGATTATACTTCCTTAACTTTCTTCGGGCTAGATTTTGATCATAAAATCTATTTAAGAAATAAATTAAAACATCGGCATGTGAATGAGTGTTTTTATAGAAAAGTTGTCATGATATTTCTAACATCCGTTTTTGATATGAAGAAGTCACTGGCATTTGTAGTTTGTTAGAAATAGTGGCCTTCTGCAGCTATGGAAGAGTGTTTCATTGATCTATCCATGATAAAGTTTGAGTTTGAGTAATTTAGTGGAGTTGAGGACATTTGTATCTCAACATGAATTTTCTACATCATTGGGTACTTAGTTTTGCACTTCTCACAATTCCCCTACCAGCCTGGCATCCAAAACGAAGAGTCACAGATAAACATCAACCTGCTTACAAAGATTGTCTCTTGGGCTCTTCTTAGTAAAGGTCCACTTTGCTTCTTGTCTCATTTTCTCTATTTTATGCAGGAATCTTTGCTCAGCCCTGACAATAAAGAGTAAAAGCTAATAAAGTATTTCATCTTTTAATATTTTTCAAATTTTTAACTATTCATCATTTAATAGTGTTAATGTATAACCCATATTATATTATTAGGGCAAAAATATTAATCATTGAAATTCAAAAGTATCCCCCAAGGGTTGGTTCTTTTTTTAATTAAAGATCAATTGATGTTGGCATTATAATTCAAGTAAATCCTTAAACTATTTTCAACAAAAAACAGAGCAGAATTGCTGACATAGGGATTATACCAAAGGTTCCATGTCACTGGAATTAAAAACATATAAAACAAAAACAATAAGAACAATATGATGGTATGCCTTAGTACGTACTAATAGAAATATACACATATCACAATAGTATGCCACTTACTTCTCTAGAAATCTCTGAGGTACTATATATAAATTCATAAAGACAACCCACATTTGCTTAGGAGAATAGATGCGGAAGCAGTTCATAGAAACAATGACAAGTATTCACTGCTGCTGCTCAAAATGAAATTCCTGATATGACACTTCCAGGTTACCTACCTGGAGACTGCCTGAAAAATAAACTATATATGTACATATACATACATATATATAGTTTATATATATACAATAAAACCCATGTTAAGCCATGTAAATATCATTCCTAACTAATTCAGCTCCTAGAAATCAACATTCTAAAACTGACCTTTAACAACTCAGCAACCCAATGGGGAAAAATAACAAATCAAAATTTTATTCTTCTACAAAGTGTTATAATGCTTGTAACTATACACGTTCTTTAAATTCACAACTTGGATTAGAATAGTCATCTTTGCGTGCAAAATAAAAATAAATTAATATTGAAATTAATAAAACTACAGTAGAAACAGAGTTGGTATGTATCCAGTGACAGAGTATAAATGAATATTATTACTGTTGGAAACAGAATAATATAAACATGCTATATAATTTGGAAAAAAATTCCAATTCTCTAGCCAGTACTACTCATTCCTCTCATTTGATCCTCATCACATCTCTTTAAGCCCCCTTCTTATTTGGGAAGATTTCACCAGAGGAGCGCATAAACTAAGACTCTTCCTCATCATTTGCTCTGAAAACTGTCTCAAATACTAGAACAGGCTCCAGAAAGACTCGGCTGGCTGCAGCTGAGAGACGTGTGTGACTGGTACAAAGATGGCGGGCTTTCCCAGTCACCCGTGACAGTAAATTTATGCAGCTGTGGATGGTATTCTGGAGTTTTTGCAACATTGTCTGGTCCAACCATCAATTCTAAAAGATCATTTGGGATTTTTTTGTTTTATTTTCATTTTTCTCTTATTTTCTGATCATTTTCCTACTGTTTTGATTGCCCTTGCATTGAATGTATCGGGATGGCACTGGTTAATTAAATTGTGCGGGTTCTGGTGCACCGTTCCACAACACATTATCTGTACACTGCATTGTGTGCTCACCACCCGCAGTCAAGTGTCCTCCTGCCACCACTGACTTCCCACTGTAATCTCCTCTACTTCCCCTTCCCCACCCCGGCAATCACCACACTCTTGTCCGTGTCCATGAGATTTTTATATTTTTCTTTTATGCTCAATGCCTCCACCTCCAGCACCCAGGCGCCCAACCCCGCTCTGATAGCTCTCAGCCTGCTCTCTATCTATGAGTCTGTCTCTATTTTGTTAGTTCATTTTGTTCCTTAGATTCCATCTGTGAGTGAACTCAAGTGGTACTTGTGTTTCTGTGACTGGCTTATTTCACTTAGCTTAATGCTCTCCAGTTCTTCTGTCTTAATTCTCCAGTTTCTTTCTAATTTGTCAACCCTTAATGTCACTCATTAAATTATTCATTTATCAAACACATATTTCTTTAATGACTTACATAAGAGACAGGCATCGTTTGAACTGTGTAGGTACAACAGTGCATTAAATAAAATTCCTGCTCTCCATTTATTTATACCTTTTGAGATAAAGCCTATAATAAAATAAAGAAAACATATAGCCTATCATATTATGATAAGCAACACAAAAATTTAAATCAGGGAAGAATGAAGCAGAAAGATATGGAAGTTTTGTTTTCCATAGGGTGATAATGAAATATATCGTCGATGTGCCAATAGTTAAACAAAAACCTGAAGGAGGAGGAGGAAATGGGCATATAGATATGTGGGGAGAAACATAGTTAGAAAAAAATAAAATCCTTGAGGTTTTTTCCATTGTATTTAAGAAACGGAAAGACAGCAGTGGGGTATAGCATTGTTCATATTCTAATAAATTCATATTGTTCTATGAAAGCCAGGTTTACTTAGTGTTACATGTGTCAGAAAGTGTCTTTTCAGATGTTAAAGGCAACATGTAATCATGTGGAAATAAGTTTAAGAGATTAAATGTATTCCAACAGTATAGGGCTTACTTTCTGGAGCCACTTATTTTTGTGTGTGATTATATAACAATTCCTATAATTATCTACCATCTATCTATTTATCTGTCTGTCTATGTGTCTATTTATCTGTCATCTATCATCTTTTAATACCTTTAAATTATGACATATTTAAGTTCTTTTTCATTTTGTGTTGTAAGATGGCACCTACTGGTGACATTTAAAATTGCTGTTGAAGTAAATGATCAGAAGAAATAGAAAAGAGACAACTTTTTAACAATGCAAGTCAGTGTGGAAACAAGAAATCCATCAAAAGAATTCAAATATATTATCATATGTAGATGTTGGTAAACTGAGGATGAAGTCCATTTAAAACTATATCATCTTTGTTGTGACAAAACATTACTAATTTCATAAAATCTTGCTCCCTAGAAATACTGAAAGGATTTACTTCAGCCCATAGTTCTTTTTACCTCTTTTGTCTTTTAGATCTGATTATGATCTAGATAACTTTTATAAGAATAACATAGACAGGCTCAAAGAAAAGTGGAATATTTTATGTGCTGTGATGTAGTTTCTCATCTCTACCTGAATCTGAATTAAACAGTTGAGATTTACACATTAAAAACAAAAAATAACAATAACAAATAAAATCACAACTACAATTAATAGAATAATGAAATAATTAGGAAAGAAAATAAAAATTAGCTTATATTGGGAATTTCACGGAAAACTAAACTAAGAGTGTTACATTTATAGAGGGCATTGAGCATAAATTAATCTTTAATATAAATTAATAAAAATCAAATTTAATAAAAAGAGGTGGACCTACCAGAGTCCCCCAAAGTGAAAGGATCTGAGGAACAGATGTTCAAATTCAGCAAGATTGTGTGATATTTGTTGCAACTGGAGCAGGTTTCCTTAAAGACTGAGTGGGGATTAAAAATAAAGAGACAGCCTTATTTTGTCAGTGAAGCCAGAGAAATGCACTGTTTGTACGTGAGCCTGTATGGTAAGGAGAGGTGGGCATTAATAGTATTTGGAATGGTATTATAGGTTGCACTATTGGTCCCAGCAAAATATTGCTGAAGATAAGAACTGAGGTATTGACAACACTCATTTAAGAACAATATGAAAAAATTCATTAAGAATTTTTATAATTTTATTTTATTGTTTTATTTCATTGTTGTTCAAGTATAGTTGTCTGCATTTCCTCCCCACCACTTGCCCCCGCACCTCAGCCATCCCCACTTCCCTCCCCTGATCCCACCTCCCTTGGTTTTGTCTATGTGTCCTTTATAGTTGTTCTTGAAAACCCTTCTCCTCTTCCCCTCCCCCATTATCCCCTCCCACCTGCCCTCTGGTTACTGTCAGATTGTTCTTAATTCTAATGTCTCTGGTTATAGTTTGCTTGCTTGTTTGTTTTATTGACTAGGTTCCACTTATAGGTGAGATCATATGGTATTTGTCTCTCTCTGCCTGGCTTATTTCACTTAGCACAATGCTCTCCAGTTCATTAAGAATTTTTGATAAGCTGTTACAATTCTATGCCGTTGGCAGTTCTCAGCCGTTGGCAGTGATGAAGAAGTTCAGGGTGACTTTTTAAAATTTCTAATCTGATGATGGCAATTTAAATCACAGAAAGATTAACAGACAAATTATAGAGTATGATCAGAAGGAATTCAGAATAAAGTTTGGAGATGACAAGTTAGAAGTCCCATTAAAAAAAAAACAAGGTCGAATCATCTACCAAACAATTAGAAACATACCCCTAGAATCTAGGAGAATAATCAAAGAAGATAAATACTGAGGAGTTGGCACATATGCACCAAATTCAGTTCACTACAAAAAGAAAGGAAAAAGGAGTGATGCAGAAAAGTAGAAGACCAAGGGCTAAGTCGAGGTCATAATTGCTGTTTTTCCTAAAAAGAAAAATAAGATAATGAATAAAATAAGGATTTCAAGGGAAGCAAATATACTCTGAAAGAGAAGTGGAACAAATCAATGGCAAGCTTTTCCTGCATGGAGGGTGCTTCTTAACGCTAGTCATCATTAAACTGATCACAAAGCAGGCCATTTTATTTCTTACTGTATTTTAATGATAAAATATGAATAACATAAAAAATTTATTTAACCGTTTTTTCTGTGAACGATTCATTGTCATTAATTACACGCACAATGCTATGCAACCATCACCACTCTCCAGTTCCAAACTATTTGTCACCCCAAATGGAAACTTTATGCCCATCAGGCAGTAATTTCTTACTCCCAGCCACTGATAACTTTTGATCTAGATCATTTCTATAATTTTTCCTATTTTAGGTATTTATTATAAATACAGTTATACAATATTTTCCTTTTGTATCTGGCTTATTTAACTTAGCATATTTCTTTCAAGGTTTATCCATGTTGTAGCATGCATCTGAACTTGATTTCTTTTTATGGCTGTAGAGTATTCCACCATATGGTAAGAGCACTTGTGTTATCGACACCTTATATCTATAGTGAATAATGCTGCCATGAATATCATGATGCATATATTTTTTTGAGTTCCCAGACTTTGATTCTTTTGTGTATATAACTAAGAGTAATACTGTGAGTCATACAGTAATTCTATGTTTAACTTTTGAGGAATCACCAAATTATTCTCCATAGCAGCAGCACAATTTCACATTTTTACCCACAATGTACAAGAGTTTCAATTTCTCCACATCCTTTCCAACATTTCCAACATTTATTGTCTTTTTTAAAAAATAATGTCCAACTTATTGGTACCTAGTGGTACCTCATTGTGGTTTTGATTTGCAATGCCCTAATAACTCATTGTCTTAGCATTTTGTCTGTGCTTATTAGCCATTTTTCAATCTTCTTTCAAGAAACATCTATACAAGTCCCTTTTATATCTTTAAATTGCATTGTTTGTCTTTTATTTTGTTGAGTTGAAGGATTTCTTTGTATGTTCTGAGTATTAATCCCTTATCATATATATGATTTGCAAGTATTGTCCCCCATTCTGTGGGTTGTTCAATATTTTTAGAGTCTCCTTTAATGCATAATTTTTTCAAATTTTAATGGAAACAATCTAACTGTTTGTTATGCCTATACTTGGAGTCTGTAAAGTATCTTGCATGTATAAATTCCTGTCCTTTGTCATATTTGGGAAATTTTCATCCTTTATTTGTCCAAGTATTCTTTCTTCTCTCTTTTCTCTCACAGCTTCTTTTAGAATTTCAATAATAAATGTGGCAGCATGCTTGATTATATTTTATAAGTTCTTTTGCCTTGTTGACTCTTTAAATTCTTTTTATTTCTTTCTGTTCCCCAGACTGATTACAATTTTCTTACCTGTGTCTGCTCAAATCACTTGTTCAACCTCTCTGGTGAAATTATTTTAAATATTGTACTTATCTACTCCAGAATTTCAATCTAATTTCTTTATTTATTTTCTATCTTTTATTGATATTTGCATTTAGTTTATTAATTGTTTTTCCAGTTTCCTTTAGCTCTTTTCCATGGTTACCTTTAGCTCTTTGAGCATATTTAAGACACTTGATTTAAAGCCTTCCATCTGAGTTAATATATACATATTACTATGTATATATTAATATAGTCATTGTATTAGGGTGTAAGTACATTTGCATAGTTTGGTTCTAGCATTCATACATAAAATTCTTTTTTCAATATCCTTTTTTACTAATCTTATATAATTTTCCTTGTCCTACTTAGTTTGTCTCATTATTCATTCAGAAATAACCAACATATTAGGAAAAACTAATTCCTTTTAACTTCTCTTAAAAATACACTCATCCCCTTCCTTTTGCACTAATATCTTGTCTAAATTTTTAAAAAGGAACCACAAAGAGTATCATTGATAGTAAAAAGGTTATCTTACACACCTTCATCAATTATTAACAGTCAGGCTCTATGCATAAGGTTTGAGAAAACCCCAAAGAATGAGTATAATTATTATAATTAATATTCACAGACAGGGCAGACAATCAAACGAATAAAGGTCAACAGTAATTTGTAGGCATCCAGGCCTTATCAATGTTTTGGGAAAGCTGTCTATCTCCGGTGTCTCAGCTTCTCATTCTTAAGAAGTCTTTGAGCTCCACTGTAGCTGGAGGCAGGTATTGGAGACATAGGCAGATGTCCATTAGCATTTAAGTACCTGGTAAAGTCCTTTTGCAACAAATTTGGATAGAGTCTTTGATTTACAATGTTACAGAAAGTCTTTAATGAGTGGGCAGATTCTCATTCATGGTTAGGCATCCAAGAAGGTCCCTTCCAACAATGTTGGAGAAAGTCTTTAGTTAATGAGCTTCACTGTAAGTGGAAGCAAATGTCAGAGACAGGGGCAGATGCCCATTCACAGTTAGGCACTGGAGAAGGTGCCTCCCAACCGTGTTGGAGAGAGCCTTTCTCAATAGACAAAATCTTCTGGTTGTAAGTTGGGGTTGTCTTCTTCCAAGAACATACTGTGAAATGAATTGGTTACTAGTTTATCAATCTCTTTAAGCTGGTTAATAAGCTCTTGACAATAAGGTAGGATGTCTGCTTTCAGAAAGATCTGTTCATATGTCCCTTAGTCCAGATTCATAGGGCATCCAGTGACTATTTTATAAGGAGAAGGTCTATATTTACCAAAAAGAGATTTTAGGTTGAGGAGCACTATAGGGAGAGCTTTTGGCCAAGGGAAATTAAAAGCTTCTGAAAATTCACCTGGTTGATTTTTAATTTTACCACTTATATGTTCCACCAATCCATAAAACTGGGGTAATGGGCACAATAAAAATACTGTAGACTAGGTCAAATATTGCAAATAACTTGTATTATTTGCCCAGTGAAATGAGTCCCTCAGTCACTGTAACTCTCATTGGGAATTGATTTTTTTCAATAATATTCACTTACTGTTCAGGCTGTTGCTCTCCTGCAAAGGGAATGCCTCAAGCCCGTGAGAAAATATACACATCATAACTAACACATATTTGTATTCTTGAGATGGTGGCATTTAGATAAAATCAAATTACCATACCTCAAACGGATCTAAAAGAAGTGTTAAATGTCCTTGGGACCTATGGAAATATTTTCCAGGATATATGTAGATAGATAGAACATCTGCTATACACTTGAAGAGCTACAATAGAAGGTTTTCAGTAATATTGTTTACTTCATGAAGTCATCTTTTTAGGAATCCAATGTGTTAGCTCATGTACATGCAGAGGTATAGGGAGATGGGTCCCTATAAGTAAGATTTATTTCTTATTGGGTCCAATCCATATCTTTTTGTCTGGGTCAAAACTTCCTCCTTTTTATTGTCATATCCTCTTTTCTTCTGCAGTTGTCCATTGGAAATAAAAAAATAGAGTCTTTTGTTGATTTAATAGGAAGAAAGGAGCATTCTCAGGTCTAGATAATTTAGCTGCTTAGTGCAGCCTGTCTAGCTGCAGTATCAGCTATATGGTTTTCTGTTGCTTTCACAGTGGCAGGTTTAGAATGTCCTAGAATGTTGATGATTGTCAATTGTTTCAATTTCCGTATGACATCCAATATTCTGACATCTATTTTCTATTTTTTATGGCTGCTCTGAGAAGGTTAAAAAGGCTTACTGCTTCCACAACATTCCAGAGTTTCGAGTTACACTAAAGGTATAGCTACTATCAGTGTAAATATTGGCTATTTGATTGCTGGCCAATTGACAATCCTGAGTCAGAACAATTAATTCAGCTTGCTGGGCAGATCTTATTTCAGGTAGATAAGAACTTTGAATTATGTCCACCATGGAAGTTAATGCATATCCAGTTCAGTACTGTCTCTGTTTATCATTCACCTTTGAAAGATCCCTCTGTAAACCAAATTAAGTCAGCATTATCAATAGGAATTTCTCGTAAACCATTTGTAGGAAGAAGAAGGTGGTCAGTAATAGAACACAATCGTGGATATCTTCGTCCTGCAAAGAAGGTAGCAAAGTTGCTGGGTTAAGACCATTGCATAAAGTTGAAGTAATATTAGGTGCAGAAGGCAAGAGCCAGTAGTTGACTGATAGAAGTGCCGAGTGTGATGAGACCTACGTGGAGATTCAACAGAATGAGGAACTTAAACAAAGGACAGCTCATAACTCTCTTTTCTGTTTGTTTGCACAACATGGCTGCAGCAGAGATGGCTGTCAGGTAGGGCGGAAGCCCTTTGGCTACTACTGGGTCCAACTGCTGACAATAATATCCTATAGGTCTATGATAATCTGTGTTTTTTGAGTTAAAACTTCTAAGTATTTCCTTTACTTTCATGTATAAAAAGTTAGAAAGTTTATAAGTAAGGTGTCTCAAGGTGGGAGTTTTAGATAATTCAACAGAGATTTCACAGCATGTTTTTCTTCTGGGTTCTACTGAATTGGCTCAGATCAATTTTATTTTAATGAGACATATGCAGCCTGGGCCATTAATAAAAAAAATTGGAATCTAATTTGACAGTATCCAGTCATAGGCAGAAACCCTCCAAGCTGTGTGTGTTTATTCGTTTTGTTACTGGAAGCTTCGTTATTCTCACCAGCACAATAAAGAACTACAGATCAGCGAGACAAAAAACAGATGAGTAAGAGTTTTATTAGTATGTCCTCAAGGGAGAGGACAGGTCTGTTGAGAATGGTGAGAAAGGTTTAGCATAGAAGAAATAACAGGAGAGCCTACACTTGGCTGGGAAGTCAGAGAAAAGGAGCCTTCGGGTCAGGTTCAGGGGATTAGCCTGGGACGAGCTGCCAGCTGCCCATTGCCTTAGAGCTTAGGACAGGTGTACCTGTGAAGAAAGGAGCTGGGAGAGAGGAAGGGAAAGGGAATGGTGCTGCAGGCCCTCCAGAGGCAGAGCTCACGTGCTGCGGGTCTTTTATCTTGAAGTTTCTATCTCTTTCTTCCAGGTCGGAATCTTAGGGGGGCTCTCAGAGGAGGGTTTTCAGTAGATTATTTATCAGTTCTTCAGGTGTGCCCTTTTAGGGTCATGGCCTTCTCTGATTGGTCAGGGACAGGGCTGGGGGTCTTTGGTCATTGCAGTTGGTTCTAGCATTGTCCACCTGCTTTTGCTGCTTTTCTGGACCTAGGACTGAAACGCAACTGAAGCCCAGATGTTATCTCTAGGGAGGTGATGTTTTGTATTTGGCTGTAAATTGCTCAGCCATTGTGTTCAGCTGTGTGTCTCAGTTTCTCTAATCCACTTGCCAATGAGTTTTCCTAACTTCTTACTATCTTGTCTCAGTTTTCTCATGTTTTCGAAGATGAAATGATATTATTCCTCCAAGTCTTTGGGGATTAATTAGTAGCCCATCTTTATATATTAGATAAACAAAGTACTTTACCTGGGTTAAACAGAATTGAAACTTGTTCTTTGAGACCCTATGTTCCTTTATTGCTAGCTGTTGTTGTAGTAGGTAAAATGTGTCATCTTAGGAGTTACTACATTCTAGAGCAAAAAAGCAAAGCATTTCCATATTGAATTAGAGTGGAATCTCTGGGAAATTCAACACCATTCAAATCAGCTTTTAGTATCTAAGACAAATAAGTGGGTCCCATCTATCCTTGGGGCTTTACTATCCAATTAAATTCCTGATCTTTCCAGGTAAAAACAAAGAGATATTTCTGTCTCTAATTCTTATAGAAATGCTAAAAAAGGCACTACATAAATTTATCACTGAAATATATTGACAATATATTCCACAGGAATAGCTCATAATAGGTTATATGGATTTGGATGCACAGGGTGTTTGGGAATAACTTTTATTTATAGCTATGAGATTCTGTACAAAAAATTCAACAGTAACTGGTAGACTTAGCGACTAGTGCATGTGGAAAGCTGGTATCCCACATTTGCGTAGCTTTTGATGAAAGACTCCTTTCCTTTTTCACCAAACCGGCGCCCCTAGAATGTTGCCTGGAGGGTGGTAGCTGGCAGCAGGACCCCACTTGCTGTTTGGTTACAAATTCAGGCTCCAACCCCCCCACTTCATTTTGACCATCTTAAGTTCATATGCTTTCTAGTTCAAATGTCCCATTTCTGCAACTACTTGCAAGTTAAGGCTTCCTATTTACTGTATGCCTGCAGGAATATTAATGGGGGCTGGGATTTTCAGCCTTGGAGGCATAATTTCCCATGTTAATTTTAGCTTTATTTTGAAATCTGCAGAGTCTGAACAAGTTTTTAGGGGTATGGCATTGTGATCTGAATTATGCTGCTTATGGGTGGAGCTCTAAGGGGCTGTCACCTCCAGGGTCACATTCAAGTCTTATGTTTCTCAGTTTTTCTCCCTGGCTGTCTAACACATCTCTGAGGACTCGGAGTGCTTGGTAACCAACCTCTGTTTGCACTTTCTGAGTCAATTATTTAATTACAGTTGAGTTGAAATTCCCTATGAAGCTCCTGCATATCAAGAGGGATATCTTCTGACACCTGCACAAAGATTCTTAGTCACCTAAGAATACCCAAGATTCAAGCTGGAGGGAGAAAGTGCCCCTTATTTTTGGAGCCGAATGAGTCCAAGCTGTCATCTATGAGGTACAATATTTTATTCAGACACCCAAAAAACAATTCCAATTGAGAAGCCAAAACAAAAAAACAGTCACCCATTTTTTTCTCCTGTTCTTAGTTATCTTCCCTCTTAACTTTAGGCTGGGTTCTTTCAACCCTTAACATTTAGCTCCACCTTGAGGTTTAAAAAGAAAGCTCAGGTAAAGTTGTCCTCTTACCTTAAAACAGGGAGGTCTAGAATTCGAAGGGGATCTCACCTAACTTCACCTGACGCGACACTAGCAGCCGGTGAGGCACGTGGGTCCAGGTGATACCTAGCATAGATCTGGGTCTGCAAGGAGGTGCTGGACGGGCCTCTTTGAATCCTGCCGCATTACACCAAGTAAATGTTAATGCAGGAAACGTCCAAACCTGTGAGAGTTTTTATGACTTTATCTGAGCCAAACTGATGACACCTGTGGGGAAGCAAAATCTCAATGGATTGAGGAAATGCTCCAGAGAATGACTGTGTTGTACATTATTTTATACATCACAATCAAAGGAGAAAGCACAAGAGGGTCATGTAAAATCCATTGGTGATACATTAGGGAATCAGGAGAAAGTAAAGTGGGAAAATCTCTGGGATTAGATAACATCATAATTAACAGTTAATAATTAACACAATAATAATAACTGACAGGTTTTGGGTCTCTCCTTTGGTGTAGTGTTGGGTCCAGAAAAAAATACACTGACATTCCAAAGGTATGTTATCTTAGATGCAAAAAGACAAGACAGGCTCAATTAAGGTAAAGATTAACCTTTGTCAAGGAAGATACTGGCCTAAGACATGACCACATGCCATAACTCATGTTTAGTTAGGACGTTTTAATTTCAGACCATTGTATGTGGTTACATTTGGCCTCTGAATTTGTAAGGCCCACCAGTCTGGCCTTCTCTGAGCTTATCAGGTTTAGTATGTGGCTTCTTCTTTTTTTTTTCCACATCCTTTTCTTTCACATCCTGCCATTTCAAGGAGTATCTTATGTTTTTCTTGCCCTGCCCCCTCTCAGGGTCCCCTGTCCCCCTGCCCATCTTTCTCCATAAAGAACCCCTGTTCTCCCTTCTCTGCTTCCTCCACAGAGGGTCCCCTTTCCCCTTTGCCCAGCCCTCTCCCAGTGTCCCCCACCCCCTCTGCCCTGTACCTTCCATGGAGGGTCTTCTTTTCCTCTGCCCTGTCCTCTCACTCACAGGCCTCCGAGGGGCATGTGCTTCAGTGTCCGGTCTTCACCTCTCCTGCCTGTAGGCCACACACCCACTCTCTGTACCTGAAGTACACCTCACCCTTTTCACCCGTCTAAATCCTACCTGTGTTCTCAGAATACATCTCAAGCCATAAAAAAGGTACACTACTGCCATTTGTGACAGGGTCCAACATGGGTGGACCCTGAGAGTACTCGGTTAAGCAAAATGAGTCAGTCAGAAACAGTTAGGAACCATATGATTGCATTATTATGTGGGATATAAAACTGAAAATTCAAAACTCAGACAACAGCATGGTGGTTACCAGAACAGAGGGGATTGGAGGTATTAAAGGGCAGAGGGAGCCAAACCTATGGTGATGCGAGGTCATGTGACTTCAGATGTTGGGCACACAATGCAATGTACAGTCCCGTATCATAAAAACCTGCCCTTGAAACCTAAATAATCTTATTAACCGATGTCACCCCAGTGAATTTAATAAAAAAGACACATTTTAAATATTATTTCAAATGTTAAATCACAGAATGATCTTGAAAAAGTATAAATCAGGTCATATCATTCTCAGGTCTAAGAGTCTTACTGGCTCCAGCAGTGGTCAGCCCTCCACACAGAATTACTCCTGTGACAGTGTCACACTTAACAGATAGAGCATTGTGAGAGGTGGAAGCAGAGTAGGTAGATGTGGCACTCACCGCCTCCCAGGACTAAACTGAAATTACAACCAAAATATAGGGCAAACCACCTAAATAACCAACTGAACACTAGCTGAAGGGCGGTCTTATAGGCAAAGATTTACTGGAGAAGCCATGTTGACACTGGGCAGAAGGGCAGAGACACCAAAAGAGACAGTCTGGGCTGTGTGGCCCTGAGGCAGGGGCAACTCCTTCCTCTTTCCCCCAGCCTGACCAGCACCTCCCCTGCACAGGAGACCCACCCACCCAACTCCCAGGTGCACCACCCTGTTGAGCTTGACCTCCAAGCAGAATCTTAGACAAACTGAGTTCTGTGGTTCTAGGATGGTTGTCATTTTCCCTGACATGCCCAGTTGCTCCAAGGTCTTCCATTCACATAGCCAAACCTTGGTCTCTTTGGGCATAAAAGGCCCTACTGATCTCACCCCAATGACTCCCTGAGACCCTACTGTACCACAAATGTGTGTGAACACCCAGCACATAGCAGCTAGATATGATATACCCTGGAGCATCTGCTGAGTGGCCCCGCAGACACAGGACTGACATCAAGTTTGAACCTGCATCAATCTGGTGAACACCACTTGCCCGTACCTGGTAACTCACTGAGAATCTACTTCATGCAACTTGAGTAGCACTAGAGGTTTTGTTTGTTTGTTTGTTTGTTTGTTTGTTTGTTTGAAGTAACTGAGCCTAATAGGCCCCTAGCAAACGGAGGCAGGTAGAGGTGAACCATGGGACACCTTGGAACTTTTGCTGCCCCTGAACTTTGTGCTGGCAAAAACCAGCCTTGGCATGCAGCATAAACCTTTCTGTGTTCACCCAGGCCCAGCAGAGGCAGTCACAACATGTGGACAACTTTGTAGTTTCAAATGGGTTTACCAGTGCAAGTCACAGGCAGCATTTGACATTGGTTTGCACAATGGTCCCTCTCAAGAGACCCAGAACCAATGAACCTAGTGGCAAGCTTCAGACAACATAAGAGCAGGGTCCAGTTATCTTCACAAACAGTATATCCAAAGGGAGGTCTAAGCAGGCATTAGACCCTGCTAGGGTGAATTCCATTCTATGTGGTCAGCCCCAGCACAGCACTGTGGTTGGAACTGATACAGTCAGCCAGCCTACTGGTCAACCATGTGCACAAATGGGCCAACAGCAATCAAGTCTTGATTAAAACACAAGGCCCATATAACCTGCACCAAGGACGTTCCTGGAGCACCAGGCTGAGGTGATCAAGGGGACTCTACCACTGCATCCCACAGGATACCTACTACATAAAGCAACTCTAGCAACACAGGATGTCATAGCAGATCTACCTAATATGTAGAAACAAACACAGAGAGGGAACCAAAATGGAGAGACAAAAAACATGCTCCAAATGAAAGAACAGGAAAAATCTTCAGGAAAAAAATAGCTAAATGAAGTGAAGGCAAGCAATTTACTAGATATATACTTCAAAACAATGGTTATAAGGATGCTCAAGGAATTTAGAGAAAGGATGAATAAAATCAATAAGAACTTCAGCAAAGAGATAGTATGCATGAAAAAGGACATAGATGTAGGAGGCCATTCTGCGTGGCATGGGCCCAGCTCCCACTCAGAGATGCATAGGACCCACACCCATGGATAGGTTCTCCTGTGGGGAATCAGGCCTGCAATGTACCTAGGCCGCTATGAATCTTGCTTTTTGCTAAAACTCCCTCACCCTGAATTGAGGACTTTTACTGCAAAGTAACTTCCTAAAATCCATGCTAAACCTTGCAAGGGTGAGGTTAAATTAGCGGCATTGGCTCCTTTGTTTTCTGTAAAAGGTAACCACCGAAAGGGAACCTATGCATAGTAAATGAGGACCATCATGTCATCGATGGAGAAAGCCAATAAAGGCTTGTCATGGTGGAGGCCGAGGCTTTTGCTCCCCCTGAGAGAGGAGTCATGCTGTCCCTTTTCCTCCATGGGACTTGGTAGTCTGTGTGAATGTCTCATTTTATCCATAATGACGCAGACACTGTGGGCCAGTGTCTGCATCACATATAAGCCATAAATCAGTCAGAAATGCAGAATAAAATATTTGAAATGAAGAATACACTAAAAGGAATAAATGGTCAGTTAGATGAAGCAGAGGTTCAGATCAGCAATCTGGAAAATATGGTAGCAGAAAATACCCAATCAGGGTAGCAAAAAGGAAAAAGAATGAAAAAAAAAACGAGGATAGTTTATGGGGCCTTTGAGACGACATGAAGCATAACAACACCCTCACTCTATAGGATACCAGGAGACAAGAAAGAAAGAGATCAAGAACCTATTGAAACATATAATGACTGAAAAATTTCTCAACCTAGTGAAGGAAAAAGACACACCATTGCAGGAAACGTAGAGAGTTTCTTATACCATTTCATTAACCAATGTCACTCCAATAAATTCAATAAAAAATAAATAAAACAAAATGCTCATACTACCCAAAGCAGTCTGTAGATTCAATGTAATTTTATTAAGGTACCAATGACATATTTCACAGAACAAGAACAGATGTTCCAAAAATGTATATGGAACCACAAAAGACCCCAAATAGCCACAGCAATTCTGAGAAAGAAGAAACAAGTTGAAATTTTTGCTAACTGATATCAAACTGTACTTGAAGGTCACAGTAATCAAAATAGAATTGTACTCAAATAAAAACAGACAGATACCAATGGAACAAAATAGAGAGCCAATTAATAAATTCATGCCTTTATGGTCACTAATATTTGACAGTGGAGGCAAGCACATACAACAGCATAAAAAAGTCTATTCAATAAATGGTGTTAGGAAAACTGGAGAGATATGTGTGTACAAAAATGTAAAAATAAACCACCTTCTTAGACCATCCATAATAAATAAAGTCAAAATGGATTAGAGATTTAAATGAAGACTTGAAACCATAAAAATTCTGGAAGAAAATATAGGCAGTGAAATCTCAGACATTTTTTGTAGCAATTTTTTTTCTGTAGTATATCCTTGGACAAGTGAAACAAATACACATGAAGAAATGGGACAGCATCAAACTAAAAAGTTTTGCACAGCAAAGGAAATCATCAGCAAAATGAAAAGACAGCCCACTGAATGGGAGGACATATTTGTCAATGAAACAGTGATAAGGGGTTAATATCCCAAATGTATAAAGAACTTATAAAACTCAACACACACACACATACACACACAACAATTAAAAATGGGCAAAAGACCTGAACAGACACTTCTCCAAAGAGGGCATACGGCTGTCCAATAGACATATGAAAAGACACTCAGTGTTGCTAATCATCAGAGAGATGTAAATTAAAACCACAGTGAGATAACACCTCACACCTGTCAGAATGGCCATCATTAACAAATCAACAAACAAGTGTTGCAAGGATGTGGAGAAAAGGAAATCCTCATGTACTGTTGGTAGGAATGCAGCCAGTATGGAAAGTAGTGTGGTGTTACCTCCAAAAGTAAAAATGGAACTGCCTTATGACCCAGAGATTACACTTCTGGAAATATATCCGAAGAAGCTTGTAACACTGATTCAAAAGGATATATGCTCCCTGATGTTATTGCATCATTATATGCAAGGTCTGGAAAAAGCCCAAGTGTCCTTCAGCAGATGAGTGGAAATAAAAGCTGTCATACATTTATACAATGGAACACTACTCAGCTGTAAAAAGAAGGACATCTTAATCTCTGCAACAGCATGGAGTATCATGCTAAGTAAAATAAGCCAGTCAGAGAATGACAAGTACCATATGATTTCATTTATATGTGGAATCTAATGAACAAAATAAATTAAAAGACAAAACAGAAACAGACTCAGATACAGAGAACAGACTGACAGCTGTCAGAGGGGAGGGGCATTGGGGACTGGGTGAAAAAGGTGAAGGGATTAAGCAAAGAAAAAAAACATAGAGACAGACAACAGAGGGGTGATTCTCAGAAGGAAAGGTGGGTGGGGGGAGGTAGAAGAGGGTAAATCTGGGGTAAACAGTGTGGAAGGAGACTTCACTTGGGGCGAAGAACACACAGTACAATATACGGATGATGTGTTATAGAATTGTATACCTGAAACTTATATAATTTCATTAATCCATGTCACCCCAATAGATTCAATTTTAAAAAAGGAAGAATGTTATGATGCATGCTGCAGTCTGTATGGACCTTGGAGACATTATACTCAGGGAAATGAGCCAGTCACAAGAACACAAATATTGTGTGATTCCACACACACGAGGTCCTTAGTGCCAAAGTGTCATAGAGACTCCGGTAATATGGAGGTTACCAGGAGTGGGCAAGAGGGATTGGGAATTGGTGTTTCATGGAGACAGAGCTTCAGTTGGAGAAAATGGGAGCAGTGATGGAGATGATGATGGTGATGTTGCATGACAGTATAAATGTACTTAACACCATGAACTGTGCATTGATAAATAGTTAAAATGTTAAATTTCACTGTGTATATGTTCCTGCGATAAAACTACCCAAAAAAGAAAAAGGGCAGGTCTTACAAACAGAACCGTGGTTGGGGGTGCTCAGGCTTCCTGAACTCCTGCTCTCAAGAGTCCTCTGGAAACACAGTGGTGAGCAAAGCTTGGGCTCTGAGGTCCGATGAGCAGCCTTTGGCATGCCTCAGATCTCTCCTGTCTACCTTACAGGCTTACGAAGGGAACCAAAGGATGCCGTGTGTAGGGAGTTGTCATTGTGTGTGCAGATGCCAAGGTGCCCAGCCAGGACACCTGCTGCCTTCTCACAGTTTGAGAACAGCCAGCCAGGCAGTTCCGCCCTATGCACAGTCACCTGTAGCTGACAGATGGATTGCTGAATGGCAGCTCCACCCACCAGCACACCGCAAAGCCACTGGTGAATGAGCCAGCTGAGAAGTGCGGAACAGGGCTTAAACTGGTGGCCCATTTAAACGTTTATATTAATAAACATTTTACCCCTGAACAAATGCTTCCATATGATAATTGTGCTATCAAAAATATTGTAGAATTTGCTTTCTAAAGTGATACCTCACAAGACTCTGTTGGTGATGCATTCACGATGGGACACAAGTTGAAAGCAGACGGCATCCCTATGCAAGGCTGTCAGTGTCTCACTGGAACTTTGTTTAACTTCATCTGAAGATGAGACCAAAGGTTGAAATTTAAGGCCTTGAGGTGACAATGAAAGAACTCCCTTCCCAGGGTGCACACATACATTCATACACACACATTCACAATCATTCATAAACATTATCATTCACACAGTCACACACACACTCTCCTTCTTACACACCTACATACTTCCATGCATTCACATACAATCACACACAGTCATGCATTCACACACAGTCACATACATTCATACACACGCACACACATCCGTTGTGAGGGGCTGGGGTAGATGCCCATCTCCGCTGTACCTGATGTGCCTGCACTTAGGGTTGGTCCCAGCGCATTCATTTGTCTTGTTTACTCCTCAGATCTGGGCCAACGTCAAGATGATTTACTTGTGAAACATCATCAATAGCTTCCTTGGGTTGCCTTAAACTCCCCCAAGTACAGGCTTTCTGGCTCAAGCACAGCACATCTGAACGCCTCTCCCCCAGCCTGTCAGGCCACTCTGTCAGATGACAAGCAGTATGACAGCTGCAAGGAAAATAAAAGTAAGAGAAAAGAACAGAGAGCTAGTTTGAAATCCACATTTCATAGTATAATTAAGAGCTCTTAAGAAAATGCTGAGCTCCGCAGAATCTTCCAGTCCCCACCTCTCTCTTCTTCACGGGCAATTTTAGTCCTTGCCTTTCTAGCAGTCATGTGAAATGCATCTTTTATGAGACAAGAGAATAAAGAGCCCAAACCCTGCCAGTGGCAGACGGGAGGGAAACGATGCAGCCGGCTCCCTCCTCGGAGACACGGCCGTGAGAGTCGAGGCCACCCCAGCAGCCTCCCTTCCTACCTCCTTCACGTGCATTTTCTTGGACAAGTCAGTGGTTTACAACTCAGATGTGGGGCTGCATTTCTGACACACAAGCTACGAGCAGCATCACTATAGCAAACACTGACTAATGCATCAGTGACAGTAGCAAGGAAGTGGAATAGTCACTGACATTTTCTAAGTGTCCCGTGTAGTAGTTAGGGCTTTCTGTAAACTGACTGCATTTCATTTAAACCTCAAAACAGCCTAGGTTGCAATTATCATTACCTCATTTGCAAATGCAGAACTTGAGCATTAAATATCCTTCTCAAGTTGGTAAAGTTGCATTCAAGGTCAAATGCAGAGGCTGGGACCTGACCTCCTTCTCAGCTTCAGCTCCTGCAAGTGCTCGGGAAGGGCCAAGTGGAGTCTGGGATGTGGCATGGGTGGAGTTAATCACCCCAAGGGGGGCAGCTGAGTTCCTGGGAGAGAAACTGTGAATGAATGGAGTAGGGGTGGCCCTCACTGCAGGCAAGCTGCCTGGTTTCATGCCACCAAGAAATGCAGGAATCTACCAGTGCCCAAGCTCACACATGCCGTCACCAGTAATGCAGGCTCCATTCCCTCACTGATGCACGAATGAAGGACCTTCCTCCTGTTTCCCTGCCACGCAGGACCAGGAGCTGCTGCTGACCTATGTCCCTGGCACAGGGTGTAAGGGCCCGGCCCTCAGTACTTCTATCACTGGCTGAATGGACAGACACAAAGATGGACAGTCAGGTGCTGGGTGATTTAAGGTAGAGGAAGGGGCATAAATACATCTTTTCCATTTTCTCTAAGTTGGGACTTTCCTCAGAGGACTGTGATTGCAGTATTTCAATGTCAGATAGTGTCCCCCAATGAGTAACATTAAGGATGTCCCAAGTCCAGGAACATGGCCTGCCTCAATAAACAGATAAGAATGGTGTGTAGGTTGCATATTAATAATTCAGAACCCCTCAAGTGGTCAAAAAACCTCTTGTTCTCTCCAGTAACCTAATTTCCCATGTTTACTTACTTTGCAAACCTTTAAATACTTTAAATTTTAATGAAAGTAATAAATGCACGTGTTAAACATATAAAGTAGTGCAGAAAGCTGATTAGACAGGGAGAGATAGTAATGAAGGGAGAGACAAAGGGGGAGAGAGAGAGAAGGAGGGAGCAAGGGCTGGAGGAGGGGCAGGGGTGGGAAGAGAGACGAGAAGAGGGGTGGAGCCCTCTAGCCAACCTTCCCACCTCTGGACCTGCTCCTCAGAAGGAACAACTTCAACTGGCTCTGAGGTCAGGCCCCTGGGAGTCACTCCCACACCTTGTGATAAACCTTACACACCTTTTTGATCAGCTTCCATGCTTCTCCTGCTGACATGTAAGACGTGGCTCCTTTCCCATCACCCCAGCTCCCAGTCCAGTAGCATTAGAGTCTGTAGTGTATCTGCAGTAGTGTCTGCAGCAATCACGACTCCTAGCGCCTTCCCCCAGCAAGGAGGTGCCCGTGATGCCACGCCACGCACGTGGTGGTGGCCATGCAGTTACCCTCCTCTCCTCATCCTTTCCTCTGCCCTTGACAGACACTTTTCCTTGTGAAGGCTGACAACGCTTTCAGCCTATTTTTACTCATAATTAAGTCTCTTGTGCTTTGCCTATAGAGTCTAGAAAGCTGGAAACCAATTAACCTGAATTAGTTAGCACAGCTAATCACTGCAGCAGATAAACCCCAATTAAAGAGTAGGACAAACACAATTGTTTGTTTTGGGGTACTGGCTCATGAAGGTAAACAGGTGCATGAGCAGCCACCTGGGATCGCAGGTTCAAGGCTCTGCCACCCTGACCCCATGACTTCCACGGCCGTCCTCGGTCATCCCATTTTAGCTACAGCCCAGAGGACTAGCAGAGGGTGCACTCAGGGTCACAGACGCCCGTGCCCAGGTGGGCAGTGCCCTGGGCTGGACTACCCCCTGCAGTTCGTCACACCCACACCCTGCACTATGGGGCTGTGCTCCTGTCCTGCCTCGGGGTCCACTTCTTCCACTCATAGGAGAGGTTCCTGTACCATCCAGATATTTTCTTTCTTACACTTTACCAAATATGCAAACCAACCCTTGTTTTTACTGAATATATTGGGCCTTGCATTTATTTCAAAGTGTTTTCCTATAATTTCTAATTGCTTTTTCTATTGAGTAAGGAAATACCAACCCTTGTCACTATGATGCTGTGCACTGCAAACAGTGGTCAGACCCACTCAGTTTCCTCTGGGGTCTCTCATTGGGTCAGTGGCCGCATACTTGGACAGTAACTTCTTGTCTCATTTTGGAGAGGGTGGTTTTTTTCCTTCATTTCACACCTTTTGTGGCCCCCATTGTCTCCCCCTCAAGATCAAATGCATCTACTTAGAGACCTTGTCCCAGTTCACGTCCCCACCCCTGCATCACCTCCACCCTCACATCCTTGCACAGGTCAGGGCAGGGGGGAGACTCTGCAGGGACAGGAGTGATATGACCACAGCATGGAAATGACAGTGTGAGAATCTGAATACGGTGTCTGCTGGTGTTCAGAGTGTTACAGGATGATGTATTTTGGGAAATAACTCTTGCTTCCTGCCTAACAATGTAGATGGTGTGTGTGCACAGCACAGACAGGTTTTTCAAGTATTAAAAAAATGCTTCCTGGATAACCAAAAGAATGCTGCTTCCCAACAAATGGATGTGAGCTCCGTGCTAAAAACTACAATGTGACTCCTAGTTGAGATAAATCATTAGCTGATACATAGGTGATAGATAGATAGATAATAGATAACAGATGATATAAAGATAAATGATAAATAATAGATGGATAGATAGGTAGGTGATAGACAAGTAGATAGATAATAGATCGGTGATAGGTGGATGGATAGATGATAGATCTAAAATCAATAATCATAAGTGGATGACAGATGATAAAAGAGCTGACAGATAGATGATAGACAGATAGATGATGATGATGATAGATAGATAGATAGATAGATAGATAGATAGATAGATAGATTTGAGGAGCTTTAGGAATATCAGGGTCACCTTCATTTCACAATAAGGAAGCTGGTGGTTCAGGGTGCTGCAGATAAGCACTGATGCAAGTGTTGAGAAATGTGAGCTCTGAGTTCTCCTCCCTCTGACTCCCAGTGTGTCTTCTCTCAGGGTCTGGGCTTTCTATCTGTAAGCGACACTGGTGAATTAGATAACCGCGACACTTTCCTGCCCTAAAACATGAGGTAATATCTGGGATTTGGGGGAAGGAATACGGAGAAAAGTGGGAGAGAAGCAGAAGTGTGGAAAGTTCTGTTCATGTACAGTAGATTTTCCAAGGGAGTTAAAATGAAAGATCACAGTAGGACAGCAAAAATTGATAAATATGAGAAAGAAACATGTTTCCATGTTGAAGGAGAATATAAATAAAAATCAAATCACTAAAAAAATGTTTGACTCGTGTCTGAATGTGATTGGAGCCAAAAGCATAGGTGGCATTGCCTTGAACTTCAGGCGCGGGGTAGATGCATTTCCCTGAAAGAAGCAAGAAGGTGCTTCCAGTCTCCTGTTTCCAGAACCTCGAGGTGCCCACCAAGAGCTGGGGTTTGTTTCCTCTCCCACAGATGTTGGCAGGCCTCTGTGGAGGCTTCAACAAATGAAACCTGTGGCAGCCACACCTCCTGCCAGCTGGGGCAAGGGTACAGATGTCAGTGCAAGTCCGGTGGCTGTCTGCCAGCGCGGTTGCCCCAGGATCCTCCGGCCACGCTGTGAGGAAGCTCAGACCACACAGTGAGGCCACAGGAAAGTGTTCCAGCCTGAGACCCAGCTAAGGGGTCAGCCAAAGTCAACATCTACTGTGGGCAGTGAGGGGGCATATGAATGTCTCCAGCTGATGCCATGTGGAGCAGCGTCCAGCTGTCCCTGCAGACCCCTGTCCATGTTGTAGATTTGTGAAGAAAATGAAACTGTGAGTGAGCTGTTGGGGAGGTTTGTCCCACAGACATAGCAACTGGATCCAAAGACTGATGCCTGTAACGTGGAGAGGGGCAGAAGTTTCATCCCCCCAGGTGAAACAGCTGTATCTGTACATGTTTGATGTTTATGTGACAGCTAGGTTGTACTGGGGCCAATGGATAACAGATCTCTCTAACTTTCTCCAGGCAAGGGGCAGATCCAGCAGGGTGTGCTCACCCGATGGAAGAAGTGCTTAGAATGGTGCCCGCCTTGCACACAAGAAGTGGCATCTGGTATTTATTAAATACAGTGAAAATCGATGCATCTTTTCTGTGTAGTTATGGAGAAAGGAGATAAGGACACCTCTCAGAGCCTTGAGTCCTGCTAAGACATTCATGCAAGTCGCCTTCTGGGTGTCTGCTCCAAGGCCCGGAGAGCAGCAGCCAGGACCCCTGCCCTGACTGCACCATCTTAAAACGGGCTCCGAATCCTGAGGTGCGTGCTGATTGTGTTGCCGAATTATACCTTAAGATTGAATAACATCACTAAGCAGACAGACACCTTGGGTGAACTCCACACCTAACCACTCCTGGGGAAATGAATGCCAATCAGCCAATATCCAGAATGGAAAGTGTCATAACTGATCATTTGCATCCAGGCCAAAAATATCATATGATTCTCCACTTTATCTCCTGACCCCAGTGACTCGCAGGACAGAGCATCTGTCAGATGTGTGTGAGCCAGCATGGGCCCCCAAGTTAGGGAGCAAATAGTTACGGCTCTCTGAAGGATTAAAAAAAGTTTCACTCAAGCAAAATATGTTTGCAGCTGCGCATTACTAGAGAGAAACTTTTGAGGTAGTATCCTTCCATTTTTAAAAATTTTCTTTTTAAGAGCATCCATGCTTGGGTTTGGCACCTTAAAACAAGCCTTTTCCAAACCCTGTTTTTACTGGGTGCCCAGCACACACTGGGGACTGAGGTAAGTGTCCGTGCACAAGACTAAGGAGAAATAATCCCCCCCCACTTAAAGGATGACAGCCCAGGAGAGAGAGAAAGCCGAGTCAGTGGAGAAGGATGATAAAGGATTAGAAAAATCTCTCTGGACACCATGTTCATTTTCAGGGACTTATAAACAAATGCTAATTTGTTATTTTCTGCCCAATACTGAACAAGAATGAAACACTATAATCTCAGTTTTCCTCCACTTAAAATAACTTATGCAGAAGGTGGATTTCAAATTTCTAGATTGAAATACACACACACACACACACACACACACATATATGTAATGTTGTTGTTTTGTTTTTCCTCAGCTTGTATCAACTCTGCGGACCTGATTACCGAGTATAACCTGTTGTTATGAGCTAAATTTTGTCCTCCAGAAAATGATGTATTGAAGTCCTAACCCTCAGTGCCTCAGAACGTGGCCTTATTTGGAAATAGAGTTTGTGCTGGTTTATTCACTAAGATTGTGTCATATTGGTGTAGGGTGGGTTAGGGTCGTTCACAATCCAATATGACTCGTGTCCTTGTAAGAAAGTGGCCCTGTGAAGTCAGAGACACGGAGGAAAGGCTGTGTGAAGGTGAGGGCAGCAATTAGAGGGATCGGCTGCAAGCCAAGGAAGCCCAGGATGACCACCGCCACCAGAATCCAGGAGCTGAGGAGGGATCCTCTCCCACAGGCTTCAGAGGGGACATGGGGTGGGTGACACCCTAATTTTGGACTCCCGGCCTCTGGGATTAGAAGAGAATTCATTTCTATTCTTGGAAGCCACCCAGTCTGTAGCACTTTGCAATGCACACCCCAGGCCACTGAACCCCCTGTGAGGGAACATGGTTCATCGGCGACACACACATATCTGGAATCAGAAGCCTGCGCCCAAGCATCTCTAGACTGACCTCACACAACTCTCTACCAGTGAGCAAATGCCTTGGCCTCTGCACCTACATCTCCTCTTTGCAGCCGGCGCTGGTGGTAATAATATCAGGTAGCTCCCACAGTCTTTTGAGCGTGCACATGTTTGTATGAACAGCACTTGGCCGGAAGTCTGGCACACAGGGGGTCAGTGGAATAACACATGTCCACCCCATCCCCATTGACATTTTGACCGTCCCCTCTGGTCCTTCTCCCATGCATTATAAGCACTGTCAGAAGCAATGACCACAACCACCTTGCATTTTGTGGGCAAGAGCATATCATGGTTTAATCGAAGAGCAGGATAATATTTTCTTCTCCTTTCAGTACAAAAGCTCATGCAAATCCTTTGCTGATCAGTGTGTAGGATAAGTTCAGCCACTCAGTGCCTGTGATGTCAGATAAAGCATGGAGTTGGGAAGCAACCATTCCTGGGTAAGACCCATCTGGGATCCAGTCTCGGCAAAGAATAGTAAGCTGCTGTGAACATTTGAGTAATTTATATAATTGTAAAAATGGAATTTTATTTGCTTTTCAATTTTTCTTCAAGAAGTAAGTGATGTCAGGATACAGTGCGTGCCTAGCATTGGACCCAGTGTACAGCAGGCATCCTAATGTTTTCTACTTGACATGTTAAAGAATAATACTTCATCCTTTTAATACTTTAAAGCTTACCAAGTGATTTCGCATTGCCTCACTTGGTCATGTGAGGAGAGCAAGGTGGAGAAGTTTACCTAACTGACAGAGACAAGAGAGAAGAGAGAGGAGGAGGTTTGGGAAGAAGACTGACAGGCCCAGCTTCCTAGGGCCTGAACCGGAGGGACCAGGATGTGAGCCTCAGTATGCAGAGGCCAAGTTCAGGGCTCCTCCTGCCAGGGCATTCTTCTCTCTCATAAGCATTTCATGTGCCTTAGTCTTTATTTTTTCAAGTGGTTCTGGAATACTTACATTAATTTACTTGGTAATTGTATACATTGATAGAAAACAAGCTGCTTATCTTCACAATACAATTGGGGATCAAAAAAATCTTGGAATTTATTTATTGGGATTTTTTTCCACTGCTCAAAAGTTTCTAAACTCATCAGGGAAATAGGGAGGGTGGAATGTGCGGGCCATGCCATTTTAGGTAAAAAATGCGATGAAAGAGTCTTCAGAAAAATTCACTGAGGCAGAATGCATCCTCTTACAACAACACCAGCTGGTACACTGATGCAGATGGGTTCCTAATACACTCACCTAGAGGAGGAAACCTGTACTACAAGGGACTCGCCCTCTAGAAGATAATTCAGTTTTTTTGGTGGGGGGTGTCCTCCCTTGTAAGCTACTCTCAGAGTATGTTTATTTGCTGTGGGCGAATGTGTATCTGATTGTGAGTGAGAGTGTGCAAGTGTGTGTGAGTCCATACATGAGTGTGTGCATGTCAGAGAGTGTGTGTGTCATTCTAAAAGCAAGGTTGATGCTGAATGCTGATTATAACTCGTGGAGCTGACCTGTTTGGGTGCAGAACTTATCAAATTTAAACACTAAGACTCAGTGAGGACAAACAATTTAATGTTAAAAATTGCACAAGCAAAAACGGTGCACTCAGTCTACCAGGGCCTATATTCTGCAAACATTTCTTGCTGCCCATGATCTGCTTATTTATTACTTCTGTGAACATGCCTTCTCACCAGGCAGGGTTGCTTATCAAACTCTGCCCCGGCCCTCCTGGGGCCCAGCAGGAGTCATCCAACTCACCCTGGACTGGGGGCTGCCTCTCTGCAGCGTCACGCTGCTCCTGGCAGGAACGTGGTCTTCCTACAGCTCACAGGTTTGTCGGCTTTGTCGAAAAGCAGCTGGGCGAGGTCTCCTGCTTTAGAAAAATGTTTCTAAAGAGGTGGTTCCTGAATTTGTCATTTCCTGCCTGGACACTGTGACAGGCCTCTTGACTCACCTTTCGTTCACAGGTAGTGCCTCACCCATGTACACGTTTATGATATTAACGTGCATCACGCCCGTGTGCACATCTAACCCGTCATGGGCAAGACAGCCTATAGGGTCTGCAGCTGGGGTTTCGGATCCTAAGAAGCCTTCACACACTAAGGGCCCAGGTGTCTGCAAGGCCTGGGCCAGAGTCACTTTTTAAATCTCTCTTTTCTCCATGATTTTTTTCTTCCATCAGACAGGAATAAGACATAGCCCAGAGTCATACTGAGGGTCACAGGAGGGTGACCTGGCTTAGGGTCTCGCATAGGAGGGGTCACTGAGTGTGATCGGTAATTGCGATAGAAGCAGAAAGTAGACGACTGCCCACTGGGCTGCCCAGCCGATCGTGGGGACCACACTTGTCTTAACGCCCAGTCTCAGCACAGGAGTTGAAGAAGCTCTCCGTGGGCGGATAGCAGTGGAGTTTCCTTGAGTTCCAAAGGGGATCGACTTGATGGTTTTTTTCTAATTTTATTTTAATCATTGTTCAAGTACGGTTTTCTGTCCTTTACTCCCATCCCAGCCCACCCATCCATCCCTCCCCACATCCCTCCCATTTCCACCCCTCCTAGTTTTTGTCCATGTGTCCTTTGATTATTTCTTGATAAGAAACAGTGTGAGGTCTCCAGTGACATAGCTCGTTAGCCATTCCCTCTGGATGGGACACGGCTCCTGCGTGTTCTGGTTGGTTTGTGATTTCAGTTTCCTCCTGCTCCCGACTCTGCACCACCACGTCTTCCTGCGCCTGCGCCCCGCCCTGCACCGCCTGTTGTCTGGGCAGGAGGACCCATGTTTTATTCTGGTGGCATGACCAGAGCAAAGCCCCACACCCAGTTGGAATCTGCCCCTAAGAAAAGAGGCAACTCCTATGCGTCCAAGGTGCCCCAAGTTTTCGAGGGCGCTAGCTGCTTTATTATAATATGGTGGCTTTAGCAGCTGGATTCTCTCCTTCTCTAGGGCTTCCTGTTGTTCTGGGCTGTTGAAGGGTTAGCAGGTGTTCAAATCAGTGTTCTGGTTGAAATGTTCTTGTATTACAAGAACATCTTTTAAGTTGCCTTTCATTGATTCAGCATTCACTTTGTTGCTGTAAGACTTTGACTGTTTTCCAGAATTCTGACCAATGTTCAGATAGTTTCTTTTTCTTTTCTTTTTTTTAATGTTTCTATGAATAGACTGGAGAGCTGCCTACTCCATTAGTTTGCTGGTATCACCCTCTAAAGCAGCCATGCTAAACATATTCAGTCAATTTTTCCTCCCAGAAATGGTATGTGGCTTTTTATTTGCTCATAGGTATATGTCATTGTTAAAATGTTCTCAGCATAGCTTCAGAATCATAGGAGAGCTGCATTGATGTTCAGATTGTAATTGTATGATTAGTTAATGATTTATAATAATAGGTTCACAAACTGAGGCAAATTAAAGGAGCAAGTTTAGTTCTATACAATAATTACTTAAAGACTCAACTCAGTGACCCCAGTGAAACATTGTCTTATTGTATAATTATATATTTTGTATTATTGAGGTCATGACTTGAAGCCAAAATACATTTATTTCTACCTAAAGTCTAAAAATTTTTTTTTTGGCCTGGGCTTATAGAATGAAAATTAGTGTGTCTTAGTGACAAAATTGTCTTATCAAAGGAAATATTCAAAATGTAAATTAACACCTGGCCATGTGATGTGAACTACTTATTCCTTCTATGATTTTAGTGTGATTTGACAATCTAAAACATTAGTTTCTATTCTTTTTTTCTATTTAACTCTCAATGCTCATAAACAAAGATGAACTGAACTAGCAGTATTTTAAGATTGTTGTCAAGACAATGTATATAACAATAAATTTAAAAATGTACCTCCAAAAAGTTCTGTTTAAAAAAAGTTACAAAGGTACAACCAGAACTACTAGTTATTCGATGTACCTTAGAAAATAGTGTAAAATGCTGAGTGAATGTGTGCGAAAATGCATGATGAGGCTATCATACCACAAGGTGGCAGATTAAGGCCACTAAACCGATATTTTTCGCAGCACTAAGACTATTTTCCTTTTGCCTACATGTTGACTTTTTACAGTTTTTAATAAAATAATACAAACTATGCACATTTTGGATGTAAACTGATAATTGGAGCTCTAGTATAAATCAAACATTATTTTTCAATAAAGAATCCCTTTTCTGTTTTGCTTTAAGATATACTGCATATTTTTCTTAAACGTAATTATTTTCTCCAATTTCAATGTCTGTCTAAGGATTTCCCTGAAATCCCCAGATCTTCTATGTATTCGGTGAATATCAAGGGGCGCACAACAACCTGGTGGCTTTATTTCTAAATAGAATTTATTTTTGGCTGTTTGGAATCATGAGACATTTAGAATTACAAAAACAAACAAATAGACTGGAAAAAAAAACAGAATTGAAACATCGTTACTTTGGAATCAGTTTACTCCAAATTCTTCCTGTTACTATTTAAATTCCCTTAATCTCTGCCTGAATAATATGTTTTCATTTTGAATATTCAGTTTCCTGATATATTGTTATGATCCCAGGCTTTGGTTATATTTTAAAATATGTGATGCTGATGGTAACACAAGTGTAAACATGTGTCTAAATTTACCAAATTGTATACATTATTAATTAATTATATACATTGTGAGCGGTGTTTTTCTATGCCAACTATACTTAAATAAAGCTGGAGAAAAAGCTTAATTCTTAAAATCAATAAATAATATATATGATACAACCGGTGAGAAAGGTCCTAGCCATAAAAAAACTTTTTTAAGTGTGTTTTCTTAGGGCACTATCAAGATGTTAAATGCTTCTGTGTTGGAGAAAGTGCGTGTGGTCACTATAGCTGCAGGGTGAGACTGAGAATATGTTTTAAGAACAACTTAGTCCCGAAAGGAAATGCCTGGGTGATTCAGTTTTAGAAAACTTCTTCAAATTTTAAAAGAGAAGCTTGTTATTATTTGATTTAACATTTATAAAGATCAAAATTCCAGCCTTTTTTGAAGATAACATGGACTGGAAAGGAGAGCAGAATTTGGGTCATAGAAATACCAGTTAAGAGTCCTTTCCAAGATTCCTGATCAAACATTAATGAAGATTCAGACCTGTACAGGGAAGAGGGCAAACACAGGTAGGTATGGAAAATTCATAACCGACCAGTAAGTTCAAAGAGCATATATTTATTCATTGAACAAATTAATTGAACTCCTACATAATGTTAGGTATGTTTTTAACATTAGATTGAAATTTTGAAAAAGAAAAAAAAATCAAAAGATTTACAGAACTCTTCTTCTCCTGAGAAGACATACCACACTGTGATGCTGTGTTCCAAGCAGAGGGAACTAAAATTGCCAAAGCATTAAAATTAATGTGTTTTAAATACAGTAAAGAGACTAAAATTAATATACAGAAGTTAAAAATGGAAAGGTATTTCCCTTAAAAGGGAAAGGAGATACCTTTATAAATCACCTACTAATTTATGTCCTGGTGTTATATAGGCATTGGATATATAGAAGTGAAAAAATATAACCCCTTTTGACAGATCTTACAGTCTGCTAGCGAACTTGCTGTGTTCGGGGAGAGGTAGGAACCTATTATGTAGGTAAGAGAAATATCTGTGGGCGTGAAGAGTATATGCAGTGGTTTCTTGGTACAGACGGGTTGTTCTATAACAATGCCATTAGCCTAGATAAAAATATCACAAAAGAAGCAGTTATTCGTGAAACAGGATGGAAGAATTGCAGCAATAAGTGCTGCTTTTAAGATGTTGAATGTGCCACACTTTGGGACTACTAGGAAAAGATGTCATTGCAAATTAAAATCTTAGAGAAAGTTACTCACATCTAGTCAATATTTTAAAGCTAGAATATAATTAGAATAAGTGAGATACAAAGTTCTATTGAACATTAAAAGGAAGATCATATTTGGTTAAGAACCAGAGGAAGATTTCTGGAATATATACTAACTGATGTGTAGCATCAAGAATGAGTAGGATATTGGGAGAAGTAAAGTATGTTAGGGAGAGAAAGTTACCCAAAGCGGAAAGCAAAGTATAAATACCATTAAGGAAATTTAAAAAGTATAAGACAGGAGCTATTTTAGAAACACTGTAAGTTTGCTTGTGCATAAGATTCAGAGAAGTAAGATTGCCATTATTTTACAAATGTATTCATTCAACTAGGGGAGTATATTTTTATTTATTCAGTCCCATACTCATATTTTCATCTAATGTATTGGAGCCAACAATGATGTAAAGGCAGACTAAGGCAGGAGAGAAACAAAACAGGAGTAAAAGTCCTATTTCTAAGGTTAAAGCACGGAGATTGTGTTCCAGAGTAAGATGAAGAAAAATCAGGCTTAGACATTAATAGTCTATCTGAGTAACCAAACATCAGGATAAACAGTTCTCTAACACAATGTACCCCATGGCTCTTCAAGAGAACTCTGGGCCCAGCAGTTTTATGGGAGCTCAGAAAGAATAAATATGTCAATAAAAGGCAGGTCTTGACTCAAAAGATGCAATGGCATGTGATGCCCAGGCTAGACTGCAGTGCTGGCATAGAAATAGATAGACTTCATGAGCTACTACTGCACACCAATGTAGTTGGTTAAGGCTGAAGGAACAGCCTTTTTAACTAGTCATGGTTTACTCTGGTTAGTATGGTGGACATCTTCATGGACTGAAAGAGTGGCAGAAGGGTTCAGCCATCAGAGGAAAAGAAATATGGCCACAGAATATGAAGAAGGGTATGAGTCACCAACCATGCACACAACATTTCCTTGTTAGGTGCAAGCAGTACATAGTACTGTCATCAATCTGAATCAAGGTTTTGGAATGAAGGTTTCGGTGGGGTGGGGTGAGCAAAAGGGAGAGCAATAATAAGTAATCTTTTGTATTATATAGACTTTACCATAACTAGGAGAGTTCTAATGGAACAAATAAGTGAGAACTTAAAACTCAAATGGTCATATTGTAAACATTGACACTGATGTATGGATAAGATGTTAATTTCACTTCTGTCCTCTGCAGCAAAGGGCAGAAAATGCCTTTGAATTTGCAGTTCCCTTAGGCTGAACACTGTATCAGAGTCAACATTTACACAGCTCCATCCTCATTTTATTCTTTTGTCTATCTATACGGAACTTCACAAGGAGGCCTTCACTCACAAATCTATCTGCAGTAATTACCAGTCATGACTTTTGCCCTACCCTTGTTATCTTGGTAATGTGCTTATCACTTCAAGGTATTGTGTCGTGTGTATGCTATTTACCTGAGGCTATTAATCTGAAATAGTTTAATAATAATTTGGAAGGCTGGGCAGATGAACCAGATAGCAGTTATCGTTTCAATCTAACCAGTGTTACCTTTATAAAAATCAGTTGCTGTTAATTTTATACTGCAAAGTTATTGTTAAGGCTCAAAATATTCTTGCCTGTTTCTAAGATCAGAAGAACCAAACTTCCTTAGTTCAATTTTAAATCATAAAATCATAAAGTGAACTAGCACTCTGCTTTTGAGCTACCTGTATCTGCACTTTTGAATTTATTTTGGTGACCATCAAGGCAGCAGCTGACTTCATATTTCCCTTTACTTTCTGATTTCAGATAATTGGATTCTGCAAGATACCTGAAGACTGTGGCTTACCGTAGGCGCTGATCAAAGCGGCACAGATATTTAGGCCAGGTGGCACATTGTGTGGGGCGTTAATGGCACATCTTTGATTAGATATATCCAATGTTTTGACAACTGAGACAAAGGACATTGTCATTCTTTTCTGAAGTTCTGCTAGTCACAAACATGTCTATTCCCTCCTTTTTTCTCTTGTAAACTCACATTCACCACTGAATGTTACTTACATCTAGTAATTAGAGATATTTACAAGATAGCACATTTTATTTTTCAGTTTATTAGTGTCCTAATCAAAGTTTTCAATGAGGACTGACATTGAGTTAACAAGCTTTTACAGAGAGAAGCTTTACAGGAGAAATTTAGCTAGAATCTCAGGTTTCCAGGGAAAACATCCAGCAGCTAAACCATTAAGGTAATTACAGGGAAAGAGAAGTGAACTGAAGCAGTTTGTCAGAGCAAGAAATCGTAGATCTAACTTAATTGAATTCTCTGAATAATAATAAAAAAATGCATCAGCTAAAACACAGGGAGGAATTTTAAGCCAAATCCTGAGCTACTGGTAATAGCTCATTATAATAGAAGTCACTAAGTAAAATGATTTAAATGTGCTGAATATTAAACAATCACTAATATGTAAATACTGTGAGTTATATAAAGCATTACAATCTTGGAATATATAAATACAAATAGAGATATTAAGCTTCGCTCTAATATTTCTAACTTTTGCCAATTTTTAAAAGCCTAAGTTAAGCAGATTTATTTTTCCACTAATAAATAACGTGTTATGCACAGGTTATTTATTTAAGTCTATTGATTATTTGGGAAAATAATCCATGAATTAAAGGAAGATTTACTTTAACATTTGTTATACACTAGAAAGTGAGAACAGATAGTTTCTGTGTTTATTTTATATAAATTTGAATCATAATTGTTTCATATTTCACTTACTATACTTTAAATGCACCCTGAGGAAAATATTTCTAAAAATATTTAATTATATTTTAGGTGTATAATAGCTTAACATATTATCTACGAAAATTACCTGTCTTAATTTTAAGCTGACCGTGGAATTTTTCCAACATATCATGTTGAAAATTTGCTATTACTTCATGAAATTTCTTCAACAAATCATTCCTCCCAGTTCCTGACAACTTTAGAAAGTCAAAATAATTAAAAACTTATAATTATTTGAATCTCTTTGATTATGTATATTTTAGTGATTGTATGAATGAGGAAATAAAATTTTAATATTTGCACGATGGGGCATACATTGAAGATTGTTGTCTTTGCAGACATGTAATGAGACAAGGCAACACATAAGCATCCTATCATAACATTAATTCATCCCATCAGATTTGCATCGAGCCTCTTTGACCTGCAAGGCAGTGATTGTCATGTTTATTGTAATATTCAAGGAGCTGTCAGCCAAAGTTAAGAGAATCTGATGGGCCCTTAACTGTAGAAAAGAGTAATTTCTGGAAGCACAACATCTAATGTTTCAAAGTGTACTGATTTGCATTTACTTTCAATAAATATTTTTTCAAAAACTGACTTATGGGCTTATTGAAATTCATAATATTAATAAAACTTTGAAGGCCTACTACCAATTATAGGCAACAGGTTCTTCTGGAAACACTGCCATTCATTCAATTTACTTCCTGGTAAAAATACCTAACTAATTCTTCAAATCTGAAAACAGGAAAAGCCCTAGGGCATGACTAAAGATCCCTCAGTCTGTAGAAAGAGCCTACTTTATATTACCTTGTGTGTAATGGATGATTAAAAATAAAATTTTCATTAAGCTCTCCCATAAATAGCTTGTCTCTTTTTTTTACCTCCCCAATTCATAATTAGTTGCAGATTCTTCAACTACAATTAAATGTACATTCATTTTAAACCATATTATTTATAATGAAATATATAGGGACACTATGTCACATGGATTTGAGTGCATACTTTGTTACATCACAGATTAGAAGTCTAAGAGATTTTAGTTATTACCATCTTGAGTTTACACATATGAAATTACTCTGAATGTGTGTAGAGCCAAAAAAAATAGGCTTTTATGGCACATGAAATTTCCAGAGTTCAGTTGAATTTGGAAAATTTGACCTAGTTTCACTGATGAAAACTATAATACAATATTGAGTATATAAACCAGACATAAACTGACAACTATATATATTATATATTATAATTATATATAATTATAATATATAATTCCATTTACACAATAGCCTATCAATTTATATGGCCTCAATAACCAAAATAATTAATCAACTTATACTCTTTAAGTAAAAAATGATGGTCTTATAGTTTATTTTATAGGTATTATCGAAATGAGAAGTGAAAATGAATAAAGAGCTATGACTTTCCCAGTTCAAGACATTAAACTGAGCACACCAATTGTGACAGCATTTCTAAACATAAGTCAACATATGGAAAAAATAAAAGGCAAGTAGAGTCACAAAGTAGAACCAGGGTTTTGTCAATGCGAAAAGCAAGACAGAGGGGACCACTGTGGGAAGGAGAGGAAGAAGTAGGGCAGGGTGCAACTATTTTTGTAACAGCTGAAAATCAAGAGATACTACCAAAGTTAATGGATCCAAAGATGACTTTTAAATAAACTATTTAAATGTACAAAGATAAATAGCAATGAGAAAAAAGAAGAAAATAAAGAAAGGAGAAAAGATATGGTACAAGATGAGCTAAACGTTTATGGGGCTGCAAAGTTAAGAAATTAAACAATAAGGTATAAAAATGTTATCTAGAAATATAGTAATAACCACAATAACCACCAAAGAACTAAACAAAATAAAAAAGAAATAATTGAAAGAAGTTAATTATGGAAGTGATGGGCATCCGGGAGACGTGTAAGGCAACTGTTCTTTCTCAGTATAATCTCTACTGCACTATTCCATGTTTAACACAATGAATACATGTATCATTAGAGAGCAAGGATAACATCATCCACACTCTCACATGACCAATTACTGTGTATGACTGAGAAAGCTGGACAGTGAAAAAGGTTGATAGTAAATAAATGATTCATTTACACTATGCTGTAGGACCACCAAAAAGATGAACAAGTGGGTCCAAGAGCAAATTAAGCCTGAAACATTGCTGAGGTAAAAATGACAAAACTGAAGCTGTCCTCCTTCAGACACATTGTGAGACGGCTGGGTTATTCGGACCAAACAATAATGCTGGGAAAGGAAGACAGCCAGAAAAGAAAAGAGGAAGACCGAATATGAGATGGATGGACTCCACAAATGAAGCCATGGGCATGAGTTTGCAGGAGCTGAGCAGGGCTGGGGTGAGACGGGACTGCTGTGGACATCACTCATTCATAGGGCTCCCGGGAGTAGGGGCCGACTCACCGGTACTTAACGCAGAACACACACATGCTGCCTTCTTAAAATTAATAACATTACAAGCCCTGCCAACAATTATAACTACCCTCTGTTAACTCAGTCACTGTGAGCATGATGAGCAAGAATACAGGAACAAGTATAAAGGACACAAAGGACACATGGACAAAAACTAGGGGGGTGAAAATGCGAGGGGGGAGGGCTTGGGGGTGGGCTGGGATGGGAGCAAAAGACAGAAAACTACTCGAACAACAATTAAAATAAAATGAAAAAAGAATGCATCCCTTGGGAAAATGATGAAATATATTGCAAAATGGATAAAAGTTAAAGGTAATATAAATATATTTTTGTTTTTTTTTGTGACTAAATATAACAGTCACTCATATTGGAAGATAATGAGCAGTGTTTGTATAAAAGAGTATCCTGAAGGATATTTCAAATTGGAACCTTAAAATGTTCTGTAACTGACCTACGTGGAAAAGAGTATGATTTTGAAAATAATTTTTTCAACACAGCATAAAAACAGTCTCCATGACTGGGTATTCACATGGGTTATGTATTTTCTCAGTAGGTGTTAGTGCACTTGTACAATAATACAATGTGTATAGAAGTAGTTTAGTGTACAATTAAAGTTTCTGAGTATTAAAAACTAAACAGATACAAAAATACTACATAAACATTTTATTGGCAATGACTACTGGGCAATTATAGATCTGCTTCTCTATTCTGACAAAATAAGTTTCAACAAAGATTCAGTTCTTGAGATAATCATTGCAGAAAGTATATAAAGCACTGATTTCTTTGTGCACATCATTTTGGAGTGAAACCTTCAAAGCTGTCATCTGTGAATATAAATGACAATCGCATTCATGAATATGAAACAAAGATTAATGTTATTTCTGATTGAAGTGGCATGCATAATATTTGCATTAGAAGGTGCAGGGTGTAGGAATAGAAGGGAATGCTAGCGTGCCTTTAGATAGGGCAATAAAGAATGTCTTGCTCTAATGTTACAGAATATGGCTAACTTGCTCTGTCCCAGGCTGAATGTGGGCCACCAGACAGACTCGTATGAATCACTGCTGCTTGGTCAGCACTTCCCTTGAGCAGTGAAATCAATACAGCCGATTCTAATTCCAGGAAGTCTCTGTTTTCACAGATTCTAAAAAACTATACGACTTTTAGAATTATTTGCCAATCATATAAATTTAGTAACTCAAAAAAGTAGAAATTTAAATCTAATGTGGTTTACTTTTATTTTGTATGATGTAAATATAACAACTCTCCTCAAAAAAGCTACAAACCCAAACTGAATCCAAACAATTGGTCTGAATCACAACTGTAACGAACAGGCAATAACAAAAGATACTATAAATGAAATAATATGAAAACTAGTTACATATTATTGAAGCTTATCCTTTGTAATTTGAAAAAGTTATAAACAGTTATATTTGTTCTGCATATATTTAACTTTTATTGGAAAAGAAAATTTGTTTAAGAATTTATTTAATTAAAATTGTACAACAGCCATCTACTCAGAGTCTCCTCAAACTGAAGAAGCATTGACTGAGAACTTTCAGCTGCTTGCGTTCTCAGGCATCTGGAAAGAGCAAATAGCCTACGGGTCCTTTAACCAAAATAAGTGAACGGAAAGCAGCAAAACATAATCAGAATTTGTAATATCTCCTGTCCTTAAATTAGCTAATTTGACTAAAATTATCATTTTTATCATGGAAAACAACCATCTCGTATTTTCTTATCGATGCTTGGGCTATTTTTATTGGCTTGTTTTAGTCTCAAATATATTTAAAATAGTAAATGTTTTTACTCAGAGAAGCACCAGTGTGGATGCTCACGTCAGTGTACAGTATTCGTTCAGTTACCACTGTCTGTTGCAGGACCGAGCCGCTCAAACTCTGCGCATGCCCAGGGCCTGTAGGACTGACCTTTCAGTGGCCTCTGGGAGAAACCCGCGATGGCACTGTGAGGTAATCACTATATTTCAGGCTCTTTGAACCTTCATCAAAAACATACCCAGGTGTGTTTTTGAAATTTAAATTATCTACTAATACCTTTAAAATATCTTTTGAATGGAAAATTTATCTTAGGAAATCTACATCTGTAATACATAAATAAAAAGATAAGCAAAAGTTATGGTCTTTCTTTATAAAAAATTATGATTTTAGTTAAATGAATTAATGTAAAGCTAGAAAATACCAAACCAAGAAATGTGTTAAGCTAACATTATATAATTTGAATAAATTTTTTGTGAACATATATGGAAATATTATGAGAACCTCTGCTTATTCTTTGCCAAATGTGCACAATTTGAGACCAGCACCTATGCAGAAAGCTTTTTCAGGATACCCAAGACAAATAATCTCAAAACCAATGCTCTAGGACCACAGTTGAGGTACAAAACTAAGGTCATATCCCACTGACAGAGAATGAACTTACAACCGCACTGGCACTTCCAAAGGGATACTTCCTCTTTAGGGAATGAGACTGTGTTAAAGTAAATTGCATGTGGTCAGTCACAATGGCAGTAGCTTCTGTAGAAAGACTACATATTTACTAAGTTATCCATTTATCTATTTTCCTTCCCTCTGTCCTTTCCTCTATTTATTATCTGTTTCAAAATATAATTTAAATCATTTCCCCAAAAACGTGTCTTTATTACCCATTTAGAGGTTAAAATGAATATTCTTAATGTTTTATTATTTTTTTCATAACATCCATCACAAGGTATTACATTATAAATAGTTGAGTATATTAAAATAAAATGTCATCTTTCATTAGTCTAAGTTTCTTAATGACAAAATTCTTAGTGCCTGTTACAGCGTATAGCAAAGAACAAGCATGAAATAATCATTATAGAAAGGATACATATGGCATGCTATTGTGTACAGAAATGCTAGAACGTAAGTACATACATTCATAAGAACTGTTTTTACTTCTACTTACGTGTGTTTTAATAAGAAAATTAGGACATTAGGGAATTCAACCTCATAAAATTACAAAGCACAGAGACAAGGTAGGAGCAAAAAAGGCAAGAAACAAAGGCCAAAATATGTAATTTTAGCTTTAATATATCCTTGAGTTTTGATTAAAATGTCTTAAATAGAACAAAAGCTTTCTTTTAAAATAACTATTATGTAAAACAATTACACTTACTAGGAGGAAAACAATAAACCTAAGTTACCTTTAACAACTCTTAAGGCATATAGCACTACAATACAGAGAAAAGGTACTATTCACAGGCAATAAAAAAAATTCTAGAGAAGTTACCATATTTTATATATCTTTTAAATGTGATAAAATTAATAAGAAGGATAAGTTTATACCATGAGAGTGATCGGACAACTGAATTGTGGTTTTCTTTCTCTAGAAAGGACATGTATTATTCATTGAAATATGTATATGAAGACTGTCTATCATTGAACACCACTATCCAATTGTATGCCCCAGAAATAACACTTGCACTCCAATAAATTCTAAGTTTAAAGGAATAGATGTAGCTCTTCTTCTCATAGTGAGTGGGCACCAAGATGATTACATGTTTCAAAGAAGAGGTGAAACACTCATTTATGCTACTAAAAGATAATTGTCTTAGACATGCATAAATATTTGATTCTTATTTTCATTTACCTTCAAATTTTTAGGGGAAAAATAAGAACAACGGTTCGTATAGAATCTTGACTCTAGTGTACAAAGTAATAGGTACAATGTATGAATTCAGTCACTTCTCTAACTTCCAAAGCTCGGTTCTGGATTTAAATCATGGCCTTACATTTACATTGTAGGTGGTCTTTAGTAAGTTATAAATATCTATCCCTCATTTTCTCATCTGTAAATGGGGGTGCCGATAGAATAATACCTATCAAGTTATCATATGGATTAGATGTACTAATTCATACCATATACTTGGGGCAGTTTTTGGTAGATAGTATCTATTTTTTTTGATGTAGCTATATTGTTATTTCCACATTGTTTTACTCTGAAAGTCACTAAATCCACTTTACTCAAATGTCCTATAGCCTGTTTGATCATCCCACACTGCATCTACTGAGCAGAGTATGCTCAAATTCTTTACCTAAGGTACAAGTGCTAAGATTTTTACCCAGACTCTCAGTTAAACTACCTTAGGGAAATATATAGTATTGGAGATTTTTCACTACCACGTACCAGAAAACAGAGTTTCCTGCTCTACACAAATTATTTATTTAATCTAGAATACTGAATTACTATACTTAAAGTCTATGATACTAAGGTTTCTTAATTAGCACAATTGGAATAAAAATAATAATTACTACCTGATATTATTGTAAAAATGGGATACAAAATTGAAAGGTGTTTGACATATGCTAAATATTTATTTTCTCCTTTCTTTCTCTGCTTTAATATGTTATTGGCCAATGTTCTATTATACTATATGCATTTCATTACTCTAATATTTAACAATTACATTGTATTTTGGTATAAAACTATTATGTGGCAATGAAAGGGTACATAGTAGGGGATGTCAAAGCAAGTCTAAGAGAATGTCATGATTTTACATATTTTTAAAATTCCTATAGCTATATAATAATAACTATATCAAGAAATGTAAGACTGGATATGTTTCAACACTGAACTGGACATCTGTTGTGTGGTAAAGGGTTAAATCTATAGGACTGAGTTGTTTACACTCTGAAATTCCAAGGGTCTTAAGACTGGCCCTTGACCAGCTCCTGAGAAATAAAATGAAAGACTTCCCTGAGAAGAGTCAACTTTATACCTGATGTCTTGGATTGCATCAGATAGTTTATGCTAACAGTATGATATATGATGAGTGCTTGCTTTTGTTCATTTGGAGCTTTGGGCCACAGTGTATTAATTTGACTTTTGGAGGGTTTGAAGACTGGGCAGCTGAGGTCAGTTAGATGCACAGGCACTGCATGCCTGTATAACTGATCCCCAGCAAAAATCCTGGAAACCAAGGTTCAAAAGATCTTCTCTGGTTGACAACACTTTGCACATGTTATGACACAATGTTGCTGAGAAGTAAAATGTGTCCATGTGATTCTACTGAAGAAGACAACTGGAATCTTTCACCTGGTTTTTTCTAGAGTCTGCCTGGGACTCTTTTTTCCTTTGCTGATTGTAATCTGGATCCTTTCACTATAATTCACCATAACCATGAGTAAAACAGATGTCACAGGCTTTGGAAATTCTTCTTGCAAGTCACAAAACATAACAAAATTTGGGGGTCCCTCATGAAGATCTCAAAATCACACTCTTTGAAAAAATGTAATGTCCCCAGTTCCATGCCATTCTAGGTGATCTGAGAATATAGTTCTTTGAAGCACAAAAGTTTTTAATCTTGATAAAATCAAATTGATCTGTTTCTTCAGTCACTTGTAATTATTTAAATCATTTCTAAAAATGCTTTTCCAAACTCAAGGGCATAAAGAGTTAATCACATATTTTTCTTTTTTAAAAATAATTTTATTCTGTTTTAGAGGGGAAGGGAGGGAGAAAGAGAAGGAGAGAAACATCCCTGGGTGGTTGCTTCTCACGTGCCCCCTACTGGAGACCTGGCCCACAACCCAAGCATGTGCCCTGCCTGGTAATCAAACCAGCAACTCCTTGCTTCACAGGCTTCACTCAATCCACTGAGCCACACCAGCCAGGGCTTAATCATATATTTTTCTATGAGTTTAATAGTTTTAGTTATTTCATTGAGATATATGATTCATGCGGAGTTAAATTTTTGCATATATTTTGTGGTAGAGGTTCATCTTGATTTTTTTTTACATATGGTTATCCAATTGTCTCAAACTTCTGTTGAAAAGATTGCTTTCCCAATTGAATAAAAAAGGACTCTTTGTTGAAAGTCAATTGATCATAATTTTTATTTCTGGGCTCTTAATTCCATCCTATTGATAAATGACTATCCTTATGCCAGTACTGCACTATTGATTATATCAGCTTTGTGGTAAATTTTTAATTGGAAAACTGTGAGTTTTCCAAATTTGTTATTTTTAAAGAGTAGTTTGGCTACTCTTGGACTTTTGTATTTCCACGTTAATTTGAAGGCCATCTTACCAATTTCTGCAAGCAAGGCACTAACACTTTGACAAGGATTGTAAAGAATCTGTATCAGCTTAGGGAATGTTTGATATGGATCACATGGAAGAATATATCACAATCTCCATTAGCCATTAGGAAACATTTCCAGTGAGAAACAGGAACTCTTTCTGAAATGTCATGTGAATAAAATGAGCAAACAAATTGCCCTTGCTGTTGTAAAGGTGTGACCTAACTCCAGTTCCTAACCAGAGGATACACAGGCAGGCATTGCCTACATGGTAACATTTTTTTTTTACTTAGGTCAGAATTTTGTGCCTGTCTACCTTCTGGCATTTGGACGGCGGTCAATTTTATGTCTGTAAATAAAAAAGATCAGAAAATACTTTGACTGCTTTCACTGTGATCCATATGTTTCCCAGAAAAGTCTGGCTTCCTGAACTCTTTCTTAAGAAATACAAGTCTTTCAAAAGTACATTTGTAAACCCACTCCATGTGTTTTATGCTGTCACCTTAGTATAACCCTTGGAAACCTCCCACAGCTTTTCCCATTACAGTGTCACATAATGTTTAGAGCCATCAAACTCAGTATTTTTTATTATTATAACATTTTCCCCTTAAAATACTGTCTTGGCTTTTGGACACTCTTTACTGTCCTCCTTGTGAAGATGGGATTTTATTGCTGTGACTCATAGTTTGTTCAGCTTTGTCTTCTCAAGCACAAAGTTGGCAATGGTTTCCTGCTGAGAAAGTTTTCAGTCTGAGACCGAAATTAAAATCTTTCTCGTTACATGTTAAAGTTTTGAGTCATTAGGGTTTTAAACACTATTATTTAAAACTTCATCATTAGAATTGTCATTCTTGTACATAGTAAGGAAGTTGCAAGAAACTGAATGTATCATTATATATTAAATAATATTTTAAAAGAGATTTCTTTTATTTCGCCTGTTCTGTAAGAGTATTCTATGGATTTACTATTATATGTGCATATGAACTGTGCTCATGTGCCCATGCACACAGGCACACACGTATGTACATTTTTTCTTCCACGACTATTAGCCAGGACACATAGAATGGGAAGAATTAGACTTTCCCCATAGATAGATTTCTCATAAGGGAGACATGATATAATATTTTTCCCTCCTGGACTTAGAAAAACAAGTGTCTTTTTCCTTTGCAGGATGGTAATGGTATACTGGGTTAAAGGGTACTACTTATGTGTTTTCTATTTAATAGAATGGATACAATAGATTCACTACATCAATAGCTGCTTACAGGAGCCAGAGATGTATTGATTTCACCATTAAGGAGACCACGGCTGCAAATGGAATCTTAACTTCATTAAGCTTAAGTAAGCGCGTTGTCATTACCCCAGATCCAATCTGTCTTTGTCTGTTGGTTGACCAAGAGTATCAAATGAGATGTAATAGAAATCACAGCACTTGTAGTACAATATCAGAGCAAGGATATTGGAGCCCAAGTGTTCAGGTACAAATTCAGTTTAATATGGACTAGCAGTGGAACTTAGGTATATTAGTTAATGTCTCTGGGCTTCAGCTTCTGCACAGTGAGGATAGTAATTGTATCTGCTTCTTAGACTCCTGGTTTGTATATAAGATAGTACATGTATATTATATAATATCCAATAAATATAGGCACAATAGTTGTTATTTTCATTGTTATTTATAACAGCTAGTTACATACATTTTGTATATATTTAAGAAGGGAATATTAATTAGATTGTTGAGCTTTAGAATATCTTTGACAGTACATCATTACATTTTCATCAGAGAATGTTTATGGTATGTAGAATACAAGTATGACCATTTCCATGAGGAAAAAGGTCTGTGAATGTTATGGCACTGGGGTTCTATGGCAAAGTGCAGAGATGAGTTCACGCACTGAAAGGTAGCAAGGAGGAACGGTGATGGTTTCAGGTTTGGGACAAAGCTTAAACAGATAAATCTCCAATAAGCAGGTAGATATAGGTAGGATTTATTTTTTATTGTAATTTTTTACATTGTTCCAAACATCAAATAATTAATTATTTATATAATGTCTAATTCAATTTTTATGTAATATGTATACAAACATATGTATGTGTGTATGTATATTAAATTTCAGGTTAATAATATCAAACATAACTGGCTTGACTTTAAAGAAAAAAGTAATTAAAGAATTACTTTAAAGAAAAAAGTAATGGAAATGCCATATATATATATATATATATATATATATTCAATTTGGGTTCATTTTTGTGTATTTATTTGTATGTATATGCATGTAAGAAGGAAATGTTAATTTATTATGTAAACATAACATTATTGAGTGACTAAAATCAAAATAATATATTTAAAAATGGTATTTTTATTACTGATGATATTTTCAATTATGAAAATAACAAAAATATATCTAAAAAACTCTGGTATATTGATTCACATTCACTAGGTTAAGGCATGAATTTCAACTAAAACCCTAAAAAATATTAATTTAATTGGCCACAGACATACTCTTTTAAAATACAAACATATTTTAAAAATAATTTAGAACATGTGATTATTTATCCCTTTTATTTTAAAATAATGCTGCATGTTATTTTAAAAGAAATACTGTATAGTAATTTCACTCCAATAATTTGGAGTTACCTGCCAAAAGAGTTGTTAAACTCATAGCTTGAATTCCTAACATATCATAATCTTTTACATAAACAAGCTGTGAAATAACAGGCTTTTCATATATTACATTTGAAAAAATGTTTCAATGCTAAAATTATATCCTATCTTTATTAGTTTTTTTATTTTTTCACCAAATTTTTACCATTTTAATTTATACACATATTTTTAAACACAATGGGTTCATGGTTCTGAAAATATTTTTACTGTTAGCAAAATATCACAAACACTTCCCCATGACTTACATAATAATTTTAAAACATAATTTGTAAGTATATTTTCTGCTACATTATACATTATTAAAATGTAAAGGACATAACATGAAAAGAAAAACGTTACTAAGACACTTCTCACCAATTTATTTTTTATTACATCATTTGTAATTGTCATTCTGTTACCGTTGTCCCAGTTTTTCCCCCTTTACCTTCCTCTGCCCATCCCACTCCCACTCCCACAGTCAGTTCCCACACTGCTGTCCGTGTCCATGGGGCATTCACACATGTTCTTCGTCTAGTCCCTTCCCCTTCTTTCCCCCATCGTTCCCCTCCCCCCTCCCCTCTGGTCTCTTTCAGTCTTTTCCATGTTTCTACACCTGTGCTTCTATTTTGTTCATTAGCTTATTTTGTTCATTAGATTCCTCTTATAGTTGAGATCATATGGTATTTGTCTTTCACTGTCTGGCTTATTTCAATTAGCATAATATTCTCCGGTTCCATCCATGGTGTTGCAAAAGGTAGGAGTTCCTTCTTTCTTTCTGATGCTAGTATTACACTTTGTAAACAAGCCACAGGTTTTTCCATCCGTTGATTTACTGATGGACACTTAGGCGGTTTCCAGGATTTGGCTATTGTAAATAGAATTTCTTTGAACATAGGGGTGCATAGGCTCTTTGGAACTGGTGATTCAGGATTCTTAGGGCATATTCCCAGCAGGGTAATAATTGGGTCAAAAGGCAGTTCCATTTTCAGAGTTTTAAAGGAAATGTCATACTGTTTTACAATGGCCGCACCAGTCTGCATTCCCAGCAATAATGCACTAGGGTTCTCTTTTCTCCACAATATCATCAGCACTTATTGTTTGTTGATTAATGATGACCATTCTGATGAGTGTGAAGTGGTATCTCATTGTGGTTTTTAATTTGCATCTCTAATGGCTACTGATGCTGATCATCTTTTCTTATGTCTATGGGCCATCTGTGTGTCCTCCTTGGAGAAGTGCCTATTCAGATCCTTTGTTCATTTTTTAACTGGATTATTTGTCTTCCTTGTGTTAAGTCACATGAGCTCCTTACATATTTTCGAGACCAAATCCTTGTCCACTGTATCATTGACAAATATATTCTCCCATAGTCAGTTCTGTTTTCATTTTGATGATGGTTTCTTTAGCTGTGCAGAAGCTTTTTAGTTTGATGTAGTCCCATTTGTTTATTTTTTTCTTTATTTCCCTTGCTTTAGGAGATATATGTTTGAAAATATTGTTATGTGGGTATCTTAAATTTTCCTGCATATGTTTTCCTCTATGATTTATATTTAAATGTTTTATCCACTTTGAGTTTATTCTGGTGTGTGGTGTAAGTTGACAGTACAGTTTCATTTATTTGCATGTACCAGTCCAGTTCTCCCAACACCATTTATTGAAGAGGCTGTTTTTACTCCATTGTATGATCATGTTCCCTTTGTCAAACATTAATTGACATTAGAGACTTGGGTTTATTTCTGGTTTCTCTATTCTGTTCCATTGATCTACGTGTCTCTTCTCTTGCCAGTACCAGACTGTTTTGATTACAGTGGACTTGTAGTATAGTTTGACATTGGGTATTGTGATCACTCCTACTTTGTTCTTCTTTCTGAAGATTGCTGAGGCTATTCAGGGTATTTTTTTGTTTCATATAGATTTTTGAAATATTTATTTTAGATCTGTGAAATATGCCATTGGTATTTTAATAGATGCATTGAATCTATGTATTGTTTTGGATAGTATGGACATTTTAATGATGTGTATTCTTTTAATTCATGAACACAGTATATGCTTCCACTTATTTGCATCTTCCTTATTTAAAATGGATCTTTATTAATGTATTTATCATTCTCCATATTAGTGCAGCAGAATTCACACAGCTTAATATATCACAGTATTAGTGAAGACCTATAAACTCATCATAAAGGGCTTATGGCTGTCACAATGGAGTTGTAAATTCAGCAAAACGCAAACCCAGTTTCTATGCTGTTAAACATATACCTGGGATTCATATCATGCAAGTTATAGATTATTATTATATAACATTGTCTTAGAAATATCTTCATAGTAAATGTAAAATCATATTAAATGCACAGAAAATAGTCATTGTTACATGAAGAAAGAGTTCTTATACCAATGCAAAAAAGTGTAAGAGAAAAGCTTTATTAATAAAAAATTGAACAAGGAAACTTTATATCTTTATATGTAAGAATTGGAAAACATCCCAGATTTAATTCACATATATAAAGAACATTGAACTCTGTCAAAGCAGGACAGTTTGTCTTTTCTAAGTGGTCTGCATTAACTATGGATTTTATTCCTACTCTTTCTAATGACTCATTGAAAAAGGTCATAAAAGGTTATTGGAGAAGTTACATAAGGAAGTTTTATGGATCATCCATTTTAAACAGGAAAAGAAAAATAAAAACAGAAGAGAGGTCATGCCATTATTTAATAGGCCCAATAAAAACATAAAATGATATTCCATAATAGCTTTCTAATGTTAAGTACACACATAAGTTGTATAATGGTATGGCATCTGAATAACGAATCTTATGCCTCCTTCTGTTATCATGTATGAAGTAGAAATAGGCAGTAACTTCCACCTCACTGGAGAAAAAGAGTATGTGTTTCAGTAATTCTTTCATAAGCCTTGGGTGTATGTCTGTGAGTGTGTGTGTGTCTACATAAAGATTAAAACATTTAATTTTTTACTAATATATTTATCAGGGTAGCATTGTTTAATAAGATCACATATGTTTCAAGTGTACATTGCTATCTGTGTCCAGATTTTTCTCATATGCAGGATATAAAAATGAAACATGAATGCAGCGAAAAGCAGAGTATTCTCAAGGTCCACCCATGTTGTTGTAAATGACAAATTTTTGTCCTTTCTTATGTCTAAGTAGTATTCAATTATGTATATTTATCACATCTTCTTTATCCAGACTTCTACGAAAAGACACTTTGATTGTCTCCATATCCTGTCCACCAGGAATAGTGCTGCACTGAATACAGGGGTGCATATATCTTTGAAAATCCAAGTTTTTGAGGGATTTTTTTTCAGGTAGATATCCAGGAGAGGGATTGCTGGATCATATGGTAACTCTATTCTAAACATTTAAAGGACCTCCAGACAGTTTGTGAACAGTGGCTGCACCAGTCTACGTTCACACCAGCAGTGAATGAAGGTTCCCTTTTCCCTACAACCTCTCCAACACTTATCACCTGTTGATAATTGTCCTTCTAAGGGGTGTGAGGTGGTGTCACATGGTAGCTCTGATTTGCATTTCCCCGATAGCTAGTGCTATTGAACATCTTTTCGTACATCTGTTCGCATTTGTATGCCTTCTTGGGACAGGTGTCTGCTCAGGTCCCCTGCCCATTTTTCATTCAGGCTGTTTGATGTTGAGTTTTAGGAGTTCTTTGTATATTTTGGATATTAAACCTTTGTCCGAGCTGTTGTTTGCAAATATCATCTCTCATTCAGTTGGCTGCCTCATTGTTTTGTTGTCAATTTATTTTGCTGTACAGAAGTTTTTTTTTTTAGTTTAATATAGTCCTATTTATTTATTTTTGCCTTTATTTCCATTACCTTTAGGATCAAATTCATAAAATGTTCTCCACAACCGAGGTCCCTTAGTTTAGTACCTATGTTTTCTTCTATGTAATTTATTGTTTCAGATCTTCAGATTTAAGTCTTTGATCCACTTTGAATAAATTTTTCTCCTTGGGGACAAATTGTAAATTAGTTTCATTCTTTGGCATTTGGCTTCCCGATTTTCCAAGCAGCATTTATTGAAGAGGCTTTATTTTCATCATTGTGTGTTTTGGGATCCATTGTCGAAAATCATTTGCCTATATACATGTTTTATATCTGGTGTCTCAGTTCTGGTCCATTGATCTGTGTGTTTTCCTGTCAATACCATGCCGTTTTGGTAATCATAGCTCTGTAACATAATTTGAAGTCAGGTAGTGTGATACCTCCAACTTTGCTCTTTTTTCTCAGAATTCCTTTGTCTCTTTGGGTTTTTTTGTGGTTTCATATAAATCTGATGATTTTTTTATTCGATTACTTTAAAAAATGCCATTGAGATTTTGATGGGGATTGCACTAAACCTGTATATTGCTTTGGGTAATATGGCCATTTTAACTTTGTTAATTCTTCCAATCCATGAACATGTAATATCCTTCCATTTCATTGTATCTTTTTCTATCTCTTTTAATAATGCTTTGCAGTTTTCAGTATATAGGTCTTTCACATCTTTTGTTAAGTTTACTCCTAGATATTTTATTCTTTTTGATCACAACTGCACAAGGAATTCTTTTCTTTTTTTTCTGAAGCTTCATTGTTAGCATGCAGAAAAGTAGTGATTTTTTGTACATTGGTTTTGTATCCTGTAACTTTACTGTATTTGTTTATTGATTCTAATAGTTGTTTAGTGAAGTCTTTATCATTTTCTATGTACAAAATCATGTCATCTAAAAAAAAGTGATACCTTTACTTCTTTCCTCCCAATTTGGATGATTTCTATTTCTTTCTATTGCCCTATTTTGATCTGGCTGGGGCTTCCAGAACTATGTGGAGTAAGAGTGGTGAGAGTGGGCATCTTGTCTTGTTCCTGATCTTAGAGGAAACACTTTCGGTTTTTCACCGTTGAGTATGATGTTGGCTGAGGGTTTGTCATATATGGCCTTCATTACATTGAGGTAGTTTCCCTCTATTCCTATTTTATTGAGTGTTTTAATCATAAATGGGTGTTGTATTTCATCAAATGCTTTTTCTGTGTCTATTGATAATATCATGTGATTTTTATCCTTTCTTTTGGTAATGTGGTATATTACATTGATAGATTTGTGTATGTGGAACCATCCTTGTGACCCTGGAATAAGCCCCACTGGATTATGACATATCATTTTTTTTATATATTATTGTAGTTGATTTGCTAGTATTTTGTTTAGGATGTTTTCATCTGTATTCATGAGAAGTATTTCTTTTGGTTTGTAGTTTTCTTCTTTGTGTGTTATCTTTGCCAGGTTTTGATATCAGGGTTATGTTGGCCTCATAAAATATGTTAGGAAGTATTGCTTCTTCTTCAATATTTTGGAAAATTTTGAGAAGGATGCATTTTAAATCTTCTTTGTATGTTTGGGAGAATTCACTGGTGAAGCCATCTGGTCCTGGACTTTTATTTTTTTGAAAGGGTTTTGATGGTTGCTTCAATTTCCTCTCTGCCAATGGGTCTATTTAGATTTATCCAATTTTTTATGATTTAGACTAGGATGGTGACATATTTCTAAAACCTTATCCATTTCTTCTAGGTTATTGAGTCTGGTGACATATAATCTCTCATAGTATTCTACTGTGATCCTTTGTGTCTCTGTGGTGTTGCGGTAACTTCTCCTCTTTCATTTCTGCTTTCAGTTATACAGGCCTTGTCTCCTTTTGCTTAGTTAGTAGTCTAGCAGGGGGTTGTCCATTTTATTAATCTTTCCAAAGAACCAGCTCTTCATTGTATTAATTATTGTGTAGTCCTTTTGTTCTCTATTTCATTCAATTCTACTTTAATTTTTATTAACTTTCTTCTTCAGACTTTGGGTTCTTTTTGTTCTTTTTTCTAGTTCTTTAAAATGTGAGATTAGGTTGTTTGCTTGGGGTTTCTCTTGTTTCTTGAAATACATCCGTGATGACAGAAACTTCCCTCTCATTACGGCTTCGCTGCATCCCAGAAATGTTGATATGTTTTTCATTCTCATGTGTCTCCTTTTGGTCTAATGTGTCATTTAAAGCTAACATTTCTTCATTGATTTTATTTTGGATGATCTAACTAGAGATTTCAATAGAGTATTAAGGTCTCCAACCAGGATTTTGCTCTGGTCTGTTTCTCCCTTTAGTTTTGTGAGTAATGTTATATATATTTTTGTGCTCCCTGATTGGTTGCATATTCAAGTATATTAAGGAGTGTTATATCTTCTTGATATAGGGCCCACTTTGCCATTATAAAGTGTACATGTTTGTCTCTGTTATCTTGAACTCTGTTTTGTCAAATATAAGCATGGCTCCACTTGCTTTTCTGTGGTGCTATTTGTTGGGGAATCATTTCTCACCTTGAATCTACCTTTATCTTTGGAACATAGATATGTCTCTTGAAGGCAGCATATAGTTGGGTTTTGTTTCTTGATCCAATCTACTACTCTGTGCCTTGTTATTGGTAAATTCAGTCACTTTACATTTATGGTAATTATTGATATATGAGGGTTTCCAATGACCATTTTGTCCTTTGTCTTCTTAGCTCTGTGCCTCCATCAGTTCTTTTCCTTTGGGTTTCTGTCTGTTGATTTTGTTTGGTGGTATTCCATGCTTCTTTCCTCTGCTTCCTCTTTTTCTAAGTTATGTGTCTCAGTTTGAAGGTTTTGTGTGTGGTTGCCATTAAGTTTATGAAAAAGATAGTTGCATGTGTATAGTAGTGTTTTTTTTTCTTTTGAGGGGATCTGATCTCCATCTTCTTTTGCTGGTGCAAATCTTTGTCCCTCCCCCTTTATGATTTTGTTGTCACAGACTATCTCCATTTATGTCATAAGATTTTTTGGTAATCTTACTCATAAGGTTGTGATCTTTGCTCTTTGTGTCAAGTGGAAAAAATACCTTGAATGATTCCTGCAAGATTGGTCTTCTGGTGGTAAATTTCATCAGCTTCTGTATGTATGAAAAAGTCTTTATTTCTCCTTAATATTTAAAAGATAACTTTGCTGAATATATTATTTTTGGCTGGTAATTTCTGTCTTTTGGTATTTTGAATGTTTGGTTTCAGTCTGTTCTGGCTTGTAGAGTTTCTGCTGAGAATTCTGACACTAACCTGATGGGGTTTCCTTTGTAGCTCACTATCTTTTTTCCTCTGGCTGCTTTGAGAATTTTTTTTGTCACTGATTTTTGACAGTTTTATTGCAATGTGCCTTGGAGAGGATGTCTTTGGATTAAGATGACTAGGTGTTCTGTTTGCGTATTGGATTTGAAGATCTAGTTCTTTCCATAGGTTTGAGAAATTCTCATCCACTATTTGTTTGAATAAGTTCCCCACTCCCTTCACCTTTTCTTCTTCTAGGATGCCTATAATTCTTATATTGCTTTTTCTGATGGATTCAGATGGTTCTCTTAGAGTTCTTTCATTTTTTTATGCTCATGGCTCTCTCTTCGTCCCTCTGCACTATCCCTAGATTCCTGTCTTCAATATCACTGATTCTTTCCTCTATCTGGTTGGCTCTGCTTCCTGCGCTCAGTAGGAGATTCCTAATCTCCTTTATTGAATGCTCCGTCTCCGGTATGTCTGTTTGATTCTTTTTAAGAGTTTCAGTCTCTTTGGTAAAATATGCATTTTGTTCATTAATTTGTTACCTGAGTGCATCAAGTTATCTGTTTGTATTTTGTTGCACTTCATTGAGTATTTTCAGAATTGCCATCTTGAATTCTCTGTCATTTATACCACATATTTCCATGTATTCCATTTTGCTTTCTGGAGATTTTTTTTCATTTTCTTTCTGAGCTGCCTTGCTTCTTTGGATATTTATGGCCTGCTTCTTTGTCTAGGCGATATTGCATTAATTTGCACTTCCCTGGCACTTTTCTATGAAGCGGTCTTTCCACTATTTTCCAGCAGGTGGCGCTAAATCGCAAGTTTTTTTTATGCTCTTGTGAAATTCCAAAACGGACCTCTGCTTCAGTCAGTACAGTTGCGTATAGCTACACTGTTTGGGAGTGGGGTTCGTTTTGCTCTCTTGATTATGGCGACCTCTGACCTCTGCTCCCCTGTCTTGCACCACAACTGGGGATCAGTCACAGGGAAATTGCAATTCCGACCGAAAAGTTTTCAGGTTTGGAAATAATGCGTTCCAAAATTCAATACCAAGGACTACAGGAGGCAAGTTTTGGAAGTGGAAACGGTGTCTGTGCTGTGTGGCTTCATTTGCTTGTTTGCCACACTGACCGCTGGACCTCCGCTCCAACATTAAGGCGGAAAGTCTGCGCTGCGTCCTTGCCCAGGCCTCTCTGCTGGCTCCCCCGCAGTTGGAACTTCTCACAGGTGCAGAGGTGCCCTCCGAGACTCCCGGCTCCTGCCCTCCAAAGAAAGCGTGACTGCCGCATTCCTCCCTTTTTGTTGGCAAGTCGACCACAAACTCTGGACAGCAGGGTTGCAACTCGCCAACTGAACTCTTCTCCCTTCGCCTCCGCTGGTTGTCCTCGTTGTTCCACCTTTAGATGAGATGCTTCAATGCACAGATCTCTCAGGTGTGCCTGTATGTTGAGCAGGGCATCATTTGTGGAGTTATAGCTGATCAGCTTGTTGAAATTTCAGGGGGAAAGACCAAGAGAATCTGTTATGTCACCACTTCTTATTTTTTTGTTGTTCTTTAGAAATTCTAGTCCACATGGCAACTGGCACTATGTGAATTTCCTGCTGTTTTCCAAAGTAAACAAGGAGTGTTTATGCTTTATCTGTTTTTCTGTTGTTTAAAAGTGTAAATGAATAGTAGGTCTTGTAGGTCCTTATGGTCTCAGTTTCTTTCTATAACAAACCCTAGGATAGGTGAGGATATGTGAGTCTCAAGGTTCTCTGCTCACAGTAGCAATCTGTGCAAGAAGCTCCCTTTGGTTCAACTCACTGTTCAGGTCATGATAAATGGACAAGATACCTATTCTTGTGTCTCTATCTCTGTAGCCTAATCACCCACCTTATGCTGTACATGCTAACATGCCATTGAGTGGGCCATGACTCCTGGAGACCCTCTGAGTGAGTATTGTCTGCATGGCTTGTCCTCAACAGTCCTGCCCGGCTCCTGTAGACTCGTGCTGATGGCTTTTTTGTGGAGTGAATCCATCTCATGTTTGCTCCTTCTCTATTCCTCATAGCTTCTCTCTTTTTTCCAGCATTATTGTCTTTTCCAAAGAACCCTGCCTGATATGTCAAAAGTAGGTAATCTTTAGTTTTGTGTCTTTGCCTGTACAGAAGTTTCAGGCTTAATTTGCTCTGGCACCCACTTGTTCATCTTTTAGGTGGTCTGGGTTATCTGCAGAGCTGTCCCCAGCATCATAGTTAACAACGGACAGTTTATTCTCCTATAAGCCTTCTTCACTGCCCAGTGTTCATGTATGTACATCGCAACTGGGGATATGGCAGTTATGCCACCAATAGTGAACATAGGTATGAAATGAAGTGGTGAGAAAAGAAGAGGAAGAAAGAAAAGGTTGGTGGTATGAGATCGGGAAACATGCTTAGGAAAATGTAACTCAGAGAAAGTTATTTGAGACTCTTTAACAATCACTACCTATGAGAAGACACCATTGTAACTGGCCAACAAAAATTATTCAAACTATTTTTAAAAATATGAGAATTAACAATATGCAGTAGAGAGAGAAGAAGAATTTATTTATCTACTAGATCATCATCTAACTTTTGCTTCTAGTATTTGCTTTTCCCTGATAGGATGATGGAAATAAATTGCAGTCATTTAATTTTGGGTGAATTGTTATGAAAATTATAATATTTCTAAATATATCAAAATATCTATTTTCATTAATTATATTGGTATGTGCATTTGTGTGTGAGAGAGAAAGAGAGCAGGGCGAGAGAGAGAGCCAGGAAATGGAGGGAGCAGGAGAGGGGGTTTGTTAACTGCCATGTTCTAGAAACAGTATTTCACAACCGTCATTTTATTTATTCTCATGGAATTTACATTCTTAAGTTTCAGTCGAGAAAATAAGTGGCGTAAGCAACTTCTTCAAAGATACCTGGCTTTAACGTGCCAGATAAATTCAAGTTCAAGTACCCAAGTCTTTCTGCCTTCAATTGCTTTTCACTGAAGATGAGTTTGTTAGATTATCTAAACTAGCAATATGTTCTTTCTGTGGAGCACCATATTTAAATTTGCAGGTTTTTGAAAATAGATTTATTCCTGTACATATATGATTTCTGTTAAAATATATCTTATGTTAAAATACCATGATGAGAAGTTTATTATATTGAAATCAGATTAAAAATCTCAAAAATACTATTTACTTCAGTTATTATGATGTAGTTGTGAGAACGTTTGAGTTATAGCTGCTGAAGGTGCAGTTGTTATGAGAGTTTATCACACCTCTATCATTTCGGCATTCACAAATAATTCCCTCCACATCATTTTCAGACCAGGGATACTGGATCTCCCTGTCTTGTTTTGCTCTTGATTTGTATCTAAGTCAATTTCCCCCCATTTCTTCAATACGTTTTGGAAGCTGAATTTCATTCTCTCATGCACAAAGGTAAATTGCAGTAATGTGCTACAAGTCATTTTCCTCAAATGAATTGTAATAGGTTCTTGATGAAAGTTCATAAAAATCTCTTTTAATATGTCACTGATATTCTTTTCATTATACATTGTCACTAAATGAAGATAAGATAATTCTTGGTTTCAACTTAAGACCTGACTTTTCCCAAAAAAGAATCCATGAAACTAAACTGTCAATCAAAAAGTAGGTTACTAAGACTGCACTGAAACACAAATGGGAGTCACAAGCTTTGAACCTAGTTTGTACTTATTTTGTGTCCATTTAATATTATATATTAAAATAATGCCAAAAATAGTTAACACACTAGAGATGAGTATTAAAATTATGTGTAAAATGCAATATAGCTGATTTGAAACATAAATTAGAGCTTTTTACATAACTTTTGCATAATTTATTTGGAATACCATATTTTTTGGACCATAGGACGCACATAGGTTTTAGAGGAGGAAGATAGGAAAAAAAAATGAAGCAAAAAATGTGGTAAAATATTTAATAACATAAATAACATAATATTTCACCAATGTGAATATAAACAGAACTCAACAGCAGCATTAACAACCATTATTCCTCCCAGATTTAGGGGGGAAAAGTGCATCTTATAGTCTGAAAAATATGGTATATATTACTAAGCAGTCTAAAACATACACACAATTTATATTACTTTCACGTCTCTTCCTATACATAATTTAAATAACATTATAATATAGTATGTGTATATATATACATATTAAATATATGTATTTAGTACATATGTATAAAGTATAGTACCCAAGGTATATTATAATGATTTTTATTATTTTAAATATATCATCATTGTTTTTTGCAAAACATATGATTTAAGATGTCATGAAAACATACACATTTGACTAATATATGGATACAGAAAATTTCATATGAGATCTCCAAAGCAGATTGCATTTGGGAAGGAGTGTCTATTTTTAAAGTGGGAATAGTAACATTTGGGTGAGTGCTTTCTCAGTTTCACAAAATGTATTCGTTTGATTATGGAATCCCAACTTGCTATCAGCTGATCAACCTGTTATATAAATAGTGTCTGCAGAGAATCTCTAACTTACTGAGGCTTTCGGTTACTGAGTTAAATCTGCAGCTTTTAGATGCTACTTGTACCTCTTTCAGAACAGATTCCAAAAGTCTGAAAATGCCCTGGAGATGACCAAGTTCTCTGGGAGAGAATAGAGACAAAAACACCATTCTGAGTGCGGGCTGAAGAGGTTCAGCTGGCCCAGAGGAGTGGGTATCACCAGCACCCAGAGAACAATCTACTCGCCTGCATTGCACTGGCCTGATGGAAGTCCATGAACTTACATATATACACTAGTTAACACTACTTCTCTTTATTTTGCCTTAACATGATTTAAAGAGGGAAGGCTGTCTCGATTACACATAGAGTCGAAATTCAGCTAGTACTTATCATTTCATTCTCAGCTATGACTGGTTGGTATCCATGATTTATTATTATTATTGGTAGTAGTAGTATTAAAAATTTTATTTATTTATTTTTAGAGAGAGGAGAAGGGAGGAAAAAAGAGTGGGAGAGAAACATCAATCGGTTGCCTCTAATATGCACCCTGATCAAGGACCGAAACCACAATCCAGGCATATGCTCTGACCTGGAACTGAACCAGCAACTTTTCACTCTGTGGGAGAATGCCCAACCAACTGAGCCTCACTGGGCAGGGCCATACTGTATTATTATTAAATGTTTTGAATATCACCAGTGGTTAATTGCTTATTATCTCTAACAATGTTATCTTAGTATTTTGCACTCCATTTAAAAAATAAGAAATTTTACCTTTATAATTATTTAATCAAGGTGTCTTTGACTTATACTGTCTGTATTTGTTTTCTGCTTTTAGTTTTTCTGGTTTATTCTTTTAAATATACATTAATTTTATGTGCTATGTTTTTAGATTTGTTCCTGTTGTATTTCGTTTTTCAAGGATTTGAAATGCATAAGTTATTTTTATTGTATTGGTTTTACATTTATTGAACAAAGGAGCGAGAATACAAATGAAAAGAGAATAAGAAGAGAATGCTGTGAATACAGTATATCTATACATTTAGATAGATAAAATGCAATTCTATGTCAATTTTATTTTATATTTAGATAAAATGACAGGAAGATCAACAACCTTTTTGTTGAGGATAAAAATACATTTATATTACATACACATGCTCATCTGTTCAGAGGAAGAGAGATAGGGAAAGAGAGAGAAGAGGGGACAATAACTTTATAATAAGCTAATCATTAATATACTGCCTTGTGTAAATATTGACTTAAATTCTGGCTCCATTAGTCCACTGTTTGGTCAGAAGACTGATGCTTTGTAGATTTCCAAATGTCTTTATCAGCTTTATTTCTGTTGAATTAGCATGAACTACTTGAATCTCTTAGAAAACATCCCACACTTTAATTGTGGTGAGAACAACCAAACAACAGCTTTCAAATATGTTTAAATGTATGTTGCACTTAAGAATATTTATCATTTTTCAAAGTAATAAAAAATAAGAATATTTATTTTATTCAAAATAATGAACAGGCAGCAATAATAAAAATATATATTGTCAAATGTTTTATTAAGATACTTAAATTATTTAGGACAATATTTTAATTAGTTCAAATAAAACTAAATAAAGTTAAAAGAGAAAATAATAATATGAATGGCACTGTGTAGCATGCAATGCCATCTCCAATATTTAAAAAAGCCCCTCTTTAAATATAAGCTGCATAAGGACAAGGATGCCTAGGTGTTGTCCACAGCACACAGAATGGGGACAAGTATACATTGGGTGCTCAATGCCTATATATAGTAAATGAATATGTAGAGGGTGAATGAGAGAATCAACTACCTATGCTTCATAGATACCACTGAATATTGCTGGAAAGAAAAGAAGACAGGAGAAAAGAGCAAAAGAAAAAAGAATCTAGGCGGCAAAAGAGTGAGAGGAAGAAGGAAGGAAGAGATAGAAGGAAGCAAGACTTGAAATTAGCATTATGAAATGCACCATGTCTTTCTTGGAAAGGTATTTCACATAGAATTCATAAACACCAAACTAAATTTCTTCTCCCAGTTGGAACAAAAGGGACTCTCATGTCAATTTTAAATCGAAAATCTCTTTCAATTCTTCAAACAGTTGGTTACCTGAATGTTTGTAATTTGAATAAAAAGTAGAATGATTTCCAAGGAAGAATTGCGATTTTAAAATTCAGGTCTCTCAGATGGGAATAGGAGAGCAGTTCTCTTTTTGTGAAATGCACTGCCTGCTGTTTTCATTAAACAGTAACTGCTCTTTTTTTGAACCTTTACCCCACTAAAATAGAAAGAAAGAAAAGATCACACAAATTCAAGTCAAACACTTGGAGTTTTTGGTATAGCTGTCGTATTTTAGCAAAATGTCAAGTACTTAAATGCAGATAGTTTATATTCACTGCTATTTTAAGAGCGACATTCCTTGGCCTGAAGCTGTTTATTGATGAAAGTGATGCGCATTACCGCCACCTCAGGGGCTGGAAGAACTCACCCATAGGAGAAGTATAAAAGCAATGACAACACCTGCTCTGAACCAGAGAGGATGCTGTCTGCAGATACAAGCTGTTTGTTTTCTTAGCTATGCCATCCAAGCTATTTAATAAAGATCACGTAAACAAACAAGTCACATTAGATCTCAAAGTACTGCAAAAGCAGACAATTCAACAAACACACTTGAAGTGTGTTTAATTATTGGTATAATTGCAGTGAAATTTGCAAAAATTCTAATCACATATTTACCATTCATTTTTCAGTTAATTTAAATGTTCTGTTTAACTTCTGTTAACTACAAAATGATGATAAAAGTTTGTAAGAGCTGATTATAAAATCTTAAGTTTTGTTTCGAAGATCTTTATTTTCAAACACATTTTTTAATTTATTAACAAATTTGTAACAAAATCCAGTCCCTGCTTTTTCATGGTATTTAAATTATGGATAAAATATATGCAGTTGTTCATTACATGAAAGTAAATAAAAAGTTTTCTGGTTAATCTTGAGAGACAGAGTAGATAAGACAAGAAAGTTGGGATCCCAACTCTCTGGTTTCCATCCTGGTGTTCTTTTAAGTTAGAGGCCACACATATTTACAAGACCAACTCTCGGATGGTAATATACAAGTCTACCTGCATTATTTTCGGATTTGCTGTATGAGCATGTGTTTATTTGCTAAATATATTTTCATAAACAAAATCAATGCTCACAGTGCTTCATGGCCATTGGTAGACATGCACAGACTGGTAAAACATGTGAGTCGCCTGGCATGCACATTTCATCTGAGCTCCACCCCAGTGACACTGTGCTTTCTTCCTGTGTCTTCACAAACACCAATCAGTTCGTTATACAGGGTCAGGTTATGTTCTGTTTCGGTTCTCGTGATGAGGGGCTGATCTGAATCACCACGTGTGGTAGAAGGACAAAGAGTAGAGTAGAGGATGCTGAGTCTGTGACATGGGGATTCTTTCTATGGAGTATATGCAGAAGACATGAGGTAACAATTCAAAAACAAAAGAAAAATGGAAGTTCAAGGAGGATATTTTGGGAAATTAAAAACAACAAAAACAAAAAGTAGTGTAAGGAGCAGGTGAAAACCAGGGTAGATCAATCAAGAAGACATAAATTCAACATATCCTTGGAATTCCTTTGCAGTGTTTTTCTTAAACACACACACACACACAAACTTAGAAACAGTACTGTACACATAATAAGTGTTGTATATTATTAATATTTAAAATATTCACTACAATAGGAATATATTACTATACCATGTGGTATTTAATTTATATTTATGGAAAATCTTCTTTTTTCCCAAGATTTACTGAGATATAATTAATATATAACATTGTATAAGTTAAGATGTACACTTTATATTGCACAATGATCATCACAATAATTTCAGTTAATATCCATAGTCCCACAGTTACAATTTTTTTCCTCGTGATGAAAACTTTTAAGATCTACTTCAATTCAGCAACTGTCAAATAAACAATCTAGTATTAACTACAGTCGTCATGTTGTCCATTACATCCCAGAACTTATTTATAAAGGGAAGTTTCTACCTTTTGATCATCTTCACCCATCTTCCCCGCCTTCCCTCTCCCTGCCTCTGGCAACCACAAAACTGATCTGTTTCTATCACTTCATTATTTTTAGATTCCACATATAAGTGAGATCATACAGTATTTGCATTTGTTTTTCTCTGACTCATTTCACTGAACATAATGCCCTCAGGGTCTATCCATACTGTCGCAAATGGATCTCTTTCCTTTTTATGGCTAAGTAGTATCACATTGTGTTTTTATGTAATATGTAATAGTATTCCATAGTCTATATATAATATTGTATGTAAATCACCTTTTCTTCATTCATGTGTCCAACACTTACATTGTTTTCACGTCTTGGCTAATGTGGCAGTGAACATGTAGGTGCGGATGTCTCTTAGGGCAATGACTTAGTGTTTCAAGTGTTTTCCTGCCATCTTCTCCAATGACTATTTATATATATATTTATATATGTATATATAATTTCAAGTTCTTTAAACATTTGGCAGTACAAAAACAAAACAAAACAAAAAAAACCCTGCTCTGGTCTGAATGTTTTCAGCCCTCTCCCCCAATTCCTAGGTTGAAATCCTAATGCCCAATGTGGCGGAATTAGTGGTGAATGTTTGGGAGGAGCTTAGTGTGCAGAGATGGAGACTTCATGAATGGGATTGGTGTTATAAAAACCACTGCACAGAATACCCTAGGCCCTTCTCCCATATGAGGCTACAACCTGAAGTCACTGAAGCAAACCCAGGGCCATAGCTGGTCATGCTCTACTCTGAGTTTGGGTTTTCAACCTCCAGAAGTGTGAGAAATAAGTGTATGCTGTTTATAAGCCTTCCAACCTCTGGTATTTTGTTACAGTGGCCCCAACAGATCAAGACAATGAATAATCGTGTTAATAAATAAACACTGCCTATTTAAAACACAATGGGGCTGGTTGAAGTAACTTTTGAATACAGCACTAAAATTAAGATTTAGGCAATGGGTCATCTGAAAGGAAACTTTAAAAGAACTCATATGCTTGATGAATATCGCGAGTATCTTAAAAGAGTTTTTGCATTTGTTTTTTAATAGAACTCAAAGTGTAAAATGATGTTCTGGTGACCTGCAAATTATTCTAGCACTGGCTTTTAGTATAATGCAGGGACTTAGTCTCTGATTTCCGGTCAGAACTGTAATGGTAGGTAGGTATCATTTGTCTCCATTTCCACTGTGAAAGATACACATGGTAGAAGTTTAAAGAGAACCAAGTGTGAGTGGTTTGGTAGGGAATTAATATGCACAGATTAGATTCTAATATTAGTTGAACTAATGGTAATGGTTCTTTCTATTACATCACATAATCAAGATGCATCACCAAATTAATCTGTAAGAAATACAGAGCTATTTGATCTTTTATGAGCTCCTCATTTCAGCACTTGAGGAAGCCAATTTCCATACTCATTTTTTTAGTACTGGTAAATCAAATTGAAGTACCGCAACTTATCCCTGACTAACTGATTCAATGTTAAATATTCTCTGGGAACTAACTGTAACAGATATCACATTCATAAATTAGTATTGGTGGGAATGTTCTCAAAATGCCACAATAAATGATTTATTGAGGCAGCTTTGTCTAGTTCTAATTTTTATTGTTATGTGTAAGCTACTGTTGCTCACATAGTTTGTTTACCATAAGTCAAACTGTTTTGTTTTATAGAGAAATATCATTTGTATAAATAAGCAGTTCTTCAATTGACATAATGATTTCAGTCACTGGGGATTGTACTGGTACATACATATATATTCATGAATTATACATATCATATAATTCTAACAAATTATCTTGAGATAATTTCTTAATTTCCTTAGTAGGAATTATGATTTTCAAAACCTAAAACTTGTGCATTTACTATCTAGTAATCATTTTTGTTACTGTTTTAAATAATAAAATATTTTCATTCCATAAATACATTTTATTAAATTTTATAACATCAAACAATTTTATAAATAATGATAATTACAGGTAAACATTTCCTACAAAATATGTTATTTAGTTTCTATAATGTTACTATTAATATTTAGTATATATACACATAAGGAACAAACTCGGTAACCTGATTTGTTTAGTATTTTTGCTATTAATTTGCAGTTAAGATCCTGTGGCTATTAATAGTACATTTTTTTTGCCCATCAACAAATATTTAAAACTAAGGTGTATTGTAATGGTCCATTTTCTCACCATTCTAACTAATGTCTGTGTGTATCATATACTAAATAATATACAACGTGAACTGACTGGGTGATTATGATGTGCCAGGAACTTGGCCGACCTTGATACTTTCTCACAACAACCTTGTGGGAGATAATACTCTACTCCTCTCTACAGAGGAGAAAGAGGAAGAATGATGCAAACAGAGGTTGGTCTGATGACAGACACTTTGTCACCAAAGTAAGCACAGTTCTGATCTATATATAAATATTTCAAAATATTAAATTGTTTAGGTAATTATTCATTTATTAATACTCAAAAAATTATATATTTTCTTTGATGCATGGATATTTTTATTCACTCATAACAAACTGGAATTACACTATAACTTACTACCCATCACTTTTTTTATGTCTGGGAGGGAGCATTGTGTAATATGACCATGACCTATAACTCCTATTACTGGGATATGCCCCAGAGATGAAATCAGAAGTTATAAAATTAAGCTTCCATATTTGTGTGCTTAATAGTCACTTAAATTTATTTTTAAAGATGGATATTTTGAGTTCCACTTTTAGAAATATTGTACTGTAGGTTCAAATGAGTTATCCCCAAATCAGAATTGTTATATAACAGTCCATATGATTATTATTATTTTAAAAATGTTTTATTTATTATTTATAGAGACAGGGGAAGGGGGCAGAAAAAGATGGAGGATAAAAACACCTCTGTGAGAGAAGAAGAGTGATTGGTTGCCTCTTGTATGTGCCCCGACCAAGGACAGCACCACAACCCAGGCGTGCACTCTGACCTGGAATTGAACCAACAACCTTTTGCCTTGTAGGACATCAGCTAACCAACGGAGCCACACCAGTCAGTGCAAAGAATCTGTATGATTATTGATTGATGTGGTTCATAGACCACATCTTAAGAATAATATTATGGATGAAGTAATATCCTTTATTTTTAACTTGGAAGTCAGCCCTTCATCCTTCTCAGTTTGCATTATCTTGGGCTATTACTAGACAGGGACAGTAGATATATTTACTTAAACCTTTCACTTTTTAGTGGAAAAAAGTGACCGTTCAAGTTATTACATCATATCATAATGAAATGATATAGCTTGCAAGGTTTTTAATGCTTTCTTAACTATTTTCTTTCCTGCTTTATGTTTTATTATTCCCCCAACATCTAATATCGCCACTCATTTAATTTTAATTATGTTAAAATAACTTGGCTCTTTGAAAATTCTACATATTCACCTTTCAATACCTTTTATTTTTTATACCTGACTAACCGTCAGATTGAGACTCACATTAAGAATCTCTAAATCATGAAATAATCTTTCACTCTTAAAGACTTGGCCAGGCACTCTCCTAACATGCACCGTAGCATCTGGAAGGAATCATGTTTGGAGGGCTTACTCCACTCTATTGACATAACTTTTATTAACACATCACAGACAATTTAGTTTGGTTTTGTCTTAGCTTAACCCATAGTAGTATTGGTAACTATTAGTCTGACTGGACTAGAGGAACACAAACTTTTAAAAATCTACTAGCATTCTAAAATAACATGACAACATAAAATGTTTGTGATGGCATTAAAATTTTATTTTTATTTCTAAATACCTCAAGATTTGTTTAAAGAAAAAGGTATCAAAAGTTATAAAAAATTCTTCTTAAGTTCAAAAGTTATTGATTGCATAATTTTTAATAATAAAATCACAATAATAATTCTGATTTTAATCATAAAGGCACATTTAAAGCTAATATTCCAAAGTATTATATCTCTCTCTAAAAAAATAATTTTTTGAGGACACCACAAAGAACATATTTTATTTTTCCCTGGATAATGAGATTATCTTTTAAAATACACTTAAAGAAATGCCTTAGATAAAAATATTATTATTTCTATGTTTAAGTTATGTTTTTAAATTGTATATCACACATCATTTTTATTTTAAATATTAACATGATTAAAATTGTCATTTTCTATGAGAATTAAATGTACAGCATAGTGATTATAGTTAATAAAATTGTATTATATATTTGAAAGTTTCAAATAGAGGTAATAAAAGTGCTAATTATGTGATGTGATGCAAGTGTTAATGAATGCTATGGCAGTAATCATTTTGCAATAAATATTCTTCAGGCACTGAAGAGTGGAATGTCCCAAATCATAACAAAGAGAAGAAGTTCATAAATGGTAAAGCCCTCATGGTACTATATGTAACTGGGGAGGTACTTTCAAAGGGGAAGAAACTATTATTACACTCATCATGTAATAATACACTCATTGCACACCTTAAATTTACCCAATGCTATATATAAATTATATTTCAATAAAGCTGGAAAAACAATATTTTTTCATTTTTTATTGCTGTTCAAGTACAGTTGTCTCTATTTTCCCTGGAAGAATAATTTTAAAGTTAGCATTCCCATAAAAAATAACTGAGGAAGTCTAAGGCAAGTGATGAACTTTACCTTTAAAAAAAAAAATGCCTTTATAAGACTTCTTTCAATTTCTGCACATATGTGAAAAGATCACAGCACAAAGGCATGAGATGTACCATAGTCAGAATATGCACAGATATTTAGAACCATCGACATCATAGTTGAATCATCTAAGGACCGAAATCCATAATGTGGTATTTTTACCAACTAGAATATTTTCCGCCCCCTCTAAAGTGGTCCACGTCCTAACCTCTAAAACCTGAGAATATATTTAGACCTTATATGTCTAATGGGACATTGAAGATAGGATTAAATTAAGACTATGTAGGGATTAGATTAGTTTGGATTATCTGGGTAAACCCATTCTAATCCATAATTTTATTTATATTATTTTAAAAATCTATATTTTATTATTTATATAAATTTCCTCAGAACATATCTATTTTCTTAAAGTAAAAAAAATAACAGATTAGTAACAATGGAAACAGTTCACATGCCAACATAAGAAATTTTCTGTGATATCTTTGTTAGTAATTGTATTTTTTAAATGGATTATCTCACTGTACATAATAACTGGAAACAATATAAATGTAGTTGGTTTTTCTATTGGTTATATTTATAAAAATATTAAAGGCATACTAATAACTAATATCTATATAAAATTCAACATTTTAATGGAGTATTTTGTCATAAAAGGGACAATCATATATCATATAAATATTTACAAATTTGATTTTTAAGTTACAATTTTTACATTTTATTAATTCTGTATAAAATTATAAAGAAATAAAAATTTAAATTATTTAATTATTTTACAATCTTTTGATTGAAAATGTTTGCTTACGAATACCTGAACATCATACAGTTCTTTTTTAAATTTAATTTAATTTTGGTTTGCTTTATTTTTTTCCTAAAGGGACTTCCTTGTTTAAACCACTGTCATTATATAGGAAGCATAGTTCAGTGTGCCAAAAATGTTCTGACATATAATTCTCATGTCATTTAGGAATTCAAACCCTAAAATCAACACTAACGGCTTTATAACTACTTGTACTGTAGGTTGGCAACTTCCTTACCTTACCCTTCCTTCCTTCCTTCCTTCCTTCCTTCTTTCTTTTCTGTTACAGAGCCAAAGTGGGGGTTCAACTGTTCATCACCACCAATATGTAAACTCTAGAGGAAGAAGGAGGTGAGAAAGGAAAATAGTTGTTTTTTTTTTATTTGGATGCTGCATGATCTGGGAGAATGGCAGAATCTTGTCTCAAAGCTCATTCACTCCAGGAAACTAGAGGAAAACCCAAGGAAAGCTCTTGGCCAGGCCAGAACAGTAGGAAGTATCCAGAGATTCTGCTCCCATTTGATGTGCCATCCTTTGGGAATGCAGCAGGTTGCTCAGTAATCATCCGGGTAGCTCACCTTGTTCACAGTTGCTGTCTGGCTTCAGGCTCCTTCTTGGAACCTGCGTGTGGGGCTAGCATTGCAATTGGCCATGTGGCTTCTAGAGCCACAAGGTCCTGTGAATGCATGGACCAGTGTGTATGATCAAGTGGTAAGAGAGCATTTGTTCCTTCTCCTGGGTTTATATTAGTTTTGGGTGTGAGACTGACCTGGTACTTTCTGAAAATGTCCATTTAACTTCCCAAACTTCCACAGGTTCCAGGTGGATCCACCTCCCCTGCTGCTATTCTGACCTCCACAGCACATGTGCCTCCCTTCCCCTGGTGCCAAAACCAATCACATACTGGGAGGGGTAAGAGAGCTTTCTCTCTATCCAATTATCTTGCTAGCTTTGCACACTCAGTGTGATATGTCTTCTTGCTGCCATCTTCCCAGGGGCAGGGGAAACTCCTGTGTCCTGTGGCACTCCCTTGACTCTGCCCCCTCACACCCTAGTCCCCACATGCAGCAAGTTGCACATATTCAGGACCCACCCCCAAGGTAAAAAATCCCTGAAAATCCTGCACAGCCTCTCAGGCAGTGTTGAGGGCGGTCTTCACAGGAGGGGCGGGTGTCTGGGAAGGACCTACACGTGGGAGGTGGTGTGTGCCCTGACAGGGAATTGAACCAGAGCATCTTCAACATGTGGGGCCTCATGGTCCCAGGAAATGCTGCAAAACTCAATGTCTTTGCCATGGTCCCAGGAAGTTCTGGAAGGCAGTGTTTAGCTGTACTCCATGCCCCAGTGCCCCAAGGAGCATGGCTAGGTGTAGAAGCAAATCCAAGCTTTATCTCCCAAGTGGTCCTTCTTTGCTGGCCCTCAGTCTGAGTAGGCATCTATTAGTATCATTTCGTCTTTTAATTTTGGCGAAGTAAACACAACATAAAATGTGCCCCCCTAACCATTTTTATTCTTTTAATTTTTATTTATTATTATTTTAATACTTTATTTTTAAGTGTATGGTTTAGTAGTGTTACGCATTTTTACACTGTTACACTACCAATCTCTTAGAACTTTCTCATCTTGAAAAACTACAACTTCATACAAATTAAACAATTGCTCATTTTCTCTTTCTTTCCAGCTCCTGGCAACAACCATTCTACTTTCTGTCTTTATGAACTTGAACACTAAGGTATCTCATAGAAGTGGAATCATATAATATTTGTGCTTTTTGGGCTCTCTTACTTCATTTAGAATAATTTCCTCAAGATTCACCCATGTTGCAGCATGCATCAGACAGAATGCCTTCTTCTTAAAGGCTGAATAATATTCTATTGTGTATGTACCACATTTTGTTTATTTATTCACCCAATGGGGGGCATTTGATTTGCCTTCACATTTTGGCTATTGTGAATTTGCTGTAACGAACATGGGTGTGCAAATTCCTCTTTCAAATCTGCTTTTAATCCATTTTGATATACAGCCAGAAGTGTGAAATACATAGTACTTCTATTTTTAATTTTTGAGGCATTGCCATATGTTTTACATAGCATCAACATCATTTTATATTTTCACCAACAGGCACAAGAGTTCCAATTTCTCCACGTATTTATCAACACTTACTATTTTCTGGGATTTTTTATAGGAGCCATCCTAATGGGTACGAGAGGATAGCTCATTCGTTTTTGATGTACATTTCCCTAAGGATTAGTGGTGCTGAACACCTCTCATCTACTTGTTTGTCTCTATGCATTTCTTACATCTGGAAGGGTCTTGTTCCTGCTTTCAATCTCAAAGATGCATTTGAAGTTTATGTGTATATACAGGGTCTGGTAGAAGTGATGCCTGCTTGAGTGTGACTGGTGGGGTAATAAGATGGGTGTAATAATTTATGGTTTTAATTTGAACATGCCACCTAAAATGTCATATGGTGTGCTTGAGTGTGATATTGTTATGTTATAGAATTACGTTTATGATTTTGTAATAAACAATTTTATAATAAAAGGGGGCATTATTTGTATAGGACCCTTATGTGTGTGTGTTAGCCCTCATCTATGATAGTGCACTTGCCTAAGAATATCTTAATTAGGGTCAGAGGGTGGGGTGCCTAGGATTTCCAAAGTTCACTCACAGTAGATAAATTTAAATCATAGAGCCAAAATTAGGGCAAAGGAAGGGAACAGCAGGGTCACTTGAGCAATTATTTAGGTTACCCAGACCTTTCTAAAGGGGAACCTCCTGGGGAGGGGCGGTCTAGCTCCTTACCCAGTTATTTCACTGAGCTGTGGCCTGCAGCTGGCGAAGTGCTTATGCAAAGATGGATGTCTTTGAAATGGAAGCCTGTGCAATTAAAATGTCAGGCACTTACATTGTAATCAAAAAGCTTAATGTCAGGCACTGTAATATGGAATACATTTATTTTAATATTTCAAATGCATTGCAGTATGGAATTGGAGAACAGTCTGAATGCACAATGTTGTTATTTCTCATTTTCAGTATTCTTCTGCCAATGATCTTGAGTTTTCTTCATATTCAAAACACCTCATCTGCATGTAATAATTTATTTTTAGCAGATAATATGTCTATGTTATGTAATTTAAAATCTTGACAAACAAACCTAGTTGTTATTTTTCACCTCAATAGAATTGTGGAGATGAGGCTTCAAACTTGTAGTTTATTTAATACATAAAATGTGATAGCAATTCATTTTCTTGCTGAATTTAAGAAAACTTATTTTCTCAGAAATAGGAGCTATGTTAACCCATCATCTACAAGTTTCACAAAAAAAATAACTTAACAATTTTTAGCTTGGTCCTTTAACCAAGCTTCTTCAGCATTACTGTCTCTCCTCTGACGAGAGCAATGCCATTTCAATACTGAGATACCTGGAATGTGCCTTCCTTAATGGCTTAAACTCACTTGGAATTGAACATTAGGAAAAAAGTAATTTTTTAAAATTGTATCTTCCTGTTCTCTCTCTGGATGATATCAATATTAATTTTTAATTAAGGAGCATGACAAAAAAGCTTTTCATGTTACTTAGGTACTATAAAAGAATTATCCCCTGTCAAATTCCTGGATACACTTTTTCTTTCTTCAATATAGATTTTCAAATTCTTACCTTCTGTGTAGTGTATATTATTCTGCAACTTCATCTAAGAGAGACTTTTATTACTTTTTCATACAAAATTAAGAATGTAATATAAACAATTATTTTGTCTCCATAAATAATAGAAAGGTTTCATATAGTTTATTGTGTCATCATAAAAATATATACATATACACTGTTATTCTATCCTTTAATTCAGAAAAGAAAATTTCATAGAGTTGTGACTCCTTCAAGATTTCCCAGCTATGGGATTGTGTGTGTGTGTGTGTGAGTGTGTATGTGAGTGAATGTGCGAGTGTGTAGTTTTCCCTAGATTGGACTTACTTTATCATGCTGATATTAAAATATACTCACTTACATGGCTAAACACAAAGAAAAATTAAATGGGTAAAATTTATAAAACCACACATTTCCTTTAAAAATGAAAATGTTTTAATGAATAACATTGCCCACTTAAGAATATTATTTCTTTCACACTGGTGGGCTTTAGGACATATATAGAAGATATTTTATTAAGTTATATCTGCTGAATATGATTAAGGAAAATAATAGACCATTAAGAAATTAAGTAAGTAAAATAGGGGGAAATATCACCTACTGGTCATCAGAAGTTTCTTATTAAAGTTAGAGTCATTAATAAGTTCCCATGAGTACAATTAAATATAAAACAAGGCAGTTGTGTATATATCCAGAGAGTGGTTGCTAGGGGAAGAGCCGTTTAGTGAAATAATGAGAAAACGTGTCCTTGTAGAAATGCCATGGACACTAGCATGCACATTTGCCCACCTCTCCAAACAATTTTAGCAAATAGAGTGTGGCAAGCTATATATAGAAACCAGCTTTCTGTGTTTCCAGCCAGAGATTAATGGGAAAAATAAATCTGTAACTATTACATATTAAGTTTAATAAACTATTAGTCTTAGTACTATGCATAATGGAAATAGTGTGTATAGTTCATACTCAAAGCAATTTTAAAATTTGTTAATTTATGGTTTATTATAGGAAATGCTGATATGATGATACCAATTATCATCAAATAATCTTGACTTTTAATGATTTTCAGTAGTTCTCTGTCAAAAAGATAGTTATACACAATGAACCATGGTTATAAAATAATCATCTATACTGTAAAGTACTATGAGGGTTAAAGATATTTAGATACAATATTTTTAATCTCACTCTTGGTCTGTATATCTGGCTATCTTACTATTTTCTTTGTTCTTCCAAATCAGACTTTTGTTATAAGTGAACTGAAATTTAATTGTATAATCAGATTATATGCAATTATGTTTGTTTTTTCTAACATTATAGCACATTGAAATTAACTAATTGTAGTTAAATAATAAATATATTTAATGCATCAATTTTAATAGAAGCTAAGTTTTAATAAAAAATTAAACCTTTACTAAATAAATGTGTGGAAGTAGAGGTGTTTTTCTCAACTCTAGAGAAAATAATGGAAAATTCCCTATTGAATATTAATTGTATTTATGTTACCTACCTGGCTCAAAAATATAAGCATGTATATGTCAACTAAAAGGATAGTACTGAGTAGTTTTCAAGAATGGATCTCTTTATAGTGGGGCTATATTTTACATTATTCTTAAGAAGAATAAAATGAAATAACTGTAATTTTGGATACTCATTTTTATTTTGCTCTTTTTATCATTGTTTGCAATTCCAGTTGAAGCTCTTCTAACTACAGCTTTATTTATTAGACCCGTCATTTTGAAAGTGTTACCATCCTTTTGAAAGTGTTACCTTGTGATTTTCTCTGCTTCGCCTGGTAGCATATGCCATTTTGACCTTTGCTTTTCTCTTATGCCTTCCCAAATATTTTGCAGTCCAGCTTTTGTCCTTGCACCCTTCCAAAGCATCTCTTGAAAAACTACCCATGCCAGTTATCACACAAAATCCCAGGGTCAATTCTGAGACTGTGATTTACTCAACCTGTTGCCAATACTCAACCAAGTGGATCACTTCATCTTTTCTGAAAAACTGCCTTTTCCCTAATTTTCAGGACACTCTTTCCTTTTTTAATTTTAACTTATTTTACTGGTTTTTACTTCTCAGAATTTTATGCTGTATCTTGTTAACTTCCCAACTTTTACATTTTGTGTATTCCTTGAGCACAACCCTGGCTCCTGTTCCACCGAAGATCTCTCCCTGGCCTCTTTCATTAGCACATATAGGCTGACTGACAAGCTCGTAGGTTTATCCAGAACCTCTAGCAGGAAATCCAGACACAATTACCACTTCCAAACTTGATTTTCATATGAATGTTTAATAGCTCAAATATAATACATTTATTAGTAAATGTTTTGATATTTCTAACTCCATATTATTCCGTGACCAAATCTGACCACTGCTCACCGCATCCATGGCAACCACTTGTGTTGGAAAATGGGAACACAGCCACTACCATGTCTTTTCTAGAATATTGACAAAGCCATTAACTCATCTCCATGTTTCTAATTTTGCTCTGTCCCTAGAATCTACTTTCCACACATTACTCAAGGGATTATATTTAAATGTGTCAGATTTGTTCACTTCTCAATTTGGTATCACGTAGTGGCTGATTTCAGATTTAGAATAAAGTCCAAGATTCATTATCGGTCCCGCAAAGCCATGTGTAAGCTTCAGCTTTCCCTAGTTCTCATCGGCTCTTACAACCACCTCTTCTTCTCAATGTGCCTCATCTACACTGGCATTCCCTTCGTTTCCAGCTCAAATAACTATTTTCTTAATATTCTTCATGAAGTAAATGAAGAGTCAGTCTTCAAACATACAAAATTGATGTGGAAAAATATATTAAATTCCTATTAAGATCTGTGTCAAAAAAGAATAGCCATGACAGAGGTATCTTTACTCCTAGAATAGCTTTAATATTTCTAATTTACTACAAAGACTAAAATAAAAAGTGAAACAGAACTTTAATTGTCGTAGAAAAAACTGTTAAATGTTCATACCCTCTTATACATTCACAACCATAGACACTTGCACACACAGATACAAGCACAGCCTCACATGCACATACACGATTAAGGAAATGCTCATCAATTTCTATTTCTCCAAGTGTGTGTGTATGTATGTGTGTGCATATATACATATAGGAATATAGGAATATATGTATATATTTAATTTTACTGAACAGGGATCTCAGCAGCCGAGGATACCCTGTGTGGTATTTTCCAGGTCTCCTGTCCACGGTGGTCTGTGCCCTGCATAAGGCTGCCCCGTGTGAACTGTGACGGGAATCATAGGGCAGCAAGGAGATCTGGACAAATCCCTTTCCCAAAGGAGGGGTCATTCCCTTCTCAGCCCTCTCTGTCTCTAGTTTCAGGGCAATTGTTCTGGGCAATTGCTCCATCATTTTACCCCTCAGGCTTAATATTCGATATAGTTCATAGCTGTTAACATTGAGAAATTATTATACAAAGCATTGCATTCTTTTGTTGGGTCTTTACATCCAACTCATGTCTTTCTAAATACCCATTCTATTAAATTTTCCTCAGCTTACCTTACTGGAATATTTTATCTGTTTTGACTAAAACCTTGACCAAAACACAGCAGTTAAAATGAATATATGCAGTCATTTTATTATGGATATTTGCTAACATTTCACTTTGGAATTTTATACATTTTCATAAGTAACGTTTATCATAGCATCCCCTTCAGGGCTATGAGGCAGGTTCTCTACTGACTGTTTTTAAGGACTTCTCATTTGTGCAGACCGGAAAGCTGCACCATTTATCAGACTTAGAGATAAGCCTTTAAACTTGAGTTTGTGGATATTTGAGTTTGACTGGTAGAGGGGACTTAACAAAGAGGTAGAGGTCATGGACAGGGACACCAGTGTGGTGAGTGTGAGTGGGGAGGGGTGGGTGGAGGAGGAATAAGGCATGGGGGGAGTCATGGTAATGGAAATTATGCAATAAAAATAAAACAAAAAATAAAAACATAAAAAAGAGGTAGAGGAGAGGTAGAGTATTTGTATTTTTCTCAGCTTATTATTGACATGATTAAGAACCAATCTGAAGGCAACATAAAAGCCATATGCCAATCCATGTGAGATAATTAGTGTGGTAGTCAACAGCTGTTCATACACCTGCCTAAGCCTGTCCTAACCATGAGTTCTTCCACTCTGGCTTCAAAAGTAGAACTCAAAGTTTTGTACTGTCCATGGCATTTGGTATATTCTTTTTGAAAAAAAAAGATTGTATTTATTTATTTTTAGAGAGAGGTGAAGGGAGGGAGAAGAACAGGGAGAGAAACATCAATGTGCAAATCATTTGCTTCTTGCATGTCCCCAATCGGGGACCTGGCCTGCAACCCAGGCATGTGCCCTGACCTGGAATCAAAACTGCACCCTTCTGGTTTGTGGGGAGATGCCTAACCCACTGAATCAAACTAGTCAGTATCATTTGATATATTCTTAAATAATTATTTTGAGCCTCCAGTCATTCAAATTGTGGTCTTTCTGCAGTGAGGAATCTGTGTTCCCTTATAATTCTAAATATTTATTGTCAAATCATGTAAAGACTTTTTTTGTTGACAAAATGGCATTTCTCCTTCAATCAATAATGTGATAAATTATAATAATGTATATTTTTAATTATGAACCAATCTATGCCCACAATAACCTCAACTGGAATGTTTTACAACTTCTTTGAAAACCTATTTTCAATTGTGTTGATAATATTTTGTTTAGGATTTTTGCAAAAATACTTAAGAAATCACATTAGCCTATAATTTTTCATCTTTTCTATAGTCCTTCAGTACTTTTCTAAAGTCCATCAGTACTTTCAGTACTTTTTCATTTATAAAAGCCTCATAATTTTCAAAGCAAGACTTTTTAAATATTCTTGGGAAGATTCAATGAGATTTGAATTTTTTCCTTGAATACTCTAAAAATTATAGCTGTAAATAATCAGGCTTGCTTTGTGTGTGTGTTTTTGTTGCTGTGTTCTTTGTTTTTCCTTGGAGGAAGCTTCCAACTGATTCAATGTCAATAATTAAATGTATTGAAATGGACTATTTCTTTTTGAGTTAGCTTTAATAGTGTGTATTTTTACATATTTGTATATTTTTAAATTTATTGGAATATATGAGTCTGTTTCCATTTTATGATCTGGCTCATCTATAATGATACATCTTTTTTAATTTCTTAAAAAATACTGCATTTCCAAAATATTTTTAATCAATAACTAATGACATTTTCCAAGATAGGACAATATGAGTTTTTCTTTCGGAAAGATGGAATGAAAAATCATAGGTTTCTGGAAATTCAGAAAAATGAGATGATGGAGTAATTGAACCAGATGCAGTGATGAAACACAGGTGCTAAATGTCTCTGTGAGTATGGAGACTTGTAAAGGCAAGGTCACACAAGACAGAAAAGGTGGGTGGCATAATCTGATTTTGGACACTGCAAAGAGAAGTCATATTGTTTCAAAATATTGTCAAAGAAAGATATAGACACAGTCCCTACTTTCAAAATCTAAAGTCAAAAAGAATGACACTAGCATTTACACATAAATAAACACAAATTAATATATATACACACACACATACACACACAGAGTATTGAAGTTGGAACACACTTTGTGCATTTGGTTCATTATATTTCTTTAACCAACCAAAGCATAAGTTTCAGAAAATTGATTATACAGTATCATCTTTTGAAATTTTAAGTGCTAAGTGTATTTTGCAAGGGTCATTACTTAGTCTGCTACTATTAAACATTTTTAAAATTAATAATTGGGGTGGTGAACCAGAGTGTATTTTTATTAAATTTGCTGATGACTCCAATTTGGTAGGACAATTAGCACATTTAAAAACTGGATTAAAACTCAAAATGACCTTGATGAGTTGGAGAGAAGCCTGGATACAAACAAGACAAAGTTGATTAAGTTTATGTGCTTTAATTCATATAGCCTATTTCACATTTACAGTGGCCAAATCATTATGCAACTCTGATCGGAACTTTTAATCAGAATAGTTTGAATGATCTATCTTCATTGCAGTACAGTCATAGCAAATGTAAAGTCAAGATTTCTGTGCATCCAACTGGCATAAAAACTAAGTGATTATTTAAATCAAAACGATTTTGCTGCCACGGTTCTTCAAGGCATGAACCAAAGCTTAGATAAAAACGTATCTACCAGATTCACTCAGGATATGTCAGTGTTCCTAAACTGAGACAAGGAAAAACATTGGAGAAATCAAAACTGCTCTTTAAGCTTGCTGTGGTGTTAAAAAGGTGAAAGACAAATACCATATGATCTCACCTTTAATAGGAACTTAATCAACAAAACAAACAAACAAGCAAAATATAACCAAAGACACTGAAATAGAGAACAGGCTGACAATGACCAGAGGGGATAGGGGAGGGAATTTCAGGGGCAAAGGGGAAGGGTTTGCAGGAACAAATATAAAGGACACATGGACAAAAACAAGGGGGGGAGTGGAAATGGGAGGGAGGTGGGGAGGGCTGGGGGTGGGCTGGGATGGGAGGAAAAGGCAGAGAACTGTACTTGAACAATTAAAATTAAAAAATAAAAAGGGAAACAATTGTAAATATATGACATGTAGATAACCATATGAAACTGTACAAAATTTGGATAAGAGTTTAATGTCTTAATTACTTAATGTTTTATAGATAATTTCTGTAACTGAATTATCATGTCAAGACTTAGAAAAATGAATTATTTGTGAATAAAATGTTTTAAATATGAATATACTTTCTTAAGAAATATACTTAGGTAAGAAAATAACCATAGACCTAATTAACATTCATGTTAACATCTTTCTTTTAAAGTGTTTTAAAATTGTGGGTCAAGGTCTATAATGAGAATTCCATGCCAATATTAAATTAGAAGGACAGAAAATTTTCATAAAGATATAGAAATGCTGTCAGTATCCTAAACTTCATATATAATGCGTGTCTTCTTGTCAATAGATGCAAGGTTAAGAAACATAACAATTATCTTCTCAATATATGTATGTTCTCAGGACATTTCAATTTTTTCCTTCTAGTTAATAGACTTTATTACTTAGAGCAGTTTTAGATTTACAAAATGTTTTGAGTGCATGTACAGAGAGTTTCCATATTCTGCTTTTCCCAACCATGGTTTTCCTATTATGAACATTTTGAATTAGCAAAGTACATTTGTTACAATTGATGAGCCACTAGTGCTACATTCTTATTAACTGAAATCTGTAATCTACATTAAAGTTTACACTTTGTACTATACAGTTACTGGGCTTTTCCAATTACATAATGTCGTGTATTAAACATTACAGTATTATACCAAATAATTTTAGTGTCTTAAAAATTCTCTGTCCTTCTTTCCTTGCCTCTCCCTAATCCCAGGCAATAGCTAATCCTTTTGTCTTTATGGTTCTGTCTCTCCCACTGCATTGTATGGCTGGAATCATACAGTGTGTAGCCTTTTCAGACTGCCTTCTGTCATTAGCAATATTAATTTAAGGTTCCTCCATGTCCATTCATAACTTGATAGCTCGTTTATCTACGTTGATTAATAGTATTCCATTCCATGGATGATCCAGTTTGTTTAGCCATTTATTTGTTGTAGGATATCTTGGTTGTTTTCAACTTTTGACAGTTATGAATAAAATTGCTGTAAGTGTCTCTGTGCACACTTCTTTTTGGACATAAGTTTTTGACATTTTTTTGTTAATAGCTGAGTGTAATTGCTAGATCATAGGTAACAATTTGTTGAACTTTGTAAGAAAATAGCAAATTGTCTAGCAAAGTGAATGTACCATTTTTCATTTCCTTACAGTTCCTTTTGCTGTACATCCTCTGTAGTATGTAGATTTTGGATTTTAGCCATTATAATGGATGTGTAGTAGTATTTTATTTTAATCTAAAATTCCCTAATGACATATAATGTTCAGTATATTTTTATATATGTATTTGCCATCTGCATATCTTATTTGATAAAATGTCTATTTAGATCTCTCAATATTTCTTTGGGTTGTTTATTTACCTATTGTTGACATTTAAGAATTATTTTCATTTTTTAAGAATAAGCCCTTTTTTATCAGCTATCTTTGCAAAAATTAGTTCCCTGTTAGTAGCTTTTTTTATTACAGTGTCTTAATGTTGTCTTTAACAGAGCAGATTTTTTTTATTTTAATGTAGTCTAATACAATTTTTTTTTCTTTCATACATCTTGCTTTTAATTTTGGCTGTAAAATGCAGTGCCAAATCAAATGTTTTTGATGATGCATTTAAAAACTCATGATCACACTTTGGTCACCTAGGTTTTCTCCTGTGTTATTTTCTCTTAGTTTCATAGTTTTGTGTTTTAATCTGCTTCTAGTTTTTGCTCTGACAGGTAGAGAGCTGGGAGGTATGCACTCTCGTTCTCATAACAAGACCAAAGATTAACAAACTGCAAATAAACAATGCTCCTTAGATTCATGAAAGAACTGAAATAATGGGGAAAATGCTTCCCTAAAAACTAGAAAGACAAATAGACAGATGCAGAGAATCACGGCTTATGAGGAACAGGAGCCTGGGAGCCGGGGCCTGTACTTGGACCCAGTATACACAGGGATGCTTTAGACTCTGATTGACAGATTGTTGAAAGCTTAGTGTGGACTAGACTGAGATTTAAAACTCCAAGTAAGCCAAGAGGGAAAAAAAAATCTTACGTACAAAAGAATAACAATAAGAATACATCACAGTGCTCTTCAGAAACTATAGAAACAAGGTTAGTATAGAGTGAAATATTTAACACGCGGAAAGAAACACCATTACCAACCTAGAATTCTGAAACTAGTGAAGTTATGCTTTAAAAGTAAAGGAGAAAACAACATACCTTAGACAAATAAATATTGAGGGACATTTCCACCAGTAGGACTGGCTTGCAACAAATGTCAAAATAAGGTCTTCAGAGAAAAGAAAAGTAAATATGAAAATCTGATCTAACTAATGAAAGGAAGAATGTTAGAGAAAAATACAAGTGAAATTAAATATTTTAATTTTCTTTTCATTATTTAGGGTTTGTAAAATCATTATGTTCTAATTTTAAATATTTATCTTATTTAGTAATTGGAATAATTTTTAAAAAGATGTTTTTTCTTATATAGTATTTGGTTATCTAGTCCTATATGGTGATACAGGATATATGTTCAATTGTTTCCTTGTAATTAATTTTTAGTATTAGTAAAATTTCATGAATTTGATAAATCCTTCATTCATATATGTTAAAAGTGTCAGCAAAATAGGGATAGAAACTTTCTCATGCTCATAAAGGCATCTTATAAATTAATATAGCTAATATTATACTTAATGGTGAAATATTTAAACAACATATATCTGACAAAGAATTTGTATGCAGAAAATATAAAGACCTCTTACAACTTATTATTAAAAAATAAAACTAATTCAGTGAAATTTGCTACGAGGATTTGAAAGATGCACCATACCAAACGAGATATTTGAGTGAAAATGAAGAATACCACAATGCACTCAGTGTTGCTAGTCATTAGAAAATGCATTTTATTTTTTTATAACATCAAATTATCTCTATTTTATTTTTTTAATTTTTAATTTTATTTTTTATTTTAATTATTGTTCAAGTACAATTTTCTGTCTTTTACTCCCATCCCAGCCCCCCCGCCCAACCCTCCCCACCTTCCTCCCATTTCCACCCACCCCCAGTTTTTGTCCATGTGTTCTTTATACTTGTTCCTGTAAACCCTTCCCCTTTTCACCTCAAATCCCCCTGAAATTCCTTCCCCTCTTCCCTCTGAACACTGTCAGCCTGTTCTCTATTTCAGTGTCTTTGGTTGTATTTTGCTTGTTTGTTTGTTTTGTTGATTACGTTCCTGTTAAAGGTGAGATCATATGGTATTTGTCTTTCACCACCTGGCTTATTTCACTTAGCATAATGCTCTCCAGTTCCATCCATGCTGTTGCAAAGGGTAGGAGCTCCTTCTTTCTTTCGGCTGCATAGAATTCCATTGTGTAAATGTACCATAGT